>CM062527.1:44954714-45554714 GCA_031439595.1 Pterocarpus santalinus
ATGGATTAAGTCTTGCTTCCAATAAATGGCCAAAAGAACTTAAAGGACAAGGATAAACCAATTCGTAAAGGATAAAAACTTGCTTCCAATCAATGGCCAAAAGAACATAAAGAATAATGAGAATCCAATTCCTTAAGGATTAAGACTTGCTTCCAATCAATGGCCAAAAAAAGAACATCACTTACAAAGTGAAACCAATTCAGTATGGATTAAGTCTTGCTTCCAATCAATGGCCAAAAGAACTTGAAGGACAAGGATAAACCAATTCGTAAAGGATAAAGACTCGCTTCCGATGATTGGCCAAAAGAACTTAAAGAATAATGAGAAACCAATTCCTTAAGGTTTAAGACTTGCTTCCAACCAATGGTCAAAAGAACTTAAAGAATAATGAGAAACCAATTCCTTAAGGATTAGGACTTGCTTCCAATCAATGGCCAAAAGAACATAACTTACAAAGTGAAGCCAATTCATTATGGATTAAGTCTTGCTTCCAATAAATGGCCAAAAGAACTTAAAGGACAATGATAAACCAATTCGTAAAGGATAAAGACTTGCTTCCAATCAATGGCCAAAAAAAGAACATCACTTACAAAGTTAAACCAATTCAGTATGGATTAAGTCTTGCTTCCAATCAATGGCCAAAAGAACTTAAAGGACAAGGATAAACCAATTCGTAAAGGATAAAGACTCGCTTCCGATGATTGGCCAAAAGAACTTAAAGAATAATGAGAAACCAATTCCTTAGGGATTAAGACTTGCTTCCAATCAATGGCCAAAAGAACATAACTTACAAAGTGAAGCCAATTCATTACGGATTATGTCTTGCTTCCAATAAATGGCCAAAAGAACTTAAAGGACAAGGATAAACCAATTCATAAAGGATAAAGACTTGCTTCTAATCAATGGCCAAAAGAACTTAAAGAATAATGAGAATCCAATTCCTTAAGGATTAGGACTTGCTTCCAATCAATGGCCAAAAGAACATAACTTGCAAAGTGAAACCAATTCATTATCGATTAAGTCTTGCTTCCAATCAATGGCCAAAAGAACTTAAAGCACAAGGATAAACCAATTCGTAAAGGGTAAAGACTTGCTTCCAATGAATTGCCAAAAGAACTTAAAGAATAATGAGAAACCAATTCCTTAAGGATTATGACTTGCTTCCAACCAATGGTCAAAAGAACTTAAAGAATAATGAGAAACCAATTCCTTAAGGATTAAGACTTGCTTCCAATCAATGGCCAAAAGAACATAACTTACAAAGTGAAGCCAATTCATTATGGATTAAGTCTTGCTTCCAATAAATGGCCAAAAGAACTTAAAGGACAATGATAAACCAATTCGTAAAGGATAAAGACTTGCTTCCAATCAATGGCCAAAAGAACTTAAAGAATAATGAGAATCCAATTCCTTAAGGATTAAGACTTGCTTCCAATCAATGGCCAAAAGAACATAACTTGCAAAGTGAAACCAATTCATTATGGATTAAGTCTTTCTTCCAATCAATGGCCAAAAGAACTTAAAGGACAAGGATAAACCAATTCGTAAAGGATAAAGACTCGCTTCCAATGATTGGCCAAAAGAAGTTAAAGAATAATGAGAAACAAATTCCTTAAGGATTAAGACTTGCTTCCAAACAATGGCCAAAAGAAAATAACTTACAAAGTGAAGCCAATTCATTACAGATTAAGTCTTGCTTCCAATAAATGGCCAAAAGAACTTAAAGGACAAGGATAAACCTATTCGTAAAGGATAAAGACTTGCTTCCAATCAATGGCCAAAAGAACTTAAAGAATAATGAGAATCCAATTCCTTAAGGATTAAGACTTGCTTCCAATCAATGGCCAAAAGAACATAACTGACAAAGTGAAACCAATTCATTATGGATTAAGTCTTGCTTCCAATAAATGGCCAAAAGTACTTAAAGGGCAAGGATAAACCAATTCGTAAAGGATACAGACTTGTTTCCAATCAATGGCCAAAAGAACTTAAAGAATAATGAGAGCCCAATTCCTTCAGGATTAAGACTTGCTTAGAATTAATAGCCAAAAGAACATAACTTACCAAGTGAAACCAATTCATTATGGATTAAGTCTTGCTTCCAAAAAATGGGCAAAAGAACTTAAAGGACAAGGATAAACCAATTCGTAAAGGATAAAGACTTGCTTCCAATGAATGGCCAAAATAACTTAAAGAATAATGAGAAACCAATTCGTTAAGGATTTAAGACTTGCTTCCCGCCAATGGCCAAAAGAACTTAAAAAAAAATGAGAATCCAATTCCATAAGGATTAAGACTTGCTTCCAACCAATGGCCAAAAAAAACATAACTTACAAAGTGAAACCAATTCATTATGGATTAAGTCTTGCTTCCAATAAATGGCCAAAAGGACTTAAAGGACAAGGATAAACCAATTGCAAATGAGATAAAGACTTGCTTCCAATGAATGGCCAAAAGAACTTAAAGAATAATGAGAAGCCAATTCCTTAAGGATTAAGACTTGCTTCCAATCAATGGCCAAAAGAACATAACTTACAAAGTGATACCAATTCATTATGGATTAAGTCTTGCGTCCAATGAATGGCCAAAAGAACTTAAAGAATAATGAGAAACGAATTCCTTAAGGATTAAGACTTGCTTCCAATCAATGGCCAAAAGAACATAACTTTCAAAGTGAAGCCAATTCATTATGGATTAAGTCTTGCTTCCAATAAATGGCCAAAAGGACTTAAAGGACAAGGATAAACCAATTCGTAAAGGATAAAGACTTGCTTCAAATGAATGGCCAAAAGAACTTAAAGAATAATGAGAAGCCAATTCCTTAAGGGTTAAGACTTGCTTCCAATCAATGGCCAAAAGAACTTAAAAAATAATGAGAAACCAATTCCTTAAGGATTAAGACTTGCTTCCAATCAATGGCCAAAAGAACATAACTTGCAAAGTGAAACCAATTCATTATGGATTCAGTCTTGCTTCCAATCAATGGCCAAAAGAACTTAAAGGACAAGGATAAACCAATTCGTAAAGGATAAAGACTTGCTTCCAATAAATGGCCAAAAGAACTTAACGCATAACAAGAAACCAATTCCTTAAGGGTTAGGACTTGCTTCTCACCAACGGCCAAAAGAACTTAAAAAATAATGAGAAACTAATTCCTTAAGGATTAAGACTTGCTTCCAATCAATGGCCAACAAAACATAACGTACAAAGTGAAACCAATTCATTATGGATTAAGTCTTGAATCCAATCAATGGCCAAAAGAACTTAAAGGGCAAGTATAAACCAATTCGTAAATGATAAAGACTTGCTTCCAATGAATGGCCAAAAGACCTTAAAGAATAATGAGATACCAATTCCGGAAGGATTAAGACTTGCTTCCCACCAATGGCCAAAAGAACTTAAAGAATAATGCGAAACCAATTCCTTAAGGATTAAGACTTGCTTCCAATCAATGGCCAAAAGAACTTAAACGACAAGGATAAACCAATTCGTAAAGCATAAAGACTTGCTTCCAATCAATGGCCAAAAGAACTTAAAGAATAATGCGAAACCAATTCCTTAAGGGTTAAGACTTGCTTCCAATCAATGGCCAAAAGAACATAACTTACAAAGTGAAGCCAATTCATTATGGATTAAGTCTTTCTTCCAATAAATGGCCAAAAGAACTTAAAGGACAAGGATAAACCAATTCATAAAGGATAAAGACTTGCTTCCAATGAATGGCCAAAAGAACATAAAGAATAATGAGAAACCAATTCCTTAAGGATTAAGACTTGCTTCCAATCAATGGCCAATAGAACATAACTTACAAAGTGATACCAATTCATTATGGATTAAGTCTTGCTTTCATTCAATGGCCAAAAGAACTTAAAGTGCAAGGATAAACCAACTCGTAGAGGATAAAGACTTGCTTCCAATGAATGGCCAAAAGAACTTCAACAATAATGAGAAACCAATTCCATAAGGATTAAGACTTGCTTCCAATCAATGGCCAAAAGAACATGACTTTCAAAGTGAAGCCAATTCATTATGGATTAAGTCTTGCATCCAATAAATGGCCAAAAGGACTTAAAGGACAAGGATAAACCAATTAAGTAAGGATAATGACTTGCTTCCAATGAATGGCCAAAAGAACTTAAAGAATAATGAGAAGCCAATTCCTTAAGGGTTAAGACTTGCTTCCCGCCAATTGCCAAAAGAACTTAAAAAAAAATGAGAATCCAATTCCATAAGATTCAGACATGCTTCCAACCAATGGCCAAAAGAACATAACTTACAAAGTGAAACCAATTCATTATGGATTAAGCCTTGCTTCCAATAAATGGCCAGAAGAACTTAAAGGGCAAGGATAAACCAACTCGTAAAGGATAAGGACTTGCTTCCAATGAATGGCCAAAAGAACTTCAACAATAATGAGAAACCAATTCCTTAAGGATTAAGACTTGCTTCCAATCAATCGGCAAAAGAACATAACTTTCAAAGTGAAGCCAGTTCATTATGGATTAAGTCTTGCTTCCAATAAATGGCCAAAAGGACTTAAAGGACAAGGATAAACCAATTCGTAAAGGATAAAGACTTGCTTCCAATGAATGGCCAAAAGAAGCTAAAGAATAATGAGAAGCCAATTCCTTAAGGGTTGAGACTTGCTTCCAACCAATAGCAAAAAGAACTTAAAAAATAATGAGAAACCAATTCCTTAAGGATTAAGAGTTGCTTCCAATCAATGGCCAAAAGAACATAACTTGCAAAGTGAAACCAATTCATTATGGATTGAGTCTTGCTTCCAATCAATGGCGAAAAGAACTTAAAGGGAAAGGATAAACCAATTCGTAAAGGATAAAGACTTGCTTCCAATGAATGGCCAAAAGAACTTAAAGAATAATTAGAAACCAATTCCTTAAGGGCTAAGACTTGCTTCCAACCGATGGCCAAAAGAACTTAAAGAATAATCTGAAACCAATTCCTTAAGGATTAAGACTTGCTTCAATCAATGGCCAAAAGAACATAACACAAAGTGAAACCAATTCATTATGGATTAAGTCTTGCTTCCAATCAATGGCCAAAAGAACTTAAAGGACAATGATAAACCAATTAAGTAAAGATAAAGACTCGCTTCCAATGATTGGCCAAAAGAACTTAAAGAATAATGAGAAACTAATTCCTTAAGGATTAAGACTTGCTTCCAATCAATGGCCAAAAGAACATAAGTAACAAAGTGAAGGCAATTCATTATGGATTACGTCTTTCTTCCAATAAATGGCCAAAAGAACTTAAAGGACAAGGATAAACCAATTCGTAAAGGATAAAGACTTGCTTCCAATGAATGGCCAAAAGAACATAACTTACAAAGTGATACCAATTCATTATGGATTAAGTCTTGCGTCCAATGAATGGCCAAAAGAACTTAAAGAATAATGAGAAACGAATTCCTTAAGGATTAAGACTTGCTTCCAATCAATGGCCAAAAGAACATCACTTTCAAAGTGAAGCCAATTCATTATGGATTAAGTCTTGCTTCCAATAAATGGCCAAAAGGACTTAAAGGACAAGGATAAACCAATTCGTAAAGGATAAAGACTTGCTTCCAATGAATGGCCAAAAGAACTTAAAGAATAATGAGAAGCCAATTCCTTAAGGATTAAGACTTGCTTCCAATCAATGGCCAAAAGAACATAACTTACAAAGTGATACCAATTCATTATGGATTAAGTCTTGCGTCCAATGAATGGCCAAAAGAACTTAAAGAATAATGAGAAACGAATTCCTTAAGGATTAAGACTTGCTTCCAATCAATGGCCAAAAGAACATAACTTTCAAAGTGAAGCCAATTCATTATGGATTAAGTCTTGCTTCCAATAAATGGACAAAAGGACTTAAAGGACAAGGATAAACCAATTCGTAAAGGATAAAGACTTGCTTCCAATGAATGGCCAAAAGAACTTAAAGAATAATGAGAAGCCAATTCCTTAAGGGTTAAGACTTGCTTCCCACCAATAGCCAAAAGAACTTAAAAAATAATGAGAAACCAATTCCTTAAGGATTAAGACTTGCTTCCAATCAATGGCCAAAAGAACATAACTTGCAAAGTGAAACCAATTCATTATGGATTCAGTCTTGCTTCCAATCAATGGCCAAAAGAACTTAAAGGACAAGGATAAACCAATTCGTAAAGGATAAAGACTTGCTTCCAATAAATGGCCAAAAGAACTTAATGCATAACAAGAAACCAATTCCTTAAGGGTTAAGACTTGCTTCTCACCAACGGCCAAAAGAACTTAAAAAATAATGAGAAACTAATTCCTTAAGGATTAAGACTTGCTTCCAATCAATGGCCAACAGAACATAACTTACAAAGTGAAACCAATTCATTATGGATTAAGTCTTGAATCCAATCAATGGCCAAAAGAACTTAAAGGGCAAGTATAAACCAATTCGTAAATGATAAAGACTTGCTTCCAATGAATGGCCAAAAGAACTTAAAGAATAATGAGAAACCAATTCCTTAACAGTTAAGACTTGCCTCCAACCAATGGCCAAAAGAACTTAAAGAATAATGCGAAACCAATTCCTTAAGGATTAAGACTTGCTTCCAATCAATGGCCAAAAGAACTTAAACGACAAGGATAAACCAATTCGTAAAGCATAAAGACTTGCTTCCAATCAATGGCCAAAAGAACTTAAAGAATAATGCGAAACCAATTCCTTAAGGGTTAAGACTTGCTTCCAATCAATGGCCAAAAGAACATAACTTACAAAGTGAAGCCAATTCATTATGGATTAAGTCTTTCTTCCAATAAATGGCCAAAAGAACTTAAAGGACAAGGATAAACCAATTCATAAAGGATAAAGACTTGCTTCCAATGAATGGCCAAAAGAACATAAAGAATAATGAGAAACCAATTCCTTAAGGATTAAGACTTGCTTCCAATCAATGGCCAATAGAACATAACTTACAAAGTGATACCAATTCATTATGGATTAAGTCTTGCTTTCATTCAATGGCCAAAAGAACTTAAAGGGCAAGGATAAACCAACTCGTAGAGGATAAAGACTTGCTTCCAATGAATGGCCAAAAGAACTTCAACAATAATGAGAAACCAATTCCATAAGGATTAAGACTTGCTTCCAATCAATGGCCAAAAGAACATAACTTACAAAGTGAAGCCAATTCATTATGGATTAAGTCTTTCTTCCAATAAATGGCCAAAAGAACTTAAAGGACAAGGATAAACCAATTCATAAAGGATAAAGACTTGCTTCCAATGAATGGCCAAAAGAACATAAAGAATAATGAGAAACCAATTCCTTAAGGATTAAGACTTGCTTCCAATCAATGGCCAATAGAACATAACTTACAAAGTGATACCAATTCATTATGGATTAAGTCTTGCTTTCATTCAATGGCCAAAAGAACTTAAAGGGCAAGGATAAACCAACTCGTAGAGGATAAAGACTTGCTTCCAATGAATGGCCAAAAGAACTTCAACAATAATGAGAAACCAATTCCATAAGGATTAAGACTTGCTTCCAATCAATGGCCAAAAGAACATGACTTTCAAAGTGAAGCCAATTCATTATGGATTAAGTCTTGCATCCAATAAATGGCCAAAAGGACTTAAAGGACAAGGATAAACCAATTCGTAAAGGATAAAGACTTGCTTCCAATGAATGGCCAAAAGAACTTAAAGAATAATGAGAAGCCAATTCCTTAAGGGTTAAGACTTGCTTCCCGCCAATTGCCAAAAGAACTTAAAAAAAAATGAGAATCCAATTCCATAAGATTCAGACATGCTTCCAACCAATGGCCAAAAGAACATAACTTACAAAGTGAAACCAATTCATTATGGATTAAGCCTTGCTTCCAATAAATGGCCAGAAGAACTTAAAGGGCAAGGATAAACCAACTCGTAAAGGATAAGGACTTGCTTCCAATGAATGGCCAAAAGAACTTCAACAATAATGAGAAACCAATTCCTTAAGGATTAAGACTTGCTTCCAATCAATCGGCAAAAGAACATAACTTTCAAAGTGAAGCCAGTTCATTATGGATTAAGTCTTGCTTCCAATAAATGGCCAAAAGGACTTAAAGGACAAGGATAAACCAATTCGTAAAGGATAAAGACTTGCTTCCAATGAATGGCCAAAAGAAGCTAAAGAATAATGAGAAGCCAATTCCTTAAGGGTTGAGACTTGCTTCCAACCAATAGCAAAAAGAACTTAAAAAATAATGAGAAACCAATTCCTTAAGGATTAAGAGTTGCTTCCAATCAATGGCCAAAAGAACATAACTTGCAAAGTGAAACCAATTCATTATGGATTCAGTCTTGCTTCCAATCAATGGCGAAAAGAACTTAAAGGGAAAGGATAAACCAATTCGTAAAGGATAAAGACTTGCTTCCAATGAATGGCCAAAAGAACTTAAAGAATAATTAGAAACCAATTCCTTAAGGGCTAAGACTTGCTTCCAACCGATGGCCAAAAGAACTTAAAGAATAATGCGAAACCAATTCCTTAAGGATTAAGACTTGCTTCCAATCAATGGCCAAAAGAACATAACTTACAAAGTGAAACCAATTCATTATGGATTAAGTCTTGCTTCCAATCAATGGCCAAAAGAACTTAAAGGACAATGATAAACCAATTCGTAAAAGATAAAGACTCGCTTCCAATGATTGGCCAAAAGAACTTAAAGAATAATGAGAAACTAATTCCTTAAGGATTAAGACTTGCTTCCAATCAATGGCCAAAAGAACATAAGTAACAAAGTGAAGGCAATTCATTATGGATTACGTCTTTCTTCCAATAAATGGCCAAAAGAACTTAAAGGACAAGGATAAACCAATTCGTAAAGGATAAAGACTTGCTTCCAATGAATGGCCAAAAGAACATAACTTACAAAGTGAAACCAATTCGTTATGGATTAAGTCTTGCGTCCAATGAATGGCCAAAAGAACTTAAAGAATAATGAGAAACGAATTCCTTAAGGATTAAGACTTGCTTCCAATCAATCGGCAAAAGAACATAACTTTCAAAGTGAAGCCAGTTCATTATGGATTAAGTCTTGCTTCCAATAAATGGCCAAAAGGACTTAAAGGACAAGGATAAACCAATTCGTAAAGGATAAAGACTTGCTTCCAATGAATGGCCAAAAGAAGCTAAAGAATAATGAGAAGCCAATTCCTTAAGGGTTGAGACTTGCTTCCAACCAATAGCAAAAAGAACTTAAAAAATAATGAGAAACCAATTCCTTAAGGATTAAGAGTTGCTTCCAATCAATGGCCAAAAGAACATAACTTGCAAAGTGAAACCAATTCATTATGGATTCAGTCTTGCTTCCAATCAATGGCGAAAAGAACTTAAAGGGAAAGGATAAACCAATTCGTAAAGGATAAAGACTTGCTTCCAATGAATGGCCAAAAGAACTTAAAGAATAATTAGAAACCAATTCCTTAAGGGCTAAGACTTGCTTCCAACCGATGGCCAAAAGAACTTAAAGAATAATGCGAAACCAATTCCTTAAGGATTAAGACTTGCTTCCAATCAATGGCCAAAAGAACATAACTTACAAAGTGAAACCAATTCATTATGGATTAAGTCTTGCTTCCAATCAATGGCCAAAAGAACTTAAAGGACAATGATAAACCAATTCGTAAAAGATAAAGACTCGCTTCCAATGATTGGCCAAAAGAACTTAAAGAATAATGAGAAACTAATTCCTTAAGGATTAAGACTTGCTTCCAATCAATGGCCAAAAGAACATAAGTAACAAAGTGAAGGCAATTCATTATGGATTACGTCTTTCTTCCAATAAATGGCCAAAAGAACTTAAAGGACAAGGATAAACCAATTCGTAAAGGATAAAGACTTGCTTCCAATGAATGGCCAAAAGAACATAACTTACAAAGTGATACCAATTCATTATGGATTAAGTCTTGCGTCCAATGAATGGCCAAAAGAACTTAAAGAATAATGAGAAACGAATTCCTTAAGGATTAAGACTTGCTTCCAATCAATGGCCAAAAGAACATAACTTTCAAAGTGAAGCCAATTCATTATGGATTAAGTCTTGCTTCCAATAAATGGCCAAAAGGACTTACAGGACAAGGATAAACCAATTCGTAAAGGATAAAGACTTGCTTCCAATGAATGGCCAAAAGAACTTAAAGAATAATGAGAAGCCAATTCCTTAAGGGTTAAGACTTGCTTCCCACCAATAGCAAAAAGAACTTAAAAAATAATGAGAATCCAATTCCTTAAGGATTAAGACTTGCTTCCAATCAATGGCCAAAAGAACATAACTTGCAAAGTGAAACCAATTCATTATGGATTTAGTCTTGCTTCCAATCAATGGCCAAAAGAACTTAAAGGGCAAGGATAAACCAATTCGTAAAGGATAAAGACTTGCTTCCAATGAATGGCCAAAAGAACTTAAAGAATAATTAGAAACCAATTCCTTAAGGGTTAAGACTTGCTTCCAACCAATGGCCAAAAGAATTTAAAGAATAATGCGAAACCAATTCCTTAAGGATTAAGACTTGCTTCCAATCAATGGCCAGAAGAACATAACTTACAAAGTGAAACCAATTCATCATGGATTAAGTCTTGCTTCCAATCAATGGCCAAAAGAACTTAAAGGACAAGGATAAACCAATTCGTAAAGGATAAAGACTTGCTTCCAATGAATGGCGAAAAGAACTTAAAGAATAATGAGAAACCAATTCCTTAAAGATTAAGACATGCTTCCAATCAACGGCCAAAAGAACATAACTTACAAAGTGAAACCAATTCGTTATGGATTTAGTCTTGCTTCCAATCAATGGCCAAAAGAACTTAAAGGGCAAGGATAAACCAATTCGTAAAGGATAAAGACTTGCTTCCAATGAATGGCCAAAAGAACTTAAAGAATAATTAGAAACCAATTCCTTAAGGGTTAAGACTTGCTTCCAACCAATGGCCAAAAGAATTTAAAGAATAATGCGAAACCAATTCCTTAAGGATTAAGACTTGCTTCCAATCAATGGCCAAAAGAACATAACTTACAAAGTTAAATCAATTCATTATGGATTAAGTCTTGCTTCCAATCAATGGCCAAAAGAACTTAAAGGGCGAGGATAAACCAATTCGTAAAGGATAAAGACTTGCTTCCAATGAATGGCCGAAAGAACTTAAAGAATAATTAGAAACCAATTCCTTAAGGGCTAAGACTTGCTTCCAACCAATGGCCAAAAGAACTTAAAGAATAATGAGAAACAAATTCCTTAAGGATTAAGACTTGCTTCCAATCAATGGCCAAAAGCACATAACTTGCAAAGTGAAACCAATTCATTATGGACTAAGTCTTGCTTCCAATCAATGGCCAAAAGAACTTAAAGCGCAAGGATAAACCAATTCGTAAAGGATAAAAACTTGCTTCCAATCAATGACCAAAAGAACTTAAAGAATAATGAGAAACCAATTCCTTAAGGATTAAGACTTGCTTCCAATCAATGGCCAAAAGAACATAACTTACAAAGTGAAACCAATTCATTATGCATTAAGTCTTGCTTCCAATCAATGGCCAAAAGAACTTAAAGGACAAGGATAAACCAATTCGTAAAGGATAAAGACTCGCTTCCAATGATTGGCCAAAAGAACTTAAAGAATAATGAGAAACAAATTCCTTAAGGATTAAGACTTGCTTCCAATCAATGGCCAAAAGAGCATAACTTACAAAGTGAAGCCAATTCATTATGGATTAAGTCTTGCTTCCAATAAATGGCCAAAAGAACTTAAAGGACAAGGATAAACCAATTCGTAAAGGATAAAGACTTGCTTCCAATGAATGGCCAAAAGAACTTAAAGAATAATGAGAAGCCAATTCCTTAAGGGTTAAGACTTGCTTCCCACCAATAGCCAAAAGAACTTAAAAAATAATGAGAAACCAATTCCTTAAGGATTAAGACTTGCTTCCAATCAATGGCCAAAAGAACATAACTTGCAAAGTGAAACCAATTCATTATGGATTCAGTCTTGCTTCCAATCAATGGCTAAAAGAACTTAAAGGGCAAGGATAAACCAATTCGTAAAGGATAAAGACTTGCTTCCAATGAATGGCCAAAAGAACTTAAAGAATAAATAGAAACCAATTCCTTAAGGGTTAAGACTTGCTTCCAACCAATGGCCAAAAGAAGTTAAAGAATAATGCGAAACCAATTCCTTAAGGATTAAGACTTGCTTCCAATCAATGGCCAGAAGAACATAACTTACAAAGTGAAACCAATTCATCATGGATTAAGTCTTGCTTCCAATCAATGGCCAAAAGAACTTAAAGGACAAGGATAAACCAATTCGTAAAGGATAAAGACTTGCTTCCAATGAATGGCGAAAAGAACTTAAAGAATAATGAGAAACCAATTCCTTAAGGATTAAGACATGCTTCCAATCAACGGCCAAAAGAACATAACTTACAAAGTGAAACCAATTCATTATGGATTAAGTCTTGCTTGCAATCAATGGCCAAAAGAACTTAAAGGACAAGGATAAACCAATTCGTAAAGGATACAGACTTGCTTCTAATGAATGGCCAAAAGAACGGCCAAAAGAACTTAAAGAATAACGAGAAACCAGTTCCTTAAGGTTTAAAACTTGCTTCCAATCAATGGCCAAAAGAACATGACTAACAAAGTGAAGCCAGTTCGTGATGGATTAAGTCTTGCTTCCAATTGGTGGCCAAAAGAACTTAACGGACAAGGATAAACCAATTCGTAAAGGATGAAGACTTGCTTCCAATGAATGGCCAAAAGAACTTAAAGAATAATGAGAAACCAATTCCTTAAGGATTAAGACTTGCTTCCAACCAATGGCCAAAAGAACTTAAAGAATAATGAGAAACCAATTCCTTAAGGATTAAGACTTGTTTCCAATCAATGGCCAAAAGAACATGACTAACAAAGTGAAGCCAATTCGTTATGGATTAAGTGTTGCTTCCAATCAGTGGCCAAAAGAACTTAACGGACAAGGATAAACCAATTCGTAAAGGATGAAGGCTTGCTTCCAATGAATGGCCACAAGAACTTAAAGAATAGTGTGAAACCAATTCCTTAAGAATTAAGACTTGCTTCCAATCAATGGCCAAAAGAACTTAAAGAATAATGAGAAACCAATTCCTTAAGGATTAAGACTTGCTTCCAATCAATGGCCAAGAGATCACAACTTAGGAAGTGAAACCAATTGATTATGTATTAAGTCCTACTTCCAATCAATGGCCAAAAGAACTTAAAGGACAAGGATAAACCAATTCATAAAGGATAAAGACTGGCTCCCAATGAATGGCCAAAATAACTGAAAGAATAATGAGAAACCAATTCCTTAAGGACTAAGACTTGCTTCCAATCAATGGCCAAAAGAACTTGACTAACAAAGTGAAGCCAATTCGTTATGGATTATGTCTTGCTTCCAATCAGTGGCCAAAAGAACTTAACGGATAAGGATAAACAAATTCATAAAGGATAAAGACTTGTTTCCAATGAATGGCCAAATGAACTTAAAGAATAATGAGAAACCAATTCCTTAAGGATTAAGATTTGCTTCCAACCAATGGCCAAAAGAACTTAAAGAATAATGAGAAACCAATTCTTTAAGGATTAAGACTTGCTTCCAATCAATGGCCAAAAGAACATAACTTACAAAGTGAAACCAATTCATTATGGATTAAGTCTTGCTTCCAATCAATGGCCAAAAGAACTTAAAGGACAAGGATAAACCAATTCATAAAGGATAAAGACTTGCTTCCAATGAATGGCCAAAAGAACTTAAAGAATAATGAGAAACCAATTCCTTAAGGATTAAGACTTGGTTCCAATCAATCGCCAAAAGAACATAACTTACGAAGTGAAACCAATTCATTATGGATTAAGTCTTGCTTCCAATAAATGGCCAAAAGAACTTAAAGGACAAGGATAAACCAATTCTTAAAGGATACAGACTTGCTTCCAATGAATGGCCAAAAGAACTTAAAGAATAATGAGAAACCAATTTCTTAAGGATTAAGACTTGCTTCCAATCAATGGCCAAAAGAACATGACGAACAAAGTGAAGCCAATTCGTTATGGATTAAGTCTTGCTTCCAATCAGTGGCCAAAAGAACTTAACGGACAAGGATAAACCAATTCGTAAAGGATGAAGGCTTGCTTCCAATGAATGGCCACAAGAACTTAAAGAATAATGAGAAACCAATTCGTTAAGAATTAAGTCTTGCTTCCAATCAATGGCCAAAAGAATTTGACTAACAAGGTGAAGCCAATTCATTATGGATTAAGTCTTGCTTCCAATCAATGGCCAAAGGAACTTAAAGGACACGGATTAACCAATTCCTTAAGGATTAAGACTTGCTTCCAATCAATGGCCAAAAGAACATGTTATGATCCATTATCCATGAACCCTAATTCTGGTGAATTGTGGTTGTAATTCAATCAATGAGAAATAAAAATCACAAAAAAATGGAAGAAACAGGGAATGGAAAGAGATTGGAGGGCGCCACAATCAAGGATGATTGATAAGTCAAGGGTGATCGCCACAAGAGCAATTGGAAACTCTTGATAAGACCTAGGGTTCCAAGCAAGAACCAAAGAGACACTTTTACTAAAAGTATTCTGATTTCAATTTTGCCAAAAAATCCCTTGAAAATGTGTTTACAAGGTTTATAAACTAAACTAAAGTTTAGCAAATGGGCTGAATCACTTAGCCCAAGATTAAAAATCTAAACTTATGAAAACTAAGTAAAAGGCTAAATAGCTAAAAACAAGTAATGGGCTATATGAAATTACAAACTCAATTACATTATTACTAACTTAAAATTAACAAGCCCAAAGGCATAACTAAGCTTGTTCAGCCACATGAACGCAATGGACTAGTCTTGAGTCGTTTTCTTCTTGAATGGGCTTTGCCTCAAATAAACTTGAAATCATTTGGCCCAAAGCTTCCTCAGCTCTCTTTGCTTTGGATCTAGTCATTGGTCCACCAAGTCCTTCCAAAGGATCTCCTCCTCGTCTTTGCTTTCTTGAGACTACTTTATCTTTCTTGATCACATCATCCCCTCCTTCTTCAAGAGAATTCGTCCTCGAATTTAGCTCCTCATCACCTACATCAAATAAGGACAAGTCAGTAATATTAAAAGTAGCACTTATCCCATACTCACCAGGTAAGTCGATCTTGTAGGCATTGTCATTTATTCTCTCCAAGACTTGGAAGGGTCCATCACCCCTAGGTTGGAGTTTGGATTTCCTTTGAGATGGAAACCTCTCCTTTCTCATGTGTACCCAAACCCAATCACCGGATTCAAATACAACCTTCTTTCTGCCCTTGTTGGCTTGCTTTGCATAACTCTCCATTTTCTTCTCAATTTGGGCTTTTACTTGCTCATGCAGCTTCTTTACAAAGTCAGCCTTAGCTTGTGCATCTTTATGCTTAAAAGCAGAAATGTTAGGCATCGGCAGTAAATCAAGAGGAGTCAAGGGGTTAAATCCATACACTATTTCAAAAGGAGAACAATTAGTAGTGCTATGGATAGCCCTATTATATGCAAACTCTACATAAGGCAAACACTCTTCCCATGACTTAATATTCTTCTTTATAACAGCTCTAAGGAGAGTAGAAAGAGTCCTATTAACTACCTCAGTTTGCCCATCAGTTTGGGGGTGACAAGTAGTTGAGAATAGCAATTTAGTACCAATCTTACCCCATAGTGTCCTCCAAAAGTGACTTAAGAACTTAGTGTCCCTGTCACTCACAATACTCTTAGGTAGTCCATGTAGCCTCACTACCTCTTTGAAGAACAAATCAGCCACATGACAAGCATCATCCACCTTCTTGCAAGGTATGAAATGAGCCATCTTGGAGAACCTATCCACCACCACAAAAATAGAATCTTTGCCATTCTTTGTCCGAGGTAGTCCTAAAACAAAGTCCATAGATAAATCAATCCAAGGAAAATCAGGAATTGGCAAAGTCCATGAGGCATTACCTTTGACTTAGACTTCTTACAAACAATGCATCTTTCACAAAATTTATGCACATCATGTTTCATGTGTGGCCAATAAAAATGTTCATGCAGTATGTCTAAAGTCTTTTGGACCCCAAAATGCCCCATTAAGCCCCCCTCATGTGCCTCTCTCACAAGCAACTCTCTAATGGAACTTTGAGGCACACATAACCTTTTCTCTTTAAACAAATAATCCTTATGCCTAAAGTATCCATTTTGGATAGCATGCACACAATTTTTATAAATCTGAGAAAATTTTGGATCATGCTCATACAATTCCTTTATATGCTCAAAACCAATGAATTTAGTTTCAAGAGTGGAGAACAGAGCATACCTTCTTGAAAGCGCATCAGCAACCACATTAGCCTTACCTTTCTTATGCTTGATCACATAGGGAAATTGCTCAAGGAACTCAACCCACTTGGCGTGTCTCTTATTCAGTTTACCTTGTCCTTTTAAATACTTCAAGGACTCATGGTCACTATGAATCACAAATTCCTTGGGTAAAAGGTAATGCTGCCATGTTTGTAATGCCCTTACTAAGGCATACAACTCTTTATCATATGTGGGATAGTTAAGAATAGCACCATTTAATTTTTCACTAAAATAAGCAATTGGGTGCCCATCTTGCATCAAAACAGCCCCTATTCCCACACCAGATGCATCACATTCAATCTCAAAAGATTTAGCAAAATTAGGCGATGCAAGGATAGGTGCATGAGTTAATTTATCTTTGAGGGAAGCAAAAGCTTGCTCTTGTTTTTCACCCCATTTAAATCCAACATGCCTTTTAATTACTTCATTCAAGGGTGCAGCCAATGTACTAAAATCTTTAACAAACCTCCTATAGAAGCTAGCTAAACCATGAAAGCTTCTTACCTCACTAACATTCTTAGGAGTTGGCCACTCTTGAATAGCTTTCACCTTCTCTTGATCAACTTGCACTCCTTGTGAACTAACAACAAAACCAAGAAAAACCACATGGTCTGTACAAAAAATACATTTTTCCATGTTGGCATACAATTTCTCATGCCTAAGAGCTTCCAAAACACTCCTCAAATGCACATGATGATCATCATAGGATTTGCTATAAATCAAAATGTCATCAAAATAAACCACAACAAACTTTCCTAGGAATTCCCTTAACACATGATTCATCAATCTCATGAAGGTACTAGGAGCATTTGTTAATCCAAAGGGCATGACCAACCATTCATACAATCCATATTTGGTTTTAAAAGTAGTTTTCCATTCATCCCCTTCTTTAATCCTAATCTGATGATATCCGCTTTTAAGATCAATTTTAGAAAACACACAGGCACCATGCAATTCATCCAACAAATCATCTAATATAGGAATGGGACGTCTATACTTTACCGTGATGTTATTGATGGCTCTACAATCAGTGCACATCCTCCAAGTTCCATCTTTCTTAGGCACTAGAATGACTGGAACTGCACACGGACTTAAGCTTTCTTGCACCCACCCTTTTTGCATCAAGTCTTCAACTTGTTTTTGAATCTCCTTGGTCTCTTGAGGATTACTCCTATAGGCTGGCCTATTAGGCAATGAAGCTCCTGGAATGAGATCAATTTGATGTTCTATGCCTCGTAGAGGGGGTAGACCGTGAGGTACCTCCTTGGGAAAGACATCTCCAAATTTCTACAACAAAGAAGAAACTTCACAAGGAAGAGAGTTAGTAGCACCTGTTTCATGTAATTTACTTTCTTTACTCAAAAGTAAAAGCATTGGCTTTTTCATGAGCATAGCCTTTTTCACCTCTTTTTCTTTAATAAACAGATTTTGCAATTTTCCCTCTATTTTTCCACTCTCTTTTTCCTTTTTCTTTTCACTCCCTTTTTCCTTTTTCTTTTCACTTTCTTTTTCTTTTCTTTCCTGTTTTCTTTTATCTCTCATTTTGGATTGATCCTCACCAACCTCTCTTGGAGACAAAGGAGCAAGAATAGTCTTGCGCTCTTTATGTACAAATGAAAACTTATTTGTGAACCCATCATGCAGAGCTTTCTTATCATACTGCCAAGGCCTACCAAGAAGTAAATGGCAAGCCTCCATAGGCACCACATCACACAAAACTACATCATCATACTTCCCTATAGAGAATTCCACCTCCACTTGCTTACTCACAGTCATTTCACCATCCTCACTAAGCCATTGAAGCTTATATGGCCGTAGGTGTGGTTTAGTGTCCAAATTCAGTTTTGAGACCATCCTTGCACTAGCAACATTAGTGCAGCTCCCTCAATCAATAATTAAAGAACAAACCTTCCCTTGGATGATACACCTTGTGTGGAAAATATTTTCCCTTTGGCTTTCATCCAAATCCATTGCTTGGCTGCCCAACAACCTCCTCACCATGAATAAATCTCCTTCTGGTGCAATTTCCTCATCATACTCATCCTCACTAGTTGGGGCAGATTCAGATGAGGACTCACTAGTGATTTCTCCATTATCTTTGAGAAGCATAGTCTTCTTGGTTGGGCATTCGGATGCTATGTGTCCTCTCCCCAAACACTTGAAGCATTTTATCTCACTACTCCTTGTCTTTTTAGAGGTCTCATTGGACTTGAATTGAGGCCTTTGAGGTGCAGCAGTGGTGTTGCTAGAAGAGGTACCTCCCTCCTTATTTCTTTCCTTCCAATTTGAAGAATTGAAATTAGAAGAGCTCCTCCTCAATGTACCTTTTCTCTTAAGTTGCTGCTCCACTTTGGTAGCTTGATGTACCAAGTCCTCCAACTCCACATAATTTTGTAGCTCAACCACATCTCTAATGTCATTATTTAGCCCATTCAGAAAGCGTGCCATAGTAGCCTCCCGATCTTCATTCACATTGGCTCTAATCAAAGACAACTCCATCTCCTTGTAATATTCATCAACACTCCTACTACCTTGTGTGAGTCTTTGGAGTTTGTTATGAAGGTCCTTATGATAATAGGAAGGGACAAATCTCCTCATCATTAACCTCTTCATTTCAACCCAAGTATCCACCAAAGGTTCTTCATATCTAAGCCGCTCTTTTTGCAATTGATCCCACCAAATGAGAGCATAGTCTGTGAACTCCATGGCTGCCACCTTCACCTTCTTATCTTCAGTATAGTTGTGGCAAGCAAAAAGTTGTTCAATCTTCATTTCCCACTCTAAGTATGCCTCCGGATCACTTTTCCCTTTAAAAGAGGGAATGTTGAGTTTTACTCCCTCAATTCTGTCCTCTCTTTGATCTACTTCATAATCTCTTCTTCTCCTTCCATCAAGCCTCCTTCTACCTCCATCAGCATCAGGATGTCCTTGATTTTCTAACCGCTCAATTCTCACATATAACTCCTCTGTATGCTCCCTCATCATCCTTTCCATTTGAGCTGTAATAGCCTCCACTAACAATCTGTTGTTTCCTTCAGGAGGAGGGCTACCACTACCACCTGTTCCTGCCATCATTCAAGTAAAAGAAAACAAAAGTGAAAGCAATGGGACCTCACCACACTTCTCATGTGTTTACACTCTTAGAGATGTATCACTCGTGTTTGTTGCTCTCTCATAGGCTTTTGTGTAAGGTGCTCTCTTGCCTTTTACCACTCAAGTGCTCTTGTAGGCTCTTAAATAGAATCACAAGTCAAATTCAAAGAGAAATTCCAAAAACACTTATGTCAATGCACAAAACAAATAAGAGGTCAAACAAAAGAAAACTCTAAGACAAAACTTTTAAGATCCAAAAGAGACAAGCAAGAAAAACTAAACAAAGACAAGCACACTCAAATCAGAGGCCAAACAAGACAAAACAAGCTAAAGGTTTGAAGAACAATAAGAAACAAGCTAATGTTTTGACCTTTTTTTTTTTTTAAATTCTGCGATTTTTTTAATTCTATTTTTTTTTAAATCTGTTCTTGATGATTGTAGATGAACAGACCAACTGGAGTCACATCAAAACAAGCACATATTTAACAACTAAACATCAACTAACAGAGCTTAGAAAGATTAGAATGAAACAATTCCCATGAACATCAAGAACAAATCATGAACATTCTGCACTTTTTAATTTTTTTTTTTTTACCCTATTGATCCAATGCAATATCAACAAAGACAGAATGGAAATCAGAAGAACATCAAGAAATTAAGCAAAGTAAAAGGATGAATCAAACAAGAACTCAAAGAAAACAAATCGCAAAGTTGCACAAGACTGAGTTCAGAAAAAAAAATCGCTGTATCTCGAGCTACAAAATTTGGAATTCAACGATTCAAAAACGAGATGAAAGATGAGATTCTGAACTTCAGAAAAGACCCAAGAAACACCGAAATATGATGCCGAAAACTCAAGATATGAACCAAAGAAAACTGACCAATTCCTCAAGACTCAAGAAGCGGCTCACGATACCAAATGTTGTGATCCATTATCCATGAACCCTAATTCTGGTGAATTATGGTTATAATTCAATCAAGGAGAAATAAAAATCACAAAAAAATGGAAGAGACAAGCAATGGAAAGAGATTGGAGGGCGCCACAATCAAGGATGATTGATAAGCCAAGGGTGATCGCCACAAGAGCAATTGGAAACTCTTGATAAGACCTAGGGTTCCAAGCAAGAACCAAAGAGACACTTTTACTAAAAGTATTCTGATTTCAATTTTGCCAAAAAATCCCTTCAAAATGTGTTACAAGGATTATAAACTAAACTAAAGTTTAGCAAATGGGGTGAAACACTTAGCCCAAGATTAAAAATCTAAACTTATTAAAACTGAGTAAAAGGCTAAATAGTTAAAAACAAGTAATGGGCTATATGAAATTACAAACCCAATTACATTATTACTAACTTAAAATTAACAAGCCCAAAGGTATAACTAAGCTTGTTCAGCCACATGAACGCAATGGACTAGTCTTGAGTCGTTTTCTTCTTGAATGGGCTTTGCCTCAAATAAACTTGAAATCATTTGGCCCAAAGCTTCCTCAGCTCTCTTTGCTTTGGATCTAGTCATTGGTCCACCAAGTCCTTCCAAAGGATCTCCTCCTCGCCTTTGCTTTCTTGAGTCTACTTTATCTTTCTTGATCACATCAGAACATAACTTAGGAAGTGAAACCAATTGATTATGTATTAAGTCTTACTTCCAATCAATGGCCAAAAGAACGTAAAGGACAAGGATAAACCAATTCGTAAAGGATAAAGACTGGCTCCCAATGAATGGCCTAAATAACTTAAAGAATAATGAGAAACCAATTCCTTAAGGATTAAGACTTGCTTCCAATCAATGGCCAAAAGAACATAACTTACAAAGTGAAACCAATTCATTATGGATTAAGTCTTGCTTCCAATCAATGGCCAAAAGAACTTAAAGGACAAGGATAAACCAATTCGTAAAGGATAAAGACTTGCTTCCAACGAATGGCCATAAGAACATAAAGAATAATGAGAAACCAACTCCTTAAGGATTAAGACTTGCTTCCAATCAATGGCCAAAAGAACTTGTCTAACAAAGTGAAGCCAATTCATTATGGATTAAGTCTTGCTTCAAATCAATGGCCAAAAGAACTTAAAGGACAAGGATAAACCAATTCGTAAAGGATAAAGACTTGCTTCCAATGAATGGCCACAAGACCATAAAGAATAATGAGAAACCAATTCCCTAAGGATTAAGACTTGCTTCCAATCAATGGCCAAAAGAACATGTCTAACAAAGTGAAGCCAATTCATTATGGATTAACTCTTGCTTCCGATCAATGGCCAAAAGAACTTAACGGACAAGAATAAACCAATTCGTAACGGATGAAGACTTGCTTCCAATGAATGGCCACAAGAACTTAAAGAATAATGAGAAACCAATTCTTTAAGGATTAAGACTTGCTTCCAATCAATGGCCAAAAGAATTTGACTAACAAGGTGAAGCCAATTCATTATGGATTAAGTCTTGCTTCCAATCAATGGCCAAAGGAACTTAAAGGACAAGGATAAACCAATTCCTTAAGGACCAAGACTTGCTCCCAACCGATGGCCAAAAGAACTTAAACAATAATGAGAAACCAATTCCTTAAGGGTTAAGACTTGCTTCCCACCAATGGCCAAAAGAACTTAAAAAATAATGAGAAACCAATTCCTTAAGGATTAAGACTTGCTTCCAATCAACGGCCAAAGGAACATAACTTGCAAAGTGAAACCAATTCATTATGGATTAAGTCTTGCTTCCAATCAATGGCCAAAAGAACTTAAAGGGCAAGGATAAACCAGTTCGTAAAGGATAAAGACTTGCTTCCAATCAATGGCCAAAAGAACATAACTTACAAAGTGAAACCAATTCATTATGGATTAAGTCTTGCCTCCAATCAATAGCCAAAAGAACTTAAAGGACAAGGATAAACCAATTCGTAAAGGATAAAGACTTGCTTCCAATGAATGGCCACAAGAACATAAAGAATAAATTGAAACCAATACCTTAAGGATTAAGACTTGCTTCCAATCAATGGCCAAAAGAACTTATCTAACAAAGTGAGGCTAATTCGTTATGGATTAAGTCTTGTTTCCGATCAATGGCCAAAAGAACTTAAAGGACAAGGATAAACCAATTCATAAAGGATAAAGACTTGCTTCCAATGAATGGCCACAAGAACATAAAGAATAATGGGAAACCAATTCCTTAAGGATTAATACTTGCTTCCAATCATTGGCCAAAAGAACTTGTCTAACAAAGTGAAGCCAATTCGTTATGGATTAACTCTTGCTTCCGTTCAATGGCCAAAAGAACTTAAAGGACAAGAATAAACCAATTCGTAACGGTTGAAGACTTGCTTCCAATGAATGGCCACAAGAACTTAAAGAATAATGAGAAACCAATTCCTTAAGGATTAAGACTTGCTTCCAATCATTGGCCAAAAGAATTTGACTATCAAGGTGAGGCCAATTCATTATGGATTAAGTCTTGCTTCCAATCGATGGCCAAAGGAACATAAAGGACAAGGATAAACCAATTCCTTAAGGACTAAGACTTGCTTCCAACCGATCGCCAAAAAAACTTAAAGAATAATGAGAAACCAATTGCTTAAGGATTAAGACTTGCTTCCAATCAATGGCCAAAAGAACTTAAAGAATAACGAGAAACCAATTCCTTAAGGATTAAGACTTGCTTCCGATCAATGGCCAAAAGAGAATAACTTACAAAGTGAAACCAATTCATCATGGATTAAGTCTTGCATCCAATCAACGGCCAAAAGAACTTAAAGGACAAGGATAAACCAATTCGGAAAGGATAAAGACCTGCTTCCAATGAATGGCCAAAAGAACTTAAAGAATAATGAGAAACCAATTCCTTAAGGATTAAGACTTGCTTCCAATCGATGGCCAAAAGAACTTGACTAACATAGTGAAGCCAACTCGTTATGGATTAAGTCTTGCTTCCAATCAGTGGCAAAAAGAACTTAACGGACAAGGATAAACCAATTCGTAAAGGATGAAGACTTGCTTCTAATGAATGGCCACAAGAACTTAAAGAATAATGAGAAACCAATTCCCGAAGGATTAAGACTTGCTTCCAACCAATGGCCAAAAGAACTTAAAGAATAATGAGAAACCAATTCCTTAAGGATTAAGACTTGCTTCCAATCAATGGCCAAAAGAACATGACTAACAAAATGAAGCCAATTCGTTATGGATTAAGTCTTCCTTCCAATCGGTGGCCAAAAGAACTTAACGGAAAAGGATAGACCAATTCGTAAAGGATGAAGGCTTGCTTCCATTGAATGGCCACAAGAACTTAACGAATAATGAGAAACGAATTCCTTTTGCTTCCAATCAATGGCCAAATGAATTTGACTTATAAGGTGAAGCCAATTCATTATGGATTAAGTCTTGCTTCCAATCAATGGCCAAAGGAACTTAAAGGACAAGGATAAACCAATTCCTTAAGGACCAAGACTTGCTTCCAACCGATGGCCAAAAGAAATTAAGCAATAATGAGAAACCAATTCCTTAAGGATTAAGAGTTGCTTCCAATGAATGGCCAAAAGAACATGACTAACAAAGTGAAGCCAATTCGTTATGGATTAAGTCTTGCTTCCAATCAATGGCCAAAATAACTTAAAGGACAAGGATAAACCAATTCGTAGAGGATAAAGACTTGCTTCCAATGAATGGCCACACGAACATAAAGAATAATGAGAAACCAATTCCTTAAGGATTAAGACTTGCTTCCGATCAATGGCCAAAAGAGAATAACTTACAAAGTGAGACCAATTCATCATGGATTAAGTCTTGCTTCCAATCAACGGCCAAAAGAACTTAAAGGACAAGGATAAACCAATTCGTAAAGGATAAAGACCTGCTTCCAATGAATGGCCAAAAGAACTTAAAGAATAATGACAAACCAATTCCTTAAGGATTAAGACTTGCTTCCAATCGATGGCCAAAAGAACTTGACTAACATAGTGAAGCCAATTCGTTATGGATGAAGTCTTGCTTCCAATCAGTGGCAAAAAGAACTTAACGGATAAGGATCAACCAATTCGTAAAGGATGAAGACTTGCTTCCAATGAATGGCCACAAGAAATTAAAGAATAATGAGAAACCAATTCTTTAAGGATTAAGACTTGCTTCCAATCAATGGCTAAAAGAACATAAGTTGCAAAGTGAAACCAATTCATTATGGATTAAGTCTTGCTTCCAATCAAAGGCAAAAAGAACTTAAAGGACAAGGATAAACCAGTTCATAAAGGATAAAGACTTGCCTCCAATGAATGGCCAAAAGAACTTAAAGAATAATGAGAAGCCAATTCCTTAAGGGTTAAGACTTGCTTCCCACCAACGGCCAAAAGAACTTAAAAAATAATGAGAAACTAATTCCTTAAGGATTAAGACTTGCTTCCAATCAGTGGCCAAAAGAACATGACTAACAAAGTGAAGCCAATTCGTTATGGATTAAGTCTTGCTTCCAATCAGTGGCCAAAAGAACTTAACGGACAAGGATAAACCAATTCGTAAAGGATGAAGACTTGCTTCCAATGAATGGCCAAAAGAACTTAAAGAATAATGAGAAACCAATTCCTTAAGGATTAAGACTTGCTTCCAACCAAGGGCCAAAAGAACTTAAAGAACAGTGAGAAACCAATTCCATAAGGATTAAGACTTGCTTCCAATCAATGGCCAAAAGAACATGACTAACAAAGTGAAGCCAATTCGTTATGGATTAAGTCTTGCTTCCAATCGGTGGCCAAAAGAACTTAACGGAAAAGGATAGACCAATTCGTAAAGGATGAAGGCTGGCTTCCATTGAATGGCCACAAGAACTTAACGAATAATGAGAAACCAATTCCATTTGCTTCCAATCAATGGCCAAAAGAATTTGACTTATAAGGTGAAGCCAATTCATTATGGATTAAGTCTTGCTTCCAATCAATGGCGAAAGGAACTTAAAGGACAATGATAAACCAATTCCTTAAGGACCAAGACTTGCTTCCAACCGATGGCCAAAAGAAATTAAGCAATAATGAGAAACCAATTCCTTAAGGATTAAGAGTTGCTTCCAATGAATGGCCAAAAGAACATGACTAACAAAGTGAAGCCAATTCGTTATGGATTAAGTCTTGCTTCCAATCTGTGGCCAAAAGAACTTAACGGACAAGGATAAACCAATTCGTAAAGGATGAAGACTTGCTTCCAATGAATGGCCAAAAGCACTTAAAGAATAATGAGAAACCAATTCCTTAAGGATTAAGACTTGCTTCCAACCAATGGCCAAAAGAACTTAAAGAATAATGAGAAACCAATTCCTTAAGGATTAAGACTTGCTTCCAATCAATGGCCAAAAGAACATGACTAACAGAGTGAAGCCAAATCGTTATGGATTAAGCCTTGCTTCCAATCGGTGGCCAAAAGAACCTAACGGAAAAGGATAGACCAATTCGTAAAGGATGAAGGCTTGCTTCCATTGAATGGCCCCAAGAACTTAACGAATAATGAGAAACCAATTCCATTTGCTTCCAATCAATGGCCAAAAGAATTTGACTTATAAGGTGAAGCCAATTCATTATGGATTAAGTCTTGCTTCCAATCAATGGCCAAAGAAACTTAAAGGACAAGGATAAACCAATTCCTTAAGGACCAAGACTTGCTTCCAACCGATGGCCAAAAGAAATTAAGCAACAATGAGAAACCAATTCCTTAAGGATTAAGAGTTGCTTCCAATCAATGGCCAAAAGAACATAACTTACAAAGTGAAACCAATTCATTATGGATTAAGTCTTGCTTCCAATCAATGACCAAAAGAACTTAAAGGACAAGGATAAACCAATTCGTAAAGGATAAAGACTTGCTTCCAATGAATGGCCACAAGAACATAAAGAATAATGGGAAACCAATTCCTTAAGGATTAAGACTTGCTTCCAATCAATGGCCAAAAGAACTTGTCTAACAAAGTGAAGCCAATTCATTATGGATTAAGTCTTGCTTCCAATCAATGGCCAAAATAACTTAAAGGACAAGGATAAACCAATTCGTAGAGGATAAAGACTTGCTTCCAATGAATGGCCACAAGAACATAAAGAATAATGAGAAACCAATTCCTTAAGGATTAAGACTTGCTTCCGATCAATGGCCAAAAGAGAATAACTTACAAAGTGAGACCAATTCATCATGGATTAAGTCTTGCATCCAATCAACGGCCAAAAGAACTTAAAGGACAAGGATAAACCAATTCGTAAAGGATAAAGACCTGCTTCCAATGAATGACCAAAAGAACTTAAAGAATAATGAGAAACCAATTCCTTAAGGATTAAGACTTGCTTCAATCGATGGCCAAAAGAACTTGACTAACATAGTGAAGCCAATTCGTTATGGATTAAGTCTTGCTTCCAATCAGTGGCAAAAAGAACTTAACGGACAAGGATCAACCAATTCGTAAAGGATGAAGACTTGCTTCCAATGAATGGCCACAAGAACTTAAAGAATAATGAGAAACCAATTCCTTAAGGATTAAGACTTGCTTCCAACCAATGGCCAAAAGAACTTAAAGAATAATGAGAAACCAATTCCTTAAGGATTAAGACTTGCTTCCAATCAATGGCCAAAAGAACATGACTAACAAAGTGAAGCCAATTCGTTATGGATTAAGTCTTGCTTCCAATCGGTGGCCAAAAGAACTTAACGGAAAAGGATAGAACAATTCGTAAAGGATGAAGGCTTGCTTCCATTGAATGGCCACAAGAACTTAACGAATAATGAGAAACCAATAACATTTGCTTCCAATCAATGGCCAAAAGAATTTGACTTATAAGGTGAAGCCAATTCATTATGGATTAAGTCTTGCTTCCAATCAATGGCCAAAGGAACTTAAAGGACAAGGATAAGCCAATTCCTTAAGGACCAAGACTTGCTTCCAACCGATGGCCAAAAGAAATTAAGCAATAATGAGAAACCAATTCCTTAAGGATTAAGAGTTGCTTCCAATGAATGGCCAAAAGAACATGACTAACAAAGTGAAGCCAATTCGTTATGGATTAAGTCTTGCTTCCAATCAGTGGCCAAAAGAACTTAACGGACAAGGATAAACCAATTCGTAAAGGATGAAGACTTGCTTCCAATGAATGGCCAAAAGAACTTAAAGAATAATGAGAAACCAATTCCTTAACGATTAAGACTTGCTTCCAACCAATGGCCAAAAGAACTTAAAGAATAATGAGAAACCAATTCTATAAGGATTAAGACTTGCTTCCAATCAATGGCCAAACGAACATGACTAACAAAGTGAAGCCAATTCGTTATGGATTAAGTCTTGCTTCCAATCAGTGGCCAAAAGAACTTAACGGACAAGGATAAACCAATTCGTAAAGGATGAAGACTTGCTTCCAATGAATGGCCAAAAGAACTTAAAGAATAATGAGAAACCAATTCCTTAAGGATTAAGACTTGCTTCCAACCAATGGCCAAAAGAACTTAAAGAATAATGAGAAACCAATTCTTTAAGGATTAAGACTTGCTTCCAATCAATGGCCAAAAGAACATGACTAACAAAGTGAAGCCAATTCGTTATGGATTAAGTCTTGCTTCTAATTTGTGGCCAAAAGAACTTAACGGAAAAGGATAGACCAATTCGTCAAGGATGAAGGCTTGCTTCCATTGAATGGCCACAAGAACTTAACGAATAATGAGAAACCAATTCCATTTGCTTCCAATTAATGGCCAAAAGAATTTGACTTATAAGGTGAAGCCAATTCATTATGGATTAAGTCTTGCTTCCAATCAATGGCCAAAGGAACTTAAAGGACAAGGATAAACCAATTCCTTAAGGACCAAGACTTGCTTCCAACCGATGGCCAAAAGAAATTAAGCAATAATGAGAAACCAATTCCTTAAGGATTAAGAGTTGCTTCCAATCAATGGCCAAAAGAACATAACTTACAAAGTGAAACCAATTCATTATGGAATAAGTCTTGCTTCCAATCAATGGCCAAAAGAACTTAAAGGACAAGGATAAACCAATTCGTAAAGGATAAAGACTTGCTTCCAACGAATGGCCATAAGAACATAAAGAATAATGAGAAACCAATTCCTTAAGGATTAAGACTTGCTTCCAATCAATGGCCAAAAGAACTTCTCTAACAAAGTGAAGCCAATTCATTATGGATTAAGTCTTGCTTCCAATCAATGGCCAAAATAACTTAAAGGACAAGGATACACCAATTTGTAAAGGATAAAGACTTGCTTCCAATGAATGGCCACAAGAACATAAAGAATAATGAGAAACCAATTCCTTAAGGATTAAGACTTGCTCCCAATCAATGGCCAAAAGAACATGTCTAACAAAGTGAAGCCAATTCATTATGGATTAACTCTTGCTTCCGATCAATGGCTAAAAGAACTTAACGGACAAGAATAAACCAATTCGTAACGGATGAACACTTGCTTCCAATGAATGGCCACAAGAACATAAAGAGTAATGAGAAACCAATTCCTTAAGGATTAAGACTTGCTTCCAATCAATGGCCAAAAGAACATAACTTACAAAGTGAAACCAATTCATTCTGGATTAAGTCTTGCTTCCAATCAATGGCCAAAAGAACTTAAAGGACAAGGATAAACCAATTCGTAAAGGATAAAGACTTGCTTCCAACGAATGGCCATAAGAACATAAAGAATACTGAGAAACCAATTATTTAAGGATTAAGACTTGCTTCCAATCAATGGCCAAAAGAACTTGTCTAACAAAGTGAAGCCAATTCGTTATGGATTAAGTCTTGCTTCCAATCAATGGCCAAAATAACTTAAAGGACAAGGATAAACCAATGCGTAAAGGATAAAGACTTGCTTCCAATGAATGGCCACAAGAACATAAAGAATAATGAGAAACCAATTCCTTAAGGATTAAGATTTGCTTCCAATCAATGGCCAAAAGAACATGTCTAACAAAGTGAAGCCAATTCATTATGGATTAACACTTGCTTCCGATCAATGGCCAAAAGAACTTAACGGACAAGCATAAACCAATTCGTAACGGATGAAGACTTGCTTCCAATGAATGGCCACAAGAACATAAAGAATAATGAGGAACCAATTCCTTAAGGATTAAGACTTGCTTCCAATCAATGGCCAAAAGAACATAACTTACAAAGTGAAACAAATTCATTATGGATTAAGTCTTGCTTCCAATCAATGGCCAAAAGAACTTAAAGGACAAGGATAAACCAATTCGTAAAGGATAAAGACTTGCTTCCAATGAATGACCACAAGAACATAAAGAATAATGAGAAACCAATTCCTTAAGGATTAAGACTTGCTTCCAATCAATGGCCAAAAGAACTTGTCTAACAAAGTGAAGCGAATTCATTATGGATTAACTCTTGCTTCCGATCAATGGCCAAAAGAACTTAACGGACAAGAATAAACCAATTCCTAACGGATGAAGACTTGCTTCCAATGAATGGCCACAAGAACTTAAAGAATAATGAGAAACGAATTCCATAAGGATTAAGACTTGCTTCCAATCATTGGCCAAAAGAATTTGACTAACAAGGTGAGGCCAATCCATTATGGATTAAGTCTTGCTTCCAATCAATGGCCAAAGGAACTTAAAGGACAAGGATAAACCAATTCCTTAAGGACTAAGACTTGCTTCTAACCGATGTCCAAATGAACTTAAACAACAATGAGAAACCAATTCCTTAAGGATTAAGACTTGCTTCCAATCAATGGCCAAAAGAACGTAACTTACAAAGTGAAACCAATTCATTATGGATTAAGTCTTGCTTCCAATCAATGGCCAAAAGAACTTAAAGGACAAGTATAAACTAATTCGTAAAGGATAAAGACTTGCTTCGAATGAATGGCCAAAAAAACTTAAAGAGTAATTAGAAAACAATTCCTTAAGGATTAAGACTTGCTTCCAATCAATGGCCAAAAGAACATGACAAACAAAGTGAAGCCAATTCGTTATGGATTAAGTCTTGCTTCCAATCAGCGGCCAAAAGAACTTAACGGACAAGGATAAACTAATTCGTAAAGGATGAAGGCTTGCTTCCAATGAATGGCCACAAGAACTTAAAGAATAATGAGAAACCAATTCCTTAAGAATTAAGACTTGCTTCCAATCAATGGCCAAAAGAATTTGACTAACAAGGTAAAGCCAATTCATTATGGATTAAGTCTTGCTTCCAATCAATCGCCAAAGGAACTTAAAGGACAAGGATAAACCAATTCCTTAAGGACCAAGACTTGCTTCCAACCGATGGCCAAAAGAACTTAAACAATAATGAGAAACCAATTGCTGAAGGATTAAGACTTGCTTCCAATCAATGGCCAAAAGAACATAACTTAGGAAGTGAAACCAGTTGATTATGTATTAAGTCTTGCTTCCAATCAATGGCCAAAAGAACTTAAAGGACAAGGATAAACCAATTCGTAAAGGATAAAGACTGGCTCCCAATGAATGGCCAAAATAACTTGAAGAATAATGAGAAACCAATTCCTTAACGATTAAAACTTGCTTCCAATCAATGGCCAATAGGACATAACTTACAAAGTGAAACCAATTCATTATGGATGAAGTATTGCTTCCAATCAATGGCCAAAAGAACTTAAAGGACAAGGATAAACCAATTCGTAAAGGATAAAGACTTGCTTCCAAGGAATGGCCAAAAGAACTTAAAGAATAATGAGAAACCAATTCCTTAAGGATTAGGACTTGCTTCCAACCGATGGCCAAAAGAATTTGAGAAACAAAGTGAACCCAATTAATTATGTATTAAGTCTTGCTTCCAATCAATGGCCATAAGAACTTAAAGGATAAGGATAAACCAATTCGTAAAGGATAAAGACTTGCTTCCAATGAATGGCCACAAGAACATAAAGAATAATGAGAAACCAATTCCTTAAGGATTAAGACTTGCTTCCAATCAATGGCCAAAAGAACATAACTTGCAAAGTGAAACCAATTCATTATAGATTAGGTCGTGCTTCCAATAAATGGCCAAAAGAACTTCTTAAAGGACAAGGATAAACCAATTCGTAACGGATGAAGACTTGCTTCCAATGAGTGGCCACAAGAACTTAAACAAAAATGAGAAACCAATTCCTTAAGAATTAAGACTTGCTTCCAATCAATGGCCCAAAGAATTTGACAAGCAAGGTGAAGCCAATTCGTTATGGATTAAGTCTTGCTTCCAATCAATGGCCAAAGGAACTTAAAGGACAAGGATAAACCAATTCCTTAAGGACCAAGACTTGCTTCCAACTGATGGCCAAAAGAACTTAAAAAATAATGAGAAACCAATTCCTTAAGGATTAAGGCTTGCTTCCAATCAATGGCCAAAAGAACTTGACTAACAAAGTGAAGCCAATTCGTTATGGACTAAGTCTTGCTTCCAATCAGTGGCCAAAAGAACTTAACGGACAAGGATAAACCAATTCGTAAAGGATGAAGACTCGCTTCCAATGAATGGCCAAAAGAACTTAAACAATAATGAGAAACCAATTCCTTAAGGATTAAGACTTGCTTCCAATCAACGGCCAAAAGAACATAACTTAGGAAGTGAAACCAATTGATTATGTATTAAGTCTTGCTTCCAATCAATGGCCAAAAGAACTTAAAGGACAAGGATAAACCAATTCGTAAAGGATAAAGACTGGCTCCCAATGAATGGCCAAAATAACTTAAAGAATAATGAGAAACCAATTCCTTAAGGATTAAGACTTGCTTCCAATCAATGGCCAAAAGAACATAACTTACAAAGTGAAACCAATTCATTATGGATTAAGTCTTGCTTCCAATGAATGGCCAAAAGAACTTAAAGGACAAGGATAAACCAATTCGTAGAGGATAAAGACTTGCTTCCAATGAATGGCCACAAGAACATAAAGAATAATGAGAAACCAATTCCTTAAGGATTAAGACTTGCTTCTAATCAATGGCCAAAAGAACTTGTCTAACAAAGTGAAGCCAATTCGTTATGGATTAAGTCTTGCTTCCGATCAATGGCCAGAGGAACTTGAAGGACAAGGATAAACTAATTCGTAAAGGATAAAGACTTGCTTCCAATGAATGACCACAAGAACATGAAGAATAATGAGAAACCAATTCCTTAAGGATAAAGACTTGCTTCCAATCAATGGCCAAAAGAACTTGTCTAACAAAGTGAAGCGAATTCGTTATGGATTAACTCTTGCTTCCGATCAATGGCCAAAAGAACTTAACGGACAAGAATAAACCAATTCGTAACGGATCACGACTTGCTTCCATTGAATGGCCACAAGAACTTAAAGAATAATGAGAAACGAATTCCATAAGGATTAAGACTTGTTTCCAGTCATTGGCCAAAAGAATTTGACTAAAAAGGTGAGGCCAATTCATTATGGATTAAGTCTTGCTTCCAATCAATGGCCAAAGGAACTTAAAGGACAAGGATAAACCAATTCCTTAAGGACTAAGACTTGCTTCCAACCGATGTCCAAATGAACTTAAACAATAACGAGAAACCAATTCCTTAAGGATTAAGACTTGCTTCCAATCAATGGCCAAAAGAACGTAACTTACAAAGCGAAACCAATTCATTATGGATTAAGTCTTGCCTCCAATCAATGGCCAAAAGAACTTAAAGGACAAGTATAAACTAATTCGTAAAGGATATAGACTTGGTTCCAATGAATGGCCCAAAAAACTTAAAGAATAATTAGAAAACAATTCCTTAAGGATTAAGACTTGCTTCCAATCAATGGCCAAAAGAACATGACTAACAAAGTGAAGCCAATTCGTTATGGATTAAGTCTTGCTTCCAATCAGTGGCCAAAAGAACTTAACGGACAAGGATAAACAAATTCGTAAAGGATGAAGGCTTGCTTCCAATGATTGGCCACAAGAACTTAAAGAATAATGAGAAACCAATTCCTTAAGAATTAAGACTTGCTTCCAATCAATGGACAAAAGAATTTGACTAACAAGGTGAAGCCAATTCATTATGGATTAAGTCTTGCTTCCAATCAGTGGCCAAAGGAACTTAAAAGACAAGGATAAACCAATTCCTTAAGGACCAAGACTTGCTTCCAACCGATGGCCAAAAGAACTTAAACAATAATGGGAAACCAATTCCTTAAGGATTAAGACTTGCTTCCAATCAATGGCCAAAAGAACTTAACAGACAAGAATAAACCAATTCGTAACGGATGAAGAGTTGCTTCCAATGACTGGCCGCAAGAACTTAAAGAATAATTAGAAACGAATTCCATAAGGATTAAGACTTGCTTCCAATCATTGGCCAAAAGAATTTGACTAACAAGGTGAGGCCAATTCATTATGGATTAAGTCTTGCTTCCAATCATTGGCCAAAGGAACTTAAAGGACAAGCATAAACCAATTCCTTAAGGACAAAGACTTGCTTACGACCGATGGCCAAAAAAACATAAAGAATAATGAGAAACCAATTGCTTAACGATTAAGACTTGCTTCCAATCAATGGCCAAAAGAACTTAAACCATAATGAGAAACCAATTCCTTAAGGATTAAGACTTGCTTCCAATCAATGGCATTATGTATTAAGTCTTGCTTCCATTCAATGGCCAAAAGAACTTAAAGGACAAGGATAAACCAATTCGCAAAGGATAAAGACTTGCTTCCAATCAATGGCCAAATGAACTCAAAGAATAATGAGAAACCAATTCCTTAAGGATTAAGACTTGCTTCCAATCAATGACCAAAAGAACATAACTTACAATGTGAAACCAATTCATTATGTATTAAGTCTTGCTTCTAATCAATGGCCAAAAGAACTTAAAGGACAAGGATAAACCAATTCATAAAGGATAAAGACTTGCTTCCAACGAACGGCCAAAAAAACTTAAAGAATAATGAGAAACGAATTGCTTAACGATTAAGACTTGCTTCCAATGAATGGCCAAATGAACTTAAAGAATAATGAGAAACCAATTCCTTAAGGATTAAGACTTGCTTCCAATCAATGGCCAAACGAACTTGACTAACAAAGTGAAGCCAATTCGTTATGGATTAAGTCTTGCTTCCAATCAGTGGCCAAAAGAATTTGACTAACAAGGTGAAGCCAATTCATTATGGATTAAGTCTTTCTTCCAATCAATGGCCAAAGGAACTTAAAGGACAAGGATAAACCAATTCCTTAAGGAGCAAGACTTGCTTCCAACCAACGGCCAAAAGAACTTAAAGAATAATGAGTAACCAATTCCTTAAGGATTGAGACTTGCTTCCAATCAATGGCCAAAAGAACATAACTTACAAAGTGAAACCAATTTATTATGTATTAAGGTCTTGCTTCCAATCAATGACCAGGGGAACTTAAAGGACAAGGATAAACCAATTCCTTAAGGACCAAGACTTGCTTCCAACCGTGGCCAAAAGAATTTAAAGAATAATAAGAAACCAATTCCTTGAGGATTAAGACTTGCTTCCAATCAATGGCCAAAAGAACGAAACTTACAAAGTAAAACCAATTCATTGTGGATTAAGTTTTGCTTCCAATCAATGGCCAAAAAACATAAAGGACAAGTATAAACTAATTCGTAAAGGATAAAGACTTGCTTCCAGTGAATGGCGAAAAAAACATAAAGAACAATCAGAAAACAACTCCTTAACGATTAAGACTTGCTTCCAATCAATGGCCAAAAGAACTAAAAGAATAATGAGAGACCAATTCCTTAAGGATTAAAACTTGATTCCAGTCAATGGCCAAAAGAATTTGACTGACAAAGTGAAGCCAATTCGTTGTGGATTAAGTCTTGCTTCCAATTAATGGCCAAAGGAACTTATAGGACAAGGATAAACCAATTCCTTAGGGAGCAAGACTTGCTTCCAACCGATGGCCAAATGAACTTAAAGAATAATGAGAAACCAATTCCTTAAGAATTAAGACTTGCTTCCAATCAATGGCCAAAAGAACAAAATTTAGAAAGTGAAACCAATTCATTATGTATTAAGTCTTGCTTCCAATCAATGGCCAAAAGAACCTAAAGAATAATGAGAAACCAGTTCCTTATGGATTAAGTCTTGCTTCCAATCAGTGGCCAAAAGAACTTAAAGGACAAGGATAAACCAATTCGTAAAGGATAAAAACTTGCTTCCAACCGATGACCAAATGAACTTAAAGAATAATGAGCAACCAATTCCTTAAGGATTAAGACTTGCTTCCAATCAATGGCCAAAAGAACATAACTAACAAAGTGAAGCCAATTCGTTATGGATTAAGTCTTGCTTCCAATCAGTGGCCAAAAGAACTTAACGGACAAGGATAAACTAATTCGTAAAGGATGAAGGCTTGCTTCCAATGAATGGCCACAAGAACTTAAAGAATAATGAGAAACCAATTCCTTAAGAATTAAGACATGCTTCCAATCAATGGCCCAAAGAATTTGACTAACAAGGTGAAGCCAATTCATTATGGATTAAGCTTGCTTCGAATCAATGGCCAAAGAAACTTAAAGGACAAGGATAAACCAATTCCTTAAGGACCAAGACTTGCTTCCAACCGATGGCCAAAAGAACTTAAACAATAATGAGAAACCAATTCCTTAAGAATTAAGACTTGCTTCCAATCAATGGCCAAAAGAACATAACTTAGGAAGTGAAACCAATTGATTATGTATTAAGTCTTGCTTCCAATCAATGGCCAAAAGAACTTAAAGGACAAGGATAAACCAATTCGTAAAGGATAAAGACTGGCTCCTAATGAATTGCCAAAATAACTTAAAGAATAATGAGAAACCAATTCCTTAAGGATAAAGACTTGCTTCCAATCAATGGCCAAAAGAACATAACTTACAAAGTGAAACCAATTCATTATGGATGAAGTCTTGCTTCCAATCAATGGCCAAAAGAACTTAAAGGACAAGGATAAACCAATTCGTAAAGGATAAAGACTTGCTTCCAATGAATGGCCACAAGAACATAAAGAATAATGAGAAACCAATTCCTTAAGGATTCAGACTTGCTTCCAATCAATGGCCAAAAGAACTTGTCTAACAAAGTGAAGCCAATTCGTTATGGATTAAGTCTTGCTTCCGATCAATGGCCAGAGGACTTAAAGGACAAGGATAAACCAATTCGTAAAGGATAAAGACTTGCTTCCAAGGAATGGCCAAAAAAACATAAAGAATAATGAGAAACGAATTGCTTACGGCTTAAGACTTGCTTCCAATGAATGGCCAAAAGAACTTAAAGAATAATGAGAAACCAATTCCTTAAGGATTAAGACTTGCTTCCATTCAATGGCCAAAAGAACTTGACTAACAAAGTGAAGCCAATTCGTTATGGATTAAGTCTTGCTTCCAATCAGTGGCCACAAGAACTTAACGGACACAGATAAACCAATTCGTAAAGGATAAAGACTTGCTTCCAAGAAATGGCCAAAAAAACTTAAAGAATAATGAGAAACGAATTGCTTAAGGCTTAAGACTTGTTTCCAATGAATGGCCACAAGAACATAAAGAATAATGAGAAACCAATTCCTTAAGGATTAAGACTTGCTTCCAATCAATGGCCAAAAGAACTTGTCTAACAAAGTGAAGCCAATTCGTTATGGATTAAGTCTTGCTTCCGATCAATGGCCAGAGGACTTAAAGGACAAGGATAAACCAATTCGTAAAGGATAAAGACTTGCTTCCAAGGAATGGCCAAAAAAACTTAAAGAATAATGAGAAACGAATTGCTTAAGGCTTAAGACTTGCTTCCAATGAATGGCCAAAAGAACATAAAGAATAATGAGAAACCAATTCCTTAAGGATTAAGACTTGCTTCCAATCAATGGCCAAAAGAACTTGACTAACAAAGTGAAGCCAATTCGTTATGGATTAAGTCTTGCTTCCAATCAGTGGCCACAAGAACTTAACGGACAAGGATAAACCAATTCGTAAAGGATGAAGACTTGCTTCCAACGAATGGCCAAAAGAAATTAAAGAATAATGAGAAACCAATTCCTTAAGTATTAAGACTTGCTTTCAACCAATGGCCAAAAGAACTTAAAGAACAGTGAGAAACCAATTCCTTAAGGATTAAGACTTGCTTCCAATCAATGGCCAAAAGAACATGACTAACAAAGTGAAGCCAATTCGTTATGGATTAAGTCTTGCTTCCAATCGGTGGCCAAAAGAACTTAACGGACAAGGATAAACCAATTCGTAAAGGATGAAGGCTTGCTTCCAATGAATGGCCAAAAGAACATGACTAACAAAGTGAAGCCAATTTGTTATGGATTAAGTCTTGCTTCCAATCGGTGGCCAAAAGAACTTAACGGACAAGGATAAACCAATTCGTAAAGGATGAAGGCTTGCTTCCAATGAATGGCCACAAGAACTTAAAGAATAATGAGAAACCAATTCCTTAAGAAGACTTGCTTCCAATCAATGGCCAAAAGAATTTGACTAACAAGGTGAAGCCAATTCATTATGGATTAAGTCTTGCTTCCAATCAATGGCCAAAGGAACTTAAAGGACAAGGATAAACCAATTCCTTAAGGACCAAGACTTGCTTCCAACCGATGGCTAAAAGAACTTAAACAATAATGGGAAACCAATTCCTTAAGGATTAAGACTTGCTTCCAATCAATGGCCAAAAGAACATAACTTACAAAGTGAAACCCATTCGTTATGTATTAAGTCTTGCTTCCAATCAATGGCCAAAAGAACTTAAAGGACAAGGATAAACCAATTCGTAAAGGATAAAGACTTGCTCCCAATGAATGGCCAAAAGAACTTAAAGAATAATGAGAAACCAATTCCTTAAGGATTAAGACTTGCTTCCAATCAACGACCAAAAGAATTTGACTAACAAAGTGAAGCCAATTCGTTATGGATTGAGTCTTGCTTCCAATCACTCGCCAAAAGAACTTAAAGGTCAAGGATAAACCAATTCCTAAAGGATCAAGACTTGCTTCGAACCAAAGGCCAAAAGCACTTAAAGAATAATGAGAAACGAATTCCTTAAGGATTAAGACTTGCTTCCAATCAATGGCCAAAAGAACATAACTTAGAAAGTGAAACCAATTCATTATGTATTAAGTCTTGCTTCCAATGAATGCCCAAAAGAACTTAAAGGACAGGTATAAACTAATTCGTAAAGGATAAAGACTTGCTTCCAATGAATGGCGAAAAATACTTAAAGAATAATTAGAAAACAATTACTTAAGGATTAAGACTTGCTTCTAATCAATGGCCTAAAGAACATAAAGAATAATGAGAAACCAATTCCTTAAGGATTAAGACTTGCTTACAATCAATGGCCAAAAGAACATAACTTACAAAGTGAAACCAATTCATTATGGAGTAAGTCTTGCATCCAATCAATGGCCAAACGAACTTAAAGGACAAAGAGAAACCAATTAGTAAAGGATAAAGACTTGCTTCCAATGAATGGCCAAAAGAACTTAAAGAATAATGGGAAACCAATTCCTTAAGGATTAAGACTTGCTTCCAGTCAATGGCCAAAAGAACTTGACTAACAAAGTGAAGCCAATTCGTTATGGATTAAGTCTTGCTTCCAATCAATGGCCAATAGAACTTAAAGGATAAGGATAAACCAATTCGTAAAGGATAAAGACTTGCTTCCGATGAATGGCCACAGGAACTTAAAGAATAACGAGAAACCAATTTGTTAAGGATTAAGACTTGCTTCCAATCAATGGCCAAAGGAACTTAAAGGACAAGGATAACCCAATTCCTTAAGGACCAAGACTTGCTTCCAACCGATAGCCAAAAGAACTTAAAGAATAATGAGAAACCAATTCTTAAGGATTAAGACTTGCTTCCAATCAACGGCCAAAAGAACATAACTTACAATGTGAAACCAATTCGTTATGTATTAAGTCTTGCTTCCAATCAATGGCCAAAAGAACTTAAAGGACAAGGATAAACCAATTCATAAAGGATAAAGAATTGCTTCCAATGGATGGCCAAAAGAACTTAAAGAATAATGAGAAACCAATTCCTTAAGGATTAAGACTTGCTTCCAATCAATGGCCAAAAGAACTTGACTAACAAAGTGAAGCCAATTCGTTATGGATTAAGTCTTGCTTCCAATCAGTGGCCAAAAGAACTTAACAGACAAGGATAAACCAATTTGTAAAGGATTTAGACTTGCTTCCAATGGATGACCACAAGAACTTAAAGAATAATGAGAAACCAATTCCTTAAGGATTAAGACTGGCTTCCAATCATTGGCGAAAAGAATCTGACTAACAAGGTGAAGCCAATTCATTATGGATTAAGTCTTGCTTCCAATCAATGGCCAAAGGAACTTAAAGGACAAGGATAAACCAATTCCTTAAGGACCAAGACTTGCTTCCAATCGTTGGCCAAAAGAGCATAAAGAATAATGAGAAACCAATGCCTTAAGGATTAAGACTTGCTTCCAACCGATGGCCAAAAGAACTTAAAGAATAATGAGAAACCAATTCCTTAAGGATTAAGACTTGCTTCCAATGAATGGCCAAAAGAACATAACTTACAAAGTGAAACCAATTTATTATGTATTAAAGTCTTGCTTCCAATCAATGACCAAGGGAACTTAAAGGACAAGGTTAAACCATTTCCTTAAGGACCAAGACTTGCTTCCAACCGATGGCCAAATGATCTTAAAGAATAATGAGAAACCAATTCCTTAAGGATTAAGACTTGCTTCCAATCAATGGCCAAAAGAACGTAACTTACAAAGTGAAACCAATTCATTATGGATTAAGTCTTGCTTCCAATCAATGGCCAAAAAACATAAAGGACAAGTATAAACTAATTCGTAAAGGATAAAGATTTGCTTCCAATGAATGGCCAAAAAAACATAAAGAATAATTAGAAAACAATTCCTTAAGGATTAAGACTTGCTTCCAATCAATGGCCAAAAGAACTTAAAGAATAATGAGAAACCAATTCCTTAAGGATTAAAACTTGATTCCAGTCAATGGCCAAAAGAACATAATTTAGAAAGTGAAACCAATTCATTATGTATTAAGTCTTGCTTCCAATCAATGGCCAAAAGAACTTAAGGGACAAGGATAAACCAATTCATAAAGGATAAAGACTTGCTTCCAATGAATGGCCAAAAGAACTTAAAGAATAATGAGAAACCAATTCCTTAAGGATTAAGGCTTGCTTCCAATCAATGGCCAATTGAATTTGACTAGCAAAGTGAAGCCAATTCGTTATGGATTAAGTCTTGCTTCCAATCAATGGCCAAAGGAACTTAAAGAACAAGGATAAACCAATTGCTTAAGGACCAAGACTTGCTTCCAACCGATGGCCAAATGAACTTAAAGAATAATGAGAAATCAATTCCTTAAGGATTAAGACTTGCTTCCAATCATTGGCCAAAAGAATCTGACTAACAAGGTGAAGACAATTCATTATGGATTAAGTCTTGCTTCCAATCAATGGCCAAAGGAACTTGATGTGATCAAGGAAGATATTGTAGACTCAAGAAAGCAAAGGCAAGGAGGAGATCCTTTGGAAGGACTTGGTGGACCAATGACTAGATCCAAATCAAAGAGAGCTAAGGAAGCTTTGGGCCAAATGATTTCAAGTTTATTTGAGGCAAAGCCCATTCAAGAAGAAAACGACTCAAGACAAGTCCATTGCATTCATGTGGCTGAACAAGCTTAGTTATACCTTTGGGCTTGTTGATTTTAAGTTAGTAATAATGTAATTGGGCTTGTAATTTCATATAGCTCATCACTTGTTTTTAGCTATTTAGCCTTTTACTCAGTTTTAATAAGTTTGGATTTTAATATTGGGCTAAGTGTTTCAGCCCATTTGCTAAACTTTAGTTTAGTTTATAAACCTTGTAAACACATTTTGGAGGGGATTTTTTTGGCAAATTGAAATCAGAATACTTTTAGTAAAAGTGTCTCTTTGGTTCTTGCTTGGAACCCTTGGTCTTATCAAGAGTTTCCAATTGCTCTTGTGGCGATCACCCTTGGCTTATCAATCATCCTTGATTATGGCGCCCTCCAATCTCTTTCCATTCCTTGTCTCTTCCATTTTTTTTGTGATTTTGATTTCTCCTTGATTGAATTACAACCACAATACACCAGAATTAGGGTTCATGGATAATGGATCATAACATTTGGTATCAGAGCCAGCTTCTTCGAGTTGCAGAATTGGTCAGTTTTCTTTGGTTCATATCTTGAGTTTTACGCGTCATTTTTCGGTGTTTCTTGGGTCTTTTCTGAAGTTCAGAATCTCATCTTTCATCTCGTTTTTGAATCGTTGAAATCCGAATTTTGTAGCTCGAGATACAGCGATTTTTTTTCCCGAACTCAATCTAGCGCGACTTTGCGATTTGTTTTCTTTTAGTTCTTGTTTGATTCATCCTTTTTACTTTGGTTTACTTCTTGATGTTCTTCTAATTTCAATTTCTGTCTTTGCTGATTTTACATTGGATCAGTGGTTTTGAAAAAAAAAAAAAAGGTGCAGAATGTTCATCAGATGTTCTTGATGTTCTTGGGAATTGTTTCATTCTAATCTTTCTAAGCTTTGTTAGTTTGATGTTTAGTTGTTAAATATGTGCTTGTTTTGATGTGATTCCAGTTGTTCTGTTCATCTACAATCATCAAGAACAGATTAAAAAAAAACAGAATTAAAAAAAAACACAAAATTTGGAAAAAAAAAAAGGGTAAAAAATTGGCTTGTTTCTTATTGTTCTTCAAACCTTTAGCTTGTTCTTGTCTTGTTTGGCCTCTGATTTGAGTGTGCTTGTCCTTGTTTAGTTTTTCTTGCTTGTCTCTTTTGGATCTTAAAAGTTTTGTCTTAGAGTTTTTCTTTTTTTGACCTCTTGTTTGTTTTGTGATTTGACATAAGTGTTTTTTTGGAGTTTCTCTTTGAATTGACTTGTGATTCCATTTAAGAGCCTACAAGAGCACTTGAGTGGTAAAAGGCAAGAGAGCACCTTACACAAAAGCCTATTAGAGAGCAACAAACACGAGTGATACATCTCTAAGAGTGTAAACACGTGAGAAGTGTGGTGAGGTCCCATTGCTTTCACTTTTGTTTTTCTTTTACTTGAATGATGGCAGGAACAGGTGGTAGTGGTAGCCCTCCTCCTGAAGGAAACAACAGATTGTTAGTGGAGGCTATTACAGCTCAAATGGAAAGGATGATGAGGGAGCATACAGAGGAGTTATATGTGAGAATTGAGCGGTTAGAAAATCAAGGACATCCTGATGCTGATGGAGGTAGAAGGAGGCTTGATGGAAGGAGAAGAAGAGATCATGAAGTAGATCAAAGAGAGGACAGAATTGAGGGAGTAAAACTCAACATTCCCTCTTTTAAAGGGAAAAGTGATCCGGAGGCATACTTAGAGTGGGAAATGAAGATTGAACAACTTTTTGCTTGCCACAACTATACTGAAGATAAGAAGGTGAAGGTGGCAGCCATGAAGTTCATAGACTATGCTCTCATTTGGTGGGATCAATTGCAAAAAGAGCGGCTTAGATATAAAGAACCTTTGGTGGATACTTGGGTTGAAATGAAGAGGTTAATGAGGAGGAGATTTGTCCCTTCTTATTATCATAGGGACCTTCATAACAAACTCCAAAGACTCACACAAGGTAGTAGGAGTGTTGATGAATATTACAAGGAGATAGAGGTGTCTTTGATTAGAGCCAATGTGAATGAAGATCGGGAGGCTACTATGGCACGCTTTCTGAATGGGCTGAATAATGACATTAGAGATGTGGTTGAGCTGCAAAATTATGTGGAGTTGGAGGACTTGGTACATCAAGCTACCAAAGTGGAGCAGCAACTTAAGAGAAAAGGTACATTGAGGAGGAGCTCTTCTAATTTCAATTCTTCAAATTGGAAGGAAAGAAATAAGAAGGAGGGAGGTACCTCTTCTAGCAACACCACGGCTGCACCTCAAAGGACTCAATTCAAGTCCAATGAGACATCTAAAAAGACAAGGAGTAGTGAGATAAAATGCTTCAAGTGTTTGGGGAGAGGACACATAGCATCCGAATGCCCAACCAAGAAGACTATGCTTCTCAAAGACAATGGAGAAATCACTAGTGAGTCCTCATCTGAATCTGCCCCAACTAGTGAGGATGAGTATGATGAGGAAATTGCACCAGAAGGAGATTTGTTCATGGTGAGGAGGTTGTTGGGCAGCCAAGCAATGGATTTGGATGAAAGCCAAAGGGAAAATATTTTCCACACAAGGTGTATCATCCAAGGGAAGGTTTGTTCTTTAATTATTGATGGAGGGAGCTGCACTAATGTTGCTAGTGCAAGGATGGTCTCAAAACTGAATTTGGAGACTAAACCACACCCATGGCCATATAAGCTTCAATGGCTTAGTAAGGATGGTGAAATGACTGTGAGTAAGCAAGTGGAGGTGGAATTTTCTATAGGGAAGTATGATGATGTAGTTTTGTGTGATGTGGTGCCTACGGAGGCTTGCCATTTACTTCTTGGTAGGCCTTGGCAGTATGATAAGAAAGCTCTGCATGATGGGTTCACAAATAAGTTTTTATTTGTACATAAAGAGCACAAGACTATTCTTGCTCCTTTGTCTCCAAGAGAGGTTGGTGAGGATCAATCCAAAATGAGAGATAAAAGAAAACAGGAAAGAAAAGAAAAAGAGAGTGAAAAGAAAAAGGAAAAAGGGAGTGAAAAGAAAAAGGAAAAAGAGAGTGGAAAAATAGAGGGAAAATTGCAAAATCTGTTTATTAAAGAAAAAGAGGTGAAAAAGGCTATGCTCATGAAAAAGCCAATGCTTTTACTTTTGAGTAAAGAAAGTAAATTACATGAAACAGGTGCTACTAACTCTCTTCCTTGTGAAGTTTCTTCTTTGTTGCAGGAATTTGGAGACGTCTTTCCCAAGGAGGTACCTCACAGTCTACCCCCTCTACGAGGCATAGAACATCAAATTGATCTTATTCCAGGAGCTTCATTGCCTAATAGGCCAGCCTATAGGAGTAATCCTCAAGCGACCAAGGAGATTCAAAAACAAGTTGAAGACTTGATGCAAAAAGGGTGGGTGCAAGAAACCTTAAGTCAGGTGTGCAGTTCAGGTCATTCTAGTGCCTAAGAAAGATGGAACTTGGAGGATGTGCACTGATTGTAGAGCCATCAATAACATCACGGTAAAGTATAGACATCCCATTCCTAGATTAGATGATTTGTTGGATGAATTGCATGGTGCCTGTGTGTTTTCTAAAATTGATCTTAAAAGCGGATATCATCAGATTAGGATTAGAGAAGGGGATGAATGGAAAACTGCTTTTAAAACCAAATATGGATTGTATGAATGGTTGGTCATGCTCTTTGGATTAACAAATGCTCCTAGTACCTTCATGAGATTGATGAATCATGTGTTAAGGGAATTCCTAGGAAAGTTTGTTGTGGTTTATTTTGATGACATTTTGATTTATAGCAAATCCTATGATGATCATCACGTGCATTTGAGGAATGTTTTGGAAGCTCTTAGGCATGAGAAATTGTATGCCAACATGGAAAAATGTATTTTTTGTACAGATCATGTGGTTTTTCTTGGTTTTGTTATTAGCTCACAAGGAGTGCAGGTTGATCAAGAGAAGGTGAAAGCTATTCAAGAGTGGCCAACTCCTAAGAATGTTAGTGTGGTAAGAAGCTTTCATGGTTTAGCTAGCTTCTATAGGAGGTTTGTTAAAGATTTTAGTACATTGGCTGCACCTTTGAATGAAGTAATTAAAAGGCATGTTGCATTTAAATGGGGTGAAAAACAAGAGCAAGCTTTTGCTGCCCTCAAAGATAAATTAACTCATGCACCTATCCTTGCATTGCCTAATTTTGCTAAATCTTTTGAGATTGAATGTGATGCATGTGGTGTGGGAATAGGGGCTGTTTTGATGCAAGATGGGCACCCAATTGCTTATTTTAGTGAAAAATTAAATGGTGCTATTCTTAACTATCCCACATATGATAAAGAGTTGTATGCATTAGTAAGGGCATTACAAATATGGCAGCATTACCTTTTACCCAAGGAATTTGTGATTCATAGTGACCATGAGTCCTTAAAGTATTTAAAAGGACAAGGTAAGCTGAATAAGAGACATGCCAAGTGGGTTGAGTTCCTTGAGCAATTTCCCTATGTGATCAAGCATAAGAAAGGTAAGGCTAATGTGGTTGCTGATGCGCTTTCAAGAAGGTATGCTCTGTTCTCCACTCTTGAAACTAAATTCATTGGTTTTGAGCATATAAAAGAATTGTATGAGCATGATCCAAAATTTTCTCAGATTTATAAAAATTGTGTGCATGCTGTCCAAAATGGGTACTTTAGGCATAAGGATTATTTGTTTAAAGAGAAAAGGTTATGTGTGCCTCAAAGTTCCATTAGAGAGTTGCTTGTGAGAGAGGCACATGAGGGGGGCTTAATGGGGCATTTTGGGGTCCAAAAGACTTTAGACATATTGCATGAACATTTTTCTTGGCCACACATGAAACATGATGTGCATAAATTTTGTGAAAGATGCATTGTTTGTAAGAAGTCTAAGTCAAAGGTAATGCCTCACGGACTCTATACTCCTTTGCCAATTCCAGATTTTCCTTGGATTGATTTATCTATGGACTTTGTTTTAGGACTGCCTCGGACAAAGAATGGCAAGGATTCTATTTTTGTGGTGGTGGATAGGTTCTCCAAGATGGCTCATTTCATACCTTGCAAGAAGGTGGATGATGCTTGTCATGTGGCTGATTTGTTCTTCAAAGAGGTAGTGAGGCTACATGGATTACCTAGGAGCATTGTGTATAACACCATACAAATTTTATGTTATGCTTAAGTCATAGCATGAAACTAGTCAGGTTGTGTTACCTTGTTGATACTTTATTTACCTTTCTTGTTTTTAATTTCTCCTTAAATCGTCTCTATCTGCATTCTGGCGTGCTGTTATATTAAAAACGAAACGAACCGAACAAAATATCACCAAGATAAGTATAGTACAACAATGTTACTGCAATACGTGTAAACACACACACACACACACACACATATATATATACATATATATATATATATATATATATATATATATATATATATATATATATATATATATATATATATATCAGAAGCCACTATTTCAGTTTATGTACAAAGTTTGAAAGTAGAAATACATACGTGGGCTGGTGTATCAAAAAGACCATAATGCCCTCATCTGCCAAAATACCCTATGGTCCTCAAAGGACGCCAGAACCTCATCGCTAACCCTACAGTCAAACCCATGACCCAAAGCTACATGCTGTCCAAAAGAGGGTCATACTGTACAACATCTCCTACCACTAAGCTACTCCGTCAGGTAGCCGTTAGCCATGCCAGGCTCGGCCGGTGTATAGTCTGCGCTGGGTCCCGAGGAGGAAGAGGGCGACGAGCCGGTGGCCTCGGAGGGATCACTCTCTGAACTCAACGGGATGTCGGGGACTGCCTGCGGTGGTGACTCAGGGGCAGGGTCAGCGGGTGCTGCGGGTGCAGGAGGTGCAGGATGTGGGTGCGCCATATGTAGAGGGATGGCAATATAAGGGGTAGCAGGGTCGAAGAGGGGATGGTGTAAAGGAACATCAAAGTTCCTGTCGCTGAAGAGGTATAAACGGAAGTTGCACGAACCAGCTATATACAAAGAGTCCAACTCCGGATCATGGTGGAACTGTAACGCGGGAATCTCAATAAAAGGGTGGTCGTGAGTCCATCGCCAGTGTCTGAGAATGATGCAGGAGATACAAAAAGGGGTGAGAATTTCAAGAAAATTCTCAGTAGGGTTCGGTTATACTGATACTGACGTCATATATATTCTCAGTTGCCTCGGGTTTTATTTAATTATAAAATATGTGTTCAAGTTGAAAAGTCCATTTTCATGAGTTTAAGAAAACGTCTAGTCCGAGGCAAGGTTCAGTTTTACTTTACTTGACATGAGAAACAAAATAGATTATTATTACGGATACATAGAATGGTAATCGAAATAAATAAATAAATGCATAACAGTGAGCAATTATAACATACAATTGTAAACATCTTGATGTAACTATTTCATGTATTCATGCATTCATGTAATCATGTAGACTCGTTTTTGAACTTTCCTTCATAAACTTTTTCATTACTTTCTATCATTTTCCATCTCTTGGTCCCCTGGGAGTTCTTGGCCATTTTAGACTCCTGGGTAATAGTCTGCTTATCAGGATCGAGCTCGTTCCTATATAGAAATGCCGGGTTTACTTTCCCCGATCTTCCCACTGATCTATTCCCATTAACTTTCTATCCGGGGCTGGCCCAAGTAGTATGGAACTTGCATAATAACACAATTCTTTTCATAACTTTCAAGGCTTCCTTAAGAATGTATATGCATTAACATGTAATTCATAACTTGTACATCGGTTCTACCGAAAATTTGGCAGCATAACGGAACGTGTCCGCTTCCCCATGAATAGTGCCAGCCAATCAATACATCAATTTATCATAAGGAACACAACTTCACATTTATATTCCAACATAGAATTCAAATCCATATCAAATCCATTAAGGCAGAAATTCTGCCTCAGCATATCCAACCAACCTGGTTTTTGTAATTCAAGCCACAATTTCATTTTAACTCATTTGGACCTCAAATTTGAGTATGTTAAAGTTTTATGTGTCTATTTTCTAACCTCTTTGATCCCATCCAATTTTGGTATCTACAACTCAAGATATATAGATTTTATCTCGGCCTGCCCATTGGCTAGCCAGAATTAGGCAATGAATTAGGCAATAGATTTTATCTCGGTCTCATGTTGAAGCTAACAGGACAAAGTTTCATTTAGAAAAAGTTCCACTCAATTTGGCTTAGTAGGGCTCGAGTTACAAGCCTCGAATTTGGACCTTCCTACACTGCCCTGTTCTAGCCCGGTGTGGACATAGGGCGAATTGCGTGGAGAACTGGGAGTAACTGGGACCTTATTAAATTCTGAAATTTTTATGAGATATTCTTCTATGTGTAAGCTTTCTAACAAAGTTGGTTTCACTCATTTTCATGTAGTATAGGTCGAGTTCTACCCTAAAGAACCGAATCTGCCCAGAGCCATAGTCAAAACCCTAGGTCGAGATTCAAAAATTCATATCTCCCTCAATTCTGATCCAAAATCCTTATATGATATGTCTATGGAAAGCCCTAGATGTCTAGTTTCATCTAAAAATAGTTTCATCGGATTTGACTGACTGTAGGCGGCGCCGTACGCTTCGCCCTACGGACTGTCGTGGACTCTCCACCAAGATAGCACCCTCATCCATTTACTTCTCTTAATTTTCTTCTTCTAATTCTACTTCTAACTCAAAATCTTCTATTAATCCAAGCTTAATTATTTAATTCACACATCAAATAAGGTGAAAATAATTCAGCCAGTCAGCCAAGTGCATGGATTTGATGCAGGAAATCAGAACTCCTACCTTTGATTTAAGTGTTTTGTGCTGAATTCTTGGAGTTTGGGATGAACAAGGCTGGAACTTGGCTTGAGTTTTGGATGTGTGAGCAAGAGAAAAAGAGAGCTGAAGGAGAAGAGGAAAGCAACGTAAATGAGGGTCTGAATCAAAGGAGGAGGGTGTGTTATATAGGCATGAGTGGGAGTTAACTTGGAAGGTTGTGATTGGCCTCTAAACATAAGGCCAAGTTTCAGCCAACCTTGCTCTCCACGTTGCCCTCTTTGTGTGGTAGAATCACTCTCCACGTCGCCTAAAGTCGGAGTAGTTTCCAGTATATTCTGGAAATGAAATCGGAACTCGTATGCCTTATAAAGTCGGAACTCGGGAATTATAAATTTCTATCCTGGAACTCGAAAGATATAGAAATGAGAGCTACTAATATTGGACTCGGGATCGGATCTCGTACATTTATGAATCATAATGTCGGAATTCGTAATATAGCCAGTTCATTTGAGCCTTAGAGACGAAGTCAGAAATCGAACATTTTGCTCTTTAGTCGATAAGGTCGGAAGTCGTAAATTGTGCTGAAGTCGAAGACGAACTCGTAAGTTGGAAGCATCAGTCACTTCATTTCAGCTCCTTAAATCGGAAATCGGAATTCATACTGATGAGGTCAAAATTTATACACGCTTACACAAGGTCGGAAATCTTAAGCTACATGCATTAAGTCGGACATCGTTGACAAGGTCGGAAATCAGAAGAAATCCCTTGTAAGCCTTGGAATGAAGTCGGAAGTCGAAGCTAATATTGAGATTGGAAGCGGAATTATAAGACAAACTCGGAAATCGTAAATCCTTGTCTGTCTCAAATTTTGAAGATGGATATGGAGGTTGGGAATACTATGAGCTCGGAAGTCGGAAGTCGTGGATGTTACAATACCACTCCCCTTAAAAAAAAATTTTGTCCTCAAAATTTAGTGCTGGAGAATAGTCGAGGATACTCTTTCCTCATGTCCGATTCCAGTTCCCAAGTATAGTCCTCAGCACCTTCTTTTCCCCATGCTACCTTCACTAGTTGTACAGATTTATTTCGGAGTTGTCCACGCTTCGTCTACAATCCGCATCGTTGAACATGGAAGGTCAGGTCCTCCTTCAATTTTATTGATTCAGGTTCAAGGGAGTGCGTAGGGTTAGGTTGATACTTTCTGAGTTGGGAGACATGAAAAACATCATGGAGGTTTGATAGATGTGGAGGCAAAGCGACTTCTAAGACGTCATCGACTGATTCGCTTTAGGATTTGGAAGGGACCAATAAAACGAGGATTTAGCTTCTTGACTTTGATTGCTCTACCTATCCCCGTGGTAGGAGTAACCTTCAGAAATACATGGTCTCCTTCTTGAAATTCCAGAGGTTTCCTCCTGGTATCCGCGCAACTCTTCTGGCGACTCTGAGCGACAAGCATCTTGTTCCGTATTTTCTTGATCTGCTCGGTAGTCTGCTCGACTAAGGCCCCAATAGAGCTGATTCTCTTGTCTCATACCAAAGACAGGGAGACCGCACTTTCGTCCGCATAATGCTTCGTAAGGAGCCATGCCAATGCTAGCGTGATAGCTATTGTTGTATGCGAACTCGCCAATGGCAAATATCGATCCCATTTCGCTGTTCAAAAGATATAAGCTCGTAACATATCCTCTAAGGTTTGAATTGTCCTTTCTGCTTTGGCCGTCCGGTTATGGTGGTATGCGGTCTTAGCGTAACTTTAGCAATCAACGCCTTCTGCAAAGCTCCCCAAAATCGTGAGGTAAATCTCGGGTCTCTATCAGAGATAATGGTTGAAGGGGTCCCATGCAGCCTTATAATCTCTTGAATATACAGTTGTGCCAATTTTTCCAACGGATAATTCGCTCGGATGGGGAGAAAATGGGCAGACTTGGTCAATCTATCCACTATGACCCATATGGCATCGTATCCTGTTGGTGTTCTTGGCAATCCCATCACAAAATCCATAGAGATACTTTCCCACTTCCACCCAGGGACTTCCAAGGGTTGTAGCATCCCAGAAGGCTTCTGATGTTCCGCTTTCACTTTTTGACAAATCAAGCATTTGCCAACAAAGTTTGCTACATCTGACTTCATGCCTGGCCACCAAAACATCTTTTTGAGGTCTTGATACATCTTAGTTATGCTAGGATGTACGGCAAACTCGCCTCTATGCGCTTCTTCTAAGACTCTCCTTCGGAGATCGTCCCTTTCAGGGACACATACTCTGTCGTGGTACCGCCAGATGCCCTCTTTATCTTGGGCAAAACCTGCTAGTTTCCCTGATCGCACGAGACTAAGCGTATGTTGAAAGTTAGCATCTTGCTACTGTGCTTGCCGAATCTGGTCCTTGAAGATACTGGTTATCTGAATTTGGTGTAGCTGAAAAGTCTTGGGAGTTATACGAATTCCCAATTTAAGATTTCGGAAAATTTCAATAAGTTCCGTCTCTTTAATCATCATCCACGCGACAGTCAATGATTTCCTGCTTAACGCATCGGCCACGATATTCGCCTTACCTGGGTGGTATTTCAATTCAAATTCGTAGTCTTTAAGGAGTTCCATCCATCTCCGCTGCCTCATATTCAATTCCTTCTGATCGAAAAGGTACTTCAAACTCTTATGATCAGAAAAGACCTCGAACTTTACTCCATACAGGTGATGTCTCCATATTTTCAAAGCAAACACTACTGCTGCTAATTCAAGGTCATGAGTCGGGTAATTCCTTTCATGTGGCTTCAATTGTCTGGAGGCATACGCGACCACCTTTCCTGTTTGCATCAACACGCACCCCAACCCTTGTTGGGAAGCATCGCAATAGACCTCAAATGGTCCATGAGGGTCTGGTAAAGCTAGCACTGGTGTCGTGGTCAACCTTCTCTTCAAATCCTGAAAACTCTGTTCGCACTCCGGCGTCCACTCGAAAGGGACATTCTTTCTGGTTAGCTTGGTCAAGGGCAAGGCTATTCGAGAAAAATCCTTAACGAATCGTCTATAATATTCAGCTAAGCCCAGAAAACTTCTGACTTCAGAGACTGTAGTTGGCCTCTTCTAGTTCAGAACTGCTTCTACTTTGCTGGGGTCGACAGAGATTCCTCCAGATGACACTACGTGACCGAGAAATTTTACCTTCTTCATCCAAAAGTCACATTTGGATAACTTGGCATAGAGTTTCTTTCCTCTTAAAATTTGCAGAACTAGCCATAAGTGTTCCACATGTTCTTGTTCTGTCTTCGAGTAGACAAGTATATCATCGATGAAGACCACTACAAATTTGTCCAGATATGGGCGGAAAATTCGATTCATGTAATCCATGAATACCGCTGGCGCATTCGTTAGTCCAAATGACATCACGGTGTATTCATAGTGCCCGTAACGAGTTCGAAAAGCTGTCTTAGGGATATCTTGTTCCCGAACTCGAATTTGGTGATATCCAGAACGCAAGTCGATCTTGGAGAATACCGTTGCACCCTGTAGTTGGTCCATGAGATCATCAATCCTTGGCAACGGATACTTATTCTTAATCGTCACTTTGTTTAACTGCCTATAATCCACGCATATGCGCATGCTTCCATCCTTCTTCTTGACCAACAAAACCGGAGCTCCCCAAGGCGACGCACTTGGTCGTATGAATCCCTTTTCTAAAAGCTCTTCGATCTGTCTTTTTAGTTCCGTCAGCTCCATAGGTGACATTCGATACGGAGCTATGGATATGGGTCCCTCACCTGGAACCAACTCGATGGTAAACTCAATCTCTCTCTCCGGAGGGAATTCAGGAATATCCTCTGGGAAAACATCCGGATATTCCCTGACAATCGGAATCTTCTCCAGTTCCTATTCAGCTTCTACCGCATTAGCGGACAAGAGGATATACCCTTGATTCTTTGGCCCGAAGGAGTTCAGATAGAAGAGTGTTGCGGTTTGGGATTCAGAAAGTGAGACAGAGGGAAGTACCACCGTTTTATCAGAGCAATTGAGTACAACATGATTAGCAGAAAGCCAATCCATGCCCAGAATTATGTCGAGACCAGATAGAGGGAGGCAAATCAAATTGGCGGCCAAAGTCCTGCCCTTAATTTGAAGAGGAACATTGATGCATATTTGACTAGTTCTAACAGGCCCATTGGTAGGAGTAGAAACCAATAGATCATAAGGTAATTCAGAAATTGGCAATTGCAAAGCAGCTACACAGTTATGAGAAATAAATGAATGTGAGGCACCCGAATCATAGAGTACAGTTAGAGTCTCACCGTTCACATCACAAGTGCCTTGGATTAGTCCTTCTGACTTATTAGCTTCTTCTGCGTTTATAGTAAAAACCCATCCTTGTCGCTGGGGTCGAGGCGGCTGTGATGAGTTCCTGGTCGGACACTCGTAAATTTTGTGGCCTGGCTTGCCACATCCATAGCAGACATTCTGGCCTACCAAGCACGGCCTATCACCATGATTCTTGCCGCATTTTGTGCAAGTTGGATTTGGAAAAGGTCTTTGGGGCTGCTTGCCTCTGTTGCCTCCTAGTGGAAATCTCCGCCGTTGTTGTACATTGGGCTTGAATCTTAGGCCTTGTGGGGCTAACCCCCTCTTGAAATTCCCACCAAATGCCTTAGCTGCAGCTAATTTCGAGTGGCAATCCTCCACAAGTCGGTATTTGTTCACTAATGTAGGGAAATCCCTGATCTCCATTGGGCTGATTGCAGTGAGAATGTCCTCTCGTAACCCACCTTCAAATTTAATGCACTTCCAGGCTTCATCTGGGTTCCTCTGGTAAATTGTGGAGAATTTGCATAACTCCTCAAATCGGGCAATATATTCGGATACTGTCCGATTTCTTACGCATTTGCATGAACTCGAGTTCCTTGGCATTTCGAACTGAAGCGGGGAAGTACTTCTGGTAAAATACATCCTTGAACATTGTCCAGGTGACTCTTTATGCCTGAGATTCCTCGAACAATCTTCGTACGCCGTTCCACCAGAACTCGGCGTCTGCTTCAAGCATATAAGTGGCAAAATTCACTTTCTGATAATCCGAGCAATCCAGGACGGAGAAAATCTTCTCCATGGCTTTGATCCACTCGTCAGCTTTGTCAGGGTCGTATGCCCCTCGGAAACTTGGCGGATTTGCCTTCCTAAACTCTGCGAACCTGAGGTAGTCCAGGTTAGCCTCTGGGCCTTGCGGGTTCCTTTCACACCGCCGCAGTCGCCTGCCTAGCTGCTCCATCATTTGGTGAGCTACCGCGGCTTGTTCCCGCATTGCGTGAGCCATTTCCCGCATTGTGGCCATCACGTCAGTTGGGTCCTCTGGAGCAGGTTCTGCACGTGGTCTTCCTCGCTTTCCGGAAGCCATTAAGTTCTGAACACATAAAACAAAAGTTATTGAGTTGATCAGGCTCAATACTAAGTTTAATGTGCTAGTAAATAACAGCCCGCACAGTCAGGCACTTCATACACATGCACAACTATATCTCAACCATACAGGCAAGATCTGGTGCACATTATCAACTAAAATACAGAATATGCGCGAACCATAGTCAGTCCAATCCTCAGGCCTTAGCTAAGACGAACTGCTCTGATACCAAAAATGTAACACCATACTAATTTTATGTTATGCTTAAGTCATAGCATGAAACTAGTCAGGTTGTGTTACCTTGTTGATACTTTATTTACCTTTCTTGTTTTTAATTTCTCCTTAAATCGTCTCTATCTGCATTCTAGCGTGCTGTTATATTAAAAACGAAATGAACCGAACAAAATATCACCAAGATAAGTATAGTACAACAATGTTACTGCAATACGTGTAAACATATATATATATATATATATATATCAGAAGCCACTATTTCAGTTTATGTACAAAGTTTGAAAGTAGAAATACATATGGGGGCTGGTGTATCAAAAAGACCATAATGCCCTCATCTCCCAAAATACCCTCTGGTCCTCAAGGGCGTTTCAGAACCTCTTCTGCTAACCCTACAGTCAAACCCATGACCCAAAGCTACATGCTGTTCAAAAGAGGGTCATACTGTACAACATCTCCTACCACTAAGCTACTCCGTCAGGTAGACGTTAGCCATGCCAGGCTCGGCCGGTGTATAGTCTGCGCTGGGTCCCGAGGAGGAAGAGGGCGACGAGCCGGTGGCCTCGGAGGGATCACTCTCGGAACTCAATGGGATGTCGGGGACTGCCTGCGGTGGTGACTCAGGGGCAGGGTCAGCGGGTGATGCGGGTGCAGGAGGTGTAGGATGTGGGTGCGCCATATGTAGAGGGATGGCAATATAAGGGGTAGCAGGGTCGAAGAGAGGATGGTGTAAAGGAACATCAAAGTTCCTGTCGCTGAAGAGGTATAAACGGAAGTTGCACGAACCAGCTATATACAAAGAGTCCAACTCCGGATCATGGTGGAGCTGTAACCCGGGAATCTCAATAAAAAGGGTGGTCAGGAGTCCATCGCGGTGTCACGAGAATGATGCAGGAGATACAAAAAGGGGTGAGAATTTCAAGAAAATTCTCAGTAGGGTTCGGTTATACTGATACTGACGTCATATATATTCTCAGTTGCCTCGGGTTTTATTTAATTATAAAATATGTGTTCAAGTTGAAAAGTCCATTTTCATGAGTTTAAGAAAACGTCTGGTCCGAGGCAAGGTTCAGTTTTACTTTACTTGACATGAGAAACAAAATAGATTATTATTACGGATACATAGAATGGTAATCGAAATAAATAAATGCATAACAGTGAGCAATTATAACATACAATTGTAAACATCTTGATGTAACTATTTCATGTATTCATGCATTCATGTAATCATGTAGACTCGTTTTTGAACTTTCCTTCATAAACTTTTTCATTACTTTCTATCATTTTCCATCTCTTGGTCCCCTGGGAGTTCTTGGCCATTTTAGACTCCTGGGTAATAGTCTGCTTATCAGGATCGAGCTCGTTCCTATATAGAAATGCCGGGTTTACTTTCCCCGATCTTCCCACTGATCTATTCCCATTAACTTTCTATCCGGGGCTGGCCCAAGTAGTATGGAACTTGCATAATAACACAATTCTTTTCATAACTTTCAAGGCTTCCTTAAGAATGTATATGCATTAACATGTAATTCATAACTTGTACATAGGTTCTACCGAAAATTTGGCAGCATAACGGAACGTGTCCGCTTCCCCATGAATAGTGCCAGCCAATCAATACATCAATTTATCATAAGGAACACAACTTCACATTTATATTCCAACATAGAATTCAAATCCATATCAAATCCATTAAGGCAGAAATTGCCTTTCAAAGATATCCAACCAACCCGATTTTTGTAATTCAAGCCACAATTTCATTTTAACTCATTTGGACCTCAAATTTGAGTATGTTAAATTTTTATGTGTCTATTTTCTAACCTCTTTGGTCCCATCCAATTTTGGTATCTACAACTCAAGATATATAGATTTTATCTCGGCCTGCCCATTGGCTAGCCAGAATTAGGCAACGAAAAGTAAAAATCCACTAAAAATCGAAAACTGACTCATGTTGAAGCTAACAGGACAAAGTTTCATTTAGAAAAAGTTCCACTCAATTTGGCTAAGTCGGACTCGAGTTACAAGCCTCGAATTCGGACCTTCCTACACTGCCCTGTTCTAGCCCGGTATGGACATAGGGCGAATTGCGTGGAGAACTGGGAGCAACTGGGACCTTATTAAATCCTGAAATTTTTATGAGATATTCTCCTATGTGTAAGCTTTCTAACAAAGTTGGTTTCACTCATTTTCATGTAGTATAGGTCGAGTTCTACCCTAAAGAACCTAATCTGCCCAGAGCCATAGTCAAAACCCTAGGTCGAGATTCAAAAATTCATATCTCCCTCAATTCTGATCCAAAATCCTTATATGATATGTCTATGGAAAGCCCTAGATGTCTAGTTTCATCTAAAAATAGTTTCATCGGATTTGACCGACTGTAGGCGGCGCCGTACGCTTCGCCCTACGGACTGCCGTGGACTCTCCACCAAGACAGCACCCTCATCCATTTTTAATTTTCTTCTTCTAATTCTACTTCTAACTCAAAATCTTCTATTAATCTAAGCTTAATTATTTAATTCACACATCAAATAAGGTGAAAATAATTCAGCCCAGTCAGCCAAGTGCATGGATTTGATGCAAGAAATCAGAACTCCTACCTTTGATTTAAGTGTTTTGTGCTGAATTCTTGGAGTTTGGGATGAACAAGGCTGGAACTTGGCTTGAGTTTTGGATGTGTGAGCAAGAGAAAAAGAGAGCTGAAGGAGAAGAGGAAAGCAACGTAAATGAGGGTCTAAATCAAAGGAGGAGGGTGTGTTATATAGGCATGAGTGGGAGTTAACTTGGAAGGTTGTGATTGGCCTCTAAACATAAGGCCAAGTTTCAGCCAACCTTGCTCTCCACGTTGCCCTCTTTGTGTGGTAGAATCACTCTCCACGTCGCCTAAAGTGGGAGTAGTTTCCAGTATATTCTGGAAATGAAATCGAAACTCGTACGCCTTATAAAGTCGGAACTCGGGAATTATAAATTTCTATCCTGGAACTCGAAAGATATAGAAATGAGAGCTACTAATATTGGACTCGGGATCGGATCTCGTACATTTATGAATCATAATGTCGGAATTCGTAATATAGCCAGTTCATTTGAGCCTTAGAGACGAAGTCGGAAATCGAACATTTTGCTCTTTAGTCGATAAGGTCGGAAGTCGTAAATTGTGCTGAAGTCAAAGACGAACTCGTAAGTTGGAAGCATTAGTCACTTCATTTCAGCTCCTTAAATCGGAAATCGGAATTTATACTGATGAGGTCAAAATTTATACACGCTTACACAAGGTCGGAAATCGTAAGCTACATGCATTAAGTCGGACATCGTTGACAAGGTCGAAAATTGGAAGAAATCCCTTGTAAGCCTTGGAACGAAGTCGGAAGTCGAAGCTAATATTGAGATTAGAAGCGGAATTATAAAACAAACTCGGAAATCGTAAATCCTTGTCTGTCCAGCCTTGAAGATGGATATGGAGGTTGGGAATACTGTGAGCTCGGAAGTCGGAAGTCGTGGATGTTACATTGTGAGTGACAGGGACACTAAGTTCTTAAGTCACTTTTGGAGGACACTATGGGGTAAGATTGGTACTAAATTGCTATTCTCAACTACTTGTCACCCCCAAACTGATGGGCAAACTGAGGTAGTTAATAGGACTCTTTCTACTCTCCTTAGGGCTGTTATAAAGAAGAATATTAAGTTATGGGAAGAGTGTTTGCCTCATGTAGAGTTTGCATATAATAGGGCTATCCATAGCACTACTAATTGTTCTCCTTTTGAAATAGTGTATGGATTTAACCCCTTGACTCCTCTTGATTTACTGCCTATGCCTAACATTTCAATTTTTAAGCATAAAGATGCACAGGCTAAGGCTGACTTTGTAAAGAAGCTGCATGAGCAAGTAAAAGCCCAAATTGAGAAGAAAATGGAGAGTTATGCAAAACAAGCCAACAAGGGCAGAAAGAAGGTTGTATTTGAACCCGGTGATTGGGTTTGGGTACACATGAGAAAGGAGAGGTTTCCATCTCAAAGGAAATCCAAACTCCAACCTAGGGGTGATGGACCCTTCCAAGTCTTGGAGAGAATAAATGACAATACCTACAAGATCGACTTACTTGGTGAGTATGGGATAAGTGCTACTTTTAATGTTGCTAACTTGTGCTTATTTGATGTAGGTGATGAGGAGCTAAATTCGAGGACGAATTCTCTTGAAGAAGGAGGGGATGATGTGATCAAGGAAGATAAAGTAAACTCAAGAAAGCAAAGGTAAGGAGGAGATCCTTTGGAAGGACTTGGTGGACCAATGACTAGATCCAAATCAAAGAGAGCTAAGGAAGCTTTGGGCCAAATGATTTCAAGTTTATTTGAGGCAAAGCCCATTCAAGAAGAAAACGACTCAAGACAAGTCCATTGCATTCATGTGGCTGAACAAGCTTAGTTATACCTTTGGGCTTGTTGATTTTAAGTTAGTAATAATGTAATTAGGCTTGTAATTTCATATAGCCCATCACTTGTTTTTAGCTATTTAGCCTTTTACTCAGTTTTAATAAGTTTGGATTTTAATATTGGGCTAAGTGTTTCAGCCCATTTGCTAAACTTTAGTTTAGTTTATAAACCTTGTAAACACATTTTGAAGGGGATTTTTTTGGCAAATTGAAATCAGAATACTTTTAGTAAAAGTGTCTCTTTGGTTCTTGCTTGGAACCCTTGGTCTTATCAAGAGTTTCCAATTGCTCTTGTGGCGATCACCCTTGGCTTATCAATCATCCTTGATTGTGGCACCCTCCAATCTCTTTCCATTCCTTGTCTCTTCCATTTTTTTTGTGATTTTGATTTCTCCTTGATTGAATTACAACCACAATACACCAGAATTAGGGTTCATGGATAATGGATCATAACAGAACTTAAAGGACAAGGATAACCTAATTCCTTACGGACCAAGACTTGCTTCCAACCGATGGCCAAAACAACTTAAAGAATAATGAGAAACCAATTCCTTAAGGATTAAGACTTGCTTCGAATCAATGGCCAAAAGAACATAACTTACAAAGTGAAACCAATTTATTATGTATTAAAGTCTTGCTTCCAACCAATGACCAAGGGAACTTAAAGGACAAGGTTAAACCAATTCCTTAAGGACCAAGACTTGCTTCCAACCGATGGCCAAATGAACTTAAAGAATAATGAGAAACCAATTCCTTAAGGATTAAGACTTGCTTCCAATCAATGGCCAAAAGAACGTAACTTACAAAGTGAAACCAATTCATTATGGATTAAGTCTTGCTTTCAATCAATGGCCAAAAAACATAAAGGACAAGTATAAATTAATTCGCAAAGGATAAAGACTTGCTTCCAATGAATGGCCAAAAAAACTTAAAGAATAATTAGAAAACAATTCCTTAAGGATTAAGACTTGCTTCCAATCAAAAGCCAAAAGAACTTAAAGAATAATGAGAAACCAATTCCTTATAGATTAAAACTTGATTCCAGTCAATGGCCAAAAGAATTTGACTAACAAAGTGAAGCCAATTCGTTATGGATTAAGTCTTGCTTCCAATTATTGGCCAAAGGAGCTTAAAGGGCAAGGATAAACCAATTCCTTAAGGAGCAAGACTTGCTCCCAACCGATGGCCAAATGAACTTAAAGAATAATGAGAAACCAATTCCTTAAGGATTAAGACTTGTTTCCAATCAATGGCCAAAAGAACATAATTTAGAAAGTGAAACCAATTCATTATGTATTAAGTCTTGCTTCCAATCAATGGCCAAAAGAACTTAAAGGACAAGGATAAACCAATTCACAAAGGATAAAGACTTGCTTCCAATGAAAGGCCAAAAGAACTTAAAGAATAATGAGAAACCAATTCCTTAAGGATTAAGACTTGCTTCCAATCAATGGCCAAAAGAATTTGACTAGCAAAGTGAAGCCAATTCGTTATGGATTAAGTCTTGCTTCCAATCAATGGCCAAAGGAACTTAAAGGACAAGGATAAACCAATTCCTTAAGGACCAAGACTTGCTTCCAACCGATGGCAAAATAAACTTAAACAATAATGAAAAACCAATTCCTTAAGGATTAAGACTTGCTTCCAATCAATGGCCAAAAGAACATAACTTACAAAGTGAAACCAATTCATTATGGATTAAGTCTTGCTTCCAATCAATGGCCAAAAGAACTTAAAGGACAAGTATAAACTAATTCGTAAGGGATAAAGACTTGCTTCCAATGAATGGCCAAAAAAACTTAACGAATAATGAGAAACGAATTGCTTAAGGATTAAGACTTGCTTCCAATGAATGGCCAAAAGAACTTAAAGAATAATGAGAAATCAATTCCTTAAGGATTAAGGCTTGCTTCCACTCAATGGCCAAAAGAACTTGACTAACAAAGTGAAGCCAATTCGTTATGGATTAAGTCTTGCTTCCAATCAGTGGCAAAAAGAACTTAACGGACAAGGATAAACCAATTCATGAAGGATCTAGACATGCTTCCAATGAATGACCACAAGAACTAAAAGAATAATGAGAAACCAATTCCTTTTGGATTAAGACTTGCTTCCAATCATTGGCCAAAAGAATCTGACTAACAAGGTGAAGCTAATTCATTATGGGTTAAGTCTTGCTTCCAATCAATGGCCAAAGGAACTTAAAGGACAAGGATAACCTAATTCCTTACGGACCAAGACTTGCTTCCAACCGATGGCCAAAACAACTTAAAGAATAATGAGAAACCAATTCCTTAAGGATTAAGACTTGCTTCGAATCAATGGCCAAAAGAACATAACTTACAAAGTGAAACCAATTTATTATGTATTAAAGTCTTGCTTCCAATCAATGACCAAGGGAACTTAAAGGACAAGGTTAAACCAATTCCTTAATGACCAAGACTTGCTTCCAACCGATGGCCAAATGAACTTAAAGAATAATGAAAAACCAATTCCTTAAGGATTAAGACTTGCTTCCAATCAATGGCCAAAAGAACGTAACTTACAAAGTGAAACCAATTCATTATGGATTAAGTCTTGCTTCCAATCAATGGCCAAAAAACATAAAGGACAAGTATAAACTAATTCATAAAGGATAAAGACTTGCTTCCAATGAATGGCCAAAAAAACTTAAAGAATAATTAGAAAACAATTCCTTAAGGATTAAGACTTGCTTCCAATCGATGGCCAAAAGAAATTAAAGAATAATGAGAAACCAATTCCTTAAGGATTAAAACTTGATTCCAGTCAATGGCCAAAAGAATTTGACTAACAAAGTAAAGCCAATTCGTTATGGATTAAGGCTTGCTTCCAACCATTGGCCAAAGGAGCTTAAAGGACAAGGATAAACCAATTCCTTAAGGAGCAAGACTTGCTTCCAACCGATGGCCAAATGAACTTAAAGAATGATGAGAAACCAATTCCTTAAGGAGTAAGACTTGCTTCCAATCAATGGCCAAAAGAACATAATTTAGAAAGTGAAACCAATTCATTATGTATTAAGTCTTGCTTCCAATCAATGGCCAAAAGAACTTAAAGGACAAGGATAAACCAATTCATAAAGGACAAAGACTTGCTTCCAATGAATGGCCAAAAGAACTTAAAGAATAATGAGAAACCAATTCCTTAAGGATTAAGACTTGCTTCCAATCAATGGCCAAAAGAGCATAAAGAATAATGAGAAACCAATTCCTTAAGGATTAAGACTTGCTTCCAGTCAACGGCCAAAAGAACATAACTTACAAAGTGAAACAAATTCATTATGGATTAAGTCTTGCATCCAATCAATGGCCAAACGAACTTAAAGGACAAAGAGAAACCAATTAGTAAAGGATAAACACTTGCTTCCAATGAATGGCCAAAAGAACTTGACTAACAAAGTGAAGCCAATTCGTTGTGGATTACGTCTTGCTTCCAATCAGTGGCCAAAAGAACTTAACGGACAAGGATAAACCAATTCGTAAAGGATGAAGACTTGCTTCCAACGAAAGGCCACAAGAACTTAAAAAATAATGAGAAACCAATTCCTTAAGGATTAAGACTTGCTTCCAATCATTGGCCAAAAGAATTTGACAAACAAGGTGAGGCCAATTCATTATGGATTAAGTCTTGCTTCCAATCAATGGCCCAAGGAACTTAAAGGACAAGGATAAACCAATTCCTTAAGGACAAAGACTTGCTTCTAACCGATGGCCAAAAGAACTTAAAGAATAATGAGAAACCAATTCCTTAAGGATTAAGACTTGCTTCCAATCAACGGCCAAAAGAACATAACTTACAAAGTGAAACCAATTCATTATGAATTAAGTCTTGCTTCCAATCAATGACCAAAAGAACTTAAAGGACAAGGATAAACCAATTCATAAAGGATAAAGACTTGCTTCCAATGAATGGCCAAAAAAACTTCAAGAATAATGAGAAACGAATTGCTTAAGGATTAAGACTTGCTTCCAATTGCTTCCAATGAATGGCCAAAAGAACTTAAAGAATAATGAGAAACGAATTGGTTAAGGATTAAGACTTGCTTCTAATCAATGGCCAAAAGAACTTGACTAACAAAGTGAAGCCAAAATCGTTATAAATTAAGTCTATCTTCCAATCAACGGCCAAAAGAACATAACGGACAAGGATAAACCAATTCGTAAAGGATGAAGACATGCTTCCAATGAATGGCCACAAGAACTTAAAGAATAATGAGAAACCAATTCCTTATGGATTAAGTCTTGGCTTCCAATCAGTGGCCAAAAGAACTTAAAGCACAAGAATAAACCAATTCGTAAAGGATGAAGACTTGCTTCCAATGAATGGACACAAGAACTTAAAGAAGAATGAGAAACCAATTCTTCAAGGATTAAGACTTGCTTCCAATCAATGGCCAAAAGAACATAACTTACAAAGTGAAACCAATTCATTATGGATTAAGTCTTGCTTCCAATCAATGGCCAAAAGAACTTAAAGGACAAGGATAAACCAATTCGTAAAGGATAAAGACTTGCTTCGAACCAAAGGCCAAAAGCACTTAAAGAATAATGAGAAACGAATTCCTTAAGGATTAAGACTTGCTTCCAATCAATGGCCAAAAGAACATAACTTAGAAAGTGAAACCAATTCTTTATGTATTAAGTCTTGCTTCCAATCAATGGCCAAAAGAACTTAAAGGACAAGGAAAAACCAATTCATAAAGGATAAAGACTTGCTTCCAATGAATGGCGAAAAAAACTTAAAGAATAATGAGAAACCAATTGCTTAAGGATTAAGACTTGCTTCCAATCAATGGCCAAAAGAACTTAAAGAATAATGAGAAACCAATTCCTTAAGGATTAAGACTTGCTTCCAATCATTGGCCAAAAGAACATAACTTACAAAGTGAAACCAATTTATTATGGATTTAGTCTTGCATCCAATCAATGGCAAACAGAACTTAAAGGGCAGGGATAAACCAATTCGTAAAGGATAAAAACTTGCTTCCAATGAATGGTCAAAAGAACTTAAAGAATAATGAGAAATCAATTCCTTAAGGATTAAGACTTGCTTCCAATCAATGGCCAAAAGAACTTGACTAACAAAGTGAAGCCAATTCGTTATGGATTAAGTCTTGCTTCCAATCAGTGGCCAAAAGAACTTAACGGACAAGGATAAACCAATTCGTCAAGGATGAAGACTCGCTTCCAATGAATGGCCACAAGAACTTAAAAAATAATGAGAAACCAATTCTTTAAGGATTACGACTTGCTTGCAATCATTGGCCAAAAGAACTTAAAGGACAAGGATAAACCAATTCGTAAAGGATAAAGACTTGCTTCCAATGAATGGCCAAAAGAACTTAAAGAATGGTGAGAAACCAATTCTCCTTAAGGATTAAGACTTGCTTCCAATCAATGGCCAAAAGAACTTAAAGAATAATGAGAAACCCATTCCTTAAGGATTAAGACTTGCTTCCAGTCATTGGCCAAAAGAACATAACTTACAAAGTGAAACCAATTCATTATGGATTAAGTCTTGCATCCAATCAATGGCCAAAAGAACTTAAAGGACAAGGATAAACCAATTCGTAAAGGATAAAGACTTGCTTCCAATGAATGGCCAAAAGAACTTGACTAACAAAGTGAAGCCAATTCATTATGGATTACGTCTTGTTTCCAATCAGTGGCCAAAAGAGCTTAACGGACAAGGATAAACCAATTCGTAAAGGATGAAGACTTGCTACCAGCGAATGGCCACAAGAACTTAAAAAATAATGTGAAACCAATTCCTTAAGCATTAAGACTTGCTTCCAATCATTGGCCAAAAGAATTTGACAAACAAGGTGACGCCAATTCATTATGGATTAAGTCTTCCTTCCAATCAACGGCCCAAGGAACTTAAAGGACAAGGATAAACCAATTCCTTAAGGACTAAGACTTGCTTCCAACCGATGGCCAAAAGAACTTAAAGAATAATGAGAAACCAATTCCTTAAAGATTAAGACTTGCTTCCAATCAACTGCCAAAAGAACATAACTTACAAAGTGAAACCAATTCATTATGAATTAAGTCTTGCTTCCAATCAATGGCCAAAAGAACTTAAAGGACAAGGATAAACCAATTCATAAAGGATAAAGACTTGCTTCCAATGAATGGCCAAAAAAACTTCAAGAATAATGAGAAACGAATTGCTTAAGGATTAAGACTTGCTTCCAATGAATGGCCAAAAGAACTTAAAGAATAATGAGAAACCAATTCCTTATGGATTAAGTCTTGCTTACAATCGGTGGCCAAAAGAACTTAAAGGACAAGGATAAACCAATTCGCAAAGGATGAAGACTTGCTTCCAATGAATGGCCACAAGAACTTAAAGAATAATGAGAAACCAATTCCTTAAGGATTAAGAGTTGCTTCCAATCAATGGCCAAAAGAACATAACTTACAAAGTGAAACCAATTCATTATGTATTAAGTCTTGCTTCCAATCAATGGCCAAAAGAACTTAAAGGACAAGGATTAACCAATTCGTAAAGGATAAAGACTTGCTCCCAATGAATGGCCAAAAGAACTTAAAGAATAATGAGAAACCAATTCCTTAAGGATTAAGACTTGCTTCCAATCAATGGCCAAAAGAATTTGACAAACAAAGTGAAGCCAATTCATTATGGATTAAGTCTTGCTTCTAATCACTGGCAAACGAACTTCAAGGACAAGGATAAACCAATTCCTAAAGGATCAAGACTTGCTTCGAACCAATGGCCAAAAGCACTTAAAGAATAATGAGAAACGAATTCCTGAAGGATTAAGACTTGCTTCCAATCATTGGCCAAAAGAACATAACTTAGAAAGTGAAACCAATTCATTATGGATTTAGTCTTGCATCCAATCAATGGCCAAAAGAACTTAAAGGGCAAGGAGAAACCAATTCGTAAAGGATAAAGACTTGCTTCCAGTGAACGGCCACAAGAACTTAAAGAATAATGGGAAACCAATTCCTTATGGATTAAGTCTTGCTTCCAATCAGTGGCCAAAAGAACTTAAAGAATAATGAGAAACCAATTCCTTAAGGATTAAGACTTGCTTCCAATCATTGGCCAAAAGAACATAACTTACAAAGTGAAACCAATTCATTTTGGATTTAGTCTTGCATCCAACCAATGGCCAAAAGAACTTAAAGGGCAAGGATAAACCAATTCGTAAAGGATAAAAACTTGCTACCAATGAATGGCCAAAAGAACTTAAACAATAACGAGAAATCAATTTCTTAAGGATTAAGACTTGCTTCCAAATAATGGCCAAAAGAACTTGACTAAGAAAGTGAAGCCAATTCGTTATGGATTAAGTCTTGCTTCCAATCAGTGGCCAAAAGAAGTTAACGGACAAGGATAAACCAATTCGTCAAGGATGAAGACTCGCTTCCAATGAATGGCCACAAGAACTTAAAAAATAATGAGAAACCAATTCTTTAAGGATTACTACTTGCTTCCAATCATTGGCCAAAAGAATTTGACTAACAAGGTGAGGCCAATTCATTATGGATTAAGTCTTGCTTCCAACCAATGGCCAAAGCAACATAAAGGACAAGGATAAACCAATTCGTAAAGGATGAAGACTTGCTTCCAATGAATGGCCACAAGAACTTAAAGAATAATGAGAAACCAATTCCTTATGGATTAAGTCTTGCTTCCAATCAGTGGCCAAAAGAACTTAAAGGACAAGGATAAACCAATTCGTAAAGGATAAAGACTTGCTTCCAATGAATGGCCAAAAGAACTTAAAGAATGATGAGAAACCAATTCCCTTTAAGGATTAAGACTTGCTTCGAATCAATGGCCAAAAGAACATAAAGAATAATGAGAAACCCATTCCTTAAGGATTAAGACTTGCTTCCAGTCATTGGCCAAAATAACATAACTTACAAAGTGAAACCAATTCATTATGGATTAAGTCTTGCATCCAATCAATGGCCAAAAGAACTTAAAGGACAAGGATAAACCAATTCATAAAGGATAAAGACTTGCTTCCAATGAATGGCCAAAAGAACTTGACTAACAAAGTGAAGCCAATTCGTTATGGATTACGTCTTGCTTCCAATCAGTGGCCAAAAGAACTTAATGGACAAGGATAAACCAATTCGTAAAGGATGAAGACTTGCTTCCAACGAATGGCCACAAGAACTTAAAAAATAATGTGAAACCAATTCCTTAAGCATTAAGACATGCTTTCAATCATTGGCCAAAAGAATTTGACTAACAAGGTGACGCCAATTCATTATGGATTAAGTCCTGCTTCCAATCAATGGCCCAAGGAACTTAAAGGATAAGGATAAACCAATTCCTTAAGGACTAAGACTTGCTTCCAACCGATAGCCAAAAGAACTTAAAGAATAATGAGAAACCAATTCCTTAAGGATTAAGACTTGCTTCCAATCAACTGCCAAAAGAACATAACTTACAAAGTGAAACCAATTCATTATGAATTAAGTCTTGCTTCCAATCAATGGCCAAAAGAACTTAAAGGACAAGGATAAACCAATTCATAAAGGATAAAGACTTGCTTCCAACGAATGGCCAAAAATACTTCAAGAATAATGAGAAACGAATTGCTTAAGGATTAAGACTTGCTTCCAATGAATGGCCAAAAGGACTTAAAGAATAATGAGAAACCAATTCCTTACGGATTAAGTCTTGCTTACAATCAGTGGCCAAAAGAACTTAAAGGACAAGGATAAACCAATTCGTAAAGGATGAAGACTTGCTTCCAATGAATGGCCACAAGAACTTAAAGAATAATGAGAAACCAGTTCCTTAAGGATTAAGACTTGCTTCCAATCAATGGCCAAAAGAACATAACTTACAAAGTGAAACCAAGTCATTATGTATTAAGTCTTCCTTCTAATCAATGGCCAAAAGAACTTAAAGGACAAGGATAAACCAATTCATAAAGGATAAAGACTTGCTCCCAATGAATTGCCAAAAGAACTTAAAGAATAATGAGAAACCAATTCCTTAAGGATTAAGACTTGCTTCCAATCAATGGCCAAAAGAATTTGACAAAAAAAGTGAAGCCAATTCGTTATGGATTAAGTCTTGCTTCCAATCACTGGCCAAAAGAACTTAAAGGACAAGGATAAACCAATTCCTAAAGGATCAAGACTTGCTTCGAATCAATGGCCAAAAGCACTTAAAGAATAATGAGAAACGAATTCCTTAAGGATTAAGACTTGCTTCCAATCAATGGCCAAAAGAACATAACTTAGAATGTGAAACAAATTCAATATGTATTAAGTCTTGCTTCCAATCAACGGCAAAAAGAACTTAAAGGACAAGGATAAATCAATTCATAAAGGATAAAGACTTGCTTCCAATGAATGGCCAAAAGAACTTAAAGAATAATGAGAAAACAATTCCTTAAGGATTAAGACTTGCTTCCAATCAATGGCCAAAAGAACTTGTCTAACAAATTGAAGCCAATTCGTTATGGATTAAGTGTTGCTTCCAATCAGTGGCCAAAAGAACTTAACGGACAAGGATAAACCAATTCGTAAAGGATGAAGACTTGCTTCCAATGAATGGCCACAAGAACTTAAAAAATAATGAGAAACCAATTCCTTAAGGATTAAGACTTGCTTCCAATCATTAGCCAAAAGAATTTGACTAACAAGGCGAGGCCAATTCATTATGGATTAAGTCTTGCTTCCAATCAATGGCCAAAGAAACTTGAAGGACAAGGATAAACCAATTCCTTAAGGACTAAGACTTGCTTCCAACCGATGGCCAAAAGAACTTAAAGAATAATGAGAAACCAATTCCTTAAGGATTAAGACTTGCTTCCAATCAACGGCCAAAAGAACATAACTTACAAAGTGAAACCAATTCATTATGTATTAAGTCTTGCTTCCAAATAATGGCCAAAAGAACTTAAAGGACATGGATAAACCAATTCATAAAGGAGAAAGACTTGCTTCCAATGAATGGCCAAAAGAACTTACAGAATAATGAGAAACCAATTCCTTAAGGATTAAGACTTGCTTCCAATCAATGGCCAAAAGAACTTGACTAACAAAGTGAAGCCAATTCGTTATGGTTTAAGTGTATCTTCCAATCAGTGGCCAAAAGAACTTAACGGACAAGGATAAACCAATTCGTAAAGGATGAAGACTTGCTTCCAATGAATGGCCGCAAGATCTTAAAGAATAATGAGAAACCAATTCCTTATGGATTAAGTCTTGCTTCCAATCAGTGGCCAAAAGAACTTGACTAACAAAGTGCAATTCGTTATGGATTAAGTCTTGCTTTCAATCAGCGGCCAAAAGAACTTAACGGACAAGGATAAACGAATTCGTAATGGATGAACACTTGCTTCCAATGAATGGCCGCGAGAACTTAAAGAATAATGAGAAACCAACTCCTTATGGATTAAGTCTTGCTTCCAATCAGTGCCCAAAAGAACTTAAAGGACAAGGATAAACCAATTTGTAAAGGATAAAGACTTGCTTCCAATGAATGGCAAAATGAACTTAAAGAATAATGAGAAACCAATTCCTTAAGGATTAAGACTTGCTTCCAATCAATGGCCAAAAGAACATAACTTACAAAGTGAAACCAATTCATTATGTATTAAGTCTTGCTTCCAATCAATGGCCAAAATGACTTAAAGGACAAGGATAAACCAATTCGTAAAGGATAAAGACTTGCTCCCAGTGAAGGGTAAAAAGATCTTAAAGAATAATGAGAAACCAATTCCTTAAGGATTAAGACTTGCTTCCAATCAATGGCCAAAAGAATTTGACTAACAAAGTGAAGCCAATTCGTTATGGATTAAGTTTATCTTCCAATCAGTGGCCAAAAGAACTTAACGGACAAGGATAAACCAATTCGTAAAGGATGAAGACTTGCTTCCAATGAATGGCCACAAGAACTTAAAGAATAATTAGAAACCAATTCCTTATGGATTAAGTCTTGCTTCCAATCAGTGGCCAAAAGAACTTAAAGGACATGGATAAACCAATTCATAAAGGAGAAAGACTTGCTTCCAATGAATGGCCAAAAGAACTTAAAGAATAATGAGAAAACAATTCCTTAAGGATTAAGACTTGCTTCCAATCAATGGCCAAAAGAACTTGTCGAACAAATTGAAGCCAATTCGTTATGGATTAAGTGTTGCTTCCAATCAGTGGCCAAAAGAACTTAACGGACAAGGATAAACCAATTCGTAAAGGATGAAGACTTGCTTCCAATGAATGGCCACAAGAACTTAAAAAATAATGAGAAACCAATTCCTTAAGGATTAAGACTTGCTTCCAATCATTAGCCAAAAGAATTTGACTAACAAGGCGAGGCCAATTCATTATGGATTAAGTCTTGCTTCCAATCAATGGCCAAAGAAACTTGAAGGACAAGGATAAACCAATTCCTTAAGGACTAAGACTTGCTTCCAACCGATGGCCAAAAGAACTTAAAGAATAATGAGAAACCAATTCCTTAAGGATTAAGACTTGCTTCCAATCAACGGCCAAAAGAACATAACTTACAAAGTGAAACCAATTCATTATGTATTAAGTCTTGCTTCCAAATAATGGCCAAAAGAACTTAAAGGACATGGATAAACCAATTCATAAAGGAGAAAGACTTGCTTCCAATGAATGGCCAAAAGAACTTACAGAATAATGAGAAACCAATTCCTTAAGGATTAAGACTTGCTTCCAATCAATGGCCAAAAGAACTTGACTAACAAAGTGAAGCCAATTCGTTATGGTTTAAGTGTATCTTCCAATCAGTGGCCAAAAGAACTTAACGGACAAGGATAAACCAATTAAGTAAAGGATGAAGACTTGCTTCCAATGAATGGCCGCAAGATCTTAAAGAATAATGAGAAACCAATTCCTTATGGATTAAGTCTTGCTTCCAATCAGTGGCCAAAAGAACTTGACTAACAAAGTGCAATTCGTTATGGATTAAGTCTTGCTTTCAATCAGCGGCCAAAAGAACTTAACGGACAAGGATAAACGAATTCGTAATGGATGAACACTTGCTTCCAATGAATGGCCGCGAGAACTTAAAGAATAATGAGAAACCAACTCCTTATGGATTAAGTCTTGCTTCCAATCAGTGCCCAAAAGAACTTAAAGGACAAGGATAAACCAATTTGTAAAGGATAAAGACTTGCTTCCAATGAATGGCAAAATGAACTTAAAGAATAATGAGAAACCAATTCCTTAAGGATTAAGACTTGCTTCCAATCAATGGCCAAAAGAACATAACTTACAAAGTGAAACCAATTCATTATGTATTAAGTCTTGCTTCCAATCAATGGCCAAAATGACTTAAAGGACAAGGATAAACCAATTCGTAAAGGATAAAGACTTGCTCCCAGTGAAGGGTAAAAAGATCTTAAAGAATAATGAGAAACCAATTCCTTAAGGATTAAGACTTGCTTCCAATCAATGGCCAAAAGAATTTGACTAACAAAGTGAAGCCAATTCGTTATGGATTAAGTTTATCTTCCAATCAGTGGCCAAAAGAACTTAACGGACAAGGATAAACCAATTCGTAAAGGATGAAGACTTGCTTCCAATGAATGGCCACAAGAACTTAAAGAATAATTAGAAACCAATTCCTTATGGATTAAGTCTTGCTTCCAATCAGTGGCCAAAAGAACTTAAAGGACATGGATAAACCAATTCATAAAGGAGAAAGACTTGCTTCCAATGAATGGCCAAAAGAACTTAAAGAATAATGAGAAACGAATTGCTGAAGGATTAAGACTTGCTTCCAATCAATGGCCAAAAGAACTTAAAGAATAATGAGAAACCAATTCCTTAAGGATTAAGACTTGCTTCCAATCAATGGCCAAAAGAATTTGACTAACAAAGTGAAGCCAATTCGTTATGGATTAAGTTTATATTCCAATCAGTGGCCAAAAGAACTTAACTGACAAGGATAAACCAATTCGTAAAGGATGAAGACTTGCTTCCAATGAATGGCCGCAAGATCTTAAAGAATAATGAGAAACCAATTCCTTATGGATTAAGTCTTGCTTCCAATCAGTGGCCAAAAGAACTTGACTAACAAAGTGCAATTCGTTATGGATTAAGTCTTGCTTTCAATCAGCGGCCAAAAGAACTTAACGGACAAGGATAAACGAATTCGTAATGGACGAACACTTGCTTCCAATGAATGGCCACGAGAACTTAAAGAATAATGAGAAACCAACTCCTTATGGATTAAGTCTTGCTTCCAATCAGTGCCCAAAAGAACTTAAAGGACAAGGATAAACCAATTTGTAAAGGATAAAGACTCGCTTCCAATGATTGGCCAAAAGAACTTAAAGAATAATGAGAAACCAATTCCTTAAGGATTAAGACTTGCTTCCAATCAATGGCCAAAAGAACATAACTTACAAAGTGAAACCAATTCATTATGTATTAAGTCTTGCTTCCAATCAATGGCCAAAAGAACTTGAAGGACAAGGATAAACCAATTCGTAAAGGATAAAGACTTGCTTCCAATGAATGGCTAAATGAACTTAAAGAATATTGAGAAACCAATTCCTTAAGGATTAAGACTTACTTCCAATCAATGGCCAAAAGAACTTGACTGACAAAGTGAAGCCAATTCGTTATGGATTAAGTCTATCTTCCAATCAGTGGCCAAAAGAACTTAACAGACAAGGATAAACCAATTCGTAAAGGATGAAGACTTGCTTCCAATGAATGGCCACAAGAACTTAAAGAATAATTAGAAACCAATTCCTTATGGATTAAGTCTTGCTTCCAATCAGTGGCCAAAAGAACTTAAAGGACATGGATAAACCAATTCATAAAGGAGAAAGACTTGCTTCCAATGAATGGCCAAATGAACTTAAAGAATAATGAGAAACGAATTGCTGAAGGATTAAGACTTGCTTCCAATCAATGGCCAAAAGAACTTAAAGAATAATGAGAAACCAATTCCTTAAGGATTAAGACTTGCTTCCAATCAATGGCCAAAAGAATTTGACTAACAAAGTGAAGCCAATTCGTTATGGATTAAGTTTATATTCCAATCAGTGGCCAAAAGAACTTAACGGACAAGGATAAACCAATTCGTAAAGGATGAAGACTTGCTTCCAATGAATGGCCGCAAGATCTTAAAGAATAATGAGAAACCAATTCCTTATGGATTAAGTCTTGCTTCCAATCAGTGGCCAAAAGAACTTGACTAACAAAGTGCAATTCGTTATGGATCAAGTCTTGCTTTCAATCAGCGGCCAAAAGAACTTAACGGACAAGGATAAACGACCAGTAATGGATAACACTTGCTTCCAATGAATGGCCACGAGAACTTAAAGAATAATGAGAAACCAACTCGTTATGGATTAAGTCTTGCTTCCAATCAGTGCCCAAAAGAACTTAAAGGACAAGGATAAACCAATTTGTAAAGGATAAAGACTCGCTTCCAATGATTTGCCAAAAGAACTTAAAGAATAATGAGAAACCAATTCCTTAAGGATTAAGACTTGCTTCCAATCAATGGCCAAAAGAACATAACTTACAAAGTGAAACCAATTCATTATGTATTAAGTCTTGCTTCCAATCAATGGCCAAAAGAACTTAAAGGACAAGGATAAACCAATTCATAAAGGATAAAGACTTGCTTCCAATGAATGGCCAAAAATACTTCAAGAATAATGAGAAACGAATTGCTTAAGGATTAAGACTTGCTTCCAATGAATGGCCAAAAGGACTTAAAGGATAATGAGAAACCAATTCCTTACGGATTAAGTCTTGCTTACAATCAGTGGCCAAAAGAACTTAAAGGACAAGGATAAACCAATTCGTAAAGGATGAAGACTTGCTTCCAATGAATGGCCACAAGAACTTAAAGAATAATGAGAAACCAGTTCCTTAAGGATTAAGACTTGCTTCCAATCAATGGCCAAAAGAACATAACTTACAAAGTGAAACCAATTCATTATGTATTAAGTCTTGCTTCTAATCAATGGCCAAAATGACTTAAAGGACAAGGATAAACCAATTCATAAAGGATAAAGACTTGCTCCCAATGAATTGCCAAAAGAACTTAAAGAATAATGAGAAACCAATTCCTTAAGGATTAAGACTTGCTTCCAATCAATGGCCAAAAGAATCTGACAAAAAAAGTGAAGCCAATTCGTTATGGATTAAGTCTTGCTTCCAATCACTGGCCAAAAGAACTTAAAGGACAAGGATAAACCAATTCCTAAAGGATCAAGACTTGCTTCGAATCAATGGCCAAAAGCACTTAAAGAATAATGAGAAACGAATTCCTTAAGGATTAAGACTTGCTTCCAATCAATGGCCAAAAGAACATAACTTAGAACGTGAAACAAATTCAATATGTATTAAGTCTTGCTTCCAATCAACGGCAAAAAGAACTTAAAGGACAAGGATAAATCAATTCATAAAGGATAAAGACTTGCTTCCAATGAATGGCCAAAAGAACTTAAAGAATAATGAGAAAACAATTCCTTAAGGATTAAGACTTGCTTCCAATCAATGGCCAAAAGAACTTGTCTAACAAAGTGAAGCCAATTCGTTATGGATTAAGTGTTGCTTCCAATCAGTGGCCAAAAGAACTTAACGGACAAGGATAAACCAATTCGTAAAGGATGAAGACTTGCTTCCAATGAATGGCCACAAGAACTTAAAAAATAATGAGAAACCAATTCCTTAAGGATTAAGACTTGCTTCCAATCATTGGCCAAAAGAATTTGACTAACAAGGTGAGGCCAATTCATTATGGATTAAGTCTTGCTTCCAATCAATGGCCAAAGAAACTTGAAGGACAAGGATAAACCAATTCCTTAAGGACTAAGACTTGCTTCCAACCGATGGCCAAAAGAACTTAAAGAATAATGAGAAACCAATTCCTTAAGGATTAAGACTTGCTTCCAATCAACGGCCAAAAGAACATAACTTACAAAGTGAAACCAATTCATTATGTATTAAGTCTTGCTTCCAAATAATGGCCAAAAGAACTTAAAGGACATGGATAAACCAATTCATAAAGGAGAAAGACTTGCTTCCAATGAATGGCCAAAAGAACTTAAAGAATAATGAGAAACGAATTGCTGAAGGATTAAGACTTGCTTCCAATCAATGGCCAAAAGAACTTACAGAATAATGAGAAACCAATTCCTTAAGGATTAAGACTTGCTTCCAATCAATGGCCAAAAGAACTTGACTAATAAAGTGAAGCCAATTCGTTATGGATTAAGTCTTGCTTCCAATCAGTGGCCAAAAGTACTTAACAGACAAGGATAAACCAATTCCTTAAGGACCAAGACTTGCTTCCAACCGATGGCCAAAAGAACTTAAAGAATAATGAGAAACCAATTCCTTAAGGATTAAGACTTGCTTCCAATCAACGGCCAAAAGAACATAACTTACAAAGTGAAACCAATTCATTATGTATTAAGTCTTGCTTCCAAATATTGGCCAAAAGAACTTAAAGGACATGGATAAACCAATTCATAAAGGAGAAAGACTTGCTTCCAATGAATGGCCAAAAGAACTTAAAGAATAATGAGAAACGAATTGCTGAAGGATTAAGACTTGCTTCCAATCAATGGCCAAAAGAACTTACAGAATAATGAGAAACCAATTCCTTAAGGATTAAGACTTGCTTCCAATCAATGGCCAAAAGAACTTGACTAACAAAGTGAAGCCAATTCGTTATGGTTTAAGTGTATCTTCCAATTAGTGGCCAAAAGAACTTAATGGACAAGGATAAACCAATTCGTAAAGGATGAAGACTTGCTTCCAATGAATGGCCGCAAGATCTTAAAGAATAATGAGAAACCAATTCCTTATGGATTAAGTCTTGCTTCCAATCAGTGGCCAAAAGAACTTGACTAACAAAGTGCAATTCGTTATGGATTAAGTCTTGCTTTCAATCAGCGGCCAAAAGAACTTAACGGACAAGGATAAACGAATTCGTAATGGATGAACACTTGCTTCCAATGAATGGCCGCGAGAACTTAAAGAATAATGAGAAACCAACTCCTTATGGATTAAGTCTTGCTTCCAATCAAAGGCCAAAAGAACTTAAAGGACAAGGATAAACCAATTTGTAAAGGATAAAGACTTGCTTCCAATGAATGGCAAAATGAACTTAAAGAATAATGAGAAACCAATTCCTTAAGGATTAAGACTTGCTTCCAATCAATGGCCAAAAGAACATAACTTACAAAGTGAAACCAATTCATTATGTATTAAGTCTTGCTTCCAATCAATGGCCAAAATGACTTAAAGGACAAGGATAAACCAATTCGTAAAGGATAAAGACTTGCTCGATGGAAGGTAAAAAGATCTTAAAGAATAATGAGAAACCAATTCCTTAAGGATTAAGACTTGCTTCCAATCAATGGCCAAAAGAATTTGACTAACAAAGTGAAGCCAATTCGTTATGGATTAAGTTTATCTTCCAATCAGTGGCCAAAAGAACTTAACAGACAAGGATAAACCAATTCGTAAAGGATGAAGACTTGCTTCCAATGAATGGCCGCAAGATCTTAAAGAATAATGAGAAACCAATTCCTTATGGATTAAGTCTTGCTTCCAATCAGTGGCCAAAAGAACTTGACGAACAAAGTGCAATTCGTTATGGATTAAGTCTTGCTTTCAATCAGCGGCCAAAAGAACTTAACGGACAAGGATAAACGAATTCGTAATGGACGAACACTTGCTTCCAATGAATGGCCACGAGAACTTAAAGAATAATGAGAAACCAACTCCTTATGGATTAAGTCTTGCTTCCAATCAGTGCCCAAAAGAACTTAAAGGACAAGGATAAACCAATTTGTAAAGGATAAAGACTCGCTTCCAATGATTGGCCAAAAGAACTTAAAGAATAATGAGAAACCAATTCCTTAAGGATTAAGACTTGCTTCCAATCAATGGCCAAAAGAACATAACTTGCAAAGTGAAACCAATTCATTATGTATTAAGTCTTGCTTCCAATCAATGGCCAAAAGAACTTAAAGGACAAGGATAAACCAATTCGTAAAGGATAAAGACTTGCTTCCAATGAATGGCTAAATGAACTTAAAGAATATTGAGAAACCAATTCCTTAAGGATTAAGACTTACTTCCAATCAATGGCCAAAAGAACTTGACTGACAAAGTGAAGCCAATTCGTTATGGATTAAGTCTATCTTCCAATCAGTGGCCAAAAGAACTTAACGGACAAGGATAAACCAATTCATTATGGATTAAGTCTACTTCCAATCAATGGCCAAAAGAACTTAAAGAAAAACGAGCACCAATTCCGCAGGGGTTAAGACTTGCTTCCAATCAATGGTCAAAAGAACTTAACTTACAAAGCGAAACCAATTTATTATGGATTAAGTGTTGCTTCCAATCAACGGCCAAAAGAACTTAAAGGACAAGGATAAACCAATTCGTAAAGGATAAAGACTTGCTTCCATTGAATGGCCAAAAGAACTTAAAGAATAATGAGAAATCAATTCCTTAAGGATTAAGACTTGCTTCCAATCAATGGCCAAACGAACTTGACTAACAAAGTGAAGCTAATTCGTTATGGATTAAGTCTTGCTTCCAATCACTAGCCAAAAGAACTTAACGGACAAGGATAAACCAATTCGTAAAGGATGAAGACTTGCTTCCAATGAATGGCCGCATGAACTTAAAGAATAATGAGAAACCAATTCCTTAAGGATTAAGACTTGCTTCCAATCATTGTCGAAAAGAATTTGACTAACAAGGTGAGGCCAATTCATTATGGATTAAGTCTTGCTTCCAATCAATGGCCAAAGGAACTTAAAGGACAAGGATAACCCAATTCCTTAAGGACCAAGACTTGCTTCCAACTGATGGCCAAAAGAACTTAAAGAATAATGAGAAACTAATTCCTTAAGGAATAAGACTTGCTTCCAATCAACGGCCAAAAGAACATAACTTACAAAGTGAAACCAATTCATTATGTATTAAGTCTTGCTTCCAATCAATGGCCAAAAGAACTTAAAGGACAAGGATAAACCAATTTATAAAGGATAAAGAGTTGCTTCCAATGAATGGCCAAAAAAACTTAAAGAATAATGAAAAACCAATTGCTTAAGGATTAAGACTTGCTTCCAATCAATGGCCAAAAGAACTTGACTAATAAAGTGAAGCCAATTCGTTATGGATTAAGTCTTGCTTCCAATCAGTGGCCAAAAGAACTTAACGGACAAGGATAAACCAATTCCTTAAGGACCAAGACTTGCTTCCAACCGATGGCCAAAAGAACTTAAAGAATAATGAGAAACCAATTCCTTAAGGATTAAGACTTGCTTCCAATCAACGGCCAAAAGAACATAACTTACAAAGTGAAACCAATTCATTATGTATTAAGTCTTGCTTCCAATCAATGGCCAAAAGAACTTAAAGGACAAGGATAAACCAATTCATAAAGGATAAAGACTTGCTTCCAATGAATGGCCAAAAAAACTTAAAGAATAATGAGAAACGAATTGCTTAAGGATTAAGACTTGCTTCCAATGAATGGCCAAAAGAACTTAAAGAATAATGAGAAACCAATTCCTTAAGGATTAAGACTTGCTTCGAATCAATGACCAAAAGAACTTGACTAACAAAGTGCAATTCGTTATGGATTAAGTCTTGCTTCCAATCAGTGGCCAAAAGAACTTAACGGACAAGGATAAACCAATTCGTAATGGATGAAGACTTACTTCCAATGAATGGCCACAAGAACTTAAAGAATAATGAGAAACCAACTCCTTATGGATTAAGTCTTGCTTCCAATCAGTGGCCAAAAGAACTTAAAGGACAAGGATAAACTAATTCGTAAAGGATAAAGACTTGCTTCCAATGAATAGCCAAATGAACTTAAATAATAATGAGAAACCAATTGCTTAAGGATTAAGACTTGCTTCCAATCAATGGCCAAAAGAACTTGACTAATAAAGTGAAGCCAATTCGTTATGGATTAAGTCTTGCTTCCAATCAGTGGCCAAAAGAACTTAACAGACAAGGATAAACCAATTCGTAATGGATGAAGACTTACTTCCAATGAATGGCCACAAGAACTTAAAGAATAATGAGAAACCAACTCCTTATGGATTAAGTCTTGCTTCCAATCAGTGGCCAAAAGAACTTAAAGGACAAGGATAAACTAATTCGTAAAGGATAAAGACTTGCTTCCAATGAATAGCCAAATGAACTTAAATAATAATGAGAAACCAATTGCTTAAGGATTAAGACTTGCTTCCAATCAATGGCCAAAAGAACTTGACTAATAAAGTGAAGCCAATTCGTTATGGATTAAGTCTTGCTTCCAATCAGTGGCCAAAAGAACTTAACAGACAAGGATAAACCAATTCCTTAAGGACCAAGACTTGCTTCCAACCGATGGCCAAAAGAACTTAAACAATAATGAGAAACCAATTCCTTAAGGATTAAGACTTGCTTCCAATCAACGGCCAAAAGAACATAACTTACAAAGTGAAACCAATTCATTATGTATTAAGTCTTGCTTCCAATCAATGGCCAAAAGAACTTAAAGGGCAAGGATAAACCAATTCGTAAAGGATAAAGACTTGCTTCCAATGAATGGCTAAATGAACTTAAAGAATATTGGGAAACCAATTCCTTAAGGATTAAGACTTACTTCCAATCAATGGCCAAAAGAACTTGACTGACAAAGTGAAGCCAATTCGTTATGGATTAAGTCTACCTTCCAATCAGTGGCCAAAAGAACTTAACGGACAAGGATAAACCAATTCGTAAAGGATGAAGACTTGCTTCCAATGAATGGCCACAAGAACTTAAAGAATAATGGGAAACCAATTCCTTATGGATTAAGTCTTGGTTCCAATCAGTGGCCAAAAGAACTTAAAGGACATGGATAAACCAATTCGTAAAGGATAAAGACTTGCTTCCAATGAATGGCCAAATGAACTTAAAGAATAATGAGAAACCAATTCCTTAAGGAGTAAGACTTGCTTCCAATCAATGGCCAAAAGAACATAACTTACAAAGTGAAACCAATTCATTATGTATTAAAGTCTTGCTTCCAATCAATGGCCAAAAGAACTTAAAGGACAAGGAGAAACCAATTCGTGAAGGATAAAGACTTGCTCCCAATGAATGGCCAAAAGAACTTAAAGAATAATGAGAAACCAATTCCTTAAGGATTAAGATTTGCTTCCAATCAATGGCCAAAAGAATTTGACTAACAAGGAGAAGCCAATTCGTTATGGATTAAGTCTTGCTTCCTATCACTGGCCAAAAGAACTTAAAGGACAAGGATAAACCAATTCCTAAAGGATCAAGAGTTGCTTCGAACCAATGGCCAAAAGCACTTAAAGAATAATGAGAAACGAATTCCTTAAGGATTAAGACTTGCTTCCAATCAATGGCCAAAGGAACATAACTTAGAAAGTGAAACCAATTCTTTATGGATTAAGTCTTGCTTCCAATCAATGACCAAAAGAACTTAAAGGACAAGGATAAATCAATTTGTAAAGGATAAAGACTTGCTTCCAATGAATGGTCAAATGAACTTAAAGAATAATGAGAAACCAATTCCTTAAGGATTAAGACTTGCTTCCAATCAATGGCCAAAAGAACATAACTTACAAAGTGAAACCAATTCATTATGTATTAAGTCTTGCTTCCAATCAATGGCCAAAATGACTTAAAGGACAAGGATAAACCAATTCGTAAAGGATAAAGACTTGCTCCCAGTGAATCGTGAAAAGATGTTGAAGAATAATGAGAAACGAATTTCTTAAGGATTAAGACTTGCTTCCAATCAATGGCCAAAAGAACTTGACTGACAAAGTGAAGCCAATTCGTTATGGATTAAGTCTATCTTCCAAATCAGTGGCCAAAAGAACTTAACGGACAAGGATAAACCAATTCGTAAAGGCTGAAGACTTGCTTCCAATGAATGGCCACAAGAACTTAAAGAATAATGGGAAACCAATTCCTTATGGATTAAGTCTTGCTTCCAAGCAGTGGCCAAAAGAACTTAAAGGACATGGATAAACCAATTCGTGAAGGATAAAGACTTGCTCCCAATGAATGGCCAAAAGAACTTAAAGAATAATGAGAAACCAATTCCTTAAGGATTAAGATTTGCTTCCAATCAATGGCCAAAAGAATTTGACTAATAAAGTGAAGCCAATTCATTATGGATTAAGTCTTGCTTCCTATCTCTGGCCAAAAGAACTTAAAGGACAAGGATAAACCAATTCCTAAAGGATCCAGACTTGCTTCGAACCAATGGCCAAAAGCACTGAAAGAAAAATGAGAAACGAATTCCTTAAGGATTAAGACTTGCTTCCAATCAATGGCCGAAAGAACATATCTTAGAAAGTGAAACCAATTCATTATGCATTAAGCCTTGCTTCCAATCAATGGCCAAAAGAACTTAAAGGACAAGGATAAACCAATTCATAAAGGATAAAGACATGCTTCCAATGAATGGCCAAAAGAACTTAAAGAATAATGAGAAATCAATTTCTTAAGGATTAAGACTTGCTTCCAATCATTGGCCAAAAGAACATAACTTACAAAGTGAAACCAATTCATTATGGATTAAGTCTACTTCCAATCAATGGCCAAAAGAACTTAAAGAAAAACGAGCACCAATTCCGCAGGGGTTAAGACTTGCTTCCAATCAATGGTCAAAAGAACTTAACTTACAAAGTGAAACGAATTTATTATGGATTAAGTCTTGCTTCCAATCAACGGCCAAAAGAACTTAAAGGACAAGGATAAACCAATTCGTAAAGGATAAAGACTTGCTTCCATTGAATGGCCAAAAGAACTTAAAGAATAATGAGAAATCAATTCCTTAAGGATTAAGACTTGCTTCCAATCAATGGCCAAACGAACTTGACTAACAAAGTGAAGCCAATTCGTTATGGATTAAGTCTTGCTTCCAATCACTAGCCAAAAGAACTTAACGGACAAGGATAAACCAATTCGTAAAGGATGAAGACTTGCTTCCAATGAATGGCCGCATGAACTCAAAGAATAATGAGAAACCAATTCCTTAAGGATTAAGACTTGCTTCCAATCATTGTCGAAAAGAATTTGACTAACAAGGTGAGGCCAATTCATTATGGATTAAGTCTTGCTTCCAATCAATGGCCAAAGGAACTTAAAGGACAAGGATAACCCAATTCCTTAAGGACCAAGACTTGCTTCCAACTGATGGCCAAAAGAACTTAAAGAATAATGAGAAACTAATTCCTTAAGGAATAAGACTTGCTTCCAATCAACGGCCAAAAGAACATAACTTACAAAGTGAAACCAATTCATTATGTATTAAGTCTTGCTTCCAATCAATGGCCAAAAGAACTTAAAGGACAAGGATAAACCAATTTATAAAGGATAAAGAGTTGCTTCCAATGAATGGCCAAAAAAACTTAAGGAATAATGAAAAACCAATTGCTTAAGGATTAAGACTTGCTTCCAATCAATGGCCAAAAGAACTTGACTAATAAAGTGAAGCCAATTCGTTATGGATTAAGTCTTGCTTCCAATCAGTGGCCAAAAGAACTTAACAGACAAGGATAAACCAATTCCTTAAGGACCAAGACTTGCTTCCAACCGATGGCCAAAAGAACTTAAACAATAATGAGAAACCAATTCCTTCAGGATTAAGACTTGCTTCCAATCAACGGCCAAAAGAACATAACTTACAAAGTGAAACCAATTCATTATGTATTAAGTCTTGCTTCCAATCAATGGCCAAAAGAACTTAAAGGACAAGGATAAACCAATTCATAAAGGATAAAGACTTGCTTCCAATGAATGGCCAAAAAAACTTAAAGAATAATGAGAAACGAATTGCTTAAGGATTAAGACTTGCTTCCAATGAATGGCCAAAAGAACTTAAAGAATAATGAGAAACCAATTCCTTAAGGATTAAGACTTGCTTCGAATCAATGACCAAAAGAACTTGACTAACAAAGTGGAAGCAATTCCATTATCGATTAAGTCTTGCTTCCAATCAGTGGCCAAAAGAACTTAACGGACAAGGATAAACCAATTCGTAATGGATGAAGACTTACTTCCAATGAATGGCCACAAGAACTTAAAGAATAATGAGAAACCAACTCCTTATGGATTAAGTCTTGCTTCCAATCAGTGGCCAAAAGAACTTAAAGGACAAGGATAAACTAATTCGTAAAGGATAAAGACTTGCTTCCAATGAATAGCCAAATGAACTTAAATAATAATGAGAAACCTATTGCTTAAGGATTAAGACTTGCTTCCAATCAATGGCCAAAAGAACTTGACTAATAAAGTGAAGCCAATTCGTTATGGATTAAGTCTTGCTTCCAATCAGTGGCCAAAAGAACTTAACAGACAAGGATAAACCAATTCATAAAGGATAAAGACATGCTTCCAATGAATGGCCAAAAGAACTTAAAGAATAATGAGAAATCAATTCCTTAAGGATTAAGACTTGCTTCCAATCATTGGCCAAAAGAACATAACTTACAAAGTGAAACCAATTCATTATGGATTAAGTCTACTTCCAATCAATGGCCAAAAGAACTTAAAGAAAAACGAGCACCAATTCCGCAGGGGTTAAGACTTGCTTCCAATCAATGGTCAAAAGAACTTAACTTACAAAGTGAAACCAATTTATTATGGATTAAGTCTTGCTTCCAATCAACGGCCAAAAGAACTTAAAGGACAAGGATAAACCAATTCGTAAAGGATAAAGACTTGCTTCCATTGAATGGCCAAAAGAACTTAAAGAATAATGAGAAATCAATTCCTTAAGGATTAAGACTTGCTTCCAATCCATGGCCAAAAGAATTTGACTAACAAAGTGAAGCCAATTCGTTATGGATTCCTTGCTTCCAATCACTAGCCAAAAGAACTTAACGGACAAGGATAAACCAATTCGTAAAGGATGAAGACTTGCTTCCAATGAATGGCCAAAAGAACTTAAAGAATAATGAGAAACCAATTCCTTAAGGATTAAGACTTGCTTCCAATCAATGGCCAAAAGAATTTGACTAACAAGGTGAGGCCAATTCATTATGGATTAAGTCTTGCTTCCAATCAACGGCCAAAAGGAACTTAAAGGGACAAGGATAACCCAATTCCCTTTGGGACCAAGACTTGCTTCCAATGAATGGCCAAAAGAACATAAAGAATAATGAGAAACTAAGTCCTTAAGGATTAAGACTTGCTTCCAATCAACGGCCAAAAGAACATAACTTACAAAGTGAAACCAATTCATTATGTATTAAGTCTTGCTTCCAATCAATGGCCAAAAGAACTTAAAGGACAAGGATAAACCAATTCATAAAGGATAAAGACTTGCTTCCAATGAATGGCCAAAAGAACTTAAAGAATAATGAGAAACCAATTCCTTAAGGATTAAGACTTGCTTCCAATCATTGGCCAAAAGAATTTGACTAACAAGGTGAGGCCAATTCATTATGGATTAAGTCTTGCTTCCAATCAACGGCCAAAGGAACTTAAAGGACAAGGATAAACCAATTCCTTAAGGATTAAGACTTGCTTCCAATCAATGGCCAAAAGAACTTAAAGAATAAAGAGAAACCAATTTATGGATTAAGTCTTGCTTCCAATCAATGGTCAAAAGAACTTAAGGAATAAAGGATAAACCAATTCCTTAAGGACCAAGACTTGCTTCCAACCGATGGCCAAAAGAAATTAAAGAATAATGAGCAACCAATTTCTTAAGGATTAAGACTTGCTTCCAATCAACTGCCAAAAGAACATAACTTACAAAGTGAAACCAATTCATTATGTATTAAGTCTTGGTTCCAATCAATGTCCAAAAGAACTTAAAGGACAAGGATAAACCAATTCATAAAGGATAAAGACTTGCTTCCAATGAATGGCCAAAAAAACTTAAAGAATAATGAGAAACGAATTGCTTAAGGATTAAGACTTGCTTCAATTGAATGGCCAAAAGAACTTGACTAACAAAGTGCAATTCGTTATGGATTAAGTCTTGCTATCAATTAGTGGCCAAAAGAACTTAACGGACAAGGATAAACCAATTCGTAATGGATGAAGACTTGCTTCCAATGAATGGCCACAAGAACTTAAAGAATAATGAGAAACCAACTCCTTATGGATTAAGTCTTGCTTCCAATCAATGGCCAAAAGAACTTAAAGGACAAGGATAAACCAATTCGTAAAGGATAAAGACTTGCTTCCAATGAATGGCCAACTGAATTTAAAGAATAATGAGAAACCAATTCCTTAAGGATTAAGACTTGCTTCCAATCAACGGCCAAAAGAACATAACTTACAAAGTGAAACCAATTGATTATGTATTAAGTCTTGCTTCCAATCAATGGCCAAAAGAACTTAAAGGACAAGGATAAACCAATTCGTAAAGGATAAAGACTTGCTTCCAGTGAATGGCCACAAGAACTTAAAGAATAATGAGAAACCAATTCCTTAAGGATTAAGACTTGCTTCCAATCAATGGCCAAAAGAATTTGACTAACAAAGTGAAGCCAAATCATTATGGATTAAGTCTTGCTTCTAATCAAAGGCCAAAGGAACTTAAAGGACTAGGATAAATCAATTCCTTAACGACCAAGACTTGCTTCGAATCGATGGCCAAAAGAACTTGAAGAATAATGAGAAACCAATGCCTTAAGGATTAAGACTTTCTTCCAATCAATGGCCGAAAGAACATAACTTACAAAGTGAAACCAATTCATTATGGATTAAGTCTTGCTTCCAATCAATGGCCAAAAGAACTTCAAGGACAAGGATAAACCAATTCGTAAAGGATAAAGACTTGCTTCCAACCAATGGCCAAAAGAACTTAAAGAATAATGAGAATCTAATTCCTTAAGGATTAAGACTTGCTTTCAATCAATGCCCGAAAGAACATAACTTACAAAGTGAAACCAATTCATTATGTATTAAGTCTTGCTTCCAATCAATGGCCAAAGGAACTTAAAGGACAGGGATAAACCAATTCCTTAAGGACCAAGACTTGCTTCCAATCGACGGCAAGAAGAACTTAAAGAATATGAGAAACCAATTCCTTCAGGATCAAGATTTGCTTCCAATTAATGGCCAAAAGAACCTAAGGAACAAAGTAAAAGCAATTCATTTTGGATTAAATCTTGTTTCCAATCAATGGCCAAAAGAACATAACTTACAAAGTGAAACCAATTCATTATGTATTTAAGTCTTGCTTCCAATCAATGGCCAAAAGAACTTCAAGGACAAGGATAAACCAATTCGTAAAGGATAAAGACTTGCTTCTAACCTATGGCCAAAAGAACTTAAGGAATAATGAGAATCCAATTCCTTAAGGAATAAGACTTGCTTCCAATGAATGGCCAAAAGAACATAACTTACAAAGCGAAACCAATTCATTATGTATTAAGTATTGCTTCCAATCAATGGCCAAAAGAACTTAAAGGATAAGGATAAACCAATTCGTAAAGGATAAAGACTTGCTTCCAATGAATGGACACAAGAACTTAAAGATTAATGAGAAACCAATTCCATAAGGATTAAGACTTGCTTCCAATCAACGGCCAAAAGAATTTGACTAACAAAGTGAAGCCAATTCATTATGGATTAAGTCTTGCTTCCAATCAATGGCCAAAGCAACTTAAAGGACAAGGATAAACCAATTCCTCAAGGACCAAGACTTGCTTCCAATCGATGGCCAAAAGAACTTAAAGAATAATGAGAAATCAATGCCTTAAGGATTAAGACTTACTTCCAATCAATGGCCAAAAGAACATAACTTACAAAGTGAAACCAATTCATTATTTATTTAAGTCTTGCTTCCAATCAATGGCCAGAAGAACCTAAAGGACAAGGATAAACCAATTCGTAAAGGATAAAGACTTGCTTCCAACCAATAGCCAAAAGACCATAAAGAATAATGAGAATCAAATTCCTTCAGGATTCAGACTTGCTTCCAATCAATGGCCAAAAGAACATAACTTACAAAGTGAAACCAATTCATTTTGCATTAAGTCTTGCTTCCAATCAATGGCCAAAAGAATTTAAAGGACAAGGATAAACCAATTCGTAAAGGATAAAGACTTGCTTCCAATGAATGGCCACAAGAACATAAAGAATAATGAGAAACCAATTCCATAAGGATTAAGACTTGCTTCCAATCAATGGCCAAAAGAATTTAAGGAACAAAGTGAAAGTAATTCATTATGGATGAAATCATGCTTCCAATCAATGGCCAAAAGAACTTAGACGACAAGGACAAACCAATTCCTATAGGATTAAGTCTTTCTTCCAATCAATGGCCAAAAGAACTTAAAGAATAATTAGAAACCAATTCCTTCGGGATTAAGACTTGCTTCCGATCAATGGCCAAAAGAACTTAACATACAAAGTGAAACCAATTCATTATGGATCAAGTCTTGCTTCCAATCAACGGCTAAAGGGTCTTAAAGAACAAAGGCTAACCAATTCCTAAAGGATTAAGGGTTGCTTCCAATCATGGCCAAAAGAACGTAAAGAATAATGAGAAACCAATTTCTCAGGGATGAAGATTGCTTCCAATCAATGGCCAAAAGAATTTGACAAACAAAGTGAAACCAATTCATTATGGATTAAGTCATGCTTCCAATCAAAGGCCAAAAGAGCTTAAAGGACAAGGATAAACCAATTCCTAAAGGATTAAGGCTTGCTTCCAATCAATGGCCAAAAGAACTTAAAGAATAGTGAGAAACCAAATCCTTAAGGATTAAGACTTGCTTCGAATCAATGGCCAAAAGAACCTAACTTACAAAGTGAAACCAATTCCTTATGTATTAAAGTCTTGCTTCCAATCAATGGCGAAAAAAACTTAAAGGACAAGGATAAACCAATTCGAAGGATTAAGACTTGCTACCACTCAAAGGCCAAAAGCCAAAAGTACTTAAAGAATATTGAGAAACCAATTCCTTTGGGATTAAGACTTTCTTCCAATCAATGGCCAAAACAATTTGACTAACAACATGAAGCCAAATCATTGTGAATTAAGTCTTGCTTCCAATCAATGGCCAAAAGAACATAAAGGACAAGGATAAACCAATTCCCAATGGATTAAGGCTAGCTTCCAACCAATGGCCAAAAGAACATAAAGAACAATGAGAAACCAATTCCTTGAGGATTAAGACTTGCTTCCAATCAATGGCGAAAAGAACTTAAGGAACAAAGTGAAAGCAATTCATTATGGATTAAATCTTCCTTCCAATCAATGGCCAAAAGAACTGAAACGACAAGGATAATCCAAATCCTATAGGATTAAGACTTGCTTCCAATCAATGGCGAAAAGAACTTAAAGAATAACGAGAAACCAATTCCTTAAGATGGCCAAAAGAACTTAAAGAACAATGAGAAACCAATTCCTTGAGGATTAAGACTTGCTTCCAATCAATGGCCAAAAGAACTTAAGAAACAAAGTAAAAGCAATTCATTATGGATTAAATCTTTCTTCTAATCAATGGCCAAAAGAACTGAAACGACATGGATAATCCAATTCCTATAGGATTAAGACTTGCTTCCAATCAATGGCCAAAAGAACTTAAAGAATAATGAGAAACCAATTCCTTAAGGATTAAGACTTGCTTCCAATCAATGGCCAAAAGAACTTAAGAAACAAAGTGAAAGCAATTCATTAGGAATTAAATCTTCCTTCCAATCAATGGCCAAAAGATCTTAAACGACAAGGATAAACCTATTCCTATAGGATTAAGACTTGCTTCCAATCAATGGCCAAAAGAACTTAAAGAATATTGAGAAACCAATTCCTTAGGGATTAAGACTTGCTTCCAAACAGTGGCCAAAAGAACATAAGGAACAAAGTGAAGGCAATTCATTATGTGTTAAATCTTGCTTCCAATCAATGGCCAAAAGAACTTAAACGACAAAGATAAACCAATTCCTATAGGATTAAGACTTGCTTCCAATCAATGGCCAAAAGAATTTGAAGAATAATTAGAAGCCAATTCCTTAAGGATTAAGACTTGCTTCCTATCAATGGCCAAAAGAACTTAACTTACAAAGTGAAACCAATTCATTATGGATCAAGTCTTGCTTCCAATCAATGGCTAAAGGGACTGAAAGAACAAAGGCTAACCAATTCCTAAAGGATTAAGGCTTGCTTCCAACCATGGCCAAAAGAACGTAAAGAATAATGAGAAACCAATTCCTTAAGGATTAAGAATTGCTTCCAATCAATGGCCAAAAGAATTTGACAAACAAAGTGAAACCAATTCCTAAAGGATTAAGACTTGCTTCCAATCAACGGCCAACAGAACTTAAAGAATAATGAGAAACCAATTCCGTAAGGATTAAGACTTGCTTCGAATCAATGGCCAAAAGAACCTAAGGAACAATGTGAAAGCAATTCATTATGGATTAAATCTTGCTTCCAATCAATGGCCAAATGTACTGCAATGACAAGGATTATCCAATTCCTTTGGGATTAAGACATGCTACCAATCAATGGCCAAAAGTACTTAAAGAATATTGAGAAACCAATTCCTTTGGGATTAAGACTTGCTTCCAATCATTGGCCAAAAGTACTTAAAGAATATTGAGAAACCAATTCCTTATGGATTAAGACTTGCTTCCAATCAATGCCTAAAAGAACTTAAGGAACAAAGTGAAAGCAATTCATTATGGATGAAATCTTGCTTCCAATCAATGGCCAAATGTACTGCAATGACAAGGATTATCCAATTCCTTTGGGATTAAGACTTGCTTCCAATCAATGGCCAAAAGTACTTAAAGAATAATGAGAAACCAATTCCTTATGGATTAAGACTTGCTTCCAATCAATGCCTAAAAGAACTTAAGGAACAAAGGGAAAGCAATTCATTATGGATGAAATCTTGCTTCCAATCAAAGGCCAAAAGTACTGAAATGACAAGAATAATCCAATTCCTATGGGATTAAGACTTGCTTCCAATCAATGGCCAAAACAACGTAAATATAATGAGAAACCAATTCCCTAGGGACTAAAACTTGCTCTAATCAATGGCCAAAAGAAGTTGGCTAACAAAGTGAAGCCAATTCATTATGGATTAAGTCTTGCTTCGAATCAATGGCCAAATGTACTGCAATGACAAGGATTATCCAATTCCTTTGGGATTAAGACATGCTACCAATCAATGGCCAAAAGTACTTAAAGAATATTGACAAACCAATTCCTTTGGGATTAAGACTTGCTTCCTATCAATGGCCAAAAGTACTTAAAGAATAATGAGAAACCAATTCCTTATGGATTAAGACTTGCTTCCAATCAATGCCTAAAAGAACTTAAGGAACAAAGGATAAACCAATTCGTTATGGATGAAATCTTGCTTCCAATCAAAGGCCAAAAGTACTTAAAGAATAATGAGAATCCAATTCCTATGGGATTAAGACTTGCTTCCAATCAATGGCCAAAACAACGTAAATATAATGAGAAACCAATTCCCTAGGGACTAAGACTTGCTCTAATCAATGGCCAAAAGAAGTTGGCTAACAAAGTGAAGCCAATTCATTATGGATTAAGTCTTGCTTCGAATCAATGGCCAAATGTACTTAAAGAACAATGATTATCCAATTCCTTTGGGATTAAGACATGCTACCAATCAATGGCCAAAAGTACTTAAAGAATATTGAGAAACCAATTCCTTTGGGATTAAGACTTGCTTCCAATCATTGGCCAAAAGTACTTAAAGAATATTGAGAAACCAATTCCTTATGGATTAAGACTTGCTTCCAATCAATGCCTAAAAGAACTTAAGGAACAAAGTGAAAGCAATTCATTATGGATGAAATCTTGCTTCCAATCAATGGCCAAATGTACTGCAATGACAAGGATTATCCAATTCCTTTGGGATTAAGACATGCTACCAATCAATGGCCAAAAGTACTTAAAGAATATTGAGAAACCAATTCCTTTGGGATTAAGACTTGCTTCCAATCAATGGCCAAAAGTACTTAAAGAATAATGAGAAACCAATTCCTTATGGATTAAGACTTGCTTCCAATCAATGCCTAAAAGAACTTAAGGAACAAAGGGAAAGCAATTCATTATGGATGAAATCTTGCTTCCAATCAAAGGCCAAATGTACTGCAATGACAAGTATAATCCAATTCCTATGGGATTAAGACTTGCTTCCAATCAATGGCCAAAACAACGTAAATATAATGAGAAACCAATTACCTAGGGACTAAGACTTGCTCTAATCAATGGCCAAAAGAATTTGGCTAACAAAGTGAAGCCAATTCATTATGGATTAAGTCTTGCTTCGAATCAATGGCCAAAAGAACATAAAGGACAAGGATAAACCAATTCCCAAAGGATTAAGGCTAGCTTCCTACCAATGGCCAAAAGAACATAAAGAATAATGAGAAACCAATTCCTTAAGGATGAAGACTTGCTTCCAATCAATGGCGAAAAGATCTTAAGGAACAAAGTGAAAGCAATTCATTGTGGATTTAAATTTTCCTTCTAATCAATAGCCAAAAGAACTGAAACGACAAGGATAATCCAGTTCCTATAGGATTAAGACTTGCTTCCAATCAATGGCGAAAAGAACTTAAAGAATAATGAGAAACCAATTCCTTAAGGATTAAGACTTGCTTCCAATCAACGGCCAAAAGAACTTAAGGAACAAAGTGAAAGCAATTCATTTGGGAGTAAATCTTCCTTCCAATCAATGGCCAAAAGAACTGAAACGACAAGGATAATCCTATTCCTATAGGATTAAGACTTGCTTCCAATCAATAGCCAAATGAACTTAAAGAATAATGAGAAACCAATTCCTTAAGGATTAAGACCTGCTTCCAATCAAAGGCCAAAAGAACTTAAGGAACAAAGTGAAAGCAATTCATTACGGATTAAATCTTCCTTCCAATCAATGGCCAAAAGAACTGAAACGACAAGGACAATCCAATTCCTATAGGATTAGGACTTGCTACCAATCAATGGCCAAAGGAACTTAAAGAATAATAAGAAACCAATTCCGTAGGGATTAAGACTTGCTTCCAATCAATGGCCAAAAGAACATAAGGAACAAAGTGAAGGCAATTCATTATGGATTAAATCTTGCTTCCAATCAATGGCCAAAAGAACTTAAACGACAAGGATAAACCAATTCCTATAGGATTAAGACTTGCTTCCAATCAATGGCCAAAAGAACTTGAAGAATAACTAGAAGCCAATTCCTTAAGGATTAAGACTTGCTTCCTATCAATGGCCAAAAGAACTTAACTTACAAAGTGAAACCAATTCATTATGGATCAAGTCTTGCTTCCAATCAACGGCTAAGGGGAGTTAAAGAACAAAGGCTAACCACTTCCTAAAGGATTAAGGCTTGCTTCCAATCATGGCCAAAAGAACGTAAAGAATTATGAGAAACCAATTCCTTAAGGATTAAGAATTGCTTCCACTCAATGGCCAAAAGAATTTGACAAACAAAGTGAAACCAATTCATTATGGATTAAGTCTTGCTTCCAATCAAAGGCCACAAGAGCTTAAAGGACAAGGATAAACCAATTCCTAAAGGATTAAGACTTGCTTCCAATCAACAGCCAAAAGAACTTAAAGAATAATGAGAAACCAATTCCTTAAGGATTAAGACTTGCTTCAAATCAATGGCCACAAGAACCTAAGGAACAAAGTGAAAGCAATTCATTGTGGATTAAATCTTGCTTCCAATCAATGGCCAAATGTACTTAAAGAATATTGGGAAACCAATTCCTTTGGGATTAAGACTTGCTTCCAATCAATGGCCAAAAGTACTTAAAGAATAATGAGAAACCAATTCCTTATGGATTAAGACTTGCTTCCAATCAATGGCCAAAAGTACTTAAAGAATAATGAGAAACCAATTCCTTATGGATTAAGACTTGCTTCCAATCAATGCCTAAAAGAACTTAAGGAACAAAGGGAAAGCAATTCATTATGGATGAAATCTTGCTTCCAATCAAAGGCCAAAAGTACTGAAATGACAAGAATAATCCAATTCCTATGGGATTAAGACTTGCTTCCAATCAATGGCCAAAACAACGTAAATATAATGAGAAACCAATTACCTAGGGACTAAGACTTGCTCTAATCAATGGCCAAAAGAATTTGGCTAACAAAGTGAAGCCAATTCATTATGGATTAAGTCTTGCTTCGAATCAATGGCCAAAAGAACATAAAGGACAAGGATAAACCAATTCCCAAAGGATTAAGGCTAGCTTCCAACCAATGGCCAAAAGAACATAAAGAATAATGAGAAACCAATTCCTTAAGGATGAAGACTTGCTTCCAATCAATGGCGAAAAGAACTTAAGGAACAAAGTGAAAGCAATTCATTATGGATTTAAATTTTCCTTCTAATCAATAGCCAAAAGAACTGAAACGACAAGGATAATCCAGTTCCTATAGGATTAAGACTTGCTTCCAATCAATGGCGAAAAGAACTTAAAGAATAATGAGAAACCAATTCCTTAAGGATTAAGACTTGCTTCCAATCAATGGCCAAAAGAACTTAAGGAACAAAGTGAAAGCAATTCATTTGGGAGTAAATCTTCCTTCCAATCAATGGCCAAAAGAACTGAAACGACAAGGATAATCCTATTCCTATAGGATTAAGACTTGCTTCCAATCAATAGCCAAATGAACTTAAAGAATAATGAGAAACTAATTCCTTAAGGATTAAGACCTGCTTCCAATCAAAGGCCAAAAGAACTTAAGGAACAAAGTGAAAGCAATTCATTACGGATTAAATCTTCCTTCCAATCAATGGCCAAAAGAACTGAAACGACAAGGACAATCCAATTCCTATAGGATTAGGACTTGCTACCAATCAATGGCCAAAGGAACTTAAAGAATAATAAGAAACCAATTCGTGAGGATTAAGACTTGCTTCCAATCAATGGCCAAAAGAACATAAGGACCAAAGTGAAGGCAATTCATTATGGATTAAATCTTGCTTCCAATCAATGGCCAAAAGAACTTAAACGACAAGGATAAACCAATTCCTATAGGATTAAGACTTGCTTCCAATCAATGGCCAAAAGAACTTGAAGAATAACTAGAAGCCAATTCCTTAAGGATTAAGACTTGCTTCCTATCAATGGCCAAAAGAACTTAACTTACAAAGTGAAACCAATTCATTATGGATCAAGTCTTGCTTCCAATCAACGGCTAAGGGGAGTTAAAGAACAAAGGCTAACCACTTCCTAAAGGATTAAGGCTTGCTTCCAATCATGGCCAAAAGAACGTAAAGAATTATGAGAAACCAATTCCTTAAGGATTAAGAATTGCTTCCACTCAATGGCCAAAAGAATTTGACAAACAAAGTGAAACCAATTCATTATGGATTAAGTCTTGCTTCCAATCAAAGGCCACAAGAGCTTAAAGGACAAGGATAAACCAATTCCTAAAGGATTAAGACTTGCTTCCAATCAACAGCCAAAAGAACTTAAAGAATAATGAGAAACCAATTCCTTAAGGATTAAGACTTGCTTCAAATCAATGGCCACAAGAACCTAAGGAACAAAGTGAAAGCAATTCATTGTGGATTAAATCTTGCTTCCAATCAATGGCCAAATGTACTTAAAGAATATTGGGAAACCAATTCCTTTGGGATTAAGACTTGCTTCCAATCAATGGCCAAAAGTACTTAAAGAATAATGAGAAACCAATTCCTTATGGATTAAGACTTGCTTCCAATCAATGCCTAAAAGAACTTAAGGAACAATGTGAAGGCAATTTATTATGGATGAAATCTTGCTTCCAATCAAAGGCTGAAAGTACTGAAATGACAAGGATAATCCAATTCCTACGGGATTAAGACTTGCTTCCAATCAATGGCGAAAACAACGTAAATATAATGAGAAACCAATTCCTTAAGGACTAAGACTTACTTCTAATCAATAGCCAAAAGAATTTGGCTAACAAAGTGAAGCCAATTCATTATGGACTAAGTCTTGCTTCCAATCAATGGCCAAAAGAACATAAAGGACAAGGATAAACCAACTCCCAAAGGGTGAAGGCTAGCTTCCAACCAATGGCCAAAAGAACATAAAGAATAATGAGAAACCAATTCCTTAAGGATTAAGAGTTGCTTCCAATCAATGGCCAAAAGAACTTAAGGAACAAAGTGAAAGCAATTCATTATGGATTAAATCTTCCTTCCAATCAATGGCCAAAAGAACTGAAACGACAAGGATAATCCAATTTCTATAGGATTAAGACTTGCTTCCAATCAATGGCGAAAAGAACTTAAAGAATAATGAGAAACCAATTCCTTAAGGATTAAGACTTGCTTCCAAACATTGGCCAAAAGAACTTAAGGAACAAAGTGAAAGCAATTCATTAGGGAGTAAATCTTCCTTCCAATCAATGGCCAAAAGAACTGAAACGACAAGGATAATCCAATTCCTATAGGATTAAGACTTGCTTCCAATCAATGGCCAAAACAACTTAAGGAACAAAGTGAAAGCAATTCATTAGGGATTAAATCTTGCTTCCAATCAAAGGCCAAAAGAACTTAAACGACAAGGATAAACCAATTCCTATAGGATTAAGACTTGCTTCCAATCAATGGCCAAAAAAACTTAAACAATAATGAGAAACCAATTCCTCACGGATTAAGACTTGCTTCCAATCAATGGCCAAAAGAACTTAAGGAACAAAGTGAAAGCAATTCATTAGGGATTAAATCTTGCTTCCAATCAACGGCTAAAAGAACTTAAACGACAAGGATAAACCATTTCCTATAGGATTAAGACTTGCTTCCAATCAATGGCCAAAAGAACTTAAAGAATTATGAGAAACCAATTCCTTAAGGATTAAGACTTGCTTCCAATCAATGGCCAAAACAACTTAAGGAACAAAGTGAAAGCAATTAATTAGGGATTAAATCTTGCTTCCAATCAATGGCCAAAAGAACTTAAACACCAAGGATAAACCAATTCCTATAGGATTAAGACTTGCTTCCAATCAATGGCCGAAAAAACTTAAACAATAATGAGAAACCAATTCCTTAAGGATTAAGACTTGCTTCCAATCAATGGCCAAAAGAACTTATGGAACAAAGTGAAAGCAATTCATTAGGGATTAAATCTTGATTCCAATCAACGACTAAAAGAACTTAAACGACAAGGATAAACCATTTCCTATAGGATTAAGACTTGCTTCCAATCAATGGCCAAAAGAACTTAAAGAATAATGAGAAACCAATTCCATAGGGATTAAGACTTGCTTCCAATCAATGGCCAAAAGAACATAAGGAACAAAGTGAAGGCAATTCATTATGGATTAAATCTTGCTTCCAATCAATGGCTAAAAGAACTTAAACGACAAGGATATACCAATTCCTATAGGATTAACAGTTGCTTCCAATCAATGGCCAAAAGAACTTGAAGAATAATTAGAAGCCAATTCCTTAAGGATTAAGACTTGCTTCCATTCAATGGCCAAAAGAACTTAACTTAGAAAGTGAAACCAATTCATTATGGATCAAGTCTTGCTTCCAATCAACTGCTAAAGGGACTTAAAGAACAAAGGCTAACCAATTCCTAAAGGATTAAGGCTTGCTTCCAATCATGGCCAAAAGAACGTAAAGAATAATGAGAAACCAATTCCTTAAGGATTAAGAATTGCTTCCAATCAATGGCCTAAATAATTTGACAAACAAAGTGAAACCAATTCCTAAAGGATTAAGACTTACTTCCAATCAACGGCCAAAAGAACTTAAAGAATAATGAGAAACCAATTCCTTAAGGATTAAGTCTTGCTTGGAATCAATGGCCAAAAGAACCTAAGGAACAAAGTGAAAGCAATTCATTACGGATTAAATCTTACTTCCAATCAATGGCCAAATATACTGCAATGACAAGGATTATCCAATTCATTTGGGATTAAGACTTGCCACCAATCAATGGCAAAAAGTACTTAAAAAATATTAAGAAACCAATTCCTCTGTGATTAAAACTTGCTTCCGATCAATGGCGAAAACAACTTAAATATAATGAGAAACCAATTCCTTAAGGACTAAGACTTGCTTCAAATCAATGGCCAAAAGAATTTGGCTAACAAAGTGAAGCCAATTCATTATGGATTAAGTCTTGCTCCCAATCAATGGCCAAAAGAACATAAAGGAGAAGGACAAACCAATTCCCAAAGGATTAAGACTAGCTTCCAACCAATGGCCAAAAGAACATAAAGAATAATGAGAAACCAATTCCGTATGGCTTAAGTCTAGCTTCCAATCAATGGCCAAAAGAACTTAAGGAACAAAGTGAAAGCAATTCATTATGGATTAAATCCTCCTTCCAATCTATGGCCAAAAGAACTGAAACGACCAGGATAATCCAATTCCTATTGCATTAACACTTGCTTCCAATCAATGGCCGAAAGAACTTAAAGAATAATGAGAAACCAATTCCTTAAGGATTAAGACTTACTTCCAATCAATGGCCAAAAGAACTTAAGGAACAAAGTGAAAGCAATTCATTATGGATTAAATCTTGCTTCCAATAAATGGCCAAAACAATTTGACTAACAACATGAAGCCAATTCATTGTGGATTAAGTCTTGCTTCCAATCAATGGCCAAATGAACATCAAGGACAAGGATAAACCAATTCCCAAAGGATTAAGGCTAGCTTCCAACCAATGGCCAAAAGAACATAAAGAATAATGAGAAACCAATTCCTTGAGGATTAACTCTTGCTTCCAATCAATGGCCAAAAGAACTTAAGGAACAAAGTGAAAGCAATTCATTATGGATTAAATCTTGCTTCCAATTAATGGCCAAAAGAACTGAAACGAAAAGGATAATCCAAATCCTATAGGATTAAGACTTGCTTCCAATCAATGGCCAAAAGAACATAAAGAATAATGAGAGACCAATTCCTTAAGGATTAAGACTTGCTTCCAATCAATGGCCAAAAGAACTTAAGGAACAAAGTGAAAGCAATTCATTATGGATTAAATCTTGCTTCCAATCAATGGCCAAAAGAATTTGACTCAAAACATGAAGCCAATTGATAGTGGATTAAGTCTTGCTTCCAATCAACGGCCGAAAGAACATAAAGGACAAGGATAAATCAATTCCCAAAGGATTAAGGCTAGCTTCCAACCAATGGCCAAAAGAACATAAAGAATAATGAGAAATTAATTCCTTAAGGATTAAGACTTGCTTCCAATCAATGGCGAAAAGAACTTAAGGAACAAAGTGAAGGCAATTCATTATGGATGAAATCTTGCTTCTAATTAATGGCCAAAAGAATTGAAACAACAAGGATAATCCAATTCCTATAGGATTAAGACTTGCTTCTAATCAATGGCCAAAAGAACTTAAAGAATAATGAGAAACCAATACCTTCAGGATTAAGACTTGCTTCCGATCAATGGCCAAAAGAACTTAAGGAACAAAGTGAAAGCAATTCATTAGGGATTAAATCTTGCTTCCAATCAATGGCCAAAAGAACTTAAAAGACAAGGATAAATCAATTCCTATAGGATTAAGACTTGCTTCCAATCAACAGCCAAAAGAACTTGAAGAATAATTAGAAGCCAATTCCTTAAGGATTAAGACTTGCTTCCTATCAATGGCCAAAAGAATTTGACAAACAAAGTGAAACCAATTCATTATGGATGAAGTCTTGCTTCCAATCAACGGCTACAGGGACGTAAAGAACAAACGCTAACCAACTCCTAAAGGATTAAGGCTTGCTTCCAACCATGGCCAAAAGAATGTAAAAAATAATGAGAAACCAATTCCTTAAGGAATAACAATTGCTTCCAATCAATGGCCAAAATAATATGACAAACAAACTGAAACCAATTCGTTATGGATTAAGTCTTGCTTCCAATCAATGGCCAAAAGAGCTTCAAGGACAAGGATAAACCAATTCCTAAAGGATTAAGACTTGCTTCCAATCAATGGCCAAAAGAACTTAAAGAATAATGAGAAACCAATTCCTTAAGGAATAAGATTTGCTTCCAACCAATGGCCAAATGAACTTAAGGAACAAAGTGAAAGCAATGCATTATGGAATAAATCTTGCATCCAATCAATGGCCAAAAGTACTGAAATGACAAGGATTATCCAATTCCTATGGGATTAAGACTTGCTACCAATCAATGGCCAAAAGTACTTAAACAATAATGAGAAACCAATTCCGTCAGGATTAAGACTTGCATCCAATCAAAGGCCAAAAGAACTTAAGGAACATAGTGAAAGCAATTCATTATGGATGAAATCCTGCTTCCAATCAATGGCCAAAACAATTTGACTAACAACGTGAAGCCAATTCATTGTGGATTAAGTCTTACTTCCAATCAATGGCCAAAAGAACATAACGGACAAGGATAAACCAATTCCCGAAGGATTAAGGCTAGCTTCCAACCAATGGCCAAAAGAACTGAAAGAATAATGAGAAACCAATTCCTTGAGGATTAAGACTTGCTTCCAATCAGTGGCCAAAAGAACTTAAGGAACAAATTGAAAGCAATTCGTCATGGATTAAATCTTGCTTCCAATTAATGGCCGAAAGAACATAAAGGACAAGGATAAAGCAATTCGCAAAGGATTAAGGCTAGCTTCCAACCAATGGCCAAAAGAACATAAAGAATAATGAGAAACCAATTCCTTAAGGATTAATAATTGCTTCCAATCAATGGCCAAATGAATTTGACAAACAAAGTGAAACCAATTCATTATGGATTAAGTCTTGCTTCCAATCAAAGGCCACAAGAGCTTAAAGGACAAGGATAAACCAATTCCAATTGGATTAAGACGTGCTTCCAATCAACAACCAAAAGAACTTAAAGAATAATGAGAAACCAATTCCTTAAGGATTAAGTCTCGCTTCGAATGAATGGCCACAAGAACCTAAGGAACAAAGTGAAAGCAATTCATTATGGATTAAATCTTGCTTCCAATCAATGGCCAAATGTACTGAAATGACAAGGATTATCCAATTCCTTTGGGATTAAGACTTGCTACCAATCAATGGCCAAAAGTACTTAAAGAATATTGGGACACCAATTCCTTTGGGATTAAGACTTGCTTCCAGTCAATGGCCAAAAGTACTTAAAGAATAATGAGAAACCATTTCCTTATGGATTAAGACTTGCTTCCAATCAATGGCCAAAAGAACTTAAGGAACAAAGTGATAACAATTCATTATGGATTAAATCCTCAATCCAATCAATGGCCAAAAGAACTGAAATGACCAGGACAATCCAATTCCTATAGGATTAATACTTGCTTCCAATCAATGGCCGAAAGAACTTAAAGAATAATGAGAAACCAATTCCTTAAGGATTAAGACTTGCTTCCAATCAATGGCCAAAAGAATTTTACTAACAACGCGAAGCCAATTCATTGTGGATTAAGTCTTGCTTCCAATCAATGGCCAAAAGAACATAAAGGACAAGGATAAACCAATTCCCAAAGGATTAAGGCTAGCTTCCAACCAATGGCCAAAAGAACATAAAGAATAATGAGAAACCAATTCCTTGAGGATTAAGACTTGCTTCCAATCAATGGCCAAAAGAAGTTAAGGAACAAAGTGAAAGCAATTCGTTATGGATTAAATCTTGCTTCCAATCAATGGCCAAAAGAATTTGTCTAACAACGTGAAGCCAATTCATTATGGATTATGTCTTGCTTCCAATTAATGGCTAAAAGAACATAAAGGGCAAGGATAAACCAATTCGCAAAGGATTAAGGCTAGCTTCCAACCAATGGCGAAAAGAACATAAAGAATAATGAGAAACCAATTCGTTAAGGATTAAGACCTGCTTCCAATCAGTGGCCAAAAGAACTTAAGGAACAAAGTGAAAGCAATTCATTATGGATTAAATCTTCCTTCCAATCAATGGCCAAAAGAACTAAAACGACAAGGATAATCCAATTCCTATAGGATTAAGACTTGCTTCCAATCAATGGCCAAAAGAACATAAAGAATAATGAGAAACCAATTCCTTAAGGATTAAGAGTTGCTTCCAATCAATGGCCAAAAGAACTTATGGAACACAGTGAAAGCAATTCATTATGGATTAAATCTTGCTTCCAATCAATGGCGAAAAGAACTTAAAGAATAATGAGAAACCAATTCCTTAAGGATTAAGACTTGCTTCCGATCAATGGCCAAAAGAACTTAAGGAACAAGGTGAAAGCCATTTGTTATGGATTAAATCTTGCTTCCAATAAATGGCCAAAACTACTGAAATGACAAGGATTATCCAATTCCTATGGGATTAAGACTTGATACCAATCAATGGCCAAAAGTACTTAAACAATAATGAGAAACCAATTCCTTAAGGATTAAGACTTGCTTCCAACCAATGGCCAAAAGGACTTAAGGACCATAGTGAAAGCAAATTATTATGGATTAAATCTTGCTTCCAATCAATGGCCAAAAGAATTTGACTAACAACGCGAAGCCAATTCATTGTGGATTAAGTCTTGCTTCCAATCAATGGCCAAAAGAACATAAAGGACAAGGATAAACCAATTCCTAAAGGATTAAAGCTAGCTTCCAACCAATGGCAAAAAGAACGTAAAGAATAATGAGAAACCAATTCCTTGAGGATTAAGACTTGCTTCCAATCAATGGTCAAAAGAACTTAAGGGACAAAGTGAAAGCAATTCATTATGGATTAAATCTAGCTTCCAATCAATGGCCAAAAGAATTTGACAAACAATGTGAAGCATTTCATTGTGGATTAAGTCTTGTTTCCAATCAATGGCCGAAAGAACATAAAGGACAAGGATAAACCAATTCCCAAAGGATTAAGGCTAGCTTCCAACCAATGGCCAAAAGAACATAAAGAATAATGAGAAACCAATTCTTTAAGGATTAAGACTTGCTTCCAATCAATGGCCAAAAGAACTTAAGGAACAAAGTGAAAGCAATTCATTATGGATTAAATCATCCTTCCAATCAATGGCCAAAAGAACTGAAACGACAAGGATAATCCAATTCCTGTAGGGTTAAGACTTGCTTCCAATCAATAGCCAACAGAACTTAAAGAATAATGAGAAACCAATTTCTTAAGGATTAAGACTTGCTTCCAATCAATGGTGATATGATTCAGCTTTGCTTGAGTTGAATGGTTTTGAATCAACAACTAACATAACCCTAGATCGCGTTGAACTTTCAGTGAGGAAGTTTAGGATTGTGTTTGAGTTTTGTTTGTTTTTAATCAGAAATGGATATAGACGCCACACTCAAGAGAAGATGAGAAGGTGAGTGATAAGTCTTATTTTGATCGCCACAAGTTGCCTTGATAAGATCTATAGTTCTTTGCCCAAGAACAAAAGGGAAATTCTCACAAATGGGAGAAAAACTCAAAAGAAGTCTATTCATATTCTGTCTTGTGTTTGTACATTGAGTTCCTATTTATGTCGATGGGGACTGCTCATTGAGTTGCAGCCTCTACATATTCCACTAAACATTAATCATTGAATACACAAATGTGACCCATTATCTATCATAATTGCCTAGGAACACAAATGCTTGACCCATTATCTATCATAATTGCCTAGGAACTCTTGAAATACTTGGCCCGACTTTGAAACAACTAAAAAGCTTCTGAAATTTGGAGACATTAAAAGGTGCACGAAAACTACAAGAAAATAAGACAAATTACACCTAATTAAAACTAATTATTCTAGCCCAATCTGTTTGCAACTTGATCACTTGAATTGGGCTTCATCTTGGGTCTTCAAGTGACTTATTCATGTTGGACTTTGCCATTCTTCAAGCTGAATAAGATTGGTCCATTTTGGAAGCTCATGCTCAATTGGATTGCTCTTGGTCTTTGCTTCCATGACTAGGCCTTGCAAAGCTTCTTTTAGCTTTTTTGTTTTAGCTCTGGTCATTGGGCCATCCATGCTTTGTAATTGATCTTGATCATTGTTAGCCTTGGTTGAATTCTCATCATTCCCTCCCTCTTGAAATGGATTCGTCCTCGAATCGAGCTCATCACCTGCATCGAACAAGGATAGATCAGTTACATTGAAAGTAGCACTAACTTGATACTCACCTGGAAGATCAAGCTTGTAGGCATTGTCATTGATCTTTTCAATCACTTGGAAAGGTCCATCTCCTCTTGGTTGTAACTTGGAATGCCTTTGGGCAGGAAACCTCTCCTTTCTCATGTGAACCCAAACCCAATCTCCTGGCTCAAAAGTCACCTTCTTACACCCTTTGTTGGCTTGATGAGCATACTGCCATGTTTTCTTCTCAATTTGTTGTCTCACCTTCTCATCGAATTGCTTGACAAATTCAGCCTTCTTTTTGCCATCTAGATTACCTTGCTCTCTCATTGGCAAAGGAATTAAATCTAATGGAGTCAAAGGATTAAAACCGTAGACCACTTCAAAAGGTGAGTGATTAGTAATAGAGTGTGTTGCCCTATTGTAAGCAAATTCTACATGAGGCAAACATTCTTCCCAAGACTTTAGATTCTTACTAATCATAACCCTTAACAAGGTGGAAAGGGTTCTATTCACTACCTCTGTTTGTCCATCAATTTGTGGATGACAAGTTGTAGAGAAAAGAAGCTTGGTTCCTAACTTATTCCACAAAGTCTTCCAAAAGTGACTTAAGAACTTGGTATCACGGTTGGAGACAATGCTTCTTGGCATGCCATGCAATCTCACGACTCCTTTGAAAAACAATTCAGCAATTTGAATGGCATTGTTCGTTTTGTGGCAAGCTATGAAGTGTGCCATCTTTGAAAACCTCCTAGAAAGTGCATCAGCCACCACATTTTCTTTCCCTTGCTTGAATTTGATCACATAAGGGAATTGTTCCAGAAATTCAATCCACTTACCATGCCTTTTGTTTACCTTTCCTTGTCCCTTTAAATGTTTCAAGGATTCATGATCCGTGTGTACCACAAATTCTTTTGGCAAAAGATAATGTTGCCAAACCTGCAAAGTTCTCACCAAAGCATACAACTCTTTGTCATAAGTGGAGTAATTAAGTTTAGCTCCGCTCAATTTCTCACTAAAGTATGCAACAAGCCTACCTTCTTGCATCAAAACTGCCCCTATACCTATACCCGAAGCATCACACTCAATTTCAAAGGATTTAGAAAAATCAGGTAAGACAAGTAAAGGTGCTCCACTCAATTTTTCTTTAAGGGTATTGAAAGCCATATCTTGCTCCTATCCCCATTTGAAACCAACATTTTTCTTGACAACTTCAGTCAATGGTGCAGCTAGTGTACTGAAGTCCTTGACAAACCTCCTATAAAAACTAGCTAGCCCATGAAAACTCCTCACATCACTCAAACCCTTAGGTTTAGGCCATTCCCTAATTGCTCTCACTTTTTCTTCATCCACTTCTATCCCCCTAGAACTAACAATGAATCCAAGAAAGTTTACTTGTTGAGTGCAAAAAGAACACTTTTACAAATTAGCATACAACCTCTCTTTTCTCAATGCAAATAAGACACACCTCAAATGCTCAAGATGTTCACCTAAGCTCTTGCTATAGATGAGGATATCATCAAAGTAAACAACCACAAATTTTCCAAGAAAAGCACGCATAAAACATAATTTATGAGGCGCATGAATGTAGTAGGAGCTTTAGTTAAAGCAAAAGGCATAACTAACCATTGGTACAACCCATATTTAGTTTTGAAAGCTGTTTTCCATTCATCCCCTTCTTTCATCCTAATTTGATGATAACCACTTTTCAAATCAATTTTGGAAAAATAGCAAGAACCATGCAATTCATCAAGCATATCATCTAATCTAGGAATTGGATGACTATACTTCTGATGATTTTGTTGATGGCTCTGCAATCTATACACATCCTCCATGATCCATCTTTCTTTGGTACAAGAATAGCAGTCTGACAGCACAAGGACTCATGCTTTCCCTCACCCATCCTTTTTCCATTAGCTCTCCAACTTGTTTTTGAAGTTCTTTTGCTTCCTCGGGATTAGTTCTATAGGATGGCCTGTTAGGGAGTACAGCACCGGGAATGAGATCAATTTGATGCTCAATTCCTCTCAAGGGTGGCAAACCACTTGGAACTTCATCCAGAAACACATCCTCAAATTACTGCAAAGAGATACAAAAGAACTAGGCAAAGAAGTTTGGTCAATGTTAGAGTTTAAACAAGCCTCCTTGTGCAAAAGTACAAGCATAGGTTGATGAGAAAAACAAGCTCCCTTGATCTCACTTTCTTTTGCAATGATACTCATGTGTTTACTCTCTTTTTCTTGCTCACCACTCTGTTGGTGTTTACCTTTCTTTTTTTCACTCAATAGTTTCTTTTCACTCTCTTTTTTATTGGATGTCTCATGCTCTCTAGACTGCCTCATTTTTATTTGATCCTCAAAAACTTGTCTTGGAGACAAAGGTGCAAGAGTGAATTTCTTCTTGTTGTGCACAAGTGAAAACCGATTGGTGTATCCATTGTGGATCACCTTGCGGTCAAATTGCCATGGTCTTCCAAGAAGTATGTGTGCAGCATCCATGGGGACTACATCACAAAGTACCCCATCTACATAATCTCCAATAGTGAATGGTACTAGAACTTGCTTGTCCACCTTCAATTCTCCATTATCACTAAGCCATTGCAACCTATATGGCCTAGGATGCTTCGATGTGCTCAAATTCAATCTTTCCACCAAAGTTGTGCTGGCCACATTGGTGCAGCTCCCTCCATCAATGATCATGCTGCATACTTTTCCTTGAACAAGACATCTAGTATGGAAAATGTTTTCCCTTTGTGCCTCATCTTCTTCTTTGGTCTGCACATTTAAAATCCTTCTAACAACCAGCAAATCACCATCATGAGGCCTAATTTCCTCACCTTCACTTTCATGCTCTAGTGATGCATCAGACTCCTCCTCAGTTTCTACCTCTCCATTATCCTTCAAAATCATTGCTCTCTTGTTAGGACATTGAGAAGCAATGTGACCCCTTCCAAGACACTTAAAGCACTTTATGTCTTGGTTCTTTGAAATGCTTGCTGATGGTTGACTTTTCTTTGATTCAGCCTCTTTAGACTGAATTGCAATTGGTTGCTCCTTCTTTGGGTTGTTTCTCCAAGGACCTGAATTGGAACTAGAAGAATTTCTTCTATTTCTCCTCTTTAATTGTTGCTCCACCTTGATTGCTTGATGCACCATCTCTTGAAGTTCCACATAGTGATACATCTCCACAGCATCAGCTATGTCTCGGTTAAGGCCATTAAGAAACCGAGCCATGGTTGCTTCTTGATCCTCCACAATGTTAGCTTGAATCATGGCCATCTCCATCTCCTTGTGATAGTCATCCATACTCTTAGAACCTTGAGTGAGGCTCTGTAACTTGTTGTGGAGTTCCCTATGGAAATATGAAGGCACAAATCTCCTTCTCATGATTGCCTTCATCTCAGCCCATGTTCGAACCAATTGCTCTCCATTCCTAGCTCTATCTTTCTGTAATTGATCCCACCAAACAAGAGCATAATCAGTAAATTCAAGGGCAGCAAGCTTAACTTTATTACCTTCAGAATATGTGTGACAAGAGAATATTTGCTCCACTCTCATTGCCCACTCCAAATAGGCTTGCGGATCAGACTTCCCTTGAAATGGAGGAATTTTGATGTTAATCCCTCTGAGTTCATCACCAGAATTTCTTCTTCTCCTATTGTGCCTAACGATCCTTCTTCTCCTTGCATTTTGATCACTTGTCTCTTCCTCTTCAGATTGGTAATTTGTTTCATCTTGAGAAGCATGCTGACTATGAGGTGCATGGTTTTCCATCCTATCTATCCTCTCATGGAGCTCTTCAAATTTTGTATTGAATAGCCGTTCTAGATGGCCAGTCAATGCTTGCATCTGTAAAGCGGATAATCCTCCACCTTGTGATGAATTTTCGTCTCCTGCCATGTTAGCTAATTGAAACTGAAAAATATAGGACCTCACAAACCTCACAAAGTGTTTATGCTCTTGAAATATGACACTCACACTCGTGTATATCACTCAAAAATTGGCTTTTAATTAGAATGTTCTCTCTAGACTTTTTCCACTCAAACATTAATCATTGAATACACAAATAACTAACCCATTATCTATCATAATTGCCTAGGAACACAAGTAACTGACCCATTATCTATCATAATTGCCTAGGAACTCTTGAAATACTTGAAACTGACTTTGAAACAACTAAAAAGCTTTTGAAATTTGGAGACATTAAAAGGTGCACGAAAACTACAAGAAAATAAGACAAATTACACCTAATTAAAACTAATTATTCCAGCCCAATCTGTTTGCAACTTGATCACTTGAATTGGGCTTCATCTTGGGTCTTCAAGTAACTTATTCATGTTGGACTTTGCTATTCTTCAAGCTGAATAAGATTGGTCCATTTTGGAAGCTCATGCTCAATTGGATTGCTCTTGGTCTTTGCTTCCATGACTAGGCCTTGCAAAGCTTCTTTTAGCCTTTTTGTTTTAGCTCTGGTCATTGGGCCATCCATGCTTTGTAATTGATCTTGATCATTGTTAGCCTTGGTTGAATTCTCATCAAATGGCCAAAAGAACTTAAGGACCAAAGTGAAGGCAATTCATTGTGGATTAAATCTTGCTTCCAATCAATAACCAAAAGAACTTAAACGGCAAGGATAAACCAATTCCTATAGGAATAAGACTTGCTTCCAATCAATGGCCAAAAGAAGTTAAAGAATAATTAGAAGCCAATTCGTTAAGGATTAAGACTTGCTTCCTATCAATGGCCAAAAGAACTTAACTTACAAAGCGAAACCAATTCGTTATGGATCAAGTCTTGCTTCCAATCATTGGCTCAAGGGTCTTAAAGAACAAAGGCTAACCAATTCCTAAAGGATTAAGGCTTGCTTCCAATCATGGCCAAAAGAACGAAAAGAATAATGAGAAACCAATTCCTTAAGGAATAAGAATTGCTTCCAATCGATGGCCAAAAGAATTTGACAAATAAAGTGAAACCAATTCGTTATGGATTAAGTCTTGCTTCTAATCAATGGCCAAAAGAGCTTCAAGGACAAGGATAAACCAATTCCCAAAGGATTAAGACTTGCTTCCAATCAATGGCCAAAAGAACTTAAAGAATAATGAGAAACCAAATCCTTAAGGATTAAGACTTGCTTCCAACCAATGCCCAAAAGAACTTAAGGAACAAAGTGAAAGCAATTCATTATGGATTAAATCTTGCTTCCAATCAATGGCCAAAAGTACAGAAATGACAAGGATTATCCAATTCCTATGGGATTAAGACTTGCTACCAATCAATGGCCAAAAGTACTTAAACAATAATGAGAAACCAATTCCGTCAGGATTAAGACTTGCTTCCAATCAATGGCCAAAAGAACTTATGGAACATAGTGAAAGCAATTCATTATGGATATCCTGCTTCCAATCAATGGCAAGAATTTGACTAACAACGTGAAGCCAATTCATTGTGGATTAAGTCTTGCTTCCAATCAATGGCCAAAAGAACATAAAGGACAAGGATAAACCAATTCCCAAAGGATTAAGGCTAGCTTCCAACCAATGGCCAAAAGAACATAAAGAATAATGAGAAACCAATTCCTTGAGGATTAAGACTTGCTTCCAATCAATGGCCAAAAGAACTTAAGGAACAAAGTGAAAGCAATTCATTATGGATTAAATCTTGCTTCCAATCAATGGCCAAAAGAATTTGACTAACAACGTGAAGCCAATTCATTGTGGATTAAGTCTTGCTTCCAATTAATGGCTAAAAGAACATAAAGGACAAGGATAAACCAATTCGCAAAGGATTAAGGCTAGCTTCCAACCAATGGCGAAAAGAACATAAAGAATAATGAGAAACCAATTCCTTAAGGATTAAGACTTGCTTCCAATCAATGGCCAAAAGAACTTAAGGAACAAAGTGAAAGCAATTCATTATGGATTAAATCTTCCTTCCAATCAATGGCCAAAAGAACTGAAACGACAAGGATAATCCAATTCCTATAGGATTAAGACTTGCTTCTAATCAATGGCCAAAAGAACTTAAAGAATAATGAGAAATCAATTTCTTAAGGATTAAGACTTGCTTCCAATCAATGGCCAAAAGAACTTAGGGAACAAGGTGAAAGCAATTTGTTATGGATTAAATCTTGCTTCCAATAAATGGCCAAAACTACTGAAATGACAAGGATTATCCAATTCCTACGGGATTAAGACTTGCTACCAATCAATGGCCAAAAGTACTTAAACAATAATGAGAAACCAATTCCTTCAGGATTAAGACTTGCTTCCAATCAATGGCCAAAAGGACTTAAGGACCATAGTGAAAGCAAATTATTATGGATTAAATCTTGCTTCCAATCAATGGCCAAAAGAATTTGACTAACAACGCGAAGCCAATTCATTGTGGATTAAGTCTTGCTTCCAATCAATGGCCAAAAGAACATAAAGGACAAGGATAAACCAATTCCCAAAGGATTAAGGCTAGCTTCCAACCAATGGCCAAAAGAACATAAAGAATAATGAGAAACCAATTCCTTATTGAATAAGTCTTGCTTCCAATCAATGGCCAAAGGAACTAAAGGAACAAAGTGAAAGCAATTCAGTATGTATTAAATCTTCCTTGCAATCAATGGCCAAAAGAACTTAAATGACAAGGATAATCCAATTCTTGTAGGGTTAAGACTTGCTTCCAATCAATGGCCAAAAGAACTTAAAGAAGAATGAGAAACCAATTCCTTAAGGATTAAGACTTGCTTCCAATAAATGGCCAAAAGAACTTAAGGACCAAAGTGAAGGCAATTCATTGTGGATTAAATCTTGCTTCCAATCAATAGCCAAAAGAACTTAAACGACAAGGATAAACCAATTCCTATAGGATTAAGACTTGCTTCCTATCAATGGCCAAAAGAACTTAACTTACAAAGCGAAACCAATTCGTTATGGATCAAGTATTGCTTCCAATCAATGGCTAAAGGGTCTTAAAGAACAAAGGCTAACCAATTCCTAAAGGATTAAGGCTTGCTTCCAATCATGGTCAAAAGAATTTGACAAACAAAGTGAAACCAATTCATTATGGATTAAGTCTTGCTTCCAATCAATGGCCAAAAGAATTTGACAAACAAAGTGAAACCAATTCATTATGGATTAAGTCTTGCTTCCAATCAAAGGCCACAAGAGCTTCAAGGACAAGGATAAACCAATTCCTATAGGATTAAGACTTGCTTCCAATCAATGGCCAAAAGAACTTAAAGAATAATGAGAAACCAATTCCTTATGGATTAAGACTTGCTTCCAATCAATGCCGAAAAGAACTTAAGGAACAAAGTGAGTGCAATTCATTATGGATTAAATCTTGCTTCCAATCAATGGCCAAAAGAAGTTAAAGGACAAGGATAAACCAATTCCTACGGGATTAAGACTTGCTTCCAATCAATGGCAAAAAGAACTTAAGGAACAAAGTGAAAGCAATTCATTAGGGATTAAATCTTGCTTCCAATCAATGGCCAAAAGAACTTAAATGATAAGGATAAACCAATTCCTATAGGATTAAGACTTGCTTCCAATCAATGGCCAAAAGAACTTAAAGAATAATTAGAAGCCAATTCGTTAAGGATTAAGTCTTACTTCCAATCAACGGCTAAAGGGACTAAAAGACCAAAGGCTAACCAACTCCTAAAGGATTAAGGCTAGCTTCCAACCAATGGCCAAAAGAACATAAAGAATAATGAGAAACTAATTCCTTAAGGATTAAGACTTGCTTCCAATCAATGGCCAAAAGAACTTAAGGAACAAAGTGAAAGCAATTCATTATGGATTAAATCATCCTTCCAATCAATGGCCAAAAGAACTGAAACGACAAGGATAATCCAATTCTTGTAGGGTTAAGACTTGCTTCTGATGAGTTTTCATCTTAAACTGCTTGAATTAGGATCTATCTAGGACGTGGACACAAGAAATATGATCAAATCAAAAACAAGTTTACGCAGAAAATAGGGCTCCAGACGTCTTGTTAAAAGGGTTTCGTATCTGACGCTACAGACATCGGAATTGAGCGATTCCAAAATGAGAAGAAAGATGACGTTCCGAAACTCAATTTAGACTCAAGAATCACCGAAAAACAATATGTATAACTTGAGATATGAGCAAGAGATAATTGAGATGAATTCTGGGAAAATTAACGCGAAATTGATGAAAAAGAAACAAGATAAGAATGGCGCCACAAACCTAGTTTGATAAGCCAAGAAGGATCGCCACAAGAATTGGAGGATTCTTGATAAGATCAAAAGATGCAAGGAAGAACCCTAGCAGAGAAAAACTCACAATTTATGCAACATACGTATTCTGCTCTGTTTTGATCTCCAAATGTTTTAATACAAATCAGTTCATGAGTTTGCCCTTGAGACTTAACAAAACTAAAAGCAAAACCCCTTAGAATAAGCATTGTTGATGTGTTCTAGTGGTTAAGTAGACATATTCAGCCTCAAGTGCTTGGGTTGTAATCCTACTATAGATAATTTATATCTTTTTTTTATCACAACATAACAATAGAAAAATAAAATAAACAACTAAAGTCTTGCTAATTCAGATTGACTCTTTGGGCTCTTTTCCTCTCACTCCAAGTGGGCTACGCATGTGTAAACTCTCAGATTCATGTGTTGGGCTTCATTTGGATATTGGGCTTCAAATTGTGTTTGGGCTTCCAACAAGGAGATAATCACACATTTGACAGCTTCTTGGACTTTCTTTGCTCCAGCTCTTGTCATGGGTCGTCCTAGGCCTTGTATTGGATCTTGGGCTTCTTTTTGGGCTTGAGTCTAAACTTGGGCATGGGCCTTTGTGTCCTCATCAGCTTCCAATCAATGGCCAAAAGAACTTAAAGAATAATGAGAAACCAATTCCTTAAGGATTAAGACTTGCTTCCAATCAATGGCCAAAATAACTTAAGGACCAAAGTGAAGGCAATTCATTGCGGATTAAATCTTGCTTCCAATCAATAGCCAAAAGAACTTAAACGACAAGGATAAACCAATTCCTATAGGATTAAGACTTGCTTCTAATCAATGGCCAAAAGAACTTAAAGAATAATTAGAAGCCAATTCCTTAAGGATTAAGACTTGCTTCCTATCAATGGCCAAAAGAACTTAACTTACAAAGCGACACTAATTCGTTATGGATCAAGTATTGCTTCCAATCAATGGCTAAAGGGTCTTAAAGAACAAAGGCTAACCAATTCATAAAGCATTAAGGCTTGCATCCAATCATGGTCAAAAGAACGTAAAGAATAATGAGAAACCAATTTCTTAAGGATTAAGAATTGCTTCCAATCAATGGCCAAAAGAATTTGACAAACAAAGTGAAACCAATTCATTATGGATTAAGTCTTGCTTCCAATCAAAGGCCACAAGAGCTTCAAGGACAAGGATAAACCAATTCCTATAGGATTAAGACTTGCTTCCAATCAATGGCCACAAGAACTTAAAGAATAATGAGAAACCAATTCCTTATGGATTAAGACTTGCTTCCAATCAATGCCTAAAAGAACTTGAGGAACAAAGTGAATGCAATTCATTATGGATTAAATCTTGCTTCCAATCAATGGCCAAAAGAAGTTAAAGGACAAGGATAAACCAATTCCTACGGGATTAAGACTTGCTTCCAATCAATGGCAAAAAGAACTTAAGGAACAAAGTGAAAGCAATTCATTAGGGATTAAATCTTGCTTCCAATCAATGGCCAAAAGAACTTAAATGATAAGAATAAACCAATTCCTATAGGATTAAGACTTGCTTCCAATCAATGGCCAAAAGAACTTAAAGAATAATTAGAAGCCAATTCGTTAAGGATTAAGTCTTGCTTCCAATCAACGGCTAAAGGGACTAAAAGACCAAAGGCTAACCAACTCCTAAAGGATTAAGGCTAGCTTCCAACCAATGGCCAAAAGAATATAAAGAATAATGAGAAACCAATTCCTTAAGGATTAAGACTTGCTTCCAATTAATGGCAAAAAGAACTTAAAGAATAATGAGAAACCAATTCCTTAAGGACTAAGACTTGCTTCCAATCAATGGCAAAAAGAACTTAAGGAACATAGTGAAAGCAATTCATTAGGGATTAAATCTTGCTCCCAATCAATGGCCAAAAGAGCTTAAATGATAAGGATAAACGAATTCCTATAGGATTAAGACTTGCTTCCAATCAATGGCCAAAAGAACTTAAAGAATAATTAGAAGCCAATTCGTTAAGGATTAAGTCTTGCTTCCAATCAACGGCTAAAGGGACTAAAAGACCAAAGGCTAACCAATTCCTAAAGGATTAAGGCTTGCTTCCAATCATGGCCAAAAGAATATAAAGAATAATGAGAAAGAAATTCCTTTAGGATTAAGAATTTCTTCCAATCAATGGCCAAAAGAATTTGACAAACAAAGTGAAACCAAATCATTATGGATTAAGTCTTGCTTCCAATCAATGGCCAAAAAAGCTTAAAGGAAAAGGATAAACCAATTCCTAAAGGATTAAGACTTGCTTCCATTCAATGGCCAAGAGAACTTAAAGAATAATGAGAAACCAATTCCTTAAGGATTAAGACTTGCTTCCAATCAATGGCCAAAAGAATTTGACAAAGAAAGTGAACCCAATTCATTGTGGATTAGGTCTTGCTTCCAATCAATGTCCAAAAGAACTTAAACGTCAAGGATATACCAATGCCTAAAGGATCAAGACTTCGTTCCAACTAATGGCCAAAAGAACTTAAAGAAAAATGAGAAACCAATTCCTTAAGGATTAAGACTTGCTTCCAATCAATGGCCAAAGGAATGGAACTTACAAAGTGAAATCAATTCATTGTGGATATAGTCTTGCTTCCAATCAACGGCTAAAAGGACATAAAGGACAAGGATAAACCAATTCCTAAAGGATTAAGACTTGCATCCAATCATTGGCCACAAGAACTTAAAGAATAATGTGAAACCAATTCCTTAAGGATTAAGACTTGCTTCCAATCAATGGCCAAAAGAGTTTGACTAACAAAGTGAAGCCAATTCATTATGGATTAAGTCTTGCTTCCAATCAATGGCCAAAAGAACTTAAAGGACAAGGATAAACCAATTCCTAAAGGATTAAGACTTGCTTCCAATCAATGGCCAAATGAGCTTAAGGAATAATGAGAAACCAATTCCTTAAGGATTAAGACTTGCTTCCAATCAATGGCCAAAAGAATTTGACTAACAAAGTGAAGCCAATTCATTGTGGATTAAGTCTTGCTTCCAACCAATGGCAAAAAGAACTTAAAGGACAAGGATAAACCAATTCCTAAAGGATCAAGACTTGGTCCCAACTAATGGCCAAAAGAACTTGAAGAAAAATGAGAAACCAATTCCTTAAGGATTAAGACTTGCTTCCAATCAATGGCCGAAAGAGCTCAGCTTACAAAGTGAAACCAATTCATTATGGATTAAGTTTTGCTTCCAATCAATGGCCAAAAGAACTTGAAGGACAAGGATAAACCAATTCCTAAAGGATTAATACTTGCTTCCATGCAATGGGCAAAAGAACTTAAAGAATAATGAGAAACCAATTCCTTGAGGATTAAGACTTGCTTCCAATCAATGGCCAAAAGAATTTGACAAACAAAGTGAAGCCAATTCATTATGCATTAAGTCTTGCTTGCAATCAATGGCCAAAGGAACTTAAAGGACAAGGATATACTTATTCCTAAACGATTAAGACTTGCTTCCAACCAATGGCGAAAAGAACTTAAAGAATAATGAGAAACCAATTCGTTAAGGATTAAGACTTGCTTCCAATCAATGGTCAAAAGAACTTAAGGAACAAAGTGAAAGCAATTCGTTGTGGATTAAATCTTACTTCCAATCAATTTCCAAAATATCTGAAGCGACAAGGGTAAACCAATTCCAATAGGATTAAGACTTGCTTCCAAACAATGGCCAAAGGACCTTAAAGAATAATGAGAAACCAGTTCCTTAATGATTAAGACTTGCTTCCAATCAATGGCCAAAAGTACTTAGGGAACACGGTGAAAGCAATTCATTATGGATTAAATCTTGCCTCCAATCAATGGCCAAAAGAACTTAAACGACAAGGATAAACCAATTCCTACAGGTTTAAGACTCGCTTTCAACCAATGGCCAAACGAACTTAAAGAATAATGAGAAACCAATTCCTCAAGCATTAAGACTTGCTTCCAATCAATGGCCAAAAGAATTTCACTAACAAAGTGAAGCCAATTTATTTTGGATTAAGTCTAGCTTCCAATCAATGGCCAAAAGAATTTGACAAAGTAAGTGAAACCAATTCATTATGGATTAAGACTTGCTTCCAATCAATAGCCGAAAGAGCTCAACTTACACAGTGAAACCAGTTCATTATGGATTAAGTTTTGCTTCCAATCAATGGCCCAAAGAACTTAAATGACATGGATAAACCAATTCCTAAAGGATTAATACTTGCTTCCATGCAATTGGTAAAAGAACTTAAAGAATATTGAGAAAGCAATTCCTTAAGGATTAAGACTTGCTTCCAATCAATGGCCAAAAGAATTTGACTAACAAAATGTAGCTACTTCATCATGGATGAAGTCTTGCTTCCAATCAATGGCCAAAAGAACTTAAAGGACGAGGATAAACCAATTACTAAAAGATTAACACTTGCTTCCAATCATTGGCCAAAAGAATTTGACAAACAAAGTGAAGCCAATTCATTATGGATTAAGTCTTGCTTCCAATCAATGGCCAAAAGAACTTAAAGGACAAGGGTAAACCAATTCCTAAAGGATTCAGATTTGCTTCCAACCAATGGCCAAAAGAACTTAAAGAGTAATGAGAAACCAATTCCTTAAGGATTAAGATTTGCTTCCAATCAATGGCCAAATGAATTTGGCTAACAGAATGAAGCCAATTCATTATGGATGAAGTCTTGCTTCCAATCAATGGCCAAAAGAACTTAAAGGACGAGGATAAACCAATCACTAAAAGATTAAGACTTGCTTCCAATCAATGGCCAAAAGAATTTGACAAACAAAGTGAAGCCAATTCATTATGGATTAAGTCTTGCTTCCAATCATTGGCCAAAAGAACTTAAAGGACAAGGGTAAACCAATTCCTAAAGGATTAAGATTTGCTTCCAACTAATGACCGAAAGAACTTAAAGAATAATGAGAAACCAATTCCTTAAGGATTAAGTCTTGCCTCCAATCAATGGCCAGAAGAACTGAACTTACAAAGTGAAATCAATTCGTTGTGGATAAAGTCTTGCTTTCAATCAATGACCAAAAGGACATAAAGGACAAGGATAAACCAATTCCTAATTGATTAAGACTTGCATCCAATCAATGGCCAAAAGAACTGAAAGAATAATGAGAAACCAATTCCTTAAGGATTAAGACTTGCTTCCAATCAATGGCCAAAAGAATTTGACTAACAAAGTGAAGCCAATTCATTATGCATTAAGTCTTGCTTGCAATCAATGGCTGAAGGAACTTAAAGGACAAGGATAAACCTATTCCTAAATGATTAAGACATGCTTCCAACCAATGGCCAAAAGAACTTAAAGAATAATGAGAAACCAATTCGTTAAGGATTAAGACTTGCCTCCAATCAATGGCCAAAAGAACTTAAGGAACAAAGTGAAAGCAATTCGTTGTGGATTAAATCTTGCTTCCATTCAATGGCCAAATTATCTGAAACGACAAAGATAAACCAATTCCAATAGGATTAGGACTTGCTTTCAATCAATGGCCAAAAGAACTTAAAGAATAATGAGAAACCAATTCCTTAAGGATTAAGACTTGCTTCCAATCAATGGCCAAAAGAACTTAGGGAACAAGGTGAAAGCAATTCGCTATGGATTAAATCTTGCCTCCAATCAATGGTCAAAGGAACTTAAAGGACAAGGATAAACCTCTTCCTAAACGATTAAGACTTGCTTCCAACCAATGGCCAAAAGAACTTAAAGAATAATGAGAAACCAATTCGTTAAGGATTAAGACTTGCTTCCAATCAATGGCCAAAAGAACTTAAGGAACAAAGTGAAAGCAATTCATTGTGGATTAAATCTTGCTTCCATTCAATGGCCAAATTATCTGAAATGACAAAGATAAACCAATTCCAATAGGATTAAGATTTGCTTCCAATCAATGGCCAAAAGAACTTAAAGAATAATGAGAAACCAATTCCTTGAGGATTAGGACTTGCTTCCAATCAGTGGCCAAAAGAACTTAGGGAACAAGGTGAAAGCAATTCGCTATGGATTAAATCTTGCCTCCAATCAATGGCCAAAGGAACTTAAAGGACAAGGATAAACCTATTCCTAAACGATTAAGACTTGCTTCCAACCAATAGCCAAAAGAACTTTAAGAATAATGAGAAATCAATTCCTTAAGGATTAAGACTTGCTTCCAATCAATGGCCAAAAGAACTTAAGGAACAAAGTGAAAGCAATTCGTTGTGGATTAAATCTTGCTTCCAATCAATTTCCAAAATATTTGAAACGACAAGGGTAAACCAATTCCAATAGGATTAAGACTTGCTTCCAATCAATGGCCAAAAGAACTTAAAGAATAATGAGAAACCAATTCCTTAATGATTAAGACTTGCTTGCAATCAATGGCCGAAAGAACTTAGGGAACAAGGTGAAAGCAATTCGCTATGGATTAAATCTTGCCTCCAATCAATGGCCAAAAGAACTTAAATGACAAGGATAAACCAATTCGTACAGGTTTAAGACTTGCTTTCAATCTATGGCCAAACGAACTTAAAGAATAATGAGAAAGCAATTCCTTAAGGATTAAGACTTGCTTCCAATCAATGGGCAAAAGAATTTGACTAACAGAATGAAGCCAATTCATTATGGATGAAGTCTTGCTTCCAATCAATGGCCAAAAGAACTTAAAGGACGAGGATAAACCAATTACTAAAAGATTAAGGCTTGCTTCCAATCAATGGCGAAAAGAATTTGACAAACAAAGTGAAGCCAATTTGTAACATCCGATTTCAGAGTTCCGACTTCGCGCCCAGGATGATCAATTTCGATTTCCTACTTCATCTTGAAACTCAGATAGAAGGGATTATTTCCGAGTTTCGAGTTCGTCTTGCTGAATTCCCCACTTCATGTCCTGTCCGACTTCCAATTTCGTCTATGTTTGATTGTTCCTGATTTCCTACTTCATAATGAGAGGCTTCCGAGTTCCAATATCTGACTTAATGTATCTGATTTCCGGTCTCATAATGTAGCTTCATGTTTCAGATAAAGGTTCCCGAGTTCTGACCTCATACCTCATGCTTCAAATAGTGTATATGCTTCCCGACCTCAAAAGTAATAGTTTAACACAATGGTACACTGTCGAACTCCAAGTTTAATGTAACGAGTTCCGACCTTAGTCGATGGACACGAGTTCGGATCCTTGAGCCGATTTCCAGGTACACGAGTTCCGATATCCGATTTTACATCGAGCATTGACATTCCCGAGTTCAAATAGGGAGTTCCGAGATTTTATGATTGTCAGCTGCATGACTTCCGACCTCCGACCTTGATTCGAAGTCTCAAAATAAACGATTTCCTCAAGTCACAAACAAGAAAGGGATGATTTCCGACATCTGGCTTCAGCCCCAAGCTCAGGCAAAATGGCACAAGTTCCGACTTTAAGCTAATAAGGATGAGTTCCGATTTCAGGTAGACCGGAAGCGTGTCTCACTTTAGGGGCAACGTGGAGAGCAATTTGGCCACAAAAGTGAGAGACATGGCCGAATTACTACCACAAAATTCCAACCAATCAACACCACAACTTTCATGTATTTAAATCAGACTCTTCTCTTCATTTTGGTCTGATTTACGTTCCCTTTCCCAGCCTTCTTCTTCTTCCTTTCCTCTCTCAATCTACTCTGTCAAACCTCCAAGCTTTGTCAAGGCTTCCTTCAGCTCAAATTCAAATTCAGCAAGATCACACTCCAAAGAGGTAGGATTCTGCTCTATTCTTGAATTCCTTACACTAAGGTTGCATGAGATTGTATTCCTTCTTTATGTATTTGATGAATTATTAGGTGTATTATGATGGATTATGATGAATTATGATTGAATTAATAGGAGATTTTGAGTTAGAATTAGAATTAGAAGAAGAAAACTAAGAGAAATGGATAGATTAGGATGCTGTTTGGATGAAGAATTCCACGGCAGTCCATACGACGGAGTGTACGGCTCCGCCTACAACCAGTTAAATCCAATGAAACCATTTTTAGATGAAAGTAGGCATTCAGGGCTTTCCATAGATATATCATATAAGGTTATTGGATTAGTATTGAGGGAAATATGAATTTTTGAAGTTTGACCTAGGGTTCAGGATTTTTATCCGGGTAGGGTGACATGAGTAGAGTATAACTCACCCTATACAACTCCAAATTGAGTGAAACTAACTTTGTTAGAAAGCTTACAAATAGGGAAACATACCAATATGAAATTTCAAGTTTGTTAGGGTCCCAATTGTTCCCAATGATTCGAGGAAGTTGCCCTATGTCCAATCCAGGCCAAAACAGGGTAGTTCAGGAAGGTCGAATTTCAGGACTTATAAATCGAGGTATACTTAAGTAAATGGAATGAAACTTGTGGCAAATGAAAGGTCATCCTGTTAGCTTCAATATGAGACCAATTTTGCATGATTTGAGCTTAGTTTCGATTTTTAATGAATTTATACTTCCAGGAGGGTAATTCGGGCTAGTGACTGAACAAGTTGAGCAAAAGTTGAATGTCTTGAGTTATATAGATCAAAATGACATAGGACCAAAGAGGTTAGAAAGTAGACATATAGATCTATGATATATCCAAAATCCAAGTTTAAATGAGTTGAATAGAAGTGAAGGCAGATTATACAAAATTCGGGCAGAACTGAGTAAGATTGGCAGAATGGCCAAGTTGATGGTTACACAAGTGTCAATGGATATATATAAGGTTTGAGTTGAGGATTGCTAGTTTTACATTGATATATATATATATATGTTAGATTGAGTATAATGCTATGACTGAATTGTCTGTGAGAACTGTAACATCCCCATTTCTACCTAAGCTAATTAGCTCGGTGTTTCCGGCTAATTAGAGGGATTAGCGATTAATTGAGAACTAATCGATTAATCCCGAGAGCAAGAGCTTAGTAAATTAAGTCTAGCCAAACAATTTAGTCATAATGTCCTAAGCGTTTTAATAAAACCTTAATCGTCTAATCCTTAATTACTCGAAGGTGCCAAAACAAGAGTAAGACAATCTAACCTTACTAATTAAGTTTATAATGATTAAGACAACTCTTGAAAAATTAAACCCCAAATTAAGCATATGCTTAACCGTAATGCAAGACATCATAAAAGGTATAATTGACAAGAGTTAACTCATGGGTAATTAAGCCAATTAAGTTAAACTACATTTAAATAATTCTAATAACATTTAGAGATAAAGGTTCTTCCATGCATATGCCCTAGAAAGACCTACCAAGGAGGAGCAACATCTCACCCTTCATTCAAAGTCTTTAATCCTACACCATTAGATCAAAAGCCAAGACTAGGATCCTTGTCATCCCACCATTAGATCTTGACACTTGGATGAGTCTTGAATAAACAACCCAAATCTATAGAGGTACTCCCTTTAACCCTAGAAAAGCTTAAAATGGACATTAGAATGCCCCAAGACTCGAGGAAAAACAACTCACCTTACTGCCCAAGTTTTCCACTCTTTGCTTGTTGTAAGACAAAGTCCCATCACCTTTCCCTCCCTCTTTTGGCCACCTTCAGCCATACCTCTACTCCTCCATTCATTTTCATTTCCTCTCCCAAAGACACACACAAACTCTCTTCTCTCTCTTCAATTTCAAATTCTCCTCCTTCTCTCTAAACTCTCTAACTTCTCTCTAGAATTCTCCACTTCTCTCATCCTTTCCTCTCTCCTCATCCTACTCCCAAACTCTTCAAGAGCCACCATTTCTTGCTCTTGGAGAATCAAAGACACTCACATATCAAGCCTCTTCCAAGATCCAAGAGGAGGAGCACCACCACCACCATCATCTCTTTTTTCCATCCCAAGTTCCTTCAAAGAAAGCTTCTTGGTAGTGACTCTAAACCCTTTTCCTCTCTTGTTTTTCAAGCTTTAGAACTCCCTATGCTCTCCATAGCTAGGTGGTTTTAAGGATTGATTTGGGCATCATAGCCATTCTTGTCATAAAATGAGATGTTGTTGCTTGTATGGTGGTTTGTTGAAAACATGTTTTGGTTTGGTGTGATGCATGGCTGAATCCATTTTTTTTGAACTCCAACATGATAGTTTTTCACTAATCTTTCATGGTATATGAGTGTTTTATAACTTGAGAATGGTTTCTTGAAAGTGAGGTTGAGTGTTTTGGAGAAAACATGAAAAAGCAAAAACGTAAAATCTGGATTTTTCTGACAGCTGTAAACCGAACAGTATAACTTTTTCCAGAAAACTCAGAAATTAGTGGAACCAATTTTATATGAAAATAGACTCAGAGAGCTTTCCATACTTATAAAATATATAAGATTCAGGGTTAAAGTGAGGGAAATATGATTTTTCAAAGTGGACTGTTCTCGATCGGGTTTCTGTCTGGGCAGTCTACACTAAAATGTGTATAACTCGAGCTACAAAAATGATTTTTTGAGTGAGACCAAGTTTCAATGAAAGCTAAGACATAGGGCAACAGATCCCTAAAAAAGTTTTCTCAGATTCTTTCTGAGCAATTATAATGAGAGGTCACAATCCACTGTACCGGGAGTGAACCTAGAAACTGAACAAGTCAGAATAAAATATGCATAACTGAGCTTAAAAAATGAATTTTTGAGTGGGACTTCTTTTGTTAAAAACTAGACTCAGAACCCTATAAGCATATAAAATTTCGCATTAAAATGATAAAATATCAAATTATGGTGAATTTTTAAAGTTACTGCCTGGGGTAAAATGTAAAACTGTCAAAATTTAACCTTAAGTAAAACTATGCATAAGTGACTTAAAAAGGTAAAAGGGCTTAACCTAAAGTAATGAAACTTCATAATTTACTTAATGAAGACTAGATGGAATAAAATACCAAGCTTGCCTAATCCTTAACAAAAGAAGCAAATAAAACGAAAAACCGAATGTAAATGTAGTTAGTGTACTAGATTAAGTTCATAAGATTTTAATCAAACTATAATGCAAAACCTAAACCATAACTCTTCCAAATTTAAAATATGAAAATCATATAAGTCAAGTTAGAATAAATGGAGAAGAGGAAATCAATAAAATGAAAGCCAACGTAAAAAGGCTTGCATCTAATTTACTAAGCTAAACTCATAAGACTTTGTTTGAGAATATGCTTATGTTTAGGTTGCAAGCATGATGTGATGATGATGTGATTATGATGCCATGATATGATGATATGATGTGATGATATGATGATGATGATATGCTATGATGATATGATATGATCTTTGTGATACTCTTGGTATCTCTATCTGGCAAAATTTTGGGAAGGCACTGTCACAGCGTTATCTTTGCAAATTTTGTAGAAATTATGGACTTAGAAATATTTTGCATCATAAGTTTAATAAGGAAAGATTGGATAAAGTATGATCCTTCAAAAGGAAGGTGACCTAATTTAAGTTTCCCTCACCCACGACTCACATGAGGCATGGCATGACCCAAAGTAGTGGAAAGTGGGATAGGGCTTATACATGAGGCATGGCATGACCCGGCTAGTGTAGAAAGTCTGAGTGGCGGCTTGACACAGATGAGCTCATTACCACTTATGTTTAGTGGGTGGAAAGAAAGGACTTAAGATAAGTCAAGTTAAGGAAAGAAAGGGACTTGGTCCAACCCAAGTAAAGAACATAACTCTCGATCCGCTTTATATGTTATGAATAGTCATATAAGCTTTCATGTATGCCATGATGATGTTAATACAACGAGGATAAGTACTAAAAATGGATCCACTTCGGATAATGCGTTTTCAAAATCAAATAATTGAACCTATCATGTATGCCCACGATTTTGTTTAAACCGAGTGGTTGGGACGATGACGATGACACCGGGTGTCAGGTCGAGTCTCACCGAAAATCTTATTTCTCATCTGGTTGTTTTCCGCCTCGCCACCGTGATACTCATGGAGCCTCACGTGACGCGTGAGCATGAGGAGCCTCCCCACCATGAGTGGGTTTATGATGAGGATGCCCACACTATCGTGGCCCACGACCACTGCAGTGAGTTCGCACCTTACTTCTATCCGGGGTTTTTGAACAAGAGGAGCCGAGATCTCAGCCATGGACGTATCTTCGCCACGCCTGGACAGCCATTGGGTCCTTGGGATTTCACCAGCCATTGCCCAGATCGAGATGGAGCCTATGTCTCCCGGTCTACCAAATGCCGAGCCTATGCCGCCAGAGGTTCCCGTGGTCGGTGAGTTCGGCCACCCCTAGGAGGCAGCTTCGCCGCCACTCCCCGAGTATCGACCTGTCGCGTCTGAGGAGGATCCCTCCGAGGCACGTTCCCTGGGCAGCTTATGTTCCGACCGTCGCGTCCGTCAGTATAGAGGTGATCGGCGAGCACCGCATCATTCGCAGACTCGCACGCTTCCCGAGGCGAGGAAGCATGGAGGACTCGACATTCGAGACTGAGTTCGATGCAAGGGCATGGAAGGGCGAGAAGACAAAGACATATGTCTACGAGGAGCTCATTTTGATTTGTGCTCCACAACTCTTGTATTTCATTTAGTATTGTATCTCATCAAACTTGTCTAGCTTTCATATTTGGGGCCATGGCATGACCATGAGTTTCCTTTATATGTACTTGTTTGGATATTATGAGATTAAGTATTTTATGTAATCGATGTTATAATTTGAATGTATGACTTTATGATTTATCTCATGTTCCATCCATTTATATTGAAATCTCTACTTGCTCACGTTCGTCATCTTGCTATCTTCGCGCAAGGCTTTACTTTTTTAAAAGCAACGATATTTATAAAAAAAAAAAAAAAATTTTACCATTTTTCCGCTGCAATTTAATTTCAAGTAAAGTTTAGTGTTCCACGAACATAAGTAACAACTAATAAAACGCCGTAATACGACTTAAGCGTAATATGGATTTATTAGGGTGTTACAAGAACTGGCACTATTCATGGTGAAGCGGATCTGATCCGTTATGCTGCCGAATTCACGGTAGAAATCTATGCAATTAGAAATATGTATATGCAAGGATGATATAAGTGTGATATGAGATATATGAGAATAAATCAAGAAGCAGTATGATATGAGTTATCAAAGATGAATTAAAGTATGAATGGCTATATAGAAACCCTATATTCAAGAATGATATAAGTATGATACGAGGTATATGAAAATAAATGATGACCATGTGTATAAGTGTATTCAGCATGTTTATGCTTGACTATACATGAGAATGAAAAGATATAATTATATTAAATGTGAATATAAAGATATGGGTCCCCTTGTGGGTGAGTCGGTGTGACGACGATCACGAGTTGAGCTCAGTATCTCACTCCAAGGCCAGGCTACCCAAGGGCAGTAAAGGTTAAAGAGTAAAGGCTTAAGGACTAAAGATTGAAGCATATGCATAGCACCCCACTCACATCAGGCATGGCATCAACCCAGCTAGTGTGAGTATAGGGGGCAGGACTTACATGAGGCATGGCATGACCCAGCTAGTGTAAGTACCGAATGAAGGTCCCATATTCCTAAGGAACGTGACATGGCGATCACGCTTCGATGGGGTATGACATGGCGATCATACTCTGGAATGTGGCATGTAAAGATATGATGATGAGTCTATATTCCTAAGGAACGTGACATGGCAATCATGCTCTGATGGGGTATGACATGGCGATCATACTCTGGAGTATAACATAAGGATCCCATATTCCTAAGGAACGTGACATGGCGATCACGCTCTGATGGGGTATGACATGGCGATCATACTCTGGAATATGGTATGATGCTGCACTTGAGGACGGCGATACGTAACGCTCAAGTGTAGACAAATGCAAGTACCCTAGGGACGGCGAACGCCTAGATGTGCCGAATGAAAAAAAAAGTAAATTTTATGTATATGTATAAATTCAAGTACAAGTAAAGTTATGAGTAGAGGTTATGTTTCTAGGAAATTGATGCTATTATACTCTATTTATGTTCCAGTTATTATTCATAATATAATTCATGAATTGACAAGCGTATGAATAAAATGTACTTTGCTTCGGATAATGTATTTTTTTTGAATTGTGGAATCAAACAGTTTACATAACATGTTCACTTTTTTTATAATAAACCGAAGCAAACTGGAGATGACCATGATGACACTATGTATGAAAATTAGAGAATCCTACTGAGAATTTTATAATTCTCACTCCTATTTCCATGTTATCTCCAGATAATTTCAGAAGTTTCTGAAGACAGTTGAAGTTGCTGTCAAATGAGGTCCTCTCAGATAACAGTAACATCTCCAGGGTGTGGTACTATGACTTAAGCATAGTACTGTGCTTGGGAGGGTGTTACACAATTCATTATGGATTAAATCTTGCTTCCAATAAATGGCCAAAAGAACTTAAAGGACAAGGGTAAATTAATTCCTAAAGGATTAACATTTGCTTCCAACCAATGGCCAAAAGAACTTAAAGAGTAATGAGAAACCAATTCCTTAAGGATTAAGTCTTGCTTCCAATCAATGGCCAAAAGAACTGAACTTACAAAGTGAAATCAATTCATTGTGGATAAAGTCCTGCTTCCAATCAATGGCCAAAAGGACATAAAGGACAAGGATAAACCAATTCCTAAAGGATTAAGACTTGCATCCAATCAATGGCCAAAAGAACTTAAAGAATAATGAGAAACCAATTCCTTAAGGATTAATACTTGCTTCCAATCAACGGCCAAAAGAGTTTGAGTAACAAAGTGAAGCCAATTCATTATGGATTAAGTCTTGCTTCCAATCAATGGCTAAAAGAACTTAAAGGACAAGGGTAAACCAATTCCTAAAGGATTAAGATTTGCTTCCAACCAATGGCCAAAAGAACTTAAAGAATAATAAGAAACCAATTCCTTAAGGATTAAGTCTTGCTTCCAATCAATGGCCAAAACAACTGAACTTACAAAGTGAAATCAATTCATTGTGGATAAAGTCTTGCTTCCAATCAATGGCCAAAAGGACATAAAGGACAAGGATAATCCAAATCCTAAAAGATTAAGACATGCATGCAATCAATGGCCAAAAGATCTTAAAGAATAACGAGAAACCAATTCCTTAAGGATTAAGACTTGCTTCCAATCAATGGCCAAAAGAATTTGACTAACAAACTGAAGCCAATTCATTATGCATTATGTCTTGCTTGCAATCAATGGCCAAAGAAACTTCAAGGACAACGATAAACCTATTCCTAAACGATTAAGACTTGCTTCCAACCAATGGCCAAAAGAATTTAATGAATAATGAGAAACCAATTCCTTAAGGATTATGTCTTGCTTCCAATCAATGGCCAAAAGAACTGAACTTACAAAGTGAAATCAATTCATTGTCGATAAAGTCTTGCTTCCAAACAATGGCCAAAAAAACTTAAAGGACAAGGATAAACCTATTCCTAAAGGATTAAGACTTACTTCCAATCAATGGCCAAATGAACTTAAAGAATAATGAGAATCCAATTCCATAAGGATTAAGACTTGCTTCCAATCAATGGCCAAAAGAATTTGACTAACAAAGTGAAGCCAATTCATTGTGGATTAAGTCTTGCTTCCAATCAATGGCCAAAAGAACTTAAAGGACAAGAACAAACCAATTCCTAAAGGATCAAGACTTGGTTCCAACTAATAGCCAAAAGAACTTAAAGAAAAATAAGAAACCAATTCCGTAAGGATTAAGACTTGCTTCCAATCAATGGCCGAAAGAGCTCAACTTACAAAGTGAAACCAATTCATTATGGATTAAGTTTTGCTTCCAATCAATGGCCAAAAGAACTTAAAGGACAAGGATAAAACAATTCCTAAAGGATTAATACTTGCTTCCCTGCAATGGGCAAAAGAACTTAAAGAATAATGAGAAACCAATTCCTTAAGGATTAAGACTTGCTTCCAATCAATGGCCAAAAGAATTTGACTAACAAAACGAAGCCAATTCATTATGGATGAAGTCTTGCTTCCAATCAATGGCCAAAAGAACTTAATGGACGAGGATAAACCAATTACTAAAAGATTAAGACTTGCTTCCAATCAATGGCCAAAAGAACTTAAAGAATAATGACAAACCAATTCCTTAAGGATTAAGACTTGCTTCCAATCAATGGCCAAAAGAACTTAGGGAACAAGGTGAAAGCAATTCGTTATGGATTAAATCTTGCCTCCAATCAATGGCCAAAAGAACTTAAACGGCAAGGATAAACCAATTGCTACAGGTTTAAGACTTGCTTTCAATCAATGGCCAAACGAACTTAAAGAATAATGAGAAACCAATTCCTCAAGGATTAAGACTTGCTTCCAATCAATGGCCAAAAGTATTTGACTAACAAAGTGAAGCCAATTCATTTTGGATTAAGTCTTGCTTCCAATCAATGGCCACAAGAATTTGACTAACAAATTGAAGCCAATTCATTATGCATTAAGTGTTGCTTCCAATCAATGGCCAAAGGAACTTAAAGGACAAGGGTAAACCAATTCCTAAAGGATGAAGATTTGCTTCCAACCAACGGCCAAAAGAACTTAAAGAATAATGAGAAACCAATTCCTTAAGGATTAAGACTTGCTTCCATTCAATGGCCAAAAGAATTTGACTAACAATGTGAAGCCAATTCGTTATGCATTAAGTCTTGCTTACAATCAATGGCCAAAGGAACTTAAAGGACAAGGATAAACCTATTTCTAAACGATTAAGACTTGCTTCCAACCAATGGCCAAAAGAACTTAAAGAATAATGAGAAACCAATTCGTTAAGGATTAAGACTTGCTTCCAATCAATGGCCAAAAGAACATAAGGAACAAAGTGAAAGCAATTCGTTGTGGATTAAATCTTGCTTCCAATCAACGGCCAAATTATCTGAAACGACAAGGATAATCCAATTCCAATTGGATTAAGACTTTGTTCCAATCAATGGCCAAAAGAACTTAAAGAAAAATGAGAAACCAATTCCTTAAGGATTAAGACTTGTTTCCAATCAATGGCCAAAAGAACTTAGGGAACAAGGTGACAGCAATTCGTTATGGATTAAATCTTGCCTCCAATCAATGGCCAAAAGAACTTAAACGACAAGGATAAACCAATTTCTGCAGTTTAAGACTTGCTTTTAATCAATGGCCAAACGAACTTAAAGAAAAATGAGAAACCAATTCCTCAAGGATTAAGACTTGCTTCCAATCAATGGCCAAAAGAATTTGACTAACAAAGTGAAGCCAATTCATTGTGCATTACGTCTTGCTTCCAATCAACGGCCAAAAGAATTTGACAAACTACATGAAACCAATTCATTTTGGATTAAGTCTTGCTTCCAATCAATGGCCAAAAGAACTTTAAGGACAAGGATAAAGCAATTCCTTAAGGATTAAGACTTGCTTCCAAGCAATAGCCAAAAGAATTTGATTAACAAAATGAAACAATTCATTATGGATGAAGTCTTGCTTCCAATCAATTGCCAAAAGAACTTTCCTAAAGGATGAAGATTTGCTTCCAACCAATGGCAAAAGAATTTAACTAACAAAGTTAAGCCAATTCGTTGTGGATTAAGTCTTGCTTCCAATCAATGCCCAAAGAACTTAAAGGACAAGGATAAACCAATTCCTAAAGGATCAAGACTTGATTCCAACCAATGGCCAAAAGAACTTAAAGAGAAATGAGAAACCAATTCCTTACGGATTAAGACTTGCCTGCAATCAATGGCCGAAAGAGCTCAACTTACAAAGCGAAACCAATTCATTATGGATTAAGTCTTGCTTCCAATCAATGGCCAAAAGAACTTAAAGGACAAGGATAAACCAATTCCTAAAGGATTAATACTAGCCTCCATGCAATGGGCAAAAGAACTTAATGAATAATGAGAAAGCAATTCCTTAAGGATTAAGACTTGCTTCCAATCAATTGAGAAAGCAATTCCTTAAGGATTAAGACTTGCTTCCAATCAATGGCCAAAAGAATTTGACTAACAAAATGAAGCCAATTCATTATGGATGAAGTCTTGCTTCCAATCAATGGCCAAAAGAACTTAAAGGACGAGGATAAAGCAATTACCAAAAGATTAAGGCTTGCTTCCAATCAATGGCCAAAAGAATTTGACTAACAAAGTGAAGTGAATTCATTATGGATTAAGTCTTGCTTCCAATCAATGGCCAAAAGAACTTAAAGGACAAGGGTAAACCAATTCCTAAAGGATTAAGACTTGCTTCAAACCAATGGCCAAAAGAACTTAAAGATTAATGAGAAATCAATTCTTAAAGAATTAAGCCTTGCTTACAATCAATGGCCAAAAGAACTGAACTTACAAAGTGAAATCAATTCATTGTGGATAAAGTCTTGCTTCCAATCAATGGCCAAACGGACGTAAAGGACAAGGATAAACCAATTCCTAATGGATTAGGACTTGCATCCAATCAATGGCCAAAAGAACTTAAAGAATATTGAGAAACCAATTCCTTAAGGATTGGGACTTGCTTCCAATCAATGGCCAAAAGAATTTGACTAGCAAAATGAAGCCTATTCATTATGGATTAAGTCTTGCTTCCAATCAACAGCCAAAAGAGCTTAAAGGATAAAGATAAACCAATTCCTAGAGGATCAAGACTTGCTTCCAACCAATGGGCAAAAGAACCTAAAGAATAATGAGAAACCAATTCCTTAAGGATTAAGACTTGCTTCCAACCAATGGCCAAAAGAATTTGACTAACAAAGTGAAGCCAATTCATTATGCATTAAGTCTTGCTTGCAATCAATGGCCAAAGGAACTTAAAGGACAAGGATAAACCTATTCCTAAATGATTAAGACTTGCTTCCAACCAATGGCCAAAAGAACTTAAAGAATAATCAGAAACCAATTCGTTAAGGGTTAAGACTCGCTTCCAATCAATGGGCAAAAGAACTTAAGGAACAAAGTGAAAGCAATTCGTTGTGGATTAAATCTTGCTTCCAATCAATGGCCAAAAATATCTGAAACGACGAGGATAAACCAATTCCAATAGGATTAAGACTTGCTTGCAATCAAGGCGCAGAAGAACTTAAAGAATAATGAAAAACCAATTCCTTCAGGATTAAGACTTGCTTCCAATCAATAGCCAAAAGAACTTAGGGAACAAGGTGAAAGCAATTCGTTATGGATTAAATCTTGCCTCCAATAAATGGCCAAAAGAACTTAAACGACAAGGATAAACCAATTCCTACAGGTTTAAGACTCACTTTCAATCAATGGCCAAACGAACTTAAAGAATAATGAGAAACCAATTCCTCAAGGATTAAGACATGCTTCCGATCAATGGCCAAAAGAATTTGACTAACAAAGTGAAGCCAATTCATTGTGGATTAAGTCTTGCTTCTAATCAATGGCAAAAGAATTTGACAAACTAAGTGGAACAAATTCATTATGGATTAAGTTTTGCTTCCAATCAGTGGCCAAAAGGACATAAAGGACAAGGATAAACCAATTCCTAAAGGATTAAAACTTGCATCCTATCAATGGTCAAAAGAACTTGAAGAATAATGGGAAACCAATTCCTTAAGGATTAAGACTTGCTTCCAACCAATGGCCAAAAGAATTTGAGTAACAAAGTGAAGCTAATTCATTGTGCATTAAGTCTTGCCTGCAATCAATGGCCAAAGGAATTTAAAGGACAAGCATAAACCTATTCCTAAACGATTAAGACTTGCTTCCAACCAATGGCCAAAAGAATTTAAAGAATAATCAGAAACCAATTCGTTAAGGATTAAGACTTGCTTCCAATCAATAGCCAAAAGATCTTAAGGAACAAAGTGAAAGCGATTCGTTGTGGATTAAATCTTGCTTCCAATCAATGGCCAAAATATCTGAAACGACAAGGATAAACCAATTCCAATAGGATTAAGATTTGCTTCCAATCAATGGGCAAAAGAACTTAATGAATAATGAGAAACCAATTCCTTAAGAATTAAGACTTGCTTCCAATCAATGGCCAAAAGAACTTACGGAACAAGGTGAAAACAATTCGTTACGGATTCAATCTTGCCACCAATCAATAACCAAAAGAACTTAAACGACAAGGATAAACCAATTCCTACAGGTTTAAGACTTGCTTTCAATCAACGGCCAAACGAAATTAAAGAATAATGAGAAACCAATTTCTCAAGGATTAAAACATGCTTCCAATGAACGGCCAAAGGAATTTGACTAACGAAGTGAAGCCAATTCATTGTGGATTAAGTCTTGCTTCCAATGAATGGCCAAAAGAATTTGACAAACTAAGTGAAACCAATTCATTATGGATTAGGTCTTGCTTCCAATCAATGGCCAAAAGAACTTAAAGGACAAGGATAAACCAATTCCTAAAGGATTAAGACATTCTTCCAATCAAAGGCCAAATGAACTTAACGAATAATGAGAAACCAATTCCTTAAGGATTAAGACTTGCTTCCCATCAATGGCCAAAAGAATTTGACTATGAAAGCGAAGCCAATTTATTGTGGATTAAGTCTTGCTTCCAATCAATGGCCAAAAGAACTTAAAGGACAAGGATAAACCAATTCCTAAAGGATCAAGACATGATTCCGACCAATGGCCAAAACAACTTAAAGAAAAATGAGAAACCAATTCCTTAAGGATTAAGACTTGCTTCCAATCAATGGCCAAAAGAATTTGACTAACAAAGTGAAGCCAATTCATTATGGATTAAGTCTTGCTTCCAATGAATGGCCAAAAGAACTTAAAGGACAAGGATAAACCAATTCTTAAAGGATCAAGACATGGTTCCGACCAATGGCCAAAACAACTTAAAGAAAAATGAGAAACCAATTCCTTAAGGATTAAGACTTGCTTCCAATCAATGGCCGAAAGAGCTCAACTTACAAAGTGAAAGCAATTCACTATGGATTAAGTCTTGCTTCCAATCAATGGCCAAAAAAACTTAAAGGACAAGGATAAACCAATTCCTAAAGGATTAATACTTGCTCCCATGCAATGGGCAAAAGAACTTAAAGAGTAACGGGAAAGCAATTCCTTAAGGATTAACACTTGCTTCCAATTAATGGCCAAAAGAATTTGACTAACAATATGAAGCCAATTCATAATGGATGAAGTCTTGCTTCCAATCAATGGGGAACAGAACTTAAAGGACGAGGATAAACCAATTACTAAAAGATTTAGACTTGCTTCCAATCAATGGCCAAAAGAATTTGACTAACAAAGTGAAGCCGATTCATTATGGATTAAGTCTTGCTTCCAATCAATGGCAAAAAGAACTTAAAGGACAAGGGTAAACCAATTCCTAAAGGATTAAGATTTGCTTCCAACCAATGGCCAAAAGAACTTAAAGAATAATGAGAAACCAATTCCTTAAGGATTAAGTCTTGCTTCCAATCAATGGCCAAAAGAACTGAACGTATAAAGTGAAAACAATTCATTGTGGATAAAGTCGTGCATCCAATCAATGGCCAAAAGGACAAAAAGGACAAGGATTAACCAATTCCTAAAGCATTAAGACTTGCTTCCAATCAATGGCCAAAAGAATTTGACTGACAAAGCAGAGACAATTCATTATGCATTAAGTCTTGCTTGCAATCAATGGCCAAAGGAACTTAAAGGACAAGGATAAACCTATTCCTAATCGATTAAGACTTGCTTCCAACCAATGGCCAAAAGAACTTAAAGAATAGTGAGAAACCAATTCGTTAAGGATTAAGACTTGCTTCCAATCAACGACTAAAAGAACTTAAGGAACAAAGTGAAAGCAATTCGTTGTGCATTAAATCTTGCTTCCAATCAATGGCCAAAATATCTGAAACGACAAAGATAAACCAATTCCAATTGGATTAAGACTTGCTTCCAATCAATGGCCAAAAGAACATAAAGAAAAATGAGAAACCAATTCCTTAAGGATTAAGACTTGCTTCTCATCAATGGCCAAAAGAACATAGCGAACAAGGTGAAAGCAATTTGTTACGGATTAAATCTTGCCTCCAATAAATGGCCAAAAGAACTTAAACGGTAGGGATAAACCAATTCCTACAGGTTTAAGACTTGCTTTCAATCAATGGCCAAACGAACTTAAAGAATAATGACAAACCAATACCTCAAGGATTAAGACATGCTTCCAATCAATGGCCAAAAGAATTTGACTAACAAAGTGAAGCCAATTCATTGTGGATTAAGTCTTGCTTCCAATCAATGGCCAAAAGAACTTAAAGGACAAGTATAAACCAATTCCTAAAGGATCAAGACTTGGTTCCAACCTATGGCCAAAAGAACATAAAGAAAAATGGGAAACCAATTCCTTAAGGATTAAGACTTGCTTCCAATCAATGGCCAAAAGAGCTGAACTTACAAAGTGAAACCAATTCATTATGGATTAAGTTTTGCTTCCAATCAATAGCCAAAAGAACTTAAAGGACAAGGATAAACCAATTCCTAAAGGATTAATACTTGCTTACATGCAATGGGCAAAAGTACTTAAAGAATAATGAGAAAGCAATTCCTTAAGGAATAAGACTTGCTTCCAATCAATGGCCAAAAGAATTTGACTAACAAAATGAAGCCAATTCATTATGGATGAAGTCTTGCTTCCAATCAATGGCCAAAAGAACTTAAAGGACGAGGATAAACCAATTACCAAAAGATTAAGACTTGCTTCCAATCAGTGGCTAAAAGAATTTGACTAACAAAGTGAAACGAATTCATTATGGATTAAGCCTTGCTTCCAATCAATGGCCAAAAGAACTTAAAGGACAAGGGTAAACCAATTCCTAGAGGATTAAGACTTGCTTCCAACCAATGGCCAAAAGAACTTAAAGATTAATGAGAAACCAATTCTTAAAGAATTAAGTCTTGCTTCCAATCAATGGCCAAAAGAACTGAACTTACAAAGTGAAATCAATTCATTATGGATAAAGTCTTGCTTCCAATCAATGGCCAAAAGGACATAAAGGACAAGGATAAACCAATTCGTAACGGATTAAGACTTGCATCCAATCAATGGCCAAAAGAACTTAAAGAATATTGAGAAACCAATTCCTTAATGATTAGGACTTGCTTCCAATCAATGGCCAAAAGAATTTGACTAGCAAAATGAAGCCAATTCATTATGGATTAAGTCTTGCTTCCAATCAACGGCCAAAAGAGCTTAAAGGACAAGGATAAACCAATTTCTAGAGGATCAAGACTTGCTTCCAACCAATGGGCAAAAGAACTTAAAGAATAATGAGAAACCAATTCCTTAAGGATTAAGACTTGCTTCCAAACAATGGCCAAAAGAATTTGACTAGCAAAAAGAAGCATATTCATTATGGATTAAGTCTTGCTTCCAATCAACGGCTAAAAGAGCTTAAAGGACAAGGATAAACCAATTCCTAAAGGATTAAGACTTTTTTCCAATCAACGGCTAAAAGAACTTAAGGAATAATGAGAAACCAATTCCTTAAGGATTAAGACTTCCTTCCAATCAATGGCCAAAAGAACTTAAGGAACAAAGTGGAAGCAATTCATTATGGAATAAATCTTGCTTCCAATCAATGGCCAAAAGTATTGAAATGACAAGGATTATCCAATTCCTATGGGATTAAAACTTGCTACCAACCAATGGCCAAAAGTACTTAAAGAAAAATGAGAAACCAATTCCTTCAGGAATAAGACTTCCTTCCAATCAATGGCCATAAGAACTTAAGGAACAAAGAGAAAGCAATTCATTATTGATTAAATCTTGCTTCCAATCGATGGCCAAAAGAACTGAAACAACAAGGATAAACCAATTCCTAAAGGATTAAGACTTGCTTCCAATCAACGGCCAAAAGAACTTAAAGAATAATGAGAAACCAATTCCTTAAGGATTAAGACTTGCTTCCAATCAATGGCCAAAAGAACTTAAGGAACAAAGTGAAAGCAAATCATTATTGATTAAATCTTGCTTCCATTCAATGGCCAAAAGTACTGAAATGACAAGGATTATCCAATTCCTGGGGGATTAAGACTTGCTACCAATCAATGGCCAGAAGTTCTTAAAGAATAATGAGAAACCAATTCCTTAAGGATTAAGACTTGCTTCCAATCAATGGCCAAAAGAACTTAAGGAACAAAGTGAAAGCAATTCATTACGGATTAAATCTTGCTTCCAATCAATGGCCAAAAGACCTTGACTAACAACGTGAAGCCAATTCATTGTGGATTAAGTCTTGCTCCAATCAATGGCCAAAAGAACAGAAAGGACAAGGATAAACCAATTCCCAAAGGATTAAGCCTAGCTCCCAACCAATGGCCAAAAGAACATAAAGAATAATGAGAAACCAATTCCTTGAGGATTAAGACTTGCTTCCAATCAATGGCCAAAAGAAATTACGGTACAGAGTGAAAAGCAATTCATTATGGATTAAATCTTGCTTCCAATCAATCCCCAAAAGAATTTGACTAACAACGTGAAGCCAATTCATTGTGGATTAAGTCTTGCTTCCAATCAATGGCCAAAAGAACATAAAGGACAAGGATAGCCCAATTCCCAAAGGATTAAGGCTAGCTTCCAACCAATGGCGAAAAGAACATAAAGAATAATGAGAAACGAATTCCTTAATGCTTAAGACTTGCTTCCAATCAATGGCCAAAAGAATTTGACAAACAACGTGAAGCCAATTCACTGTGGATTAAGTCTTGCATCCAATCAATGGCCAAAGGAACTTAAAGGAGAAGGATAAACCTATTCCTAAAGGATTAAAACTTGCTTCCAACCAATGGCCAAAAGAACTTAAACAAAAATGAGAAACCAATTCCTTAAGGATTAAGACTTGCTTCCAATCAATGCCTAAAAGAACTTATGGAACAAAGTGAAAGCAATTCATTATGGATAAAATCTTACTTCCAATCAATGGCCAAAAGAAGTTACAGGACAAGGATAAACCAATTCCAAAAGGATTAAGATTTGCTTCCAATCAACGGCCAAAAGAACGTAAGGAACAATGAGAAACCAATTCCTTAAGGATTAAGAATTGCTTCCAATCAATGGCCAAAAGAATTTGACAAACAAAGTGAAACCAATTCATTATGGATTAAGTCTTGCTTCCAATCAAAGGCCAAAAGAGCTTAAAGGACAAGGATAAACCAATTCTTAAAGGATTAAGACTTGCTTCAAATCAACGGCTAAAAGAACTTAAAGAATAATGAGAAACCAATTTCCTAAGGATTAAAAATTGCTTCCAATCTATGGCCAAAAGAATTTGACAAACAAAGTGAAACCAATTCATTATGGATTAAGTCTTGCTTCCAATCAATGGCCAAAAGAGCTTAAAGGACAAGGATAAACCAATTCCTAAAGGATTTAGACTTGCTTCCAGTCAACGGCCAAAAGAACATAAAGAATAATGAGAAACCAATTCCTTAAGGATTAAGACTTGCTTCCAATCAATGGCCAAAAGAACTTAAGGAACAAAGTGAAAGCAATTCATTATGGATTAAATCTTGCTTACAATCAATGGCCAAAAGTACTGAAATGACAAGGATTATCCAATTCGTATAGGATTAAGACTTGCTACCAATCAACGGCCAAAAGTACGTAGAGAATAATGAGAAACCAATTCCCTCAGGATTAAGACTTGCTTCCAATCAATGGCCAAAAGACATTGACTAACAACGTGAAGCCAATTCATTATGGATTAAGTCTTGCTTCCAATCAATGGCCAAAAGAACATAAGGGAGAAGGATAAATCAATTCCCAAAGAATTAAGACTAGCTTCCAACCAATGGCCAGAAGAACATAAAGAATAATGAGAAACCAATTCCTTGTGGATTAAGACTTGGTTCCAATCAATGGCCGAAAGAACTTAAGGAACAAAGTGAAAGCAATTCATTATGGATTAAATCTTCCTTCCAATCAATGGCCAAAAGAACTGAAACGACAAGGATAATCCAATTCCTATCGGATTAATACTTGCTTCCAATCAATGGTCAAAAGAACTTAAAGAATAATGAGAAACCAATTCCTTAAGGACTAAGATTTGCTTCCAATCAATGGCCAAAAGAACTTAAGGAACAAAGTGAAACCAATTCATTATGGATTAAATCTTGCTTCCAATCAAAGGCCAAAAGAACTTAAACGACAAGGATAAACCAATTTCCCAAAGGATTAAGGCTTGCTTCCAATCAACGGCCAAAAGAACATAAAGATTAATGAGAAACCAATTCCTTAAGGATTAAGACTTGCTTCCAATCAATGGCCATAAGAACTTAAGGAACAAAGTGAAAGCAGTTCATTATGAATTAAATCTTGCTTCCAATCAATGGCCAAAAGTACTTAAACGACAAGGATAAACCAATTCCTATAGGATTAAGACTTGCTTCCAATCAAAGGCCAAAAGAACTTAATGAATAAATAGAAGCCAATTCCTTAAGGATTAAGACTTGCTTCCTATCAATGGCCAAAAGAGCATAACTTACAAAGTGAAACCAATTCGTTATGGATCAAGTCTTGCTTCCAATCAACGGCTAAAGGGACTTAAAGAACAAAGGCTAACCAATTCCTCAAGGATTAAGGCTCGCTTCCAATCATGGCCAAAAGAACATAAAGAATAATGAGAAACCAATTCCTTAAGGATTAAGAATTGCTTCCAATCAACGGCCAAAAGAATTTGACAAACAAAGTGAAACCAATTCATTATGGATTAGGTCTTGCTTCCAATATATGGCCAAAAGAGCTTAAAGGACAAGGATAAGGCAATTCCTAAAGGATTAAGACTTGTTTCTAATCAACGGCCAAAAGAACTTAAAGAATAATGAGAAACCAATTCCTTAAGGATGAAGACTTGCTTCCAATTAATGCCTAAAAGAACTTAAGGAAGAAAGTGAAAGCAATTCATTATGGATTAAATCTTGCTTCCAATCAATGGCCAAAGGAAGTTAAAGGACAAGGATAAACCAATTCCGAAAGAATTAAGGCTTGCTTCCCTTAAGGATTAAGACTTGCTTCCAATCAATGGCCAAAAGAACTTAAGGAACAAAGTGAAAGCAATTCATTATGGATTAAATTCTTTCTTCCAATCAATGGCCAAAGGAACTGAAATGACAAGTATAATCCAGTTCCTATGGCATTAAGACTTGCTTCAAATCAATGGCCACAAGAATTTAAAAAATAATGAGAAACTGATTCCTTAAGGAATAAGACTTGCTTCCAATCAATGGCCAAAATTACTTAAAGAATATTGAGAAACCAATTCTTTCAGCATTAAGACTTGCTTCCAATCAATGGCCAAAAGAACTTCAGGAACAAAGTGAAAGCAATTCATTATGGATTAAATCTTGCTTCCAATCAATGGCCAAAAGAAGTTAAAGGACAAGGATAAACCAATTCATAAAGGATTAAGACTTGCTTCCCTAAAGGATTAAGACTTGCATCCAATCAATGGCCAAAAGAACTTAAGGATTAAGACTTGCTTCCAATTATTGGCCAAAAGTACTGAAATGACAAGGATAATCCAATTCCTATGGGATTAAGACTTGCTTCCAATCAATGGCCAAAAGAACTTAAGGGACATGGTGAAAGCAATTCATTATTGATTAAATCTTGCTTCGGATCAATGGCCAAAAGAATTTGACTAACAACGTGAAGCCAATTCATTGCAGATTAAGTCTTGCATCCAATCAAAGGCCAAAAAAACTTAAACGACAAGGATAAACCAATTCCTTAAGGATTAAGACTTGCTTCCAATCAATGGCCATAAGAACTTAAGGAACAAAGTGAAAGCAGTTCATTATGGATTAAATCTTGCTTCCAATCAATGGCCAAAGGTACTTAAATGACAAGGATAAACCAATTCCTATAGGATTAATACTTGCTTCCAATCAATGGCCAAAAGAACTTTAGGAATAAATAGAAGACAATTCTTTAAGGATTAAGACTTGCTTCCTATCAATGGCCAAAAGAACTTAACTTACAAAGTGAAACCAATTCATTATGGATCAAGTCATGCTTCCAATCAACGGCTAAAGGGACTTAAAGAACAAAGGCTAACCAATTCCTAAAGGATTAAGGGTTGCTTCCAATCATGGCCAAAAGAACGTAAAGAATAATCGGAAACCAATTCCTTAAGGATTAAGAATTGCTTCCAATCAACGGCCAAAAGAATTTGACAAACAAAGTGAAACCAATTCATTATGGATTAAATCTTCCTTCCAATCATTGGCCAAAAGAACTGAAACGACAAGGATAATTCAATTCCTATAGGATTAATACTTGCTTCCAATCAACGGCCAAAAGAGCATAAAGAACAATGAGAAACCAATTCCTTAAGGATTAAGATTTGCTTCCAATCAATGGCCAAAAGAACATAAGGAACAAAGTGAAAGCAATTCGTTATGGATTAAATCTTGCTTCCAATCAATGGCCAAAAGAACTTAAATGACAACGATAAACCAATTCCTAAAGGATTAAGACTTGCTTCGAATCAACGGCTAAAAGAACATAAAGAATAATGGGAAAGCAATTCCTTAAGGATTAAGACTTGCTTCCAATCATTGGCCATAAGAACTTAAGGAACAAAGTGAAAGCAGTTCATTATGGATTAAATCTTGCTTCCAATCAATGGCCAAAAGTACTTAAACGACAAGGTGAAACCAATTCCTATAGGATTAAGTCTTGCTTCCAATCAATGGCCAAAAGAACTTAAAGAATAATTAGAAGCCAATTCCTTAAGGATTAAGACTTGCTTCCTAACAATGGCCAAAAGAACTTAACTTACAAAGTGAAACCAATTCATTATGGATCGAGTCTTGCTTCCAATCAACGGCTAAAGGGACTTAAAGAACAAAGGCTAACCAATTCCTAAAGGATTAAGGCTTGCTTCCAATCATGGCCAAAAGAACGTAAAGAATAATCAGAAACCAATTCCTTAAGGATTAAGAATTGCTTCCAATCAACGGCCAAAAGAATTTGACAAACAAAGTGAAACCAATTCATTATGCAATAAGTCTTGCTTCCAATCAATGGCCAAAAGAGGTTGAAGGACAAGGATAAGCCAATTCCTACAGGATTAAGACTTGCTTCCAATCAACGGCCAAAAGAACTTAAAGAATAATGAGAAACCAATTCCTCTAGGATTAAGACTTGCTTCCAATCAATGCCTAAAAGAACTTAAGGAACAAAATGAAAGCAATTCATTATGGATTAAACCTTGCTTCCAATCAATGGCCAAAAGAAGTTAAGGACAAGGAAAAACCAATCCCAAAAGGATTAAGACTTGGTTCCCTTAAGGATTAAGACTTGCTTCCAATCAATGGCCAAAAGAACTTAAACGACAAGGATAAACCAATTCCTAAAGGATTAAGACTTGCTTCCAATCAATGGCCAAAAGAACATAAAGAATAATGAGAAACCAATTCCTTAAGGATTAAGACTTGCTTCCAATCAATGCCTAACAGAACTTAAGGACCAAAGTGAAGGAAATTCATTATGGATTAAATCTTGCTTCCAATCAATGGCCAAAAGAACTTAAACGACAAGGATAAACCAATTCCTATAGGATTAAGACTTGCGTCCAATCAATGGCCAAAAGAACTTAAACAATAATTAGAAGCCAATTCCTTAAGGACTAAGACTTGCTTCTAATCAATGGGCAAAAGAATTTGACTAACAAATTGAAGCCAATTCATTATGGAGTAAGTCTTGCTTCCAATCAATGGCCAAAAGAACATAAAGGAGAAGGATAATCTAATTCCCAAAGGATTCAGACTAGCTTCCAACCAATGGTGAAAACAACATAAAGAATAATGAGAAACCAATTCCTTATGGATTAAGTCTTGCTTCCAATAAATGGCCACAAGAACTTAAGGAACAAAGTGAAGGAAATTCATTGTGGATTAAACCTTGCTTCCCATCAATGGCCAAAAGAACTTAAACAACAAGGATAAACCAATTCCTATAGGATTAAGACTTGCGTCCAATCAACGGCCAATAGAACTTAAACAATAAATAGAAGCCAATTCCTTAAGGACTAAGACTTGCTTCTAATCATTGGCCAAAAGAATTTGACTAACAAAGTGAGGCCAATTCATTATGGAGTAAGTCTTGCTTCCAATCAATGGCCAAAAGAACATAAAGGAGAAGGATAATCTAATTCCCAAAGGATTCAGACTAGCTTCCAACCAATGGTCAAAAGAACATAAAGAATAATGAGAAACCAATTCCTTATGGATTAAGTCTTGGTTCCATTAAATGGCCAAAAGAACTTAAGGAACAAAGTGAAAGCAATTCATTATGGATTAAATCTTCCTTGCAATCAATGGCCAAAAGAACTGAAACGACAAGGATAATCTAATGCCCAAAGGACTCAGACTAGCATCCAACCAATGGCCAAAAGAACATAAAGAATAATGAGAAACCAATTCCTTATGGATTAAGACTTGCTTCCAATCAATGGCCAAAAGAACTTAAAGAATCATAAGAAACTAATTCCTTAAGGATTAAGACTTGCTTCCAATCAATGGCCAAAAGAACTTAAGGAACAAAGAGAAAGCAATTCATTATGGATTAAATCTTCCTTCTAATCAACGGCTAAAAGAACTGAAATGACAAGGATAATCCAATTCCTATAGGATTAAGACTTGCTTCCAATCAATGGCCAATAGAACTGAAAGAATAATGAGAAACCAATTCCTTAAGGATTAAGACTTGCTTCCAATCAATGGCCAATAGAACTTAAAGAATAATGAGAAACCAATTCCTTAAGGATTAAGACTTGCTTCCAATCAATGGCCAAAAGAACTTAAAGAATAATAAGAAACCAATTCCTTCAGGACTAAGACTTGCTTCTTATCAATGGCCAAAAGAATTTGACTAACAAATTGAAGCCAATTCATTATGGATTAAGTGTTGCTTCCAACCGATGGCCAAAAGAACATAAAGGACAAGGACAATCCAATTCCCAAAGGATTAAGACCAGCTTCCAACCAATGGCCAAAAGAACATAAAGAATAATGAGAAACCAATTCCTTATTGAATAAGTCTTGCTTCCAATCAATGGCCAAAGGAACTAAAGGAACAAAGTGAAAGCAATTCAGTATGGATTAAATCTTCCTTGCAATCAATGGCCAAAAGAACTGAAACGGCAAGGATAATGCAATTCCTTAAGGATTAAGAGTTGGTTCCAATCAATGGCCAAAAGAACTTAAGGAACAAAATCAAAGCAATTCATTATGGATTAAATCTTCCTTCCAATCAATGGCCAAAAGAACTGAAACGACAAGGACAATCCAATTCCTATAGTATTAAGACTTGCTTCCAATCAATGGCCAAAAGAATTAAAACGACAACGATCAACCAATTCCTAAAGGATTAAGACTTGCTTCCAATCAACGGCCAAAAAAACATAAAGGACAAGGACAATCCAATTCGCAAAGGATTAAGACCAGCTTCCAGCCGATGGCCAAAAGATCATAAAGAATAATGAGAAACCAATTCCTTATTGAATAAGTCTTGCTTCCAATCAATGGCCAAAGGAACTAAAGGAACAAAGTGAAAGCAATTCAGTATGGATTAAATCTTCCTTGCAATCAATGGCCAAAAGAACTGAAACGGCAAGGATAATGCAATTCCATAAGGATTAAGACTTGCTTCCAATCAATGGCCAAAAGAACTTACGGAACAAAATCAAAGCAATTCATTATGGATTAAATCTTCCTTCCAATCAATGGCCAAAAGAACTGAAACGACAAGGACAATCCAATTCCTATAGGATTAAGACTTGCTTCCAATCAATGGCCAAAAGAACATAAACGACAACGATCAACCAATTCCTAAAGGATTAAGACTTGCTTCCAATCATCGGCCAAAAGAACATAAAGAAAATTGGGAAACCAATTCCTTAAGGATTAAGACTTGCTTCCAATCAATGGCCATAAGAACTTAAGGAACAAAGTGAAAGCAGTTCATTATGGATTAAGTCTTGCTTCCAATCAATGGTCAAAAAAATTGAGACGACAAGGATAATCCAATTCCTATAGGATTAAGACTTGCTTCCAATCAATGGCTAAAAGAACTTAAAGAATCATAAGAAACCAATTCCTTAAGGATTAAGACTTGCTTCCAATCAATGGCCAAAAGAACTTAAGGAACAAAGCGAAAGGAATTCATTATGGATTAAATCTTTGCTTCCAATGAATGATGAAAAGAATTTGACTAACAACGTGAAGCCAATTCATTGTGGATTAAGTCTTGCTTCCAATCAATGGCCAAAAGAATATAAAGGACAAGGATAAACCAATTCCCAAAGGATTAAGGCTAGCTTCCAACCAACAGCCAAAAGAACATAAAGAGTAATGAGAAACCAATTCCTTAAGGATTAATACTTGCTTCCAATCAATGGCCGAAAGAACTTAAGGAACAAAGTGAAAGCAATTCATTGTGGGTTAAATCTTTCTTCCAATCAATGGCCAAAAGAACTGAAACGACAAGAATAATCCAATTCCTATAGGATTAAGACTTGCTTCCAATCAATGGCCAAAAGAACTTAAGGAACAAAGCGAAACCAATTCATTATGGATTAAATCTTCCTTCCAATCAATGGTCAAAAGAACTGAAACGACAAGGATAATGCAATTCCTATAGGATTAACACTTGCTTCCAATCAATGGCCAAAAGAACTTAAAGAATCATAAGAAACCAATTCCTTAAGGATTAAGACTTGCTTCCAATCAATGGCCAAAAGAACTTAAGGAACAACGCGAAAGCAATTCATTATGGATTAAATCTTCCATCCAATCAATGGCCAAAAGAACTGAAATGACAAGGATAATCCAATTCCTATAGGATTAAGACTTGCTTCCAATCAATGGCCAAAAGAACATAAAGAATAATGAGAAACCAATTCCTTAAGGATTAAGACTTGCTTCCAATCAATGGCCAAAAGAACTTAAAGAATAATAAGAAACCAATTCCTTAAGGACTAAGACTTGCTTCTTATCAATGGCCAAAAGAATTTGACTAACAAAGTGAAGCCAATTCATTATGGATTAAGTCTTGCTTCCAATCAGTGGCCAAAAGAACATAAAGGACAAGGATAATCCAATTCCCAAAGGATTAAGACCAGCTTCCAACCAATGGCCAAAAGAACGTAAAGAATAATGAGAAACCAATTCCTTATTGAATAAGTCTTGCTTCCAATCAATGGCCATAAGAATATAAAGGACAAGGATAAACCAATCCCCAAAGGATTAAGGCTAGCTTCCAACCAACAGCCAAAAGAACATAAAGAGTAATGAGAAACCAATTCCTTAAGGATTAAGACTTGCTTCCCATCAACGGCCAAAAGAACATAAAGAACAAGGTCAAAGCAATTCATTATGGATTAAATCTTCCTTCCAATCAATGGCCAAAAGAACTGAAACGACAAGGACAATCCAATTCCTATAGTATTAAGACTTGCTTCCAATCAATGGCCAAAAGAACTAAAACGACAACGATCAACCAATTCCTAAAGGATTAAGACTTGCTTCCAATCAACGGCCAAAAAAACATAAAGGACAAGGACAATCCAATTCGCAAAGGATTAAGACCAGCTTCCAGCCGATGGCCAAAAGATCATAAAGAATAATGAGAAACCAATTCCTTATTGAATAAGTCTTGCTTCCAATCAATGGCCAAAGGAACTAAAGGAACAAAGTGAAAGCAATTCAGTATGGATTAAATCTTCCTTGCAATCAATGGCCAAAAGAACTGAAACGGCAAGGATAATGCAATTCCATAAGGATTAAGACTTGCTTCCAATCAATGGCCAAAAGAACTTACGGAACAAAATCAAAGCAATTCATTATGGATTAAATCTTCCTTCCAATCAATGGCCAAAAGAACTGAAACGACAAGGACAATCCAATTCCTATAGGATTAAGACTTGCTTCCAATCAATGGCCAAAAGAACATAAACGACAACGATCAACCAATTCCTAAAGGATTAAGACTTGCTTCCAATCATCGGCCAAAAGAACATAAAGAAAATTGGGAAACCAATTCCTTAAGGATTAAGACTTGCTTCCAATCAATGGCCATAAGAACTTAAGGAACAAAGTGAAAGCAGTTCATTATGGATTAAGTCTTGCTTCCAATCAATGGTCAAAAAAATTGAGACGACAAGGATAATCCAATTCCTATAGGATTAAGACTTGCTTCCAATCAATGGCTAAAAGAACTTAAAGAATCATAAGAAACCAATTCCTTAAGGATTAAGACTTGCTTCCAATCAATGGCCAAAAGAACTTAAGGAACAAAGTGAAAGGAATTCATTATGGATTAAATCTTTGCTTCCAATGAATGATGAAAAGAATTTGACTAACAACGTGAAGCCAATTCATTGTGGATTAAGTCTTGCTTCCAATCAATGGCCAAAAGAATATAAAGGACAAGGATAAACCAATTCCCAAAGGATTAAGGCTAGCTTCCAACCAACAGCCAAAAGAACATAAAGAGTAATGAGAAACCAATTCCTTAAGGATTAATACTTGCTTCCAATCAATGGCCGAAAGAACTTAAGGAACAAAGTGAAAGCAATTCATTGTGGGTTAAATCTTTCTTCCAATCAATGGCCAAAAGAACTGAAACGACAAGAATAATCCAATTCCTATAGGATTAAGACTTGCTTCCAATCAATGGCCAAAAGAACTTAAGGAACAAAGCGAAACCAATTCATTATGGATTAAATCTTCCTTCCAATCAATGGTCAAAAGAACTGAAACGACAAGGATAATGCAATTCCTATAGGATTAACACTTGCTTCCAATCAATGGCCAAAAGAACTTAAAGAATCATAAGAAACCAATTCCTTAAGGATTAAGACTTGCTTCCAATCAATGGCCAAAAGAACTTAAGGAACAACGCGAAAGCAATTCATTATGGATTAAATCTTCCATCCAATCAATGGCCAAAAGAACTGAAATGACAAGGATAATCCAATTCCTATAGGATTAAGACTTGCTTCCAATCAATGGCCAAAAGAACATAAAGAATAATGAGAAACCAATTCCTTAAGGATTAAGACTTGCTTCCAATCAATGGCCAAAAGAACTTAAAGAATAATAAGAAACCAATTCCTTAAGGACTAAGACTTGCTTCTTATCAATGGCCAAAAGAATTTGACAAACAAAGTGAAGCCAATTCATTATGGATTAAGTCTTGCTTCCAATCAGTGGCCAAAAGAACATAAAGGACAAGGACAATCCAATTCCCAAAGGATTAAGACCAGCTTCCAACCAATGGCCAAAAGAACGTAAAGAATAATGAGAAACCAATTCCTTATTGAATAAGTCTTGCTTCCAATCAATGGCCATAAGAATATAAAGGACAAGGATAAACCAATCCCCAAAGGATTAAGGCTAGCTTCCAACCAATAGCCAAAAGAACATAAAGAGTAATGAGAAACCAATTCCTTAAGGATTAAGACTTGCTTCCAATCAATCGCCGAAAGAACTTAAGGTACAAAGTGAAAGCAATTCATTGTGGATTAAATGTTCCTTCCAATCAATGGCCAAAAGAACTGAAACGACAAGGATAATCCAATTCCTATCGTTTAAGAATTGCTTCCAATCAATGGCCAAAAGAACTTAAGGAACAAAGTGAGAGCAATTCATTATGGATTAAATATTCCTTCCAATCAATGGCGAAAAGAATTTGACTAACAACGTGAAGCCAATTCATTGTGGATTAGGTCTTGCTTCCAATTAATGGCCAAAAGAACATAAAGGACAAGGATAAACCAATTCCTTAAGGATGATGACTTGCTTTCAATCAATGGCCGAAAGAACTTAAGGAACAAAGTGAAAGCAATTCATTATGGATTTAATCTTGCTTCTAATCAATGGCCAAAAGAACATAAAGAATAATGAGAAACCAACTCCTTATGGATTACATCTTGCTTCCAATCAATGGCCAAAAGAACTTAAGGAGCAAAGTGAAAGCAATTCATTATGGATTAAATCTTCCATCCAGTCAATGGCCAAAAGAACTTAAGGAACAAAGCGAAAGCAATTCACTATGCATTAAATCTTGCTTCCAATCAATGGCGAAAAGAATTTGGCTAACAACGTGAAGCCAATTCATTATGGATTAGGTCTTGCTTCCAATCAATGGCCAAAAGAACATAAAGGACAAGGATAAACCAATTCCCAAAGGATTAAGACTATCTTCCAACCAATGGCTAAAAGAACAGAAAGAATAATGAGAAACCAATTCCTTATGGATTAAGCCTTGCTTCCAATCAATGGACATAAGAAGTTAAGGAACAAAGTGAAAGCAATTCATTATGGATTAAATATTCCTTCCAATCAATGGCCAAAAGAACATAAACGACAAGGATAAACCAATTCCCAAAGGATTAAGCCTAGCTTCCAACCAATGGCCAAAAGAACATAAAGAATAATGAGAAACCAATTCCTTATGGATTAAGTCTTGCTTCCAATCAATGGCCAAAAGAACTTAAGGAACAAAGTGAAAGCAATTCATTATGGATTAAATCTTCCTTCCAATCAATGGCCAAAAGAACTGAAATGACAAGGATAATCCAATTCCTATAGGATTAAGACTTGCTTCCAATCAATGGCCAAATGAACTTAATGAATAACGAGAAACCAATCCCTTAAGGATTAAGACTTGCTTCCAATCAATGGCCAAATGAACTTAAGGAATAATGTGGAAGCATTTCATTATGGATTAAATCTTGCTTCCAATCAATGACCAAAGGTACTGAAATGACATGGATAATCCAATTCCTATGGGATTAAGACTTGCTTCCAATCAATGGCCAAAAGAACTTAAATAATAATGAGCAACGAATTCCTTAAGGACTAAGACTTGCTTCTAATCAATGGCCAAAAGAATTTGACCAACAAAGTGAAGCCAATTCATTGTGGATTAAGTCTTGCTTGCAATCAATGGCCAAAATAACATAAAGGAGAAGGACAAACCAAATCCCAAAGGATTAAGACTAGCTTCCAACCAATGGCCAAAAGAATATAAAGAATAATGAGAAGCCAATTCCTTATGGACTAAGTCTTGCTTCCAATCAATGGCCAAAAGAACTTAAGGAACAAAGTGAAAGCAATTCATTATGGATTAAATCTTCCTTCCAATCAATGGCAAAAAGAACTAAAACGACAAGGATAATGCAATTCCTATAGGATTAAGACTTGCTTCCAATCAGTGGCCAAAAGAACTTAAAGAAAAATGAGAAACCAATTCCTTAAATATTAAGACTTGCTTCCAATCGATGGCCAAAAGAACTTAAGGAACAAAGTGAGAGCAATTCATTATGGACTAAATCTTACTTCCAATCAATGTCGAAAAGAATTTGACTAAGAACGTGAAGTCAATTCATTGTGGATTAGGTCTTGCTTCCAATCAATGGCCAAAAGAGCATAAGGGACAAGGGTAAACCAATTCCCAAAGGATTAAGACTAGTTTCCAACCAATGGCCAAAAGAACAGAAAGAATAATGAGAAACCAATTCCTATAGGATTAATACTTGCTTCCAATCAATGGCCAAAAGAACATAAAGAATAATGAGAAACCAATTCCTTACGGATTACGTCTTGCTTCCAATCAATGGCCAAAAGAACTTAAGGAGCAAAGTGAAAGCAATTCATTATGGATTAAATCTTCCTTCCAATCAATGGCCAAAAGAACTGAAATGACAAGGATATTCCAATTCCTATAGGATTAAGACTTGCTTCCAATCAATGGCCAAAAGAACTTAAAGAATAATGAGAAACCAATTCCTTAAGGATTAAGACTTGCTTCCAATCAATGGCCAAAAGAACATAAAGAATAATGAGAAACCAATTCCTGAAGGATTAAGACTTGCTTCCAATCAATGGCCAAAAGAACTTAAAGAATAATGAGAAACCAATTCCTTAAGGACTAAGACTTGCTACTTATCAATGGCCAAAAGAATTTGACTAACAAAGTGAAGCCAATTCATTATAGATTAAGTCTTGCTTCCAAATAATGGCCAAAAGAACATAAAGGAGAAGGATAAAACAATTCCCAAAGGATTAAGGCTAGCTTCCAACCAATGGCCAAAAGAACATAAAGAATAATGAGAAACCAATTCCTTATGGATTAAGTCTTGCTTCCAATCGATGGCCAAAAGAACTTAAGGAACAAAGTGAAAGCAATTCATTGTGGATTAAATCTTCCTTCCAATCAATGGCCAAAAGAACTGAAACTACAAGGATAATCCAATTCCTATAGGATTAGGACTTGCTTCCATTCAATCGCCAAAAGAACTTAAAGAATAATCAGAAACCAATTCCTTAAGGTTTAAGACTTGCTTCCAATCAACGGCCAAATGAACTTAAGGAATAATGTGGAAGCATTTCATTATGGATTAAATCATGCTTCCAATCAATGACCAAAGGTATTGAAATGACATGGATAATCCAATTCCTATGGGATTAAGACTTGCTTCCAATCAATGGCCAAAAGAACTTAAATAATAATGAGCAACGAATTCCTTAAGGACTAAGACTTGCTTCTAATCAATGGCCAAAAGAATTTGACCAACAAAGTGAAGCCAATTCATTGTGGATTAAGTCTTGCTTGCAATCAATGGCCAAAATAACATAAAGGAGAAGGACAAACCAATTCCCAAAGGATTAAGACTAGCTTCCAACCAATGGCCAAAAGAATATAAAGAATAATGAGAAGCCAATTCCTTATGGACTAAGTCTTGCTTCCAATCAATGGCCAAAAGAACTTAAGGAACAAAGTGAAAGCAATTCATTATGGATTAAATCTTCCTTCCAATCAATGGCAAAAAGAACTAAAACGACAAGGATAATCCAATTCCTATTGGATTAAGACTTGCTTCCAATCAGTGGCCAAAAGAACTTACAGAAAAATGACATACCAATTCCTTAAGGATTAAGACTTGCTTCCAATTAATGGCCAAAAGAACTTAAGGAACAAAGTGAAAGCAATTCATTATGGATTAAATCTTGCTTCCAATCAATGGCGAAAAGAATTTGACTAACAACGTGAAGCCAATTCATTGTGGATTAGGTCTTGCTTCCAATCAATGGCCAAAAGAACATAAAGGACAAGGATAAATCAATTCCCTAAGGATTAAGACTAGCTTCCAACCAATGCCTAAAAGAACAGAAAGAATAATGAGAAACCAATCCTTTATGGATTAAGTCTTGCTTCTAATCAATGGCCAAAAGAACTTGAGGAACAATGTGAAAGCAATTTATTATGGATTAAATATTCCTTCCAATCAATGGCCAAAAGAACTGAAATGGCAAGGATAATCCAATTCCTATAGGATTAATACTTGCTTCCAATCAATGGTAAAAAGAACGTAAAGAATAATGAGAAACCAATTCCTTATGGATTAAGTCTTGCTTCCAATCAATGGCCAAAAAAACTTAAGGAAGAAAGCGAAAGCAATTCATTATGGATTAACTCTTCCTTCCAATCAATGGCCAAAAGAACTGAAATGACAAGGATAATCCAATTCTTATAGGATTAAGACATGCTTCCAATCAATGGCCAAAAGAACTTAAGGAACAAAGCAAAAGCAATTCGTTATGGATTAAATCTTTGCTTCCAATCAATGGCGAAAAGAATTTGACTAACAACGTGAAGCTAATTCATTGTGGATTAAGTTTTGCTTCCAATCAATGGCCAAAAGAACATAAACGACAAGGATAAACCAATTCCCAAAGGATTAAGGCTAGCTTCCAACCAACAGCCAAAAGAACAAGAAGAATAATGAGAAACCAATTCCTTAAGGATGAAGACTTGCTTCCAGTCAATGGCCGAAAGAACTTAAGGAACAAAGTGAAAGCAATTCATTATGGATTAAATCTTCCTTCCAATCAATGGCCAAAAGAACTAAAACGACAAGGATAATCCAATTCCTACAGGACTAAGACCTGCTTCCAATCAATCGCCAAAAGAACTTAAAGAATAATCAGAAACCAATTCCTTCAAGATAAAGACTTGCTTCCAATCAATGGCCAAAAGAACGTAAAGAATAATGGAAAACCAATTGATTCGAGATTAAGAATTGCTTCCAATCAATGGCTAAAACAATTTGATAAACAAAGTAAAACCAATTCATTATGGATTAACTCTTGCTTCGAATCAATGGCCAAAAGAGCTTAAAGGACAAGGATAAACCAATTCCTAAAGGATTAAGACTTGCTTCCAATCAACGGCCAAAAGAACTTAAAGAATAATGAGAAACCAATTCCTTAAGGATTAAGACTTGCTTCCAATCAATGGCCAAAAGAACTTAAGGAACAACGTGAAAGCAATTCGTTGTGGATTAAATCTTACTTCCAATCAATGGCCAAAAGAACTTAAAGGACAAGGATAAACCAATTCCTAAATGATTAAGGCTTGCTACCCATCAATGGCCAAAAGTACTTAAAGAATAATGAGAAACCAATTCCTTCAAGATAAAGACTTGCTTCCAATCAATGGCCAAAAGAACGTAAGGAACAAAGTGAAAGCAAATCAATATGGATTAAATGTTGCTTCCAATCAATGGCCAAAAGAACTAAAACGACAAGGATAAACCAATTCCGACAGGATTAAGACTTGCAACCAATCAATGGCCAAAATAACTTACAGAATAATGAGAAACCAATTCCTTTAGGATTAAGACTTGCTTCCAATCAATAGCCAAAAAAACTTAGGGAACAAAGTGAAAGCAATTCATTATAGATTAAATCTTCGTTCCAATCAATGGCCAAAAGCACTGAAACGACAAGGATATTCGAATTCCTATAGGATGAATACTTACTACCAATCAATGGCCAAAAGAACTGGAGGAATAATGAGAAACCAATTCCTTAAGGATTACGACATGCTTCCAATCAATGGCCAAAAGAACTTAAGGGACAAAGTGAAGCAATTCATGGTGGATTCAATCTTGTCTCTAATCAATGGCCAAAAGAACTTCACTTACAAAGCGAAACAATTCGTTATGGATTAAGTCTGGCTTCCAATCAATGGCTAAAGGGACTTAAAGGACAAGGGCTATCCAATTCTTAAAGGATTAAGACTTGCTTCCAATCATGGCCAAAAGAACAAAAAGAATAATGAGTAACCAATTCCTTAAGGATTAAGATTTGCTTCCAATCAATGGCCAAAAGAATTTGACAAACAAAGTGAAACCAATTGATTATGGATTAAGTCTTACTTCCAATCAATGGCCAAAAGAATTTGACTAACAACGTGAAGCCAATTCATTGTGGATTAAGTCTTGCTTCCAATCAATGGCCAAAGGAACTTAAAGGACAAGGATATATCTATTCCTAAAGGATTAAGACTTGCTTCCAATCAATGCCAAAAAGAACTTAAAGAATAATGAGAAACCAATTCCTTAAGGAATAAGACTTGCTTCCAATCAATGGCCAAAAGAACCTAAGGAACAAAGTGAAAGCAATTCACTATGGATTAAATCTTGCTTCAAATCAATGGCCAAAAGTACTGAGATGATAAGGATAATCCAATTCCTATGGGATTAATACTTGCTTCCAATCAATGGCCAAAAGAACTTAAAGAATAATGAGAAACCAATTCCTTAAGGACTAAGACTTGCTTCTAATCAATGGCCAAAAGAATTTGACTAACAAAGTGAAGCCAATTCATTATGGATTAAGTCTTGCTTCCAATCAATGGCCAAAAGACCATAACTTACAAAGCGAAACCAATTCATTATGGATTAAGTCTTGCTTCCAATCAACGGCTAAAGGTACTTAAAGGACAAAGGCTATCCAATTCTTAAAGGATTAAGGCTTGCTTCCAATCATGGCCAAAAGAACATAAAGAATAATGAGCAACCAATTACTTAAGGATTAAGATTTGCTTCCAATCAATGGCCAAAAGAATTTGACAGACAAAGTGAAACCAATTCATTATGGATTAAGTCTTGCTTCCAATCAATGGCCGAAAGAACTTAAATAATAATGAGAAACTAATTTCTTAAGGATTAAGAGTAGCTTCCAACCAATGGCCAAAAGTACTTAAAGGGCAAGGATAAACCAATTCCTAAAGGATTAAGACTTGCTTCCAATCAATGGCCAAAAGAAGTTAAAGAATAATGAGAAGCCAATTCCACAAGGATTAATACTTGCTTCCAATCAATGGCCAAAAGAACATAGGGAACAGAGTGAAAGAAATTCATTATGGATTAAATCGTGCCTCCAATCAATGGCCAAAGGAACTTAAAGGACAAGGATAAACCTATTCGTAAAGGATCAGGTCTTGCTTCCAACCAATGGCCAAAAAAACTTAAAGAATAAAGAGAAACCAATTCCTTAAGGATTAAGACTTGCTTCCAATCAATGGCCAAAAGAACTTAAAGGACAAGGATAAACCAATTCCTAATGGATTAAGACTTGCTTCCAATCTGTAACACCCTACTAATTTTATGTTATGCTTAAGTCATAGCATGAAACTAGTCAGGTTGTGTTACCGTGTTGATACTTTACTTACCTTTCTTATCTTTAAGTTCTCTTTAAATCGTCTCTATTGACGAGACGGCGTGCTGTGATATTAAAACAAAACAAAACAAAATATCAACAAAACGAACCGAATAGAATATCATCAAAATAAGTATGGTACAATAAGGTTACTGCATGCGTGTAAACATAGGTATATATATCAGAAGCCGCTGCTTCAGTTTATGTACAAAGTTTCAAAGTGAAACACATACATGGGGTGGTGTATCAAAAGACCATACTGCCCTCATCTATCAATCTATCCTATGGTTCTCAAGGGACATTTCGTAATCTACCACTACCTCTACAATCAAACCCCTGACCCAAAGCTATATACTGTCCAAAGAGGGTCATACTGTACAACATCCACTGCCGCTAAGCTACTCCGTCAGGTAGCCGTTAGCCATGCCAGGCTCGGCCGGAGTATAGTCTGCGCTAGGTCCCGAGGAGGAAGAGGGCGACGAGCCTGTGGCCTCAGAGGGGTCACTCTCGGAACTCAGCGGGACGTCGGGGGCTACCTGCGGTGGTGACTCAGGAGCAGGGTCAGCGGGTGCAGGAGGTGCAGGATGTGGGTGTGCCATATGTAGAGGGATGGCAATATAAGGGGTAGCAGGGTCGAATAGGGGATGGTGTAGAGGAACATCGAAGTTCCTGTCGCTAAAGAGGCAGCATTTAAAATTGCACGAACCGGCTATGTACAAGGAGTCCAACTCCAGTGTCATGATGGAACCGAAGTGCGGGGATCTCAATAAAAAGGGTGGCTGTGGAGTCCATCGCCTGAATCTGAGAATGATGCGGAAGACACAAGACGGGGTGAGAATTTCAAGAAAATTCTCAGTAGGGTCCGGTCATACTGGTACTGACGTCACATACATTCTCAGTTACCTCGGGTTTTACTTAATTATTAAAATACGTGTTCAAACTAAAAGTCCATTTTCATGAGTTTAAAAACATGTCTGGTCCGAGGTAAGGTTCAATTTTACTTTAATTGGCATAAGAAACAAAATAATTACTAATACTAATGCACAGAATGATAAATGAAATAAACCAATGAATAGCAGTGAGCAATTGTAACAGACAATAGTAAACGTCCTGATGTAACTACTCCATGTATTTATGCATTCATGTAATCATGTAAACTCATTCTTGAACTTTCTTTCGTAAACTCTTTCGTTACTTTCTATCATTTTTCCATCTCTCTTGGTCCCCTGGGAGTTCTTGGCCATTATAGACTCCTGGGTAATAGTCTGCTTATCAGGATCGAGCTCGTTCCTATACAGGAATGCCGGGTTTACTTTCCCCGACCTTCCCACCGATCTATTCCCATTAACTTTCTATCCGGGGCTGGCCCAAGTAGTATGGAACTTGCATAATAACATACTTCTTTTCATAACTTTCATGACTTTCTTAAGAATGTACATGCATTCATGTGAAATTCATAACTTGTTCATGGGTTCTACCGAAACTTTGGCAGCATGACGGAACGTGTCCGCTTCCCCATGAATAGTGCCAGCCAATCAATACATCAATATATCACAAGAAGCACAAATTCACATGTATACTCCAACATAAAACTCCAATTCATATCAAATTCATTAAGACAGAAATTCTGCCTCAGCATATACAACCAACCCGGTTCTTGTAATTCATGCCACAATTTCATTTTAACTCATTTGGACCTCAAATTTGATTATATTTCAGGGTTGTGTGTCTATTTTCTAACCTCTTTGGTCCCATCTAATTTCGGTATCTAAAACTCAAGATATTTAAACTTTATCTCGGCCTGCCCATTGACTAGCCAGAATCAGGCAACTAAAAGTAGAAATTCACTAAAAATCGAAAACTCACTCAAATCAGACGAAATTGGACTCATATTAAAGCTAACAAGATAACCTTTCATACACAAAAAGTTCCATCTCATTTGCCTTAGTAGGGCTCGAGTTACAAGCCCCGAAACATAGCCTTTCTGAACTGCCCTGTGTTGGCCTGGTTTGGACATAGGGTAATTTCTTCAAATCGCTGGGAACATCTGAGTTGATAAAAAACTAGGAATTTCTTTGGATATTATTCTCCTATGTGTAAGCTTTCCAGCAAAATTGGTTTTACTCATTTTCATGTAGTATAGGTCGAATTCCACCCTAAATAACCTAATCTGCCCAGAACCAAAGTCAAAACCCTAGGTCGAGATTCAAAAATTCATATCTCCCTCATTCCTGATCCAAAATCCCTATATGATATGTCTATGGAAAGCCCTAGATGTCTAGTTTCATCTAAAAATAGTTTCATCGGATTTTACCGATCGTAGGCGGCGCCGTACGCTCCGCCATATGGACTGCCGTGGACTCTCTACCAAGACAGCACCTTCATCCATCTGGTCCTCTTAGTTTTCTTCTTCAACTTCTACTTCTAACTCAAAATCTTCTATTAATCCAAGCATAATTATTCATTTCACACATCAATCAAGGTGAAACTAATTCAGCCCAGCCAGCCAAGTATATGGATTTGAGGCAAGAAATTAAAAACCCCTACCTTTGATTTAAGTGTTTGGTGCTGAGTTCTTGGAGATTTGATGAACAAGGCTGGAACTTAGCTTGAGTTTTGGATGTGTGAGCAAGAGAGAAAGAGAGCTGAAGGGGAAGAGGAAATGCAATGTGAATGAGGGTCTGAATTAAAGGGGAAAGATGTGTTATATAGGCATGAGTGGGAGTTAACTTGGAAGGTTGTGATTGGCCCCTAAACATAAGGCCAAGCTTCAGCCAACCTTACTCTCCACGTTGCCCTCTTTGTGTGGTATAATCACTCTCCACGCTCCACGTTGCCTAAAGTGGGAGTTTCCAGCATATTCTGGAAACGAAATCGGAACTCGTAGGCTCTATAAAGTCGGAACTCTATATGAAGTCGGAACTCAGAAAAGATATAGAAATGAGAGCTACTAATATTGAACTCAAGGTCGGATCTCGTACATTGGTGAATCATAATGTCGGAATTCGGAATACAGTCAGTTCATTTGAGCCTTAGAGATGAAGTCGGAAATCGAACATTTTACTCCTTGATCACTAAGGTCGTAGGTCGTACTCGTGCGGATGTCGAAGACGAACTCGTAAGTTGGAAGCAGCAGTCACTTCATTTCAGCTCCTGAACTCGGAAATCGGAAATCATGCTGACGAGGTCGAAATTTATACACGCTTACCAGGTCAGAAATCGTAAGTTTCATGCATTAACTCGGAGACCGTAAGCTGCATGCATGAGGTCGGAACTCGGAAAAGTCCCTTGTAAGCCTTGGAACGAAGTCGGAAGTCCAAGCTAATATTGAGACCGGAAGCTGAACTATAAGACAAACTCAGAAATCGTAAGTCCTTGTCTGTCCAGCCTTGAAGTGGAATCTGGAGGTTGTGAGCACTATGAACTCGGAAGTCGGAAGTCGTGGATGTTACACAATCAACGGCCAAAAGAAGTTAAAGAATAATGACAAGCCAATTCCATATGGATTAAGACTTGCTTCCAATCAATGGCCAAAAGAACATAGGGAACAGAGTGAAAACAATTCATTACGGATTAAATCGTGCCTCCAATCAATGGCCAAAGGAACTTAAACGGAAAGGATAAACCAATTCCTATAGGATTAAGACTTGCTTCGAATCAATGGCCAAAAGAACATAAAGAATAATGAGAAACTAATTCCTTAAGGATTACGACTTGCTTCCAATCAATGGCCAAAAGCACTTAAGGGACAAAGTGAAGCAATTCATTATGGATTAAATCTTGCTTCCAATCAATGGCCAAAAGAACTTAACTTTCAAAGCGAAACCAATTCATTAAGTGTTGCTTCCAATCAATGGCTAAAGGGACTTAAAGGACAAAGGCTAGCCAATTCTCAAAGAATTAAGACTTGCTTCCAATCATGGCCAAAAGAACATAAAGAATAATGAGTAACCAATTCCATAAGGATTAAGATTTGCTTTTAATCAATGGCCAAAAGAATTTGATAGACAAAGTGAAACCAATTCATTATGGATTAAGTCTTGCTTTCAATCAATGGCCAAAGGAACTAAAAGGACAAGGATAAACCAATTCCTAAAGGATTAAGACTTGCTTCCAATCAATGACAAAAAGAACTTAAAGAATAATGAGAAACCAATTCCTTAAGGAATAAGACTTGCTTCCAATCAATACCAAAAAGAACTTAAGGAACAAAGTGAAAGCAATTCATTATGGATTAAATCTTGCTTCCAATCAATGGCCAAAAGAAGTTAAAGGACAAGGATAAACCAATTCCTAAAGGATTAAGACTTGCTTCACTTAAGAATTTAGACTTGCTGCTAATCAATGGCCAAAAGAAACTAAGGAACAAAGTGAAAGCAATTCATTATGGATTAAATCTTGCTTCAAATCAATGGCCAAAAGTACTGAGATGATAAGGATAATCCAATTCCTATGGGATTAATACTTGCTTCCAATCAATGGCCAAAAGAACTTAAAGAATAATGAGAAACCAATTCCTTAAGGACGAAGACTTGCTTCTAATCAATGGCCAAAAGAATTTGACTAACAAAGTGAAGCCAATTCATTATGGATTAAGTCTTGCTTCCAATCAATGGCCAAAAGACCATAACTTAAAAAGCAAAACCAATTCATTATGGATTAAGTCTTGCTTCCAATCAACGGCTAAAGGTACTTAAAGGACAAAGGCTATCCAATTCTTAAAGGATTAAGGCTTGCTTCCAATCATGGCCAAAAGAACATAAAGAATAATGAGCAACCAATTACTTAAGGATTAAGATTTGCTTCCAATCAATGGCCAAAAGAATTTGACAGACAAAGTGAAACCAATTCATTATGGATTAAGTCTTGCTTCCAATCAATGGCCGAAAGAACTTAAAGAATAATGAGAAACCAATTCTTTAAGGATTAAGAGTAGCTTCCAACCAATGGCCAAAAGTACTTAAAGGGCAAGGTTAAACTAATTCCTAAAGGATTAAGACTTGCTTCCAATCAACGGCCAAAAGAAGTTAAAGAATAATGAGAAGCCAATTCCATAAGGATTAAAACTTGCTTCCAATCAATGGTCAAAAGAACATAGGGAACAGAGTGAAAGCAATTCATTATGGATTAAATCGTGTCTCCAATCAATGGCCAAAGGAACTTAAAGGACAAGGATAAACCTATTCGTAAAGGATCAGGTCTTGCTTCCAACCAATGGCCAAAAGAACTTAAAGAATAATGAGAAACCAATTCCTTAAGGATTAAGACTTGCTTCCAATCAATGGCCAAAAGAACTTAAAGGACAAGGATAAACCAATTCCTAAAGGATTAAGACCTGCTTCCAATCAACGGCCAAAAGAAGTTAAAGAATAATGACAAGCCAATTCCATAAGGATTAAGACTTGCTTCCAATCAATGGCCAAAAGAACATAGGGAACAGAGTGAAAGCCATTCATTATGGATTAAATCGTGCCTCCAATCAATGGCCAAAGGAACTTAAACGGAAAGGATAAACCAATTCCTATAGGATTAAGACTTGCTTCGAATCAATGGCCAAAAGAACATAAAGAATAATGAGAAACTAATTCCTTAAGGATTACGACTTGCTTCCAATCAATGGCCAAAAGAACTTAACTTACAAAGCGAAACCAATTCATTATGGATTAAGTGTTGCTTCCAATCAATGGCTAAAGGGACTTAAAGGACAAAGGCTAGCCAATTCTCAAAGAATTAAGACTTGCTTCCAATCATGGCCAAAAGAACATAAAGAATAATGAGTAACCAATTCCATAAGGATTAAGATTTGCTTTCAATCAATGGCCAAAAGAATTTGACAGACAAAGTGAAACCAGTTCATTATGGATTAAGTCTTGCTTCCAATCAATGGCCAAAGGAACTAAAAGGACAAGGATAAACCAGTTCCTAAAGTATTAAGACTTGCTTCCAACCAATAGCCAAAAGAGCTTAAAGAATAATGAGAAACCAATTCCTTAAGGATTAAGACTTGCTTCCGATCAATGGCCAAAAGAATTTGACTAACAACGTGAAGCCAATTCATTGTGGATTAAGTCTTGCTTCCAATCAATGGCCAAAGGAACTTAAAGGACAAGGATAAACCTATCCCTAAGGGATTAAGGCTTGCTTCCAACCAATGGCCAAATGAACTTAAAGAATAATGAGAAACCAATTCCTTAAGGATTAAGACTTGCTTCCAATCAATAGCCAAAAGAACTGAAGGAACAACGTGAAAGCAATTCATTATGGATTAAATCTTGCTTCCAATCAATGGCCAAAAGAAGATAAAGGACAAGGATAGACTAATTCCTAAAGGATTAAGACTTGCTTCCCTTAAGGAATTAGACTTGCTTTCAATCAATGGCCAAAAGAACCGAAGGAACAAAGTGAAAGCAATTCATTATGGATTAAATCTTGCTTCCAATCAATGGGCAAAAGTACTGAAATGACAAGGATAATCCAATTCCTATGGGATTAAGACTTGCTTCCAATCAATGGCCAAAAGAACTAAAAGAATAATGAGAAACCAATTCCTTAAGGACTAAGACTTGCTTCTAATCAATGGCCAAAAGAATTTCACTAACAAAGTGAAGCCAATTCACTATGGATTAAATCTTGCATTCAATTAATGGCCAAAAGAACATAAGGAAAAGGACAAACCAATTCCCAAAGGATTCAGACTAGCTTCCAACCAATGGCAAAAAGAACATAAAGAATAATATGAAACCAATTCCTTATGGATTAAGTCTTGCTTCCATTCAATGGCCAAAAGAACTTAAGGAACAAAGTGAAAGCAATTCATTATGGATTAAATCTTTCTTCCAATCAATGGCCAAAAGAACTGAAATGACAAGGATAATCCAATTCCTATAGGATTAAGAATTGCTTCCAATCAATGGCCAAAAGAACTTAAAGAGTAATGAGAAACCAATTCCTTAAGGATTAAGACTTGCTTCCAAACAATGGCCAAAAGATCTTAAGGAACAAAGTGAAAGCAATTCGTTATGGATTAAATCTTGCTTCCAACCAAGGGCCAAAAGAATTGGACTAACAACGTGACGCCAATTCATTGTGGATTAAGTCTTGCTTCCAATCAATGGCCAAAAGAACATAAAGGACAAGAATAAACCAATTCCCAAAGGATTAAGACTAGCATCCAACCAAAGGCCAAAAGAACATAAAGAATAATGAGAATTGGACCAATTCGTTGAGGATTAAGGCTTGCTTCCAATCAATGGCCAAAAGAACCTAAGGAACAAAGTCAAAGCATTTCATTATGGTTCAATCTTCCTTCCAATCAATGACCAAAAGAACTAAAACGACAAAGATAATCCAATTCCAATAGGATTAGGACTTGCTTCCAATCAATGGCCAAAAGTACTTAAAGAATAATGAGAAACCAATTCCTTCAAGATTAAGACTTGCTTCCAATCAATGGCTAAAAGATCTTAAGGAACAAAGTGAAAGCAATTCATTATGGATGAAATCTTGCTTCCATTCAATGGCCAAAAGAATTGGACTAACAACGTGAAGCCAATTCATTGTGGATTAAGTGTTGCTTCCAATCAATGGCCAAAAGAACATAAAGGACAAGGATAAACCAATTCCCAAAGGATTAAGACTAGCTTCCAACCAATGGCCAAAAGAACATAAAGAATAATGAGAAACCAATTCCTTAAGGATTAGGACTTGCTTCCAATCAATGGCCAAAAGTACTAAAGGAATAAAGTGAAAGCGATTCATTATAGATTAAATCTTCCTTCCAATCAATGGCCAAAAGAACTGAAACGACAAGGATAATCCAATTCCTATAGGATTAAGACTTGCTTCCAATCAATGGCCAAAACAAAGTGAAAGGAATTCATTATGGACAAAATGAACTTAAGGAACAAGGTGAAAGCAATTCATTATGGATAAAATCTTTCTTCCAAACAATGGCTAAAAGAACTTAAATGATAAGGATAAACGAATTTCTATAGGATTAAGACTTGACTCCAATCAATGGCCAAAAGAACATAAAGAATAATGAGAAACCAATTCCATAAGGATTAATACTTGCTTCCAATCAATGGCCAAAAGAACTTAAGGAACAAAGTGAAAACAATTCATTATGGATGAAATCTTGCTTCCAATCAATGGCCAAAAGAATTTGACAAAAAAAGTGAATCCAATTCATTATGGATTAAGTCTTGCTTCCAATCAATGGCGAAAAGAGCATAAAGGACAAGGATAAACCAATTCCCAAAGGATTAAGACTAGCTTCCAACCAATGGCTAAAAGAACATAAAGAATAATGAGAAACCAATTCCTTAAGGATTAAGACTTGCTTCCAATCAACGGCCAAAAGAACTAAAGGAATAAAGTGAAAGTGATTCATTATGGATTAAAATCTTCCTTCCAATCAATGGCCAAAAGAACTGAAACGACAAGGATAATCCAATTCCTATAGGATTAAGACTTGCATCCAATGAACGACAAAAAGAACTTAAGGAACAATGTGAAAGCAATTCAGTATGGATTAAATCTTGCTTCCAATCAATGGCCAAAAGAACATACAAGACAAGGATCAACCAGTTCTTATAGGATTAAAACTTGCCTCCAATCAATGGCCACAAGAACTTAAATAATAATTAGAAGCCAATTCCTTAAGGATTAAGACTTGCTTCCTATCAATGGCCAAAAGGACTTAACTTACAAAGTGAAACCAATTCATTATGGATCAAGTCTTGCTTCGAATCAACGGCAAAAGGGACTTAAAGAACAAAGGCTAACCAAGTCGTAAAGGATTAAGCCTTGCTTCCAATCATGGCCAAAAGAATGTAAAGAATAATGAGAAACCAATTCCTTAAGGATTAAGAATTGCTTCCAATCAATGGCCAAAAGAATTTGACAAAAAAAGTGAATCCAATTCATTATGGATTAAGTCTTGCTTCCAATCAATGGCGAAAAGAGCATAAAGGACAAGGATAAACCAATTCCTAAAGGATTAAGACTTGCTTCCAATTAACGGCCAAAAGAACTTAAAGAATAATGAGAAATCAATTCCTTAAGGATTAAGACTTGCTTCCAATCAATGGCCAAAAGAACTTAAGGAACAAGGTGAATGCAATTCATTATGGATTAAATCTTCCTTCCAATCAATGGCCAAAAGAACTGAAACGACAAGGATAATCCAATTCCTATAGGATTAAGAATTGCTTCCAATCAATGGCCAAAAGAACATAAAGAATAATGAGAAACCAATTCCTTAAGGATTAAGACTTGCTTCCAATCAATGGCCAAAAGAACTTAAGGAACAAAGTGAAAGCAATTCAGTATGGATTAAATCTTGCATCCAATCAATGGCCAAAAGAACTTAAACGACAAGGATAAACCAATTCCTATAGGATTAAGACTTGCTTCCAATCAATGGCCAAAAGAACTTAAAGAATAATTAGAAGCCAATTCTTTAAGGATTAAGACTTGCTTCTAATCAATGGCCAAAATAACTTAACTTACAAAGTGAAACCAATTCATTATGGATCAAGTCTTGCTTCCAATCAACGGCTAAAGGGACTTAAAGTACAAAGGCTAACCAATTCCCAAAGGATTAAGGCTTGCTTCCATTCATGGCCAAAGGAATATAAAGAATAATGAGAAACCAATTCCTTAAGGATTAAGAATTGCTTCCAATCAATGGCCCAAAGAATTTGACAAACAAAGTGAAACCAATTCAACATGGATTAAGTCTTGCCACAAATCATTGGCCAAAAGAGCATAAAGGACAAGGATAAACCAATTCCTAAAGGATTATGACTTGCTTCGAATCAACGGCCAAAAGAATTTAAAGAATAATGAGCAACCAATACCTAAAGGATTAAGACTTTCTTCCAATCAATGGCCAAAATAAGTTAAGGAACAACGTGAAAGCAATTCATTATGGATTAAATCTTGCTTCCAATGAATGGAAAAAGAACTTGAAGGCCAAAAGAACTTCAAGGGCAAGGACAAACCAATTCCTAAAGGATTAAGACTTGCTACCAATCAATGGCCAAATGTACTTAAAGAATAATAAGAAACCAATTCCTTCAGGATTAAGACTTGCCTCCAATCAATGGTCAAAAGAACTTAAGGAACAAAGTGAAAGCAATTCATTATGGATTAAATCTTCCTTCCAATCAATGGCCAAAAGAACTGAAACGACAAGGATAATCCAATTCCTGTAGGATTAAGATTTGCTTCTAATCAATGGCCAAAACAACTTAAAGAATGATTAGAAACCAATTCCTTAAGGATGAAGACTTGCTTCCAATCAATGGCCAAAAGAACTTAAGAAACAAAGTGAAAGCAATTCATTGTGGATTAAATCTTGCTTCCAATCAATGGCCAAAAGAACTTAAATGACAAGGATTAAACCAATTCCTATAGGTTTAAGACCTGCTTCCAATAAATGGACAAAAGAACTTAAATAATAATTAAAAGCTCATTCCTTAAGGATTAAGACTTGATTCCTATCAATGGCCAAAGGAACTTAAGGAACAAAGTGAAAGCAATTCATTATGGATTCAATCTTGCTTCCAATCAATGGCCAAAAGAATTTGACTAACAACGTGAAGCCAATTCAATGTGGATTAAGTCTTGCTTCCAATCAATGGCCAAAAGAACACAAAGGACAAGGATAAACAAATTCCCAAAGAATTCAGGCTAGCTTCCAACCAATGGCCAACAGAACATAAAGAATAATGAGAAACCAATTCCTTAAGGATTAAGACTTGCTTCCAATCAATGGGCAAAAAAACTTAAAGAACAAAATGAAAGCAATTCATTATGGATTCAATCTTGCTTCCAATCAATGGCCAAAAGAACTGAAACGATAGGGATATTCCAATTCCTATAGGATTAAGACTTGCTTCCAATCAATGGCGAAAAGAAGTTAAAGAATAATGACAACCCAATTCCTTAAGGATTAAGACTTGCTTCCAATCAACGGCCAAAAAAACTTAAGGAACAAAGTGAAAGCTATTCATTATGGATGCAATCTTGCTTCCAATCAACGGCCAAAAGATCTGAAACGACATGGATAATCCAATTCCTATAGGATTAAGACTTGCTTCCAATCAAAGGCCAAAAGAAATTAAGGAACAAAGAGAAAGCAATTCATTGTGGATTAAATCTTGCTTCCAATCAATCGCCAAAAGAACTTAAATGACAAGGATTAAACCAATTCCTATAGGTTTAAGACCTGCTTCCAATCAATGGCCAAAAGAACTTAAATAATAATTAAAAGCTAATTCCTTAAGGATTAAGACTTGCTTCCTATCAATGGCCAAAAGAACTTAAGGAACAAAGTGAAAGCAATTCATTATGGATTCAATCTTGCTTCCAATCAATGGCCAAAAGAATTTGACTAACAACGTGAAGCCAATTCAATGTGGATTAAGTCTTGCTTCGAATCGATGGCCAAAAGAACACAAAGGACAAGGATAAACCAATTCCCAAAGGATTCAGGCTAGCTTCCAACCAATGGCCAGAAGAACATAAAGAATAATGAGAAACCAATTCCTTAAGGATTAAGACTTGCTTCCAATCAATGGCCAAAACAACTTAAGGAACAAAATGAAAGCAATTCATTATGGATTCAATCTTGCTTCCAATCAATAGCCAAAAGAACTGAAACGACAAGGATATTCCAATTCCTATAGGATTAAGACTTGCTTCCAATCAATGGCCAAAAGAAGTTAAAGAATAATGACAAACCAATTCCTTAAGGATTAAAACTTGCTTCCAATCAACAGCCAAAAGAGCTTAAGGAACAAAGTGAAAGCTATTCATTATGGATGCAATCTTGCTTCCAATCAACGGCCAAAAGATCTGAAACGACAAGGATAATCCAATTCCTATAGGATTAAGGCTTGCTTCCAATCAATGGCCAACGGAACTTAAAGAATAATTAGAAGGCAATTCCTTAAGGATTATGAATTGCTTCCAATCAATGGCCAAAAGAATTTGACAAACAAATTGAAACCGATTCATTATGTATTAAGTCAAGCCTCCAATCAATGGCCAAAAGAGCATAAAGGACAAGGATAAACCAATTCGTAAAGGATTAAGACTTGATTCCAATCAACGTCCGAAAGTACTGAAAGAATAATGAGCAACCAATTCCTTTAGGATTAAGACTTGCTTCCAATCAATGGCCAAAAGAACTTAAGAAACAAAGTGAAAGTAATTCATTATGGATTAAATATTGCTTCCAATCAATGGCCAAAAGATTTGAAACAACAAGGATAAACTAATTCCGATAGGATTAAGACTTGCTACCAATCAATGGCCAAAAGAAATTAAAGAATAATGAGAAACCAATTACTTAAGGATTACGACTTGCTTCCAATCAATGGCCAAAAGAACTTAAGGAACAAAGTGAAAGCAATTCATTATGGATTCAATCTTGCTTCCAACCAATGGCCAAAAGAACTTAAAGAACAATGAGAAACCAATTCCTTAAGGATTAAGACTTGCTTGCAATCAACGGCCAAAAGAACATAAGGAACAAAGTGAAAGCAATTCATTATGGATTCAATCTTGCTTCCAATCAATGGCCAAAAGAACTGAAAGAACAAGGATAATCCAATTCCTATAGGATTAAGACTTGCTTCCGATCAATTGCCAAACAAACTTAAAGAATAACGAGAAACCAATTCCTTAAGGATTAAGACTTGCTTCCAATCAACGGCCAAAAGAACATAAGGAACAAAGTGAAAGCAATTCATTATGGATTCAATCTTGCTTCCAATCAATGGCCAAAAGAACTGAAACAACAAGGATAAACTAATTCCGATAGGATTAAGACTTGCTACCAATCAATGGCCAAAAGAACTTAAAGAATAATGAGAAACCAATTACTTAAGGATTAAGACTTGCTTCGAATCAATGGCCAAAAGAACATAAGGAACAAAGTGAAAGCAATTCATTGTGGATTCAATCTTGCTTCCAATCAATGGCCAAAAGAACTGAAACAACAAGGATAATCCAATTCCTATAGGATTAAGACTTGCTTCCGATCAATTGCCAAACGAACTTAAAGAATAACGAGAAACCAATTCCTTAAGGATTAAGACTTGTTTCCAATCAACGGCCAAAAGAACATAAGGAACAAAGTGAAAGCAATTAATTATGGATTCAATCTTGCTTCCAATCAATGGCCAAAAGAATTGAAACGACAAGGATAATCCAATTCCTATAGGATTAAGACTTGCTTCCAATCAATGGCCAAAAGAACTTAAATAATAATGAGAAACCAATTCCTTAAGGATTAAGACTTGCTTACAATCAATGGCCAAAAGAACTTAAGGAACAAAGTGAAAGCAATTCATTATGGATTCAATCTTGCTTCCAATCAATGGCCAAAAGAATTTGACTAACAACGTGAAGCCAATACATTGTGGATTAACTCTTGCTTCCAATCAATGGCCAAAAGAACATAAAGGACAAGGATAAACCAATTCCCAAAGGATTTAGGTTAGCTTCCAACCAACGGCCAAAAGAACATAAAGAATAATGAGAAACCAATTCCCTAAGGATTAAGACTTGTTTCCAATCAATCGCCAAAAGAACTTAAGGAACAAAGTGAAAGCAATTCATTATGGATTTAATCTTCCTTCCAATCAATGGCCAAAAGAACTAAAACGACAAGGATAATCCAATTCCTATAGGATTAAGACTTGCTTCCAATCAATTGCCAAAAGAACATAAAGAATAATGAGTAACCAATTCCTTAAGGATTAAGATTTGCTTCCAATCAATGGCCAAAAGAATTTGACGGACAAAGTGAAACTAGTTCATTTTGGATTATGTCTTGCTTCCAATCAATGGCAAAAAGAACTCCAAGGACAAGGATAAGCCAATTCCTAAAGGATTAAGACTTGCTTCCAACCAATGGCCAAAAGAGCTTAAAGAATAATGAGAAACCAATTCCTTGTGGATTAAGACTTGCTTCCAATCAATGGCCAAAAGAACTTAACGAACAATGTGAAAGCAATTCATTATGGGTTAAATCTTACTTCCAATCAATGGCCAAAAGAACTTAAACGATAAGGATAAACCAATTGCTATGGGATTAAGACTTGCTTCCAATTAATGGCCAAAAGAACTTAAAGAAGAATTAGAAGCCAATTCCTTAAGGATTAAGAATTGCTTCCAATCAATGGCCAAAAGAATTTGGCAAACAAAGTGAAACCAATTCATTATGGATGAAGTCTTGCTTCCAATCAATGGCCAAAAGAGCATAGAGGACAAGGATAAACCAATTCCTAAAGGATTAAGACTTGATTCCAATCAACGGCCGAAAGTACTTCAAGAATACTGTGAAACCAATTCCTTTAGGATTAAGACTTGCTTTCCAATCAATGGCCAAAAGAACTTCAGGAACAAAGTGAAAGCAATTCATTATGGATTCAATCTTACTTCCAATCAATGGCCAAAAGTACTGAAATGACAAGGATAATCCAATTCCTATAGGATTCAGACTTGCTTCCGATCAATGGCCAAAAGAACTTAAAGAATAATGAGAAACCTATTCCTTAAGGATTAAGACTTGCTTCCAATCAATGGCCAAAAGAAGTTAGGGAACAAAGTGAAAGCAATTCGTTATGGATTAAATCTTGCTTCCAATCAATGGCCAAAAGAACTTAACGGACAAGGATAAACCAAATCCTTAAGGATTAAGACTTGCTTCCAATCAATGGTCAAAAGAACTTAAGGAACAAAGTGAAAGCAATTCATTATGGATTAAATCTTGCATCCAATCAATGGCCAAAAGAACTGAATTGACAAGGATAATCCAATTCATATAGGATTAATACTTGCTTCCAATCAATATCCAAAAGAACTTAAAGAATAATGAGAAACCAATTCTGATGTGATCAAGGAAGATAAAGTAGACTCAAGAAAGCAAAGGCAAGGAGGAGATCGTTTGGAAGGAATTGGTGGACCAATGACTAGATCCAAATCGAAGAGAGCTAAGGAAGCTTTGGGCCAAATGATTTCAAGTTTATTTGAGGCAAAGCGCATTCAAGAAGAAAACGACTCAAGACAAGTCCATTGCATTCATGTGGCTGAACAAGCTTAGTTATACCTTTGGGCTTGTTAATTTTTAGTTAGTAATAATGTAATTGGGCTTGTAATTTTGTATAGCCCATCACTTGTTTTTAGCTATTTAGCCTTTTACTCAGTTTTAATAAGTTTAGATTTTAATCTTGGGCTAAGTGTTTCAGCCCATTTGCTAAACTTTAGTTTAGTTTATAAACCTTGTAAGAAGGGGATTTTTGGCAAATTGAAATCAGAATACTTTTAGTCAAAGTGTCTCTTTGGTTCTTGCTTGGAACCCTAGGTCTTATCAAGAGTTTCCAATTGTTCTTGTGGCGATCACCCTTGGCTTATCAATCATCCTTGATTGTGGCGCCCTCCAATCTCTTTCCATTCCTTGTCTCTTCCATTTTTTTTGTCATTTTTATTTCTCCTTGATTGAATTACAACCACAATACACCAGAATTAGGGTTCATGGATAATGGATCATAACAAATTCCTTAAGGATTAAGACTTGCTTCCAATCAATGGCCAAAAGAACTTAAGGAACAAAGTGAAAGCAATTCATTATGGATTCAATCTTGCTTCCAATCAATGGCCAAAAGAACTTAAAGAATAATGAGAAACCAATTCCTTAAGGATTAAGACTTGCTTCCGATCAATGGCCAAAAGAACTTATGGAACACAGTGATAGCAATTCATTATGGATTAAATCTTTCTTCCAATCAATGGACAAAAGAACTTAAAGAATAATGAGAAACCAATTCCTTAAGGATTAAGACTTGCTTCCAACCAATGGCCAAAAGAACTTAAGGAACACAGTGAAAGCAATTCATTATGGATTAAATCTTGCTTCCAATCAATGGCCAAATGAACTTAAAGAATAATGAGAAACCAATTCCTTAAGGATTAAAACTTGCTTCCAATCATTGGCCAAAAGAACATATGGAACACAGTGAAAGCAATTCATTATGGATTAAATCTTGCTTCCAATCAATGGCTAAAAGAACTTAAAGAATAATGAGAAACCAATTCCTTAAGGATTAAGACTTGCTTCCAATCAATGGCCAAAAGAACTTAAGGAACACGGTGAAAGCAATTCATTATGGATTAAATCTTGCTTCCAATCAATGGCCAAATGAACTTAAAACGACAAGGATAAACCAATTCCTATAGGATTAAGACTTGCTTCCATTCAACGGCCAAGAGAACTTAAAGAATAATGAGAAACCAATTCCTTAAGGATTAAGACTTGCTTCCAATCATTGGCCAAAAGAACTTAAGGAACAACGTGAAAGCAATTCATTATGGATTAAATCTTGCTTCCAATCAATGGCCAAAAGAACTTAAAGGACAAGGATAAACCAATTCCTAGAGGATTAAGACTTTCCACCAATCAATGGCCAAAAGTACTTAAAGAATAATGAGAAACCAATTCCTTGAGGATTAAGACTTGCTTCCTATCAATGGCCAAAAGAACTTAAGGAACAAAGTGAAAGCAATTCATTATGGATTACATCTTGCTTCCAATCAATGGCCAAAAGAACTGAAACGACAAGGATAATACAATTCCTATAGGACTAAGACTTGCTTCCAATCAATGGCCAAAACAACTTAAAGAATAATGTGAAACCACTTGCTTAAGGATTAAGACTTGCTTCCAATCAATGGCCAAAAGAACTTAAGGAACAAAGTGAAAGCAATTCATTATGGATTATATCTTGCTCCCAATCAATGGCCAAAAGGACTTAAACGACAAGGATAATGCAATTCCTATAGGATTAGGACTTGCTTCCAATCAATGGCCAAAAGAACTTAAAGAATAATTTGAAGCCAATTCCTTAAGGATTAAGACTTGCTTCTAATCAATGGCCAAAAGAACTTAACTTAGAAAGTGAAACCAATTCATTATGGATCAAGTCTTGCTTCCAATCAACGGCTAAAGGGACATAATGAACAAAGGCTAACCAATTCCCAATGGAATAAGGCTTGCTTCCAATTATGGCCAAAAGAACCTAAAGAATAATGAGAAAACAATTCCTTACGGATTAAGAATTGCTTCCAATCAATGGCCGAAAGAATTTGACAAATAAAGTGAAATCAATTCATTATGGATTAAGTCCTGCTTCCAAACAATGGCCAAAAGAGCTTAAAGGACAAGGATAAACCAATTCATTATGGATGAAGTCTTGCCTCCAATCAATGGCCAAAAGAGCTTAAAGGACAAGGATAAACCAATTCCTAAAGGATTAAGACTTGCTTCAAATCAATGGCCAAAAGAACTTAAGGAACAAAGTGAAAGCAATTCATTGTGGATTAAATCTTGCTTCCAATCAATGGCCAAAAGAACTGAAACGACAAGGATAAACCAATTCCGATAGGATTAAGACTTGCTACCAATCAATGGCTAAAAGAACTACAAGAATAATGAGAAACCAATTACTTAAGGATTAAGACTTGCTTCCAATCAAAGGCCAAAAGAACTTAAGGAACAAAGTGAAAGCAATTCATTATGGATTAAAACTTGCTTCCAATCAATGGCCAAAATTACTGAAATGACAAGGATAATCCAATTCTTATAGGATTAAGACTTGCTTCCAATCATTGGCCAAAAGAACTTAAAGAATAAACTAATTCCGAAAGGATTATGACATGCTTCCAATCAATGGCCAAAAGCACTGAAGGGACAAAGTGAAGCAATTCATTGTGGATTACATCTTGCTTTCAATCAATGGCCAAAAGAACTTAACTTACAAAGCGAATCCAATTCATTATGGATTAAGTCTTGCTTCCAATCAACGGCTAAAGGGACTTAAAGGACAAAGGCTATCCATTTCTTAAAGGATTAAGACTTGCTTCCAATCATGGCCAACAGAATATAAAGAATAATGGGTAACCAATTCCTTACGGATTAAGATTTGCTTCCAATAAATGGCCAAAAGAATTTGACAGAACTAGTGAAACCAATTCTTTATGGATTAAGTCTTGCTTCCAATCAATGGCTAAAAGAACTTAAAGGACAAGGATAAACCAAGTCCTAATGGATTAAGACTTGCTTCCAACCAATGGCCAAAAGAGCTTAAATAATAATGAGAAAGCAATTCCTTAAGGATTAAGAATTGCTTCCAATCAATGGCCAAAAGAATTTGACAAACAAAGTGAAACCAAATCATTATGGATTAACTCTTGCTTCCAATCAATGGCCAAAAGAGCTTAAAGGTAAACGATAAACCAATTCCTAAAGGATTAAGACTTGCTTCCATTCAACGGCCAGAAGAACTTAAAGAATAATGAGAAACCAATTCCTTAAGGATTAAGACTTGCTTCCAATCAATAGCCAAAAGAACTTAAGGAACAACGTGAAAGCAATTCATTATGGATTAAATCTTGCTTCCAATCAATGGCCAAAAGAACTTAAAGGACAAGGATAAACCAACTCCTTAAGGATTAAGACTTGCTACCAATCAATGGCGAAGAGTACTTAAAGAATAATGAGAAACGAATTCCTTCAGGATTAAGACTTGCTTCCAATCAATGGCCAAAAGAACTTTAGGAACAAAGTGAAAGCAATTCATTCTGGATTACATCTTGCATCCAATCAACGGCCAAAAGAACTGAAACGACAAGGATAATGCAATTCCTATAGGACTAAGACTTGCTTCCAATCAATGGAGAAAATAACTTAAAGAATAATGAGAAATCAATTGCTTAAGGATTAAGACTTGCTTCCAATCAATGGCCAAAAGAACTTAAGGAACAAAGTGAAAGCAATTCATGATGGATTAAATCTTGCTTCCAATCAATGGCCAAAAGAACTTAAACGACAAGGATAAACCAATTCCTATAGGATTCAGACTTGCTTCCAATCAATGGCCAAAAGAACTTAGATAATAATTAGAAGCCAATTCCTTAAGGATTAAGACATACTTCTAATCAATGGCAAAAAGAACTTGACTTACCAAATGAAACCAATTCATTATGGATCAAGTCTTGGTTCCAATCAACGGCTAAAGGGACATAATGAACAAAGGCTAACCAATTCCCAAAGGATTAAGGCTTGCTTCCAATTGTGGCCAAAAGAACGTAAAGAATAATGAGAAAACAATTCCTTAAGGATTAAGAATTGCTTCCAATCAATGGCCAAAAGAAGTTGACAAATAAAGTGAAACCAATTCATTATGGATTAAGTCCTACTTCTAATCAATTGCCAAAAGAGCTTAAAGGACAAGGATAATCCAATTCCTAAAGGATTAAGACTTGCTTCCAATCAACGGCTAAAAGAACTTAAAGAATAATGAGAAACCATTCCTTAAGGACTAAGACTTGCTTCTAATCAACGGCCAAAAGAATTTGAGTAACAAAGTGAAGCCAATTCATTATGGATTAAGCCTTGCTTCCAATCAAAGGCCAAAAGAACATTAAGGAGAAGGATAAACCTATTCCCAAAGGATTAGGACTAGTTTCCAACCATTGGCCAAAAGAACATAAAGAATAATGAGAAACCAATTCCTTATGGATTAAGTCTTGCTTCCAATCAATGGTCAAAGAATCTTAAGGAACAAAGCAAAAGCAATTCGTTATGGATTAAATCTTCCTTCCAATCAATGGCCAAAAGAACTGAAACGACATGGATAATCCAATTCCTATAGGATTAAGACTTGCTTCCAATCAATGGCCAAAATAACTTAAAGAACAATTAGAAACCAATTCCTATAGGATTAAGACTTGCTTCCAATCAATGGCCAAAAGAACTTAAAGAATAATTAGAAGCCAGCTCCTTAAGGTTTAAGACTTGCTTCCGATCAATGGCCAAAAGAACTTAACTTACAAAGTGAAACAATTCACTATGTACCAAGTCTTGCATCCAATCAACGGCTCAAGGGACTTAAAGAACAAAGACTAAACAATTCCTAAAGGATTAAGGCTTGCTTCCAATCATTGCCAAAAGAATGTAAAGAATAATGAGAAACCAATTCCTTAAGGATTAATAATTGCTTCCAAACAATGGCCAAAAGAATTTGACAAACAAAGTGAAACCAATTCATTATGGATTAAGTCTTGCTTCCAATCAATGGCCAAAATAGCTTAAAGGACAAGGATAAACCAATTCCTAAGGGATTAAGACTTGCTTCCAATCAACGGCCAAAAGAACTTACAGAATAATGAGAAACCAATTCCTTAAGGATTAAGACTTGCTTCAAATCAATGGCCAAAAGAACTTAAGGAACAAAGTGAAAGCAATTCATTGTGGATTAAATCTTGCTTCCAATCAATGGCCAAAAGAACTGAAACGACAAGGATAAACCAATTCCGATAGGACTAAGACATGCTACCAATCAATGGCAAAAAGAACATCAAGAATAATGAGAAACCAATTACTTAAGGATTAAGACTTGCTCCCAATCAATGGCCAAAAGAACTTAAGGAACAAAGTGAAAGCAATTCATTATGGATTAAATCTTGCTTCCAATCAATGGCCAAAAGAACTTAAACGACAAGGATAAACCAATTCCTATAGGATTCAGACTTGCTTCGAATCAATGGCCAAAAGAACTTAAAGAATAATTAGAAGCCAATTCCTTAAGGATTAAGACTTGCTTCTAATCAATGGCTAAAAGAACTTAACTTACCAAGTGAAACTAATTCATTATGGATCAAGTCTTGCTTCCAATCAACGGCTAAAGGGACATAATGAACAAAGGCTAACCAATTCCCAAAGGATTAAGGCTTGCTTCCAATTATGGCCTTAAGAACGTAAAGAATAAAGAGAAAACAATTCCTTAAAGATTAAAAATTGCTTCCAATCACTGGCCAAAAGAATTTGACAAATAAAGTGAAACCAATTCATTATGGATTAAGTCCTGCTTCCAATCAATGGCCAAAAGAGCTTAAAGGACAAGGATAAACCAATTCCTAAAGGATTAAGACTTGCTTCCAATCAACGGCCAAAAGAACTTACAGAATAATGAGAAACCAATTCCTTAAGGATTAAGACTTGCTTCAAATCAATGGCCAAAAGAACTTAAGGAACAAAGTGAAAGCAATTCATTGTGGATTAAATCTTGCTTCCAATCAATGGCCAAAAGAACTGAAACGACAAGGATAAACCAATTCCGATAGGACTAAGACATGCTACCAATCAATGGCAAAAAGAACATCAAGAATAATGAGAAACCAATTACTTAAGGATTAAGACTTGCTCCCAATCAATGGCCAAAAGAACTTAAGGAACAAAGTGAAAGCAATTCATTATGGATTAAATCTTGCTTCCAATCAATGGCCAAAAGAACTTAAACGACAAGGATAAACCAATTCCTATAGGATTCAGACTTGCTTCGAATCAATGGCCAAAAGAACTTAAAGAATAATTAGAAGCCAATTCCTTAAGGATTAAGACTTGCTTCTAATCAATGGCTAAAAGAACTTAACTTACCAAGTGAAACTAATTCATTATGGATCAAGTCTTGCTTCCAATCAACGGCTAAAGGGACATAATGAACAAAGGCTAACCAATTCCCAAAGGATTAAGGCTTGCTTCCAATTATGGCCTTAAGAACGTAAAGAATAAAGAGAAAACAATTCCTTAAAGATTAAAAATTGCTTCCAATCAATGGCCAAAAGAATTTGACAAATAAAGTGAAACCAATTCATTATGGATTAAGTCCTGCTTCCAATCAATGGCCAAAAGAGCTTAAAGGACAAGGATAAACCAATTCCTAAAGGATTAAGACTTGCTTCCAATCAACGGCCAAAAGAACTTAAAGAATAATGAGAAACCAATTCCTTAAGGACTAAGACTTGCTTCCAATCAATGGCCAAATGAATATAAATGACAAGGATAAACCAATTCCTATAGGATTTAGACTTGCTTCCAATCAATGGCCAAAAGAACTTAAAGAATACTTAGAAGCCAGCTCCTTAAGGATTAAGACTTGCTTCCTATCAATGGCCAAAAGAACTTAACTTACGAAGTGAAACAAATTCACTATGGATCAAGTCTTGCTTCCAATCAACGGCTAAAGGGACTTAAAGAACAAAGACTAACCAATTCCTAAAGGATTAAGGCTTGCTTCCAATCGTGGCCAAAAATAACGTAAAGAATAATGAGAAACCAATTCCATAAGGATTAAGAATTGCTTCTAAACAATGGCCAAAAGAATTTGACAAACAAAGTTAAACCAATTCATTATGGATTATGTCTTGCTTCCAATCAAAGGCCAAAAGAGCTTAAAGGACAAGGATAAACCAATTCCTAAAGGATTAAGACTTGCTTTAAATCAACGGCCAAAACAATTTAAAGAATAATCAGAAACCAATTCCTTAAGGATTAAGACTTGCTTCAAATCAATTGCCAAAAGAACTTAAGGAACAAAGTGAAAGTAATTCATTGTGGATTAAATCTTGCTTCCAATCAAAGGCCAAAAGCACTTAAGGGACAAAGTGAAGCAATTCATTATGGATTAAATCTTGCTTCCAATCAATGGCCAAAAGAACTTAACTTACAAAGCGAAATCAATTCATTATGGATTAAGTCTTGCTTCCAATCAACGGCTAAAGGGACTTAAAGGACAAAGGCTATCCATTTCCTAAATGATTAAGACTTGCTTCCAATCGTGGCCAAAAGAACATAAAGAATAACGGGTAACCAATTCCTTAAGGATTAAGATTTTCTTCCAATCAATGGCCAAAAGAATTTGACAGAACTAGTGAAACCAATTTATTATGGATTAAGTCTTGCTTCCAATCAATAGCCAAAAGAGATTAAAGGACATGGATAAACGAATTCCTAAAGGATTAAGACTTGCTTCCATTCAACAGCCAGAAGAACTTAAAGAATAATGAGAAACCAATTCCTTAAGGATTAAGACTTGCTTCTAATCAATGGCCAAAAGAACTTAAGGAACGAAGTGAAAGCAATTCATTATGGATTAAATCTTGCTTCCAATCAATGGCCAAAAGAACTTAAACGATAAGGATAAACCAATTCCTATAGGATTCAGACTTGCTTCGAATCAATGGCCAAAAGAACTTAAAGAATAATTAGTAGCCAATTCCTTAAGGATTAAGACTTGCTTCTAATCAATGGCCAAAAGAACTTAACTTACAAAGTGAAACCAATTCATTATGGATCAAGTCTTGCTTTCAATCAACGGCTAAAGGGACATAATGAACAAAGGCTAACCAATTCCCAAAGGATTAAGGCTTGCCTCCAATTATGGCCAAAAGAACGTAAAGAATAATGAGAAAACAATTCCTTAAGGATTAAGAATTGCTTCCAATCAATGGCCAAAAGAATTTGACAAATAAAGTAAAACCAATTCAATATGGATTAAGTCCTGCTTCCAATCAATGGGCAAAAGAGCTTAAAGGGCAAGGATAAACCAATTCCTAAAGGATTAAGACTTGCTTCCAATCAACGGCCAAAAGAACTTAAAGAATAATGAGAAACCAATTCCTTAACGATTAAGACTTGCTTCCAAACAATGGCCAAAAGAACTTAAGGAGCAAAGTGAAAGCAATTCATTATGGATTAAATCTTGCTTCCAATCAATGGCCAAAAGAACTTAAACGACAAGGATAAACCAATTCCTATAGGATTGAGACTTGCTTCCAATCAATGGCCAAAAGAACTTAAAGAATAATTTGAAGCCAATTCCTAAAGGATGAAGACTTGCTTCTAATCAATGGCCAAAAGAACTTAACTTGCAAAGTGAAACTAATTCATTATGGATGAAGTTTTGCTGTCAATCAACGGCTAAAGGGACATAATGAACAAAGGCTAACCAATTCTCAAAGGATTAAGACTTGCTTCCAATTTTGGCCAAAAGAACGTAAAGAATAATGAGAAAACAATTCCTTAAGGATTAAGAATTGCTTCCAATCAATGGCCAAAAGAATTTGACAAATAAAGTGAAACCAATTCATTATGGTTTAAGTCCTGCTTCCAATCAATGGCCAAAAGAGCTTAAAGGACAAGGATAAACCAATTCCTAAAGGATTTCGACTTGCTTCCAATCAACGGCCAAAAGAACTTAAAGAATAATGAGAAACCAATTCCTTAAGGGCTAAGACTTGCTTCTAATCAACGGCCACAAGAATTTGGCTAACAAAGTGAAGCCAATTCATTATGGATTAAGCCTTGCTCCCAATCAATGGCCAAAAGAACATAAAGGAGAAGGACAAACCTATTCCCAAGGGATTAAGACTAGCTTCCAACCAAAGGCCAAAAGAACATAAAGAATAATGAGAAACCAATTCCTTATGGATTAAGTCTTGCTTCCAATCAATGGTCAAAAAAACTTAAGGAACAAAGTGAAAGCAATTCATTATGGATTAAATCTTGCTTCCAATCAATGGCCAAAAGAACTGAAACGACAAGGATAATCCAATTCCTGTAGGATTCAGACTTGCTTCCAACCAATGGCCAAAACAACTAAAAGAATGATTAGAAACCAATTCCTTAAGGATTAAGACTTGCTTCCAATCAATGGCCAAAACAACTTAAGGAACAAAGTGAAAGCAATTCATTATGGATTAAATCTTGCTTCCAATCAATGGCCAAAAGAACATAAATGGCAAGGATAAACCAATTCCTATAGGTTTAAGACTTGCTTCCAATCATTGGCCAAAAGCACTTAAGGGACAAAGTGAAGCAATTCATTGTGGATTAAATCTTGCTTCCAATCAATGGCCAAAAGAACTTAACTTACAAAGCGAAACCAATTCATTATGCATTAAGTCTTGCTTCCAATCAACGGCTAAAGGGACTTAAAGGAGAAAGGCTATCCATTTCTTAAAGGATTAAGACTTGCTTCCAATCATGGCCAAAAGAACATAAAGAATAATGGGTAACCAATTCCTTAAGGATTAAGATTTGCTTCCAATCAGTGGCCAAAAAAATTTGACAGAACCAGTGAAACCAATTCATTATGGATTAAGTCTTGCTTCCAATCAATGGCCAAAAGAACTTAAAGAACAAGGATAAACCAATTCCTAATCAATTAAGACTTGCTTCCAACCAATGGCCAAAAGAGCTTAAAGAATAATGAGAATCCAAATCCTTAAGGATTAAGACTTGCTTCCAATCAATGGCTAAAAGAATTTGACTAACAACGTTAAGCCAATTCATTGTGGATTAAGTCTTGCTTCCAATCAACGGCCAAAGGAACTTAAAGGACAAGGATAAACCTATTCCTAAAGGATTAAGACTTGCTTCCAATCAATGGCCAAAAGAACTTAAAGAATAATGAGAAACCAATTCCCTAAGGGTTAAGACTTGCTTCAAATCAATGGCCAGAAGAACTTAAGGAACAAAGTGAAAGCAATTCATTATGGGTTAAATCTTGCTTCCAATCAATGGCCAAAAGCACTTAAACGACAAGGATAAACCAATTCCTATAGGATTAAGACTTGCTACCAATCAATGGCCAAAAGAACATCAAGAATAATGAGAAACCAATTACTTAAGGATTAAGACTTGCTTCCAATGAAAGGCCAAAACCATTAAGGGACAAAGTGAAGCAATTCATTATGGATTAAATCTTGCTTCCAATCAATGGCCAAAAGAACTTAACTTACAAAGCGAAACCAATTCATTATGGATTAAGTCTTGCTTCCAATCAACGGCTAAAGGGACTTAAAGGACAAAGGCTATCCATTTCTTAAAGGATTAAGACTTGCTTCCAATCATGGCCAAAAGAACAAAAAGAATAATGGGTAACCAATTCCTTAAGGATTAAGATTTGCTTCCAATCAATGGCCAAAAGAATTTGACAGAACTAGTGAAACTAATTCATTATGGATTAAGTCTTGCTTCCAATCAACGGCCAAAAGAACTTAAAGGACAAGGATAAACCAATTCCTAATGGATTAAGACTTGCTTCCGACCAATGGTCAAAAGAGCTTAAAGAATAATGAGAAACCAATTCCTTAAGGATTAAGACTTGCTTCCAATCAATGGCTATAAGAATTTGACTGACAACGTTAAGCCAATTCATTGTGGATTAAGTCTTGCTTCTAATCAACGGCCAAAGGAACTTAAAGGACAAGGATAAACCTATTCCTAAAGGATTCAGACTTGCTTCCAATCAATGGCCAAAAGAACCTAAAGAATAATGAGAAACCAATTCCTTAAGGATGAAGACTTGCTTCCAAGCAATGGCCAAAAGAACTTAAGGAACAAAGTGAAAGCAATTCATTATGGATTAAATCTTGCTTCCAATCAATGGCCAAAAGAACATAAATGACAAGGATAAACCAATTCCTATAGGATTAAGACTTGCTTCCAAATAATGGCCAAAAGAACTTAAAGAATAATTAGAAGCCAGCTCCTTAAGTATTAAGACTTGCTTCCTATCAATGGTCAAAAGAACTTAACTTACAAAGTGAAACAAATTCACTATGGATCAAGTCTTGCTTCCAATCAACGGCTGAAAGGGACTTAAAAAACAAAGACTAACCAATTCCGAAAGGATTAAGGCTTGCTTCCAATCATGGCGAAAAGAACGTAAAGAATAATGAGAAACTAATTTCTTAAGGATTAAGAATTGCTTCCAAACAATGGCCAAAAGAATTTGACAAACAAAGTGAAACCAGTTCATTATGGATTAAGTCTTGCTTCCAATCAATGGCCAAAAGAGCTTAAAGGACAAGGATAAACCAATTCCTAAAGGATTAAGACTTGCTTTAAATCAACAGCCAAAACAACTTAAAGAATAATGAGAAACCAATTCCTTAAGGATTAAGACTTGCTTCAAATCAATGGCCAAAAGAACTTAAGGAACAAAGTGAAAGCAATTCATTGTGGATTAAATATTGCTTCCAATCAATGGCCAAAAGAACTGAAACGACAAGGATAAACCAATTCCGATAGGATTAAGACTTGCTACCAATCAATGGCCAAAAAAACTTCAAGAAAAATGAGAAACCAATTACTTTAGGATTAAGACTTGCTTCCAATCAAATGCCAAAAGAACTTAAGGAACAAAGTGAAAGCAATTCATTATGGATGAAAACTTGCGTCCAATCAATGGCCAAAAGTGCTGAAACGACAAGGATAATCCAATTCATATAGGATTAAGACTTGCTTCCAATCAATGGCCAAAAGAACTTAAAGAATGAACCAATTCCGAAAGGATTATGACATGATTCCAATGAATGGCCAAAAGCACTTAAGGGACAAACTGAAGCAATTCATTATCGATTAAGTCTTGCTTCCAATCAATGGCCAAAAGAACTTAAAGGACAAGGATAAACCAATTCCTAATGGATTAAGACTTGCTTCCGACCAATGGTCAAAAGAGCTTAAAGAATAATGAGAAACCAATTCCTTAAGGATTAAGACTTGCTTCCAATCAATGGCTAAAATAATTTGACTAACAACGTTAAGCCAATTCATTGTGGATTAAGTCTTGCATTCAATCAATGGCCGAAGGAACTTAAAGGACAAGGATAAACCTATTCCTAGAGGATTAAGGCTTGCATCCGATCAATGGCCAAAAGAACTTCAAGAATAATGAGAAGCCAATTCCTTAAGGATTAAGACTTGCTTCCAATCAATGGCCAAAAGAACTTCAGGAACAAACTGATAGCAATTCAGTATGGATTAAATCTTCCTTCCAATCAATGGCCAAAAGAACTTAAACGACAAGGATAAACCAATTCCTATAGGATTAAGACTTGCTTCGAATCAATGGCCAAAAGAACTTAAAGAATAATTAGAAGCCAATTCCTTAAGGATTAAGACTTGCTTCCTATGAATAGCCAAAAGAACAAACTTACAAAGTGAAGCCAATTCATTATGGATCAAGTCTTGCTTCCAATCAACAGCTAAAGGGACTTAAAGAACTATGGCTGACCAATTCCTAAAGGATTAAGGCTTGCTGCCAATCGTGGCCAAAAGAACACAAAGAAAAATGAGAAACCAATTCCTTAAGGATTAAGAATTGCTTCCAATCAATGGCTAAAAGAATTTGACAAACAAAGTGAAACCAAATCATTATGGATTAAGTCTTGCTTCCAATCAATGGCCAAAAGAACTTAAAGGACAAGGATAAACCAATTCCAAATGGATTAAGACTTGCTTCCAACCAACGGCCAAAAGAGTTTAAAGAATAATGAGAAACCAATTCCTTAAGGATTAAGCCTTGCTTCCAATCAATGGCTAAAAGAATTTGACTAACAACGTTAAGCCAATTCATTGTGGATTAAGTCTTGCTTCCAATCAATGGCCAAAGGAACTTAAAGGACAAGGATAAGCCTATTCCTAAAGGATTAAGACTTGCTTCCAATCTATGGCCAAAAGAACTTAAAGAATAATGAGAAACCAATTTCTTAAGGATTAAGACTTGCTTCCAACCAATGGCCAAATGAATATAAATGACAAGGATAAACCAATTCCTATAGGAGTAAGACTTGCTTCCAATCAATGGCCAAAAGAACTTAAAGAATACTTAGAAGCCAGCTCCTTAAGGATTAAGACTTGCTTCCTATCAATGGCCAAAAGAACTTAACTTACAAAGTGAAACAAATTCACTATGGATCAAGTCTTGCTTCCAATCAACGGCTAAAGGGACTTAAAGAACAAAGACTAACCAATTCCTAAAGGATTAAGGCTTGCTTCCAATCATGGCCAACAATAACATAAAGAATAATGAGAAACCAATTCCATAAGGATTAAAATTGCTTCTAAACAATGGCCAAAAGAATTTGACAAACAAAGTTAAACCAATTCATTATGGATTAAGTCTTGCTTCCAATCAAAGGCCAAAAGAGCTTAAAGGACAAGGATAAACCAATTCCTAAAGGATTAAGACTTGCTTTAAATCAACGGCCAAAACAACTTAAAGAATAATCAGAAACCAATTCCTTAAGGATTAAGACTTGCTTCAAATCAATGGCCAAAAGAACTTAAGGAACAAAGTGAAAGTAATTCATTGTGGATTAAATCTTGCTTCCAATCAAAGGCCAAAAGCACTTAAGGGACAAAGTGAAGCAATTCATTATGGATTAAATCTTGCTTCCAATCAATGGCCAAAAGAACTTAACTTACAAAGCGAAATCAATTCATTATGGATTTAGTCTTGCTTCCAATCAACGGCTAAAGGGACTTAAAGGACAAAGGCTATCCATTTCCTAAAGGATTAAGACTTGCTTCCAATCGTGGCCAAAAGAACATAAAGAATAACTGGTAACCAATTCCTTAAGGATTAAGATTTGCTTCCAATCAATGGCCAAAAGAATTTGACAGAACTAGTCAAACCAATTCATTATGGATTAAGTCTTGCTTTCAATCAATAGCCAAAAGAGCTTAAAGGGCAAGGATAAACCAATTCCTAAAGAGGTTTACGATTTGCTTCCATTCAACGGCCAGAAGAACTTAAAGAATAATGAGAAACCAATTCCTTAAGGATTAAGACTTGCTTCTAATCAATGGCCATAAGAACTTAAGGAACAAAGTGAAAGCAATTCATTATGGATTAAATCTTGCTTCCAATCAATGGCCAAAAGAACTTAAACGATAAGGATAAACCAATTCCTACAGGATTCAGACTTGCTTCGAATCAATGGCCAAAAGAACTTAAAGAATAATTACAAGCCAATTCCTTAAGGATTAAGACTTGCTTCTAATCAATGGTCAAAAGAACTTAACTTACAAAGTGAAACCAATTCATTATGGATCAAGTCTTGCTTTCAATCAACGGCTAAAGGGACATAATGAACAAAGGCTAACCAATTCCCAAAGGATTAAGGCTTGCTTCCAATTATGGCCAAAAGAACGTAAAGAATAATGAGAAAACAATTCCTTAAGGATTAAGAATTGCTTCCAATCAATGGTCAAATGAATTTGACAAATAAAGTGAATCCAATTCATTATGGATTAAGTCCTGCTTCCAATCAATGGGCAAAAGAGCTTAAAGGGCAAGGATAAACCAATTCCTAAAGGATTAAGACTTGCTTCCAATCAACGGCCAAAAGAACTTAAAGAATAATGAGAAACCAATTCCTTAAGGATTAAGACTTGCTTCCAATCAATGGCCAACAGAACTTAAGGAACAAAGTGAAAGCAATTCATTATGGATTAAATCTTGCTTCCAATCAATGGCCAAAAGAACTTAAACGACAAGGATAAACCAATTCCTATAGGATTCAGACTTGCTTCCAATCAATGGCCAAAAGAACTTAAAGAATAATTTGAAGCCAATTCCTTAAGGATTAAGACTTGCTTGTAATCAATGGCCAAAAGAACTTAACTTACAAAGTGAAACCAATTCATTATGGATGAAGTCTTGCTGTCAATCAACGGCTAAAGGGACATAATGAACAAAGGCTAACCAATTCCCAAAGGATTAAGGCTTGCTTCCAATTTTCGCCAAAAGAACGTAAAGAATAATGAGAAAACAATTCCTTAAGGATTAAGAATTGCTTCCAATCAATGGCCAAAAGAATTTGACAAATAAAGTGAAACTAATTCATTTTGGATTAAGTCCTGCTTCCAATCAATGGCCAAAAGAGCTTAAAGGACAAGGATAAACCAATTCCTAAAGGATTAAGACTTGCTTCCAATCAACGGCCAAAAGAACTTAAAGAATAATGAGAAACCAATTCCTTAAGGACTAAGACTTGCTTCTAATCAACAGCCACAAGAATTTGACTAACAAAATGAAGCCAATTCATTATGGATTAAGCCTTGCTTCCAATCAATGGCCAAAAGAACATAAAGGAGAAGGACAAACCTATTCCCAAGGGATTAAGACTAGCTTCCAACCAATGGCCAAAAGAACATAAAGAATAATGAGAAACCAATTCCTTGTGGATTAAGTCTTGCTTCCAATCAATGGTCAAAAAAACTTGAGGAACAAAGTGAAAGCAATTCATTATGGATTAAATCTTGCTTCCAATCAATGGCCAAAAGAACTGAAATGACAAGGATAATCCAATTCCTGTAGGATTAAGACTTGCTTCCAACCAATGGCCAAAACAACTAAAAGAATGATTAGAAACCAATTCCTTAAGGATTAAGACTTGCTTCCAATCAATGGCCAAAACAACTTAAGGAACAAAGTGAAAGCAATTCATTATGGATTAAATCTTGCTTCCAATCAATGGCTAAAAGAACATAAATGGCAAGGATAAACCAATTCCTATAGGATTAAGACTTGCTTCCAATCAATGACCAAAAGAACTTGAAGAATAATGAGAAACCAATTCCTTAATGGTTAAGACTTGCTTCAAATCAATGGCCAAAAGAACTTACGGAACAAAGCGAAAGCAATTCATTGTGGATTAAATCTTGCTTCCAATCAATGGCCAAAAGAATTGAAACGACAAGGATAAACCAATTCCGATAGGATTAAGACTTGCTACCAATCATTGGCCAAAAGAACTTCAAGAATAATGAGAAACCAATTACTTAAGGATTAAGACTTGCTTCCAATCAAAGGCCAAAAGAATTTTGGGAACAAAGTGAAAGCATTTCATTATGGATTAAAACTTGCTTCTAATCAATGGCCAAAAATTTCTGAAATGACAAGGATAATCCAATTCCTATAGGATTAAGACTTGCTTCCAATCAATGGCCAAAAGCACTTAAGGGACAACGTGAAGTAATTCGTTGTGGATTAAATCTTGCTTCCAATCAATGGCTAAAAGAACTTAACTTACAAAGCGAAACAAATTCATTATGGATTAAGTCTGGCTTCCAATCAACGGCTAAAGCGACTTAGTTCCTGAACACACCAAAACAGAAATATCGAGTTGATCAGGCCCAATATCAAGCATAAGCATGGCAGCAACTAAAGGCAATCTCACACGACGGTCATGCATTCTAAGTCCTACATCCCATCATACAAACAGGATTCTTAGCACGACTTAACATAGCGCACATAGAATTATGCTTGGAAGCATAGTCAGTCCAACCTCAGGCTTTAACAGGATGAACTACTCTGATACCATAATGTAACACTCTAATAAATCCATACTACGCTTAAGTTGTATTACGGCATTTTATTAGTTGTTACTTATGCTCGTGGAAAACTAAACTTCACTTGAAATTAAATTACGCGGAAAATACAATTAAATTTTTTTTTTGTTGAAATACGCCGTCACTTTTGGAAAATAAAGCCTTGCGCGAGAAAATAGCGGTAAACGAGCGTATTGCAGAGATTTTGATATAAATGGAAGGAACAAGAGATAAATCATAATATCATGCATTCAAATTACAACAACAGCCACACAATTATAATTATCCTCATAATATCCAACAAATACATAAAAAGGAATTCATGGTCATGCCATGGCCCCAAAATATCAAAGGTGCAAGTCTGACAAGGTCTAATGCAAAATGAAATACAACAGATAAGGAACACAAATAAAAATAGGCCCATGTAGACGTCTGCTGGCTTCCCTGCCCTTTCCGTGCCTTTGATCAAATGGACTCAAGTCCTCGAATGCCTGATCCCCCTCGCTCCTCGGCCTCGGGGGACAAAAGTGGTACTGATAATACGCGGGCGCTGGCTGCTCACGTCGACGCGACGGATGCGGTGGCCAGGGGTGTAGCTGGCCACAGAAGAATGGGCCTCGGAGGGGTCCTCCTGAAATGCGTCGGGGTGGTACACAGGGAGCGGTGGCGAAGCTGTTGCGGCCCTAGGAGTGGTCGTCGAACTCGCCTCGATCACGGGGACCTCCGGCAGTGGCACGGGCTCGGCTGCGGGTAGACCTAGAGACATTGGCTCCATCTCGATCTCGGGCAAGGGCTCAAGCAGGAAATCCCAAGGACCCAGCGGCTGTCCAAGGTGTGCTGATGATACGTTTACAGGGGCAGGCGGGATCTCTGGCTCCTCCTGCTCAAAAACTCGGCCCAGGTAGAAGTATGTGCGGACTATTGTGGTGGTACTGGCCACAATAGCGTGGGCGCCCTCATCATAGGCCCACTCAAGGTAGGGAGGCTCCATGCTCCATTCCACGGGTTGTGCCACGAGAATCTGGTGACGAGACGGAAAAACAACTAGGGTGAGAAATAAGATTTCTCAGTAGGACTCGACCTTGACACCAAAGTGTCATCGTCGTCGTCCCAGCCACTTCGGTTTTATAAATGAAAAACTGTGAGCATTCAATAGGTTCAATTATTTGATTTTCGAAAACATTACTACCCGAAGTGGATTCAATTTTTAGTACTTGTTCTCGTTGTAGTAACAACATCATGGCATACATAAAAGCTTATGTAACTATTCATAACATACACAAACATGTTGAGAGTTATACTCTTTACTTGGGTCGGGCCGAAGTCCCTTACTTTTCTTAACTTGACTTATCTTAAGTTATTTCTTTCCATCCACTAAACATAAGTGGTAATGAGCTCATACCGTGGCCGTCGCCACCACAAAATTTCGGTACTTACACTAGCTGGGTCATGCCATGCCTCATGTAAGCCCTATCCCCTATACTCACACTAGCTGGGTCATGCCATGCCTCATGTGAATCGTGGGTGAGGGGTTAGATTAGGTCACCTTCCCTTTTGAAGGATCACACACTTTATTGAATTTTTTCTTATTAAACTTATGATACAAAATATTTCTAAGTCCACAATTTTTACAAAATTTTGGCAGCATAACGGCTAGACCAAAGCTTCCCAAAATTTTGCCAAACAGAAAACCAGTATCACAGCATCATATCATATCATCATATCATATCATCATCATCATATCATCATTACCATAACATTATTATCACATCATCATCATAACATCATGCTTGCAACATAAACATAGGCATATTCTCAAGCAAAGTTTTATGAGCTTAGCTTAGTAAATTTGGTGCAAGCTTTTAATTTAGGTTACCTCTTGGGTGTCCTCTTTTAATTGTTGCAGGGCCAATTTTGTCTAATGTCCTTTTTGATACTTTTTCAGTTGAATTATGAAGGTTTTCTAATACTTAATATAAGAGTATTAATGTCTTAAAGCTTATTCTTCAGTAACCTTTAACTTTTACCCTAACCAGTTTTACTTTTACAGTGGGGCAGTAATTTCAAAAATTCACCATAATTTCATCTTTTACTCTTTTATTTCGAATTTTGGTGTGCTTACACTTCTCTGAGTCTATTTTTAAACAAAGGAAACCCCACTCAAAAATTCATTTTGTAGCTTGAGTTATGCATATTTTATTCTAACTGTGCAGACTTGAAAGTTCATCTCGGGTTAGTGACTTTTAACATTTACTGTGAACTCCTCACAAGGAATCTGACAAAACTGTTTTATGGGGGTGTTCCTCTATGTCTTAGCTTTCTAACAAAATTGGTCCCACTCAAAAATGTTATGTATAGCTTGAGTTATGCACATTTTATTACTGCCCGGACAGAAACCCATCCAGGAACAGCAGACTTTAAAAATTCATATCTCTCCCATCTTAAGGCCAAATCTCGAATATTTTATATGTATGAAAAGCTCTTTGAGTCTACTTTCAAGAAAATTAGTTTCATTGCATTTTGAGTTTTGTGGAGTGAGTTATACCGCATGCTTTATAGACTGCCAGAATTTTCAGATTAACTCGTTTTTAAGTTTTACATATCAAGCTTGTGAAAATGTTGCTATACCACTTCAAATCACCATTTTTATGTTTTATCTCATTACCATATCCAAAGTTTCAGTCACCAAATCAGTATTTTACCACAAAATAGAGCAAGATTCATAAAACCATCATGCCACATAATCTCATTTCAAAACAACACTTTCAACAAGACAAGAAAACCCATAGGGAAAAAGTATGGTCATCAGACCTTGGAGCAAGCTTTATAACCACCTAACTACAAAGAGATTAGGGGTTCTAAAACATGAAAAAAAACACGTGGAGAAGAAGGATAGAGTCACTACCAAAGAAGTTTTTCTTGGAAGCTTGGAAGATGAAGTGGTTGGAAATGGCCTCCTTCCTCTTGAGCTAGCAAATGGGGCTAAATGAGTGTTTGTTTTGCTCTACCAAGGACCAAAGAATGTGATCCTTGATAAGTTAGTGAGGGTGGTGATAGAAGATGAGGGTGATGATGGTGGAAAAGTGATGACTTAGAGTAGGAAGAATGAAGAAAGGTTTAGAGAGAGGTGAGAGCTTTGTGTGTGTGTGTCTTGAGAGAGGGAATGAAAATGAATTGAGGAGAGAGGGAGGGCTGAAGGTGGCGCACAAATGAGGGAGGGAGTGAGGTGACTTTTGCTTCTTACACAAGCTAGGGCATGGGAAAAACCATCGGGCAAAAGGGAGTGTTGTGTTTCCTTTGAGTCTTGGCACTTGGGTAAAAGGCTTTGTAGTGTTTTTGTCAAATAGTTAAAAGCAAGAGCTATCTTTGGATTGGCATTGAATGATTGTGATCACTCCAAGTGTCACAATCTTGATGAAGGAGAGTACAACTCTTGTCATGACTTAAGGGATCTACTAACATGGACTCTTGATCTAGTGGTGTATGATGAGAAGGCAATTGAATGGTTAGATGTGGCTCTTGCTTTGACCAAACTTTCAAACAACAATTAAAGGGAATTTTCTACATCTTTATAATTGTTACACTTATCTAAATGTTAATTAATTCAATTGGTTTAATTATGTCATTAACACATTTTTATCGAAAAGGATTTCTCCTCGTTAATTATGTAAAGAAGATATGAGAGTTAATATGATTAGGATGTGATACTTATATGCTCTTAGTCAATTAGGTTAGATCACCTTCATTTTATGTTGTAAGTCATGAATTAATAAGGATTGGGCAATTAGGCTTTTAATTGTAACTTTTAAAGCATTATGCTTCAACTGTTGACTTGCCTTTAATTTACTAAGCCCATGCTTTCGAGATTAGCCGATTAATTCTCAATTAATCGCTAATCCCTCTAATTAGCCGGGAACACCGAGCTAATTAACTTAGGTAAAATGGGGATGTTACACGAGTCCTACTGAGAAATCTTATTTCTCACCCTAGTTGTTTTTCCGTCTCGTCACCAGATACCTATGGCGCACCCCGTGGAGTGGAGCATGGACCCTCCCCACCATGAGTGAGCCTACGATGGGGAAACTCACGCTATTGTGGCCACGACCACCACAATAGTTCGCACATATTTTCACTTGGGTCAAATTTTTTGGCAAGAGGAGCCAGAAGTCCCGCCAGCCCCTGTAGACGTTTCATTGGCTCACCTTGGACCGCTGCTGGGTCCTTGGGATTTCCCGCCTGAGCCGTTGCCAAAATTCGAGATGGAGCCGATGTCTCCGGGTCTACCTGCAACCGAGCCCGTGCCACCGCCTAAGATCCCCATGATTGAGGTGAGTTCGACGGCCACCCCTAGGGTTGCAGCCGCTTCACCGCCGCTCCCCGAGTATCACCCCGCCGCGTCTGAGGAGGATCCCTCCGAGGAACATTCTTCGGTGGCCAGCTATACTCCTGGTCGTCGCATCCTTCGCGTTGAGGTGATCAGTAGGCACCCTCGTATCATCCGTACTCCTCATGTTCCCGAGGCCGAGGAGTGAGGGGGACCAGGCACTCGAGAACCTGAGTCCATCTGATTGAAGGGCGCGGAAAGGGTTGAGAAGCCAGCACATGTCTACGTGGGCCTATTCCATTATTGCTCCTTATCCTTTGTATTTCTTTTTGTATCGAACCTTGTCAGACTTGTGCACGTTTGATATTTTGGGGCCATGGCATGACCATGAGTTCCCTTTTTATGTATTTGTTAGATATTACGAGATTATTTATATCTATATGGTTGTTTTAGTGATGTGAATGCATGGTATTTTAATTTATCCCTTGTTCCTTTAATTTATGACTGAAATCTTTGCGATACGCTCGTTTATTGCTATCTTCTCGCGCAAGGCTTTACTTTCCAAAGTGACGACGTATTTCAAAAAAAAAAAATTTATCGTATTTTTCACGTAATTTAATTTCAAGCGAAGTTTAGTTTTTCACGAGCATAAGTAACAACTAATAAAATGCCGTAATACAACTTAAGCGTAGTATGGATTTATTAGGGTGTTACATTATGGTATCAGAGCAGTTTATCCTGTTAAAGCCTGAGGTTGGACTGACTATGCTTCCAAGCATAACTCTACGTGCGCGATGTTAAGTCATGCTGTGGATCCTGTCTATATGATGGGATGTAGGACTTAGAATGCATGACCGTCATGTGAGATTACCTTTAGTTGCTGTCATGCTTATGCTTGATATTAGGCCTGATCAACTCGATAGTTTTGTTTTGGTGTGTCCTGGAACTAATGGCAACTCGCAGACGTACCGCCAATGAGCCCAGCAACAACACGAACATTGTTGATTTCATGAGGACTTTTCAACAAATGGCGAATGCCATGCAAGCTCAAGCTACAGCAGCTGAACACGTGATGGATCAACTAAACCGATGGTCTAAAGAGTCCGTCGGCGGAAATGGAGCAAGTGCTGAGTATCAGAAGTTCTCGGAGTTTCGCAAGGCCAACCCGCCCAATTTCAAAGGGGCTTTCAACCCTGAAGAAGCTGATGAATGGATTAACGAGATCGAGAAGATCTACTCTGTGCTGACTTGCTCGGAGACCCAAAAGGTAGCCTTTGCCACTTATATGCTGAAGGCGGATGCCGAATTCTGGTGGAAGGGAGCGAAGAGCTTAATGGAGAGCGACCAGAGAGAAATCACTTAGGACGTCTTCAAGATAGCTTTCTATGAGAAGTACTTCCCGATGTCTATGAGGAACGCAAAGGAGATGGAGTCCTTAAGGCTCTACTAGGGAGGTATAGGCGTTGCTGATTACACCGCGAAGTTTGAGGAGCTGTGTAAGTTCTCCACACTTTATCAGCGAAACCCCGACGAGCACTGGAAGTGCATGAAATATGAAGAAGGTTTGACGGCTGACATCCTGGCATTCGTGGCCCCGTTGGAGATTCGGAACTATGCGGCCCTTATCAATAAGAGTCGCCTAGTGGAGGAATGCAATCGTAAGCTGGCAATCCAGAGGTCGGAGGCCCATAAGAAAAGGCAGGCATCTCAAGGGCAACACCCGAAGCAGCCCCTGCAAAAGAAGCCCTACCATGGTGAAGGTTCTAAAGGCAAGCAGCCACAGAGGTCCTCCGCCAATCCTCCAAGACCCGCCAGCCAGCCTTCGAAGCCTGCAACAAATTCTGTCTGCCCTAAATGTGGGAAGCAACACAAAGGGGTTTGCTACGCTAGACAAAATGTTTCCTTCAAGTGTGGGCAGCCCGGGCATTTCGCCAAGAACTGCACCAAGGACACACCTAAGCCGTAACGCCAAGGGAAGGTTTTCACCATGAATGTCGAGGAGACCACGGAGTCTGATGATCTCATTCGAGGTATATGCGAAGTGTGCTGTATGACTCTGGCGCTACGCATTCTTTTATTTCCCATGATTACGTAAGTAGATTGGGGCTGTTTGTTTCTGAAATGCCTTATATGTTGCTTGTTTCTGCTCCCACTAGGAAACCAGTTAGAACTTGTCTATGTTGTTTGAAATGTCAAATTCACATTGATGGTAGAACCTATGAGTCTGATTTAATCTGCCTTCCTTTATCTGGTTTAGATCTAATCTTAGGCATGGATTGGCTCTTAGCCAACCATGTTATGTTAGATTGTGCTGCCAAGACAATCGTATTCCCTTCTTTACCTTCTAAACCTATTAGTTTAAGCTTGAAACCTGTTGTGTTATACTGTTGTAAGACTGAGAATCAAGAATACGTTCTCCTATCGACTAGTGAGGTTGAACTAGAGCAAGCTTTTAATGAGATTCCTATGGCGAATGAGTACCCTGAAGTCTTCCTTGAGGATATCCCTGAGTTTCCCTCTGAGAGAGAGATAGAGTTTTCCATAGAATTGGTACCAGGAACTGGACCAATATCTATTGCACCCTACCAAATGTCCCCTTTGGAGTTGGAGGAGCTGAAGACCCAATTGGAGGAGTTGCTGGAAAAAAAGTTTGTGAGACCAAGTGCCTCAGCTTGGGGAGCCCCGGTGTTGTTTGTCAAGAAGAAGGATGGAAGCATGAGGCTGTGCATGGATTATCGGCAGTTGAACAAGGTCACAGTGAAAAACAAGTACCCCTTACCAAGGATAGATGACCTGATGGATCAACTTAGAGGAGCAGTGGTGTTTTCAAAGATAGATCTAAGGTCGGGATACCATCAAATTAGAGTTTAGAGTAATGTCGTTTGGATTGACCAATGCCCCAGCTGTGTTTATGGATTATATGAACAGGATCTTTAGGCCATATCTGGATAAGTTTGTGGTGGTCTTTATAGATGACATCCTCATCTATTCAAAGACGAATGAAGAACATGAAGAGCATCTTAGGATTGTGTTGGAAATCTTGAGGGATAAGAAGCTTTATGCGAAGTTGTCGAAGTATGAGTTTTGGCTAGAAGAAGTGAAGTTCTTGGGTCACGTCGTGACTAATGGAGGGATATCCATAGATCCAAGCAAAGTGGAAGCTGTAATGAACTGGGAGAGACCTACGACGGTGATAGAGATTCAAAGTTTTCTCGGCCTAGCCGGATATTATCGGAGGTTTATAAAGGGATTTTCTCATACATCCCTACCTTTGACTAAGCTCACTAGGAAGAATGCTGCTTTTGTGTGGACTGAAGAGTGTGAGAAAAGTTTTCAAGAGTTGAAGGCAAAGTTGACTTCCACACCTGTACTAGTCCTGCCTGACCCTAAGGGAGCCTTTGAGGTCTATTGTGATGCCTCTGGAAGAGGGTTAGGTTGTGTTCTGATGCAAGATCGTAGTGTGGTAGCGTACGCCTCTAGGCAACTGAAACCTCATGAAGTTAATTACCTAATCCATGACCTGGAATTAGCGGCCGTGGTGTTTGCCTTGAAGATATGGAGGCACCATCTATATGGAGTTAGGTTTGAGGTATTCTCGGATCACAAGAGTCTGAAGTACTTGTTTGATCAGAAGGAGCTTAACATGAGGCAGAGGAGGTGGATGGAATTCTTGAAAGACTATGATTTCGGGTTAAACTACCACCCTAGTAAGGCTAATGTGGTGGCAGATGCACTGAGCCACAAGTCATTGCATGTGTCGTGGATGATGGTCAAGGAAGCGGAGTTGATTGAGAGCTTTAGAGACTTGAACCTCGGAGTTACCCTGACCCCTCGTAGCATAAGGTTGAATTTGATCAAGGTGACGAGCGAGTTCAAAGGACAAATTATGCAGGCTCAGGAAGAGGATGAAGAGTTCTTGAGGATAGTAGCCTAGGTGAAGGAGGGAAAGCTGAAAGAATTTACTCAAGGCGTTGATGGCGTGTGGAGGTATCAAGGGAGGATATGTGTACTTGCTAAGGATGACTTGGGGAGGATGATTGTAGAAGAAGCTCACAAAGGTCATTTCACCATGCATCCTGGCATGACGAATATGTACCAAGACCTCAAGAGGATGTTTTGGTGGCAATGATGCGGAACCCCGTGGATATAAAGATCCAGAAACCCCAGGCACACACTTTGATAGAAAGCAAGATGTAGAATAAAGACCCTTCCTACTAAACCCCCAAGAAACCTGTCCTTGCAAACGTAGATAACAGGGAAAAGATAGAATAGAAATTGATTAAATATCGCAAGGAATTTACCTTAGAATGAATTCTCTCAATTTCTTGATGCAACAAGCAAAGCAAATCACTCACCTCACTTGCACACAAAAGCACTGTTTTCTTAAAAGAAAACAAAACAGAATTTCAATTAATCAAAAACTGATAAACAATGTGTTCTTTGAGGTATTTATAACCTCTTACACTAGGTTAAACACTTAAACTAAGTCCAAGCCCAATAAGAAGTGTTCGATGCTAAATAATATGAATTGGGCTGGATAAAACATAAAACATAAAATATGGGCTAAATAAAATAACTAAAAGTTTAGATGTCCTAAATACTTAAACTAACAAAACTAAACAAGACCAAAATAAGATAATGGCCCAACATGGCCAATATAAGCTTCTAAACCCAATTAGCAGTAAATAACAAGATCTTGGGTTGTCCATTAGCATGTGTTGGCATCTTCTTGGCCCATTCTTGATACATGTCTTCCACAATTGCTTTAGCCAAGTTCCCAAAGCTTTCCTTCAGCATCTTTGCTCTTGCCCTTGTGATAGGTCCCACGGGCATGCTGAAATTCCCATCTTGCCCTTTAGTCTTTGGGCGTCCAATTTGTCCTTCAGAGCACGTATCATTCCCTCCCTCCTCAAAAAGATTCGTCCTCGAATCTACATCCATGTCAAAAGGAGAAAGGTCAGAAACATTAAAAGTAGCTGAAACATTGTACTCACCTGGTAGGTCAATCTTATATGCATTGTCATTGATCCTCTCTAGCACTTGAAATGGACCATCTCCCCTAGCATCAAGCTTGGATTTCCTTTGAGTAGGAAACCTCTCCTTTCTCAAATGAACCCAAACCCAATCACCAGGTTTAAACACAATTTGTTTACGGCCCTTATTCACTCTTTGGGCTGTCAACCTGCTTCTCTTCTCAATCATCTCACGTGCCTTCATGTGCATCTCTTTAACCCTTTCAGCCTTGCTTTCACTATCTAAACTAACAATATCACTCAAAGGCAAAGGCATTAAATCCAAAACAGTTAAAGGATTAAAACCATACACAAGCTCAAATGGAGAAAAACCTGTAGAAGAATGTATAGTCCTATTATAAGCAAACTCAATAAAAGGCAAACAATTTTCCCAAGTTTTCAAATTCTTACCAATAATTGCACACAATAAAGTCCCTAAAGTTCTATTCACCACTTCAGTTTGACCATCAGTTTGTGGGTGACAAGTAGTAGAATAAAGCAATTTTGTTCCCAACTTACTTCACAACACTTTCCAAAAATGACTCAAAAACTTCACATCACAGTCAGAAACAATAGTTCTAGGGACACCATGCAAACGCACAACTTCTCTAAAGAACAAATCAGCAATATTTGTTGCATCATCAGTTTTATGGCATGCAATAAAGTGAGACATTTTACTAAATCTGTCCACTACAACAAAAATGCTATCTCTACCCTTCCTAGTTCTAGGCAATCCAAGCACAAAATCCATGGATATGTCAATCCAAGGATGAGTAGGAATAGGTAAGGGCGTATACAAACCATGTGGCATAGACTTAGATTTAGCCTGTTTACATGCAATGCATCTAGCACAAATTCTCTCAACATCTTTTCGCAAGTGAGGCCAATAAAAATGTTCAGACAACACATCCAAAGTCTTATGCACACCAAAATGACCCATCAATCCACCACAATGTGATTCCCTAACAAGCAATTCTCTAGTTGAGCAAATAGGCACACAAATGCTATTGCCACGAAACAGAAAACCTTTATGCCTATAGAACTTGTTAAATGCACCCTTTTCACATGCAGCATATATATTAGCAAAATCAAAGTCAGTTGCATACAAATCTTTCAAGTGCTCAAATCCTAACAACTTAGAAGAAAGTGTAGTGATTAAAGCATATCTCCTAGATAAAGCATCAGCAACTACATTCTCTTTTCCTTGCTTATAAGCAATCACATATGGAAAGGTCTCAATGAATTCTACCCATTTGGCATGTCTTTTGTTCAACTTACATTGACCTTTTAGGTGCTTCAAAGACTCATGATCAGTGTGAATCACGAACTCTTTGGGCAGCAAATAATGTTGCCAAACCTCCAAAGCTCGAACCAAGGCATATAGCTCCTTGTCATAGGTAGAATACTTGAGTTGAGCTCCATTCAACTTCTCATTGAAGAATGCAATGGGATGTTTTTCCTGCATCAAAATAGCACCTATACCAATCCTAGAAGCATCACATTCTACTTCAAAAGTTTTATCAAAATTAGGCAAAACAAGAATAGGAGCAGAACATAGAATTAGGGTTCATGGATAATGGATCATAACATTATGGATTAAGTATTGCTTCCAATCAATGACTAAAGGGACTTAAAGGACGAAGACTAAACAATTCCTAAAGGATTAAGACTTGCTTCCAATCAATAGCCGAAAGAATTTAAAGAATAATGAGAAACCAATTCCTTAAGGATTAAAGACATGCTTCCAACCAATGGCCAAAAGAATTTGACTAACAAAGTGAAACCAATTCATTAGGGATTAAGTCTTGCTTCCGATCAATGGCCAAAAGAACTTAAAGGACAAGGATGAACCAACTCCTTAAGGATTAAGACTTGCTTCTAATCAATGGCCAAAAGAACTTAACTAACAAAGTGAAACCAATTCATTATGGATTAAGTCTTGCTTCCAATCAATGGCTAAAGGAACTTAAAGGACAATGACTAACCAATTCCTAAAGGATTAAGACTTGCTTCCAATTAATGGCCAAAAGAACTTAAAGAATAATGAGAAACCAATTCCTTAAGGATTAAGACTTGCTTCCAATCAATGGCTAGAGGAATTTGACTAACAAAGTGAAACCAATTCACTATGGATTAAATCTTGCTTCCAATCAATCGCCAAAAGAATTAAAAGGGAATGGATAAACCAATTCCTAAAGGATTAAGACTTGCTTCCAACCAATGGCCAAAAGAACAAAAAGAATAATAGGAAACCAATTCCATAAGGATTAAGACTAGCTTCCAATCAATGGCCAAAAGAATTTGACTAACAAAGTGAAACCAAATTCATTGTGGATTAAGTCTTGCTTCCAATCAATGGCCAAAAGAGCTTAAAGGATAGCGATAAACCAAATCTTAAAGGATTCAGACTTGCTTCTAACCAATGCCCAAAAGAACTTAAAGAATAATGAGAAACCAATTCCTTAAGGATTAAGACTTGCTTCCAATCAATGGCCAAAAGAATTTGACTTACAAAGTGAAACCAATTCATTATGGATTAAGTCTTGCTTCCAATCAATGGCCAAAAGAACTTAAAGAATAATGAGAAACCCATTCCTTAAGGATTAAGACTTGCTTCCGATCAATGGCCAAAAGAACTTAAAAGACAAGGATAAACCAATTCCTAAAGGATTAAGACTAGCTTCCAACCAATGGCCAAAAGAACTTAAAGAATAATGAGAATCCAATTCTTTTAGAATTGACACTTGCTTCGAATCAATGGCCAAAAGAACTTAACTTTCAAAGTGAAACCAATTCAATATGGATTAAGTCTTGCTTCCAATCAATGGCTAAAGGGACTTAAAGGACAAAGACTAACCAATTCCTAAACAATTAATAAGACTTGCTTCCAATTGATGCCCAAAAAAATTTAAAGAATAATGAGAAACCGATTCCTTAAGGATTAAGACTTTCTTCCAATCATGGCCAAAAGAATTTAAAGAATAATGAGAAACCAATTCCTTAAGGATTAAGACTTGCTTCCAATAATTGGCCGAAGGAATTTGACAAACAAAGTGAAACCAATTCATTATGGATTATGTCTTGCTTCCAATCATTGCCTGAAGGAACTTAAAGGACAAGTATAGACCAATTCCTAAAGGATTAAAACTTGCTTCCAACCAATGGCCAAAAGAACTTAAAGAATAATGAGAAACCAATTCCTTAAGGATTAAGACTTGCTTCCAATCAATGGCCAAAAGAACTTAACTTACAAAGTGAAACCAATTCATTATGGATTAAGTCTTGCTTCCAATCAGTGGCCAAAAGAACTTAAAGAATAATGAGAAACCCATTCCTTGAGGATTTAGACATGCTTCCAATCAATGGCCAAAAGAACTTAATTTACAAAGTAAAACCAATTCATTATGATCAAGTATTGCTTCCAATCAATGACTAAAGGGAATTAAAGGACAAAGACTAAACAATTCCTAAAGCATTAAGACTTGCCTCCAATCAATGGCCAAAAGAACTTAGAGAATAATGCGAAACCAATTCCTTAAGGATTAGGACTTGCTTCCAATCAATGGCCAAAAAAATTTGACTAGCAAAGCGAAAGCAATTCATTATGGATTAAGTCTTGCTTCCAATCAATGGCCAAAAGAATATAAAGGACAAGGATAAAACAATTCCTCTAGGATTAAGACTTGCTTCCAACCAATGGCCAAAAGAACTTAAAGAATAACGAGAAACCTATTCCTTGAGGATTAAGACTTGCTTCCAATCAATGGCCAAAAGAATTTGACTTACAAAGTGAAACCAATTCATTATGGGTTAAGTGTTGCCTCCATTCAATGGCCAAAAGAACTTAAAGGACAAGGATAAACCAATTCCTAAAGGATTAAGACTTGCTTCCAACCAATGCCCAAAAGAACTTAAAGAATAACGAGAAACCTATTCCTTGAGGATTAAGACTTGCTTCCAATCAATGGCCAAAAGAATTTGACTTACAAAGTGAAACTAATTCATTATGGGTTAAGTGTTGCCTCCATTCAATGGCCAAAAGAACTTAAAGGATAATGATAAACCTATTCCTAAAGGATTAAGACTTGCTTCCAATCAATGGACAAAAGAACTTAATTTATAAAGTGAAACCAATTCATTATGGATTAAGTATTGCTTCCAATCAAAGGCTAAAGGGACTTAAAGGACAAAGACTAAACAATTCCTAAAGGATTAAGACTTGCTTCCAATCAATGGGCAAAGGAACATAAAGAATAATGAGAAACCAATTCCTTAAGGATTAAGACTTGCTAACAATCAATGTGCAGAAGATTTTGACTAAAAAAGTGAAACCAATTCATTATGGATTAAGTCTTGCTCCCAATCAATGGTCAATAGAACTTAAAGGATAAACCAATTCCTAAACGATTAAGACATGCTTCCAATCAATGGCCAAACGAACTTAAAGAATAAGGAGAAACCAATACCTTAGGGATTAAGACTTGCTTCCAATCAATGGCTAAAAGAACTTAACTTACAAAGTGAAACCAATTCATTATGGATTAAGTCTTGCTTCCAATCAACGGCTAAAATGACTTAAAGGACAAAGACTAAACAATTCCTAAAGGATTAAGACTTGCTTCCAATCAATGGCCAAAAGAACTTAAAGAATAACGAGAAACCAATTCCTTAAGGATTAAGACTTGCTTCCAATCATTGGCCAAAAGAATTTGACTAACAAAGTGAAACCAATTCATTATGGATTAAGTCTTGCATCCAATCAATGCCCAAAAGAGCTTAAAGGACAAGGATAAACCAATTCCTAAAGGATTAAGACTGGCTTCCAACCAATTCCCGGAAGAACTTAAAGAAGAATGAGAAACCAATTCCATAAGGATTAACACTTGCTTTCAATCAATGGCCAAAAGAACTTAACTTACAAAGTGAAACCAATCCATTATGAATTAAGTCTTGCTTCCAATCAATGGCCAAAAGAACTTGAAGAATAATGAAAAACCCAGTCCTTAAGGATTTAGACTTGCTTCCAATCAATGGCCAAAAGAACTTAATTTACAAAGTGAAGCGAATTCATTATGGATTAAGTACTGCTTCCAATCAATGACTAAAGGGACTTAAAGGACGAAGACTAAACAATTCCTAAAGAATTAAGACTTGCTTCCAATCAATGGCCAAAAGAACTTAAAGAATAATGAGCAACCAATTCCTTAAGGATTAAAGTCTTGCTTCCAATCAATGGCCAAAAGAATTTGACTTACAAAGTGAAACCAATTCATTATGGATTAAGTCTTGCTTCCAATCAATGGCCAAAAGAACTTAAAGAATAATGAGAAACCCATTCCTTAAGGATTAAGACTTGCTTCCAATCAATAGCCAAAAGAACTTAAAGGACAAGGATAAACCAATTCCTAAAGGATTAAGACTAGCTTCCAACCAATGGCCAAAAGAACTTAAAGAATAATGAGAATCCAATTCCTTTAGGGTTGAGACTTGCTTCAAATCAATGGCCAAAAGAACTTAACTTTCAAAGTGAAACCAATTCAATATGGATTAAGTCTTGCTACCAATCAATGGCTAAAGGGACTTAAAGGACAAAGACTAACCAATTCCTAAACAATTAATAAGACTTGCTTCCAATCGATGCCCAAAAAAATTTAAAGAATAATGAGAAACCAATTCCTTAAGGATTAAGACTTGCTTCCAATCATGGCCAAAAGAATTTAAAGAATAATGAGAAACCAATTCCTTAAGGATTAAGACTTGCTTCCAATAATTGGCCGAAGGAATTTGACTAACAAAGTGAAACTAATTCGTTACGGATTATGTCTTGCTTCCAATCATTGCCCGAAGGAACTTAAAGGACAAGTATAGACCAATTCCTAAAGGATTAAGACTTACTTCCAACTAATGGCCAAAAGAACTTAAAGAATAATGAGAAACCAATTCCTTAAGGATTAAGATTGCTTCCAATCAATGGCCAAAAGAACTTAACTTACAAAGTGAAACCAATTCATTATGGATTAAGTCTTGCTTCCAATCAGTGGCCAAAAGAAGTTAAAGAATAATGAGAAACCCATTCCTTAAGGATTCAGACATGCTTCCAATCAAAGGCCAAAAGAACTTACTTTACAAAGTAAAACCAATTCATTATGGATCAAGTATTGCTTCCAACCAATGACTAAAGGGAATTAAAGGACAAAGACTAAACAATTCCTAAAGCATTAAAACTTGCTTCCAATCAATGGCCAAAAGAACTTAAAGAATAATGCGAAACCAATTCCTTAAGGAATTGGGATTTGCTTCCAATCAATGGCCAAAAGAATTTGACTAGCAAAGCGAAAGCAATTAATTATGGATTAAGTCTTGCTTCCAATCAATGGCCAAAAGAACATAAAAGACAAGGATAAAACAATTCCTCTAGGATTAAAAGACTTGCTTCCAACCAATGGCCAAAAGAACTTAAAGAATAATAAGAAACCAATTCCTTAAGGATTAAGACTTACTTCCGATCAATGGGCAAAAGAATTTGACTAACAAAGTGAAACCAATTCGTTATGGATTAAGTCTTGCTTCCAGTCAATGGCCAAAAGAACTTAAAGGACAAGGATAAACCAATTCCTAAAGGATTAAGTCTTGCTTCCAACCAACGCCCAAAAGAACTTAAAGAATAACGAGAAACCTATTCCTTGAGGATTAAAACCTGCTTCCAATCAATGGCCAAAAGAATTTGACTTACAAAGTGAAACCAATTCATTATGGGTTAAGTGTTGCCTTCATTCAATGGCCAAAAGAACTTAAAGGATAATGAGAAACCCATTCCTAAAGGATTAAGACTTGCTTCCAATCAATGGACAAAAGAACTGAATTTACAAAGTGAAACCAATTCATTATGGATTAAGTATTGCTTCCAATCAAAGGCTAAAGGGACTTAAAGGACAAAGACTAAACAATTCCTAAAGGATTAAGACTTGCTTCCAATCAATGGGCAAAAGAACATAAAGAATAATGAGAAACCAATTCCTTAAGGATTAAGACTTGCTAACAATCAATGTGCAGAAGATTTTGACTAAAAAAGTGAAACCAATTCATTATGGATTAAGTCTTGCTTCCAATCAATGGTCAACAGAACTTAAAGGATAAACCAATTCCTAAACGATTAAGACTTGCTTCCAATCAATGGCCAAACAAACTTAAAGAATAAGGAGAAACCAATACCTTAGGGATTAAGACTTGCTTCCAATCAATGGCTAAAAGAACTTAACTTATAAAGTGAAACCAATTCATTATGGATTAAGTCTTGCTTCCAATCAACGGCTAAAAGGACTTAAAGGACAAAGACTAAACAATTCCTAAAGGATTAAGACTTGCTTCCAATCAATGGCCAAAAGAACTTAAAGAATAACGAGAAATCAATTCCTTAAGGATTAAGACTTGCTTCCAATCATTGGCCAAAAGAATTCGACTAACAAAGTGAAACCAATTCATTATGGATTAAGTCTTGCGTCCAATCAATGCGCAAAAGAGCTTAAAGGACAAGGATAAACCAATTCCTAAAGGATTCAGACTGGCTTCCAACCAATGCCTGGAATAACTTAAAGAAGAATGAGAAACCAATTCCATAAGGATTAACACTTGCTTCCAATCAATGGCCAAAAGAACTTAACTTACAAAGTGAGACCAATCCATTATGAATTAAGTCTTGCTTCCAATGAATGGCCAAAAGAACTTGAAGAATAATGAGAAACCCATTCCTTAAAGATTTAGACTTGCTTCCAATCAATGGCCAAAAGAACTTAATTTACAAAGTGAAACGAATTCATTATGGATTAAGTACTGCTTCCAATCAATGACTAAAGGGACTTAAAGGACGAAGACTAAACAATTCCTAAAGGATTAAGACTTGCTTCCAATCAATGGCAAAAAGAACTTAAAGAATAATGAGCAACCAATTCCTTAAGGATTAAAGACTTGCTTCCAATCAATCGCCAAAAAAATTTGACTAACAAAGTGAAGCCAATTCATTATGGATTAAGTCTTACTTCCAATCAATGGCCAAATGAACTTAAAGGACATGGATAATCCAATTCCTAAAGGATTAAGACTAGCTTCCAATCAATTGCCAAAAGAACTTAAAGAATAATGAGAAACCAATTCCTTAAGGATTAAGACTTACTTCCAATCAGTGGCCAAAAGAACTTAACTTACAAAGTGAAACCAATTCATTATGGATTAAGTGTTGCTTCCAATCAACGGCCAAAAGGAATTAAAAGACAAAGACTAAACAATTCCTAAAGGATTCAGACTTGCTTCCAACCAATGCCCAAAAGAACATAAAGAATAATGAGAAACCAATTCCTTAAGGATTAAAACTTGCATCCAATCAATAGTCAAAAGAATTTCACTAACAAAGCGAAACCAATTCATTATGGATTAAGTCTTGCTTCCAATCAATAGCCAAAAGAGCTTAAAGGACAACAATAAACCAATTCCTAAAGGATTCACACTTGCTTCCAACCAATGTCCAAAAGAACTTAAAGAATAACGAGAAACTAATTTGTTAAGGATTAAGACTTGCTTCTAATCAATGACCAAAAGAATTTGACTACCACAGTGAAACCAATTCATTATGGATTAAGTCTTGCTTCCAATCAATGGCCAAAAGAACTTAAAGGACAAGGATAAACCAATTTCTAAAGGATTAAGACTTGCTTCCAACCAATGGCCAAAAGAACTTAAAGAATAATGAGAAACCAATTCCTTAAAGATTTAATCTTGCTTCCAATCAATGGCCAAAAGAATTTCACTAACAAGGCGAAACCAATTCATTATGGATTAAGTCTTGCTTCCAATGAATGGCGAAAAGAGCTTAAAGGACAATGATAAACCAATTCCTAATGGATTCAGACTTGCTTCCAACCAACGCCCAAAAGAACTTAAAGAATAATGAGAAACCAATTCCTTAAGGATTAAGACTTGCTACCAATCAATGGCTAAAAGAACTTAAGATACAAAGTGAGACCAATTCATTATGGATTAAGTCTTGCTTCCAATCAATGGACAAAAGAGCTTAAAGGACAATGATAAACTAATTCCTAAAGGATTCAGACTTGCTTCCATCCAATCTCCAAAAGAACTTAAAGAAAAATGAAAAACCAATTCCTTAAGGATTAAGACTTGCTTCCAATCAATGGCCAAAAGAATTTGACTAACAAAGGGAAAGCAAATCAATATGGATTAAGTCTTGCTTCCAATCAATGGCCAAAAGAACATAAAGGACAAGGATAAACCAATTCCTAATGGATTAAGACTTGCTTCCAACCTATGGCCAGAAGAACTTAAAGGACAATGAGAAACCCATTCCTTGAGCATTAAGACTTGTTTCCAATCAATGGCCAAAAAACTTCATTTACAAAGTGAAACCAATTCATTATGGATTAAGTATAGCTTCCAATCAACGGCTAAAGGGACTTAAAGGACAAAGACTACACAATTCCTAAAGGATTAAGACTTGCTTCCAATCAATGGCCAAAAGAACTTAAAGAATAATGCGAAGCCAATTCCTTAAGGATTAAGACTTGCTATCAATCAATGGCCAGACGATTTTGACTAACAACGTGAAACCAATTCGATATGGATTAAGCCTTGCTTCCAATCAATGGTCAAGAGAACTTAAAGGACAAGGATAAACCAATTCCTAAAGGATTAAGACTTGCTTCCAATCAATGGCCAAAAGAACTTCAAGAATAATGAGAAACCAATACCTTAAGGATTAAGACTTGGTATCAATCAATCGCAAAAAGAACTTAACTTACACAGCAAAACCTATTCAGTGTGGATTAAATATTGCTTCCAATCAACGGCTAATGGGACTTACAGGACAAAGACTAAACAATTCCTAAAGGCCTAAGACTAAACAATGGCCAAAAGAAGTTAAAGAATGAAGTGAAAGCAATTCGTTATGGATTAAATCTTGCTTCCAATCAATGGCCAAAAGAATTTAACAGACAAAGAGAAACCAATTCCTAAAGGGTTAAGACTTGCTTCCAATCAATGCCTAAAAGAACATAAAGAATAATGAGAAACCAATTCCTTAAGGATTAAGACTTGCTTCCCATCAACGGCCAAAAGAACATAAAGAACAAGGTGAAAGCAATTCATTTTGGATTAAATCTTGCTTCCAATCAATGGCCAAAAGAACTTCAAGGACAAAGGCAAACCAATTCCTAAACGATTAAGACTTGCTTCCAATCAATAGCCAAAATAACTTGTAGAATAATGAGATGCCAATTCTTTAAGTATTAAGACTTACTTCCAATAAATGGCCAAAAGAACTTAATGAACAATGTGAAAGCAATTCGATATGGATTAAATCTTGCTTCCAATCAATGGCCGAAAGAACCTAAAGGACAAAGAAAAACTAATTCCAAAAGGATTAAGACTTGCTTCCAGTGAAAGACCAAATGAACTTAAAGAACAATGTGAAACCAATTCCTTAAGGATTAAGACTTGCTTCCAATCAATGGCCAAAAGAACTTAAAGAATAATGAGTAACCAATTCCTTAAGGATTAAGACTAGTTTCCAATCAATGGCCAAAAGAACTTAAATAAGAAAGTGGAACCAGTTCATTATAGATTGAATCTTGCTTCCAATCAATGTCCAAAAGAACATAAAGATCAAAGTGAAACCAATTTAGTAAGGATTGAGACTTGCATCCAATCAACGACAAAAATAACTTAAAGCACAAAGGCAAACCAATTTCTAAAGGATTAAGACTTGATTCCAATCAATGGCGAAAGGAACCAAAAGCATAATGAGAAACCACTTCCTTAAAGATTAAGACTTATTTCCAATTAACTACAAAAGAACATAAAGGACAAAGACAAACCAATTCCTAAAGGATTAAAACTTGCTTCAAATTAATGGCCAAAAGAACATGAAGAATAATGGGAAACTAATTCCGGAAGGATTAAGACTTGCTTCCAATCAATGGCCAAAAAAACTTAAAGGATGAAGTGAAAGCGATTCATTATGGATTAACTCTTGCTTCCAATCAATGGCCAAAAGAACTAAAAGAACAAGGACAAACTAATTCCTAGAGGATTAAGACTTGCTTCCAACCAATGGCCAAAAGAACTTAAAGAATAATGAGAAATGAATTCCTTAAGGATTAACACTTGCTTCCAATCAATGGCCAAAAGAATTTAACTGACAAAGTGAAGCCAATTGCTTATGGATGAAGTCTTGCATCCAATCAATCGCCAAAAGAGCTTAAAGGACAAGGACAAACCAATTCCTAAAAGATTAATACTTGCCTCCAATCAATACCGAAAAGAACTTAACGAATAATGAGAAACAAATTCCTAAAGAATTAAGACTTGCTTCTAATCAATGGTCAAAAGAACTTAAAGAAAGAAGTGAAAGCAACTCATTATGGATTAAATCTTACTTCCAATCAATGGCCGAAAGAGCTTAAAGGACAAAGCCAAGCCAATTCCTAAAGGATTAAGACTTGCTTCCAATCCATAGCCAAAAGAACATAATGAATACTGAGAAACCAATTTCTTAAGGATTAAGACTTGCTTCCAATCAATGGCCAAAAGAACTTAAAGAACAAAGTGAAAGCAATTCATTATGGATTAAATCCTGCTTCCATTCAGTGGCCAAAAGAACTTTAAAGGACAAAGGTAAACCAATGCCTAAATGATTAAGACTTGCTTCCGGTCAATAGCCAAAAGTACTTAAAGTATAATGAGAAACCAATTCCTTATGGATTAAGACTTGCTTCAAATCAATGGCCAGAAGAACTTAAAGAACAAAGTGAAAGCAATTCATTGAGAATTAAATCTTGCTTCCAATCAATGGTCAAAAGAACTTAAAGGACAAAGGCAAACCAATTCCTAAAGGATTAAGATTTGCTTCTAATCAATAGCCAAAAGAACTTAAAGAATAATGAGAAACCAATTCCTAAAGGTTTAAGACTTGCTTCCAATTAATGGCCAAAAGAACTTAAAGGATGAAGTGAAAGCTATTCATTATGGATTAAATCTTGCTTCCAATCAATGGCCAAAAGAACTAAAAGGACAAGGACAAACTAATTCCTAGAGGATTAAGACTTGCTTCCAACCAATGGCCAGAAGAACATAAAGAATAATGAGAAACGAATTCCTTAAAAATTTAATCTTGCTTCCAATCAATCGCAAAAAGACGTTAACTTTCAAAGCGAAACCAATTCATTATGGATTAAGTATTGCTTCCAATCAACGGCTAAAGGGACTTAAAGGACAAAGAAAAAACAACTCCTAAGGGATTAAGACTTGCTTCCAATCAATGGCCAACAGAACTTAAAGAATAATGAGAAACCAATTCCTTAAGGATTAAGACTTGCTTCCAATCAATGGCCAAAAGAACTTAAAGAATAATGCGTAACCAATTCCTTAAGGATTAAGACTAGCTTCCAATCAATGGCCAAAAGAACTTAAATAAGAAAGTGGAACCAGTTCATTATAGATTGAATCTTGCTTCCAATCAATGTCCAAAAGAACATAAAGATCAAAGTGAAACCAATTTAGTAACGATTGAGACTTGCATCCAATCAACGACAAAAACAACTTAAAGCACAAAGGCAAACCAATTTCTAAAGGATTAAGACTTGATTCCAATCAATGGCGAAAGGAACCAAAAGCATAATGAGAAACCACTTCCTTAAAGATTAAGACTTATTTCCAATTAACGGCCAAAAGAACATAAAGGACAAAGACAAACCAATTCCTAAAGGATTAAAACTTGCTTCAAATTAATGGCCAAAAGAACATGAAGAATAATGGGAAACTAATTCCGGAAGGATTAAGACTTGCTTCCAATCAATGGCCAAAAAAACTTAAAGGATGAAGTGAAAGCTATTCATTATGGATTAACTCTTGCTTCCAATCAATGGCCAAAAGAACTAAAAGAACAAGGACAAACTAATTCCTAGAGGATTAAGACTTGCTTCCAACCAATGGCCAAAAGAACTTAAAGAATAATGAGAAATGAATTCCTTAAGGATTAACACTTGCTTCCAATCAATGGCCAAAAGAATTTAACTGACAAAGTGAAGCCAATTGGTTATGGATGAAGTCTTGCATCCAATCAATCGCCAAAAGAGCTTAAAGGACAAGGACAAACCAATTCCTAAAAGATTAAGACTTGCCTCCAATCAATACCGAAAAGAACTTAACGAATAATGAGAAACAAATTCCTAAAGAATTAAGACTTGCTTCTAATCAATGGTCAAAAGAACTTAAAGAAAGAAGTGAAAGCAACTCATTATGGATTAAATCTTACTTCCAATCAATGGCCGAAAGAGCTTAAAGGACAAAGCCAAGCCAATTCCTAAAGGATTAAGACTTGCTTCCAATCCATAGCCAAAAGAACATAATGAATACTGAGAAACCAATTTCTTAAGGATTAAGACTTGCTTCCAATCAATGGCCAAAAGAACTTAAAGAACAAAGTGAAAGCAATTCATTATGGATTAAATCCTGCTTCCATTCAGTGGCCAAAAGAACTTTAAAGGACAAAGGTAAACCAATGCCTAAATGATTAAGACTTGCTTCCGGTCAATAGCCAAAAGTACTTAAAGTATAATGAGAAACCAATTCCTTATGGATTAAGACTTGCTTCAAATCAATGGCCAGAAGAACTTAAAGAACAAAGTGAAAGCAATTCATTGAGAATTAAATCTTGCTTCCAATCAATGGTCAAAAGAACTTAAAGGACAAAGGCAAACCAATTCCTAAAGGATTAAGATTTGCTTCTAATCAATAGCCAAAAGAACTTAAAGAATAATGAGAAACCAATTCCTAAAGGTTTAAGACTTGCTTCCAATTAATGGCCAAAAGAACTTAAAGGATGAAGTGAAAGCTATTCATTATGGATTAAATCTTGCTTCCAATCAATGGCCAAAAGAACTAAAAGGACAAGGACAAACTAATTCCTAGAGGATTAAGACTTGCTTCCAACCAATGGCCAGAAGAACATAAAGAATAATGAGAAACGAATTCCTTAAAAATTTAATCTTGCTTCCAATCAATCGCAAAAAGACGTTAACTTTCAAAGCGAAACCAATTCATTATGGATTAAGTATTGCTTCCAATCAACGGCTAAAGGGACTTAAAGGACAAAGAAAAACAACTCCTAAGGGATTAAGACTTGCTTCCAATCAATGGCCAATGAACTTAAAGAATAATGAGAAACCAATTCCTTAAGGATTAAGACTTGCTTCCAATCAATGGCCAAAAGAACTTAAAGAATAATGCGTAACCAATTCCTTAAGGATTAAGACTAGCTTCCAATCAATGGCCAAAAGAACTTAAATAAGAAAGTGGAACCAGTTCATTATAGATTGAATCTTGCTTCCAATCAATGTCCAAAAGAACATAAAGATCAAAGTGAAACCAATTTAGTAACGATTGAGACTTGCATCCAATCAACGACAAAAACAACTTAAAGCACAAAGGCAAACCAATTTCTAAAGGATTAAGACTTGATTCCAATCAATGGCGAAAGGAACCAAAAGCATAATGAGAAACCACTTCCTTAAAGATTAAGACTTATTTCCAATTAACGGCCAAAAGAACATAAAGGACAAAGACAAACCAATTCCTAAAGGATTAAAACTTGCTTCAAATTAATGGCCAAAAGAACATGAAGAATAATGGGAAACTAATTCCGGAAGGATTAAGACTTGCTTCCAATCAATGGCCAAAAAAACTTAAAGGATGAAGTGAAAGCTATTCATTATGGATTAACTCTTGCTTCCAATCAATGGCCAAAAGAACTAAAAGAACAAGGACAAACTAATTCCTAGAGGATTAAGACTTGCTTCCAACCAATGGCCAAAAGAACTTAAAGAATAATGAGAAATGAATTCCTTAAGGATTAACACTTGCTTCCAATCAATGGCCAAAAGAATTTAACTGACAAAGTGAAGCCAATTGGTTATGGATGAAGTCTTGCATCCAATCAATCGCCAAAAGAGCTTAAAGGACAAGGACAAACCAATTCCTAAAAGATTAAGACTTGCCTCCAATCAATACCGAAAAGAACTTAACGAATAATGAGAAACAAATTCCTAAAGAATTAAGACTTGCTTCTAATCAATGGTCAAAAGAACTTAAAGAAAGAAGTGAAAGCAACTCATTATGGATTAAATCTTACTTCCAATCAATGGCCGAAAGAGCTTAAAGGACAAAGCCAAGCCAATTCCTAAAGGATTAAGACTTGCTTCCAATCCATAGCCAAAAGAACATAATGAATACTGAGAAACCAATTTCTTAAGGATTAAGACTTGCTTCCAATCAATGGCCAAAAGAACTTAAAGAACAAAGTGAAAGCAATTCATTATGGATTAAATCCTGCTTCCATTCAGTGGCCAAAAGAACTTTAAAGGACAAAGGTAAACCAATGCCTAAATGATTAAGACTTGCTTCCGGTCAATAGCCAAAAGTACTTAAAGTATAATGAGAAACCAATTTCTTATGGATTAAGACTTGCTTCAAATCAATGGCCAGAAGAACTTAAAGAACAAAGTGAAAGCAATTCATTGAGAATTAAATCTTGCTTCCAATCAATGGTCAAAAGAACTTAAAGGACAAAGGCAAACCAATTCCTAAAGGATTAAGATTTGCTTCTAATCAATAGCCAAAAGAACTTAAAGAATAATGAGAAACCAATTCCTAAAGGTTTAAGACTTGCTTCCAATTAATGGCCAAAAGAACTTAAAGGATGAAGTGAAAGCTATTCATTATGGATTAAATCTTGCTTCCAATCAATGGCCAAAAGAACTAAAAGGACAAGGACAAACTAATTCCTAGAGGATTAAGACTTGCTTCCAACCAATGGCCAGAAGAACATAAAGAATAATGAGAAACGAATTCCTTAAAAATTTAATCTTGCTTCCAATCAATCGCAAAAAGACGTTAACTTTCAAAGCGAAACCAATTCATTATGGATTAAGTATTGCTTCCAATCAACGGCTAAAGGGACTTAAAGGACAAAGAAAAAACAACTCCTAAGGGATTAAGACTTGCTTCCAATCAATGGCCAACAGAACTTAAAGAATAATGAGAAACCAATTCCTTAAGGATTAAGACTTGCTTCCAATCAATGGCCAAAAGAACTTAAAGAATAATGCGTAACCAATTCCTTAAGGATTAAGACTAGCTTCCAATCAATGGCCAAAAGAACTTAAATAAGAAAGTGGAACCAGTTCATTATAGATTGAATCTTGCTTCCAATCAATGTCCAAAAGAACATAAAGATCAAAGTGAAACCAATTTAGTAACGATTGAGACTTGCATCCAATCAACGACAAAAACAACTTAAAGCACAAAGGCAAACCAATTTCTAAAGGATTAAGACTTGATTCCAATCAATGGCGAAAGGAACCAAAAGCATAATGAGAAACCACTTCCTTAAAGATTAAGACTTATTTCCAATTAACGGCCAAAAGAACATAAAGGACAAAGACAAACCAATTCCTAAAGGATTAAAACTTGCTTCAAATTAATGGCCAAAAGAACATGAAGAATAATGGGAAACTAATTCCGGAAGGATTAAGACTTGCTTCCAATCAATGGCCAAAAAAACTTAAAGGATGAAGTGAAAGCTATTCATTATGGATTAACTCTTGCTTCCAATCAATGGCCAAAAGAACTAAAAGAACAAGGACAAACTAATTCCTAGAGGATTAAGACTTGCTTCCAACCAATGGCCAAAAGAACTTAAAGAATAATGAGAAATGAATTCCTTAAGGATTAACACTTGCTTCCAATCAATGGCCAAAAGAATTTAACTGACAAAGTGAAGCCAATTGGTTATGGATGAAGTCTTGCATCCAATCAATCGCCAAAAGAGCTTAAAGGACAAGGACAAACCAATTCCTAAAAGATTAAGACTTGCCTCCAATCAATACAAAAAGAACTTAACGAATAATGAGAAACAAATTCCTAAAGAATTAAGACTTGCTTCTAATCAATGGTCAAAAGAACTTAAAGAAAGAAGTGAAAGCAACTCATTATGGATTAAATCTTACTTCCAATCAATGGCCGAAAGAGCTTAAAGGACAAAGCCAAGCCAATTCCTAAAGGATTAAGACTTGCTTCCAATCCATAGCCAAAAGAACATAATGAATACTGAGAAACCAATTTCTTAAGGATTAAGACTTGCTTCCAATCAATGGCCAAAAGAACTTAAAGAACAAAGTGAAAGCAATTCATTATGGATTAAATCCTGCTTCCATTCAGTGGCCAAAAGAACTTTAAAGGACAAAGGTAAACCAATGCCTAAATGATTAAGACTTGCTTCCGGTCAATAGCCAAAAGTACTTAAAGTATAATGAGAAACCAATTCCTTATGGATTAAGACTTGCTTCAAATCAATGGCGGAAGAACTTAAAGAACAAAGTGAAAGCAATTCATTGAGAATTAAATCTTGCTTCCAATCAATGGTCAAAAGAACTTAAAGGACAAAGGCAAACCAATTCCTAAAGGATTAAGATTTGCTTCTAATCAATAGCCAAAAGAACTTAAAGAATAATGAGTAACCAATTCCAAAAGGTTTAATACTTGCTTCCAATTAATGGCCAAAAGAACTTAAAGGATGAAGTGAAAGCTATTCATTATGGATTAAATCTTGCTTCCAATCAATGGCCAAAAGAACTAAAAGGACAAGGACAAACTAATTCCTAGAGGATTAAGACTTGCTTCCAACCAATGGCCAGAAGAACATAAAGAATAATGAGAAACGAATTCCTTAAAAATTTAATCTTGCTTCCAATCAATCGCAAAAAGACGTTAACTTTCAAAGCGAAACCAATTCATTATGGATTAAGTATTGCTTCCAATCAACGGCTAAAGGGACTTAAAGGACAAAGAAAAAACAACTCCTAAGGGATTAAGACTTGCTTCCAATCAATGGCCAACAGAACTTAAAGAATAATGAGAAACCAATTCCTTAAGGATTAAGACTTGCTTCCAATCAATGGCCAAAAGAACTTAAAGAATAATGCGTAACCAATTCCTTAAGGATTAAGACTAGCTTCCAATCAATGGCCAAAAGAACTTAAATAAGAAAGTGGAACCAGTTCATTATAGATTGAATCTTGCTTCCAATCATTGGCCAAAAGAACACACAGATCAAAGTGAAACCAATTCATTAAGGATTGAGACTTGCATACAATCAATGACAAAAACAACTTAAAGGACAAAGGCAAACCAATTTCTAAAGGATTAAGACTTGATTCCAATCAATGGCGAAAGGAGCCAAAAGCATAATGAGAAACCACTTCCTTAAGGATTAAGACTTATTTCCAATTAACGGCCAAAAGAACATAAAGGATAAAGGCAAACCAATTCCTAAAGGATTAAGACTTGCTTCCAATCAATAGCCAAAAGAACTTAAACAATAATGAGAAACCAATTCCTAAAGGTTTAAGACTTGCTTCCAATCAATGGCCAAAAGTACTTAAAGGATGAAGTGAAAGCTATTCATTATGGATTAAATCTTGCTTCCAATCAATGGCCAAAGGAACTAAAAGGACAAGGACAAACTAATTCCTAGAGGATTAAGACTTGCTTCCAACCAATGGCCAAAAGAACTTAAAGAATAATGAGAAATGAATTCCTTAAGGAGTAACAATTGCTTCCATCAATGGCCAAACGAATTTAACTGACAAAGTGAAGCCAATTGGTTATGGATGAAGTCTTGCATCCATTCAGTGGCGAAAAGAGCTTAAAGGACAAGGGCAAACCAATTCCTAAAGGATTAAGACTTGCCTCCAATCAATACTGAAAAGAACTTAACGAATAATGAGAAACCAATTCCTAAAGGATTAAGACTTGCTTCCAATCAATGGCCAAAAAAACTTAAAGAACGAAGTGAAAGCAATTCATTATGGATTAAATCTTGCTTCCAATCAATGGCCGAAAGAACTAAAAGGACAAATCCAAGCCAATTCCTAAAGGATTAAGACTTGCTTCCAATTCATAACCAAAAGAACACAGTGAATAATGAGAAACCAATTCCTTAAGGATTAAGACTTGCTTCCAATCAATGGCCAAAAGAACTTAAAGAACAAAGTGAAAGCAATTCATTATGGATTAAATCCTACTTCCAATCAATGGCCAAAAGAACTTAAAGGACAAAGGCAAACCAATTCCTAAAGGATTAAGACTTGCTTCCAATCAATACCGAAAAGAACATAAAGAATAATGAGAAATGAATTCCTAAAGGATTAAGACTTGCTTCCAATCAATGGCCAAAAGAACTTAAAGAATAAAGTGAAAGCAATTCATTATGGATTAAATCTTGCTTCCAATCAATGGCCAAAAGAATTTAACAGACAAAGAGAAACTAATTCCTAAAGGTTTAAGACTTGCTTCTAATTAATGGCTAAAAGAACTTAAAGAATAATGAGAAACGAATTCCTTAAGGACTAAGACTTGCTTCCAATCAATGGCTAAAAGACATAAAGAACAAAGTGAAAGCAATTCATTATGGATTAAATCTTGCTTCCAATCAATGGCCAAAAGAACTTAAAGGGCAAAGGCAAACCAATTCCTAAAGGATTAAGACTTGCTTCCAATCAATACCCAAAAGAACATAAAGAATAATGAGAAATGAATTCCTAAAGGATTAAGACTTGCTTCTAAGACTTGCTTCCAATCAATGGCCAAAAGAACTTAAAGAATAGAGTGAAAGCAATTCATTATGGATTAAATCTTGCTTCCAATCAATGGCCAAAAGAATTTAACAGACAAAGAGAAACCAATCCCTAAAGGTTTAAGACTTGCTTCGAATTAATGGCTAAAAGAACTTAAAGAATAATGAGAAACGAATTCCTTAAGGATTAAGACTTGCTTCCAATCAATGGCCAAAAGACATAAAGAACAAAGTGAAAGCAATTCATTATGGATTAAATCTTGCTTCCAATCAATGGCCAAAAGAACTTAAAGAATAATGAGTAACCAATTCCTTAAAGATTATGACTAGCTTCCAATCAATGGCCAAAAGAACTTAAATAAGAAAGTGGAACAAGTTCATTATAGAGTGAATCTTCCTTCAAATCAATGGCCAAAGGAATATAAAGATCAAAGTGAAACCAATTCATTAAGGATTGAGACTTGCATCCAATCAATGCCAAAAACAACTTAAAGGACAAAGGCAAACCAATTTCTAAAGGATAAAGACTTGATTCCAATCAATGGCGAAAGGAACCAAAAGCATAATGAGAAACCACTTCCTTAAGGATTAAGACTTATTTCCAATTAACGGCCAAAAGAACATAAAGGACAAAGACAAACCAATTCCTAAAGGATTAAGACTTGTTTCAAATCAATGACCAAAAGAACATGAAGAATAATGGGAAACCAATTCCTGAAGGATCAAGACTTGCTTCCAATCAATGGCCAAAAGAACTTAAAGGATGAAGCGAAAGCTATTCATTATGGATTAAATCTTGCTTCCAATCAATGGCCAAAAGAACTAAAAGGACAAGGACAAACAAATTCCTAGAGGATTAAGACTTGCTTCCAACTAATGGCCAAAAGAACTTAAAGAATAATGAGAAACCAATTCCTTAAGGATTAACACTTGCTTCCAATCAATGGCCGAAAGAATTTAACTGACAAAGTGAAGCCAATTGGTTATGGATGAAGTCTTGCATCCAATCAGTGGCGAAAAGAGCTTAAAGGACAAGGACAAACCAATTCCTAAAGGATTAAGACTTGCCTCCAACCAATACCGAAAAGAACTTAACGAATAATGACAAACCAATTCCTAAAGGATTAAGACTTGCTTCCTATCAATGGCCAAAAGAACTTGAAGAACGAGGTGAAAGCAATTCATTATGGATTAAATCTTGCTTCCAATCAATGGCCGAAAGAACATAAAAGGACAGAGCCAAGCCAATTCCTAAAGGATTAAGACTTGCTTCCAATCCATAGCCAAAAGAACACAATGAATAATGAGAAACCAATTCCTTAAGGATTAAGACTTGCTTCCAATCAATGGCCAAAAGAACTTAAAGAACAAAGTGAAAGCAATTCATTATGGATTAAATCTTGCTTCGAATCAATGGCCAAAAGAACATAACGGAGAAAGAGAAACCAATTCCTAAAGGGTTAAGACTTGCTTCCAATCAATGGCTAAAAGAACTTAAAGAATAATGAGAAACCAATTCCTTAAGGATTAAGACTTGCTTCCCAACAATGGCCAAAAGAATTTAACTTATAAAGTGAAACTAATTCATTATGGATTAAGACTTGCTTCCAATCAATGGCCAAAGGAACTGAAAGGATGAGGACAAACTAATTCCGAAATGTTTAAGACTTGCTTCCAACCAATGGCCATAAGAACTTAAAGAATAATGAGAAACCAATTCCTTAAGACTTAAGACTTGCTTCCAATCAAAAGCCAAAAGAACTTAACTTACAAAGTGAAACCAATTCATTATGGATTAAGTATTGCTTCCAATCAAAGGCTAAAGGGACTTAAAGATCAAAGACTAAACAATTCCTAGAGGATTAAGACTTGCTTCCAATCAATAGGCAAAAGAACTTAAAGAATAATGATAAACCAATTCCTTAAGGATTAAGACTTGCTTCCAATCAATGGCCAAAGGAACTTAACGTACAAAGTGAAACCAATTCATTATGGATTAAATCTTGCTTCTAATCAATGGTCAAAAGAACTTAAAGGGCAAAGGCAAACCAATTCCTAAAGGATTAAGACTTGCTTCCAATCAATAGCCAAAAGAAATTAAAGAATAATGAGAAACCAATTCCCAAAGGATTAAGACTTGCTTCCAATCAATGACCAAAAGAGGTTAAAGAATGAAGTGAAAGCAACTCATTATGGATTAGATCTTGCTTCCAATCAATGGCAAAAAGAATTTAACAGACAAAGAGAAACCAATTCCTAAAGGATTAAGACTTGATTCCAATCAATGGCTAAAAGACCTTAAAGAATAATGAGAAGCCAATTCCTTAAGGATTGAGTCTTGTTTTCAATCAAAGGCCAAAAGAACTTAAAGTACAAAGTGAAGGCAATTCATTATGGATTAAATCTTGCTTCTAATCAATGGCCAAAAGAACTTAAAGGACAAAGGCAAACCAATTCCTAAAGGATTAAGACTTGCCTCTAACCAATAGCCAAAAGAACTTAAAGTACGCAGCAAAAACAATTCATTATGAATTAAATCTTGCTTCCAATCAATGGCCAAAAGAACTTAACGGACAAAGAGTAACCCATTCCAAAAGGATTAAGACTTGCTTCCAAGCAATGGCTAAAAGAACTTAAAGAATAACGAGAAACCAATTCCTTAAGGATTAAGACTTGCTTCCCGTCAATGACCAAAATAATTTAACTAACAAAGTGAAACCAATTCATTATGGATTAAGTCTTGCATCCAATTAGTGGCCAAAAGAACTGAAAGGACAAGGACAAACTAATTCCTAAATGATTAAGACTTGCTTCCAACCAATGGCCAAAAGAACTTAAAGAATAATGAGAATCCAATTCCTTAAGGATAAAGACTTGCTTCCTATCAATGGCCAAAAGAACTTACAGAATAAAGTGAAAGCAATTCATTATGGATGAAACCTTGCTTCCAATCAATGGCCAAAAGAACATAACGGACAAAGGCAAACCAATTCCTAAAGGATTAAGACATACTTCTAACCAATGGCCAAAAGAACTTAAAGAATAATGGGAAACGAATTCCTTAAGGATTAAGACTTGCTTCCAATCAATGACCAAACGAACATAAAGAACAAGGTGAAAGCAATTCATTATGGATTAAAACTTGCTTCCAATCAATGGCCAAAAGAACTTAAAGGACAAAGGCAAACCAATTCCTAAACGATTAAGACTTGCTTCCAATCAATAGCCAAAAGAACTTAAAGAATATTAGGAAGCCAATTCTTTAAGTTTTAAGATTTGCTTCAAATCAATGGCCAAAAGAACGTAATCAACAATGTGAAAGCAATTCGTTGTGGATTCAATCTTGTTTCCAATCAATGGCCGAAAGAACTTAAAGGACAAAGACAAACCAATTCCAAAAGGATTAAGACTTGCTTCCAATGAATAGCCAAAAGAACTTAAAGAACAATGTGAAACCAATTCCTTCAGGATTAAGACTTGCTTCCAATCAATGGCCAAAAGAACTTAAAGAATAATGAAAAGCCAATTCCTTAAGGATTAAGACTTGGTTCCTATCAATGGCCAAAAGAATTTAATTGACAAAGTGAAACCAATTCATTATGGATTAAGCCTTGCTTCCAATCAATGGCCAAAAGAACTGAAAGGACAAGGACAAACCAATTCCTAAAGGATTAAGACTTGCTTCCAACCAATGGCCAAAAAAACTTAACGAATAATGAGAAACCAATTCCTTAAGGATTAAGACTTGCTTCCGATCAATGGCCAAAAGAACATAAAGAACAAGGTGAAAGCAATTCATTATGGATTAAATTTTGCTTCCAATCAATGGCCAAAAGAACTTAAAGGACAAAGGCAAACCAATTCCTAAACGATTAAGACTTGCTTCCAATCAATAGCCAAAAGAACTTAAAGAATATTGAGATGCCAATTCTGTAAGTATTAAGACTTGCTTCCAATCAATGGCCAAAAAAACTTAATGAACCATGTGAAAGCAATTCGTTATGGATTAAATCCTGCTTCCAATCAATGGCCGAAAGAACCTAAAGGACAAAGACAAACCAATTCCAAAAGGATTAAGACTTGCTTCCAATGAATGGCCAAATGAACTTAAAGAGCAATGTGAAACCAATTCCTTAAGGATTAAGACTTGCTTCCAATGATGGCCAACAGAACTTAAAGAATAATGAGAAACCAATTCCTTAAGTATTAAGACTTGCTTCCCATCAATGGCCAAAAGAATTTAACTGACAAAGTGAAACCAATTCATTGTGGATTAAGTCCTGCTTCCAATCAATGGCCAAAAGAACAAAAAGGACAAGGACAAACCAATTCCTAAAGGATTAAGACTTGCTTCCAACCAATGGCCAAAAGAACTTAAAGAATAATGAGAAACCAATTCCTTAGGGATTAGGACTTGCTGCCGATCAATGGCCAAAAAAACTTAAAGAGCAAAGTGAAAGCAATTCATTATGGATTAAATCTTGCTTCCAATCAATAGTTAAAAGAACTTAAAGCACAAAGGCAAACCAATTCCTAAAGGATTAAGACTTGCTTCCAATCAATAGCCAAAAGAACTTAAAGAATAATGAGAAACCAAATTCTAAAGGATTAAGACTTGCTTCCAATCGATGGCCAAAAACAACTTAAAGGATGAAGTGAAAGCTATTCAATATGGATTAAATCATGCTTCCAATCAATGGCCAAAAGAACTGAAAGGACAAGGACAAACTTATTCCTAGAGGATTAAGACTTGCTTCCAACCAATGACCAAAAGAACTTAATGATTATTGAGAAACCAATTCCTTAAGGATTAAGACTTGCTTCCAATCAACGGCCAAAAGAATTTAACTGAGAAAATGAAGCCAATTGATTATGGATTAAATCTTGCATCCAATCTATGGTCAAAAGAGTTTAAAGGACAAGGACAAACGAATTCCTAAAGGATTAAGACTTGCCTCCAATCAATAGGGAAAAGAACTTAAAGAATAATGAGAAACCAATTCCTAAAGCAGTAAGACTTTCTTCCAATCAATGGCCAAAAGAACTTAAAGAACAAAGTGAAAGCAATTCATTATGGATTAAATCTTGCTTCCAATCAACGGCCGAAAGAACTTAAAGAACAAAGGCAAGCCAATTCCTAAAGGATTAAGACTTGCTTCCAATCAATAACCAAAAGAACACAAAGAATATAGAGAAACCAATTCCTTAAGGATTAAGACTTACTTCCAATCAATGGCCAAAAGAACTTAAAGAACAAAGTGAAAGCAATTCAATATGGATTAAATCCTGCTTCCAATCAATGGCCAAAAGAACTTAAAGGACAAAGGCAAACCAATTCCTAAATGATTAAGACTTGCTTCCGATGAATAGCCAAAAGTACTTGAAGAATAATGAGAAATCAATTCCTTACGGATTAAGACTTGCTTCCAATCAATGGCCAGAAGAATTTAAAGAACAAAGTGAAAGCAATTCATTATGGATGAAATCTTGCTTCCAATCAATGGCCGAAGGAACTTAAAGAACGAAGGCAAACCAATTCCTAAGGGATTAAGACTTGCTTCCAATGAATACCCAAAAGAACTTAAAGAATAATGAGAAACCAATTCCTAAAGGATTAAGACTTGCTTCCAATCAATTGCCAAAAGAACTTAAAGAACAAAGTGAAAGCAATTCATTATGGACTAAATCTTGCTTTCAATCAATGGCCAAAAGAACTTAACGGACAAAGAGAAACCAATTCCCAATAGATTAAGAATTGCTTCCAATCACTAGCTAAAAGAACTTAAAGAGTAATGAGAAACCAATTCCTTAAGGACTAAGACTTGCTACCCATCAATGGCACAAGAATTTAACTAAGAAAGTGATACCAAATCATTATGGATTAAGTCTAGCTTCCAATCAATGGCCAAAACAATTGAAAGGACAAGGACAAACTAATTCCTAAAGGATTAAGACTTGCTTCCAACCAATGGCCAAAAGAACTTAAAGAACAAAGTGAAACCAATTCATTATGGATTAAATCTTGCTTCCAATCAACGGCCAAAACAACTTAAAGGACAAAGACAAACCAATTCCTAAAGGATTAAGACTTGCTTCCAATCAATGGCGTTGGCCAAAAGAACTTAAAGAATAACAGGAAACCAATTCCTTAAGGATTAAGATTTGGTTCCAATCAATGCCCAAAAGAACTTAAAGAACATAGTGAAAACAATTCATTATGGATTATGTCTTGCATCCAATCAATGGCCAAAAGAATTGAAAGGACAAGAACAAACCAATTCCTAAAGGATCAAGACTTGCTTCCAATCAATCGCTAAAAGAACTTAAAGAATAATGAGAAACTGACACCTTAAGGATTAAGACTTGCTTCCCATCAATGGCCAAAATAAAGGACGAGGACAAACCAATTCTAAAGGATTAAGACTTGCTTCCAATCAATAGCCAAAAGAACTTAAAGAATAATGAAAAACCAATTCCTAAAGGATTAAGGCTTGCTCCCAATCATTGGCCAAAAGAACTTAAAGAACGAAGTGAAAGCAATTCATTATGGATAAAATCTTGCTTCCAATCAATGGCCAAAAGAACTTTAAGGACAAAGGCAAACCAATTCCTAAAGGATTAAGACCTGATTCCAACCAATAGCCAAAAGAACTTAAAGAATAATGAGAAACAAATTCCTAAAGGATTAAGACTTGCTTCCAATCAATGGCTAAAAGAACTTAAAGAATGTAGCGAAAACAATTCCTTGTGGATTAAATCTTGCTTCCAATCAATGGCCAAAAGAACTTAACGGACAAAGAGAATCCTATTCCTAAAGGATTAAGACTTGCTTCCAATCAATGGCTAAAAGAACTTAAAGAATAATGAGAAACCAATTCCTTAAGTATTAAGACTTGCTTCCCATCAATGGCCAAAATAATTTAACTGACAAAGGGAAGCCAATTCATTATGGATTAAGTCTTGCATCCAATCAGCGGCCAAAAGAACTTAAAGGACAAGGACAAACCAATTCCTAAAGGATTAAGACTTGCTTCCAACCAATAGCCAAAAGAACTTAAAGAACAATGAGAAATCAATTCCGAAAGGATTAAGACTTGCTTCCAATCAATGGCCTAAAGAACTTAAAAGAATGAAGTGAAAGCAATTGATTATGGATTAAATCTTGCTTCCAATCAATGGCCAAAAGAACATAACGAACTAAGAGAAACCAATTCCTAAAGGATTAAGACTTGCTTCCCTTCAAAGGCCAAAAGAATTTAACTAACAAAGTGAAACCAATTCATTATGGATTAAGTCTTGCTTCCAATCAATGGCCAAAGGAACTGAAAGGACAAGGACAAACCAATTCCTAAAGGATTAAGACTTGCTTCCACCCAATGGCCAAAAGAACTTAAAGAATAATGAGAAACGAATTCCTTAAGGATTAAGACTTGCTTCCAATCAATGGCCAAAAGAACTTAAAAGACAAAGGCAAACCAATTCCTAAATGATTAAGACTTGCTTCCAATCAATGGCCAAAAGAACTTAAAGACTTGCTTCCAATCAATGGCCAAAAGAACTTAAAGAATAATGAGAAGCCAATTCTTTAAGGATTAAGACTTACTTCCAATCAATGGCCAAAAGAACTTAAAGAACAATGTGAAAACAATTCGTTATGGATTAAATCTTGCTTCCAATCAATGGCCGAAAGAACCTAAAGGACAAAGACAAACCAATTCCAAAAGGATTAAGACTTGCTTGCAATGAATGGCCAAATGAACTTAAAGAACAATGAGAAACCAATTCCTTAAGGATTAAGACTTGTTTCCAATCAATGGTCAAAAGAATTTAACTAACAAAGCAACACCAATTCATTATGGAATATGTCTTGCATCCAATCAACGGCCAAAAGAACTTAAAGGACAAGAACAAACCAATTCCTAAAGGATTAAGACTTGCTTCCTGTAACATCCCCATTTTCACCTAAGTTAATTAGCTCGGTGTTCCCAGCTAATTAGAGGGGTTAGCGATTAATTGAGAATTAATCGATTAATCTCGAGAGCAAGGGCGTAATAAATTAAAGGCAAGTCAACAATTGAAATGTGATGCATTAAAGGTTAAAATTAAGAACCTGATTGCCCAATCCTTATTAACCCATGATTTAGAACATACAATCAAGGTGACCTAACCTTATTAACTAAATGCATGTCAAAACACCACATCCTAATCACTCGAAAATTAATCCTCACACCCACTTCACATAATTAATGAGGAAAAATCCTTTTCAATAAAAATGTGTTAAGGTATAATTGAACCAATCAAATTAATTAATATTTAGATAATTGTAACAATTATAAAGATGTAGAAACTTCCCTTTAATTATTGTTTGAAAATTTGGTCAAGGTAAGAGTCATATCCAACCATCCATTTGCCTTCTCATCATACACCCCTAGATCAAGAGTCTATCCTAGCAGTGTTCCTTAAGTCAAGACAAGAAATGTACTCTCCTCCATCAAGATAGTGACACTTGGAGTGATCATAGCCATCCAAGCCAAATCCTAAGAGAGCTCATGCTTTCAACCACTTAAAAAACACTACATGGTCTTTACCCAAATTGCCAAGACTCAAAGGAAACACAACTCTCTCATTTGCCCTAAGGTTTTTCCCACTCTCTAACTTGTGTAAGAAGTAAAAATCACATCACACTCCCCCCTCATTTTGCGCCACCTTCAGCCCCCTCTCTCTCCTCATTCCATTTTTCATTCCTCTCACTAAAACACACCAAGCTCTCTCCTCTCTCTAAGTCTCATACTCTCTTCTTCTTCCAAGCTTCATTATTTTTCTTCCAACCTTCTTACTACTTCCTACCTCCTCTCCATCACCACACTCACAATCCCTTCAAGGACTACCATTTTTGGTCCTTGGAGAAACAAAGCCACTCATACACAAGCCCCATTTTCAAGCTTACAAGAAGAAAGGCTCTCTTCAACCATCTCCTCATCCCAAATCTTTCAAGAAAGCTCTCTTTGGTAGTGACTCTTACCCTTCTTCTCCATGTATTTTTCAAGCTCTAGAACCCCTAAGCTCTTCATAGCTAGGTGGTTTTAAAGCTTGCTTCAAGGTCTCATGGCCATATCTTACTCTATGAGTTTTCTTGCCTTGTTGAAAATGTTGTTTTAAAATGAAATTTTGTGGTATGATGGTTTTTATGTGTCTTGCTTTAATTTGTTTTAAAATACTGATTTCGTAACTAAAATATTGAATATGATGGTGAGATAAAACATGAAAATGGTGATTTGAAGTGATATAATAATTTCTCCATAAGCTTAAAGTGAAAAATATAAAAGCTAGTTAAGCTTGATTTCTAGCAGTCTGTAATACATATAGTATAACTCATTCTACAAAACTAAAAATGTAATGAAACTAATTTTCTATGAAAGTAGACTCAAATAGCTTTCCATGCATATAAAATATGTGAGATTTGGCCTTAAAACGGGAGAGATATGAATTTTCAAAGTTTGCTGTTCCTGGATGGGTTTCTGTTCGGGCAGTAGGTAATAAAACATGCATAACTCAAGTTATACAGAATATTTTTGAGTGGGACCAAGTTTTTTAGAAATCTAAGACATATAGGAACATCCCTATAAAACAGTTTTGGCAGATTCCTTGTGAGGAGTTCACAGTAATGTTTAAAAATCACTGACACGAGATGAACTTTCAAGTCTGAATAGCTAGAATAAAATATGCATAACTCAAGTTACAAAATGAATTTTTGAGTGGAATTTCTTTTGTTTAAAAATAGACTCAGAGAAGTATAATCATACAAAAATTTGAAACAAAAGAATAAAAGATGAAATTATGGTGAATTTTTGAAGTTACTGCCCCACTGTAAAAGTAAAATTGGTTATGGTAAAAGTTAATGGTTAATGAGGAATAAGTTTTAAGACATTAAAACCCTTACATTAAGTACTAGAAAACCTTCACAATTTAACTTAAAAGTTTTAAAAGAGATAATAGATAAATTGGCCCTATGCCTAATAAAAGAGTTTACACAAGAGACAACCTCAATTAAAAGCTTGCACCAAATTTACTAAGCTAAGCTCACAAAACTTTGCTTGAGAATATGCCTATGTTTATGTGCAAGCATGATGTTGTTATGATGATCATGATGATGATGATATGATAATGATGGTATGATATGAAGCTTAATGATATGTGATATTGGTTTCTTTGTTTGGCAAAATTTTGGGAAGCTTCGGTCTAGCCGTTATGCTGCCGAAATTTTGTAAAAATTGTGGACTTAGAAATATTTTGCATCATAAGCTTTAATAAGAAGAGATTTAATAAAGTGTGTGATCCTTCAAAAGGGAAGATGACCTAATTAAAGTTCCTCTCACCCACGACTCACATGAGGCATGGCATGACCTAGCTAGTGTGAGTATAGGGGATAGGGCTTACATGAGGCATGGCATGACCCATCTAGTGTAAGTACCGAAATTTTATGGTGGTGACGGCCATGGTATGAGCTCATTACCACTTATGTTTAGTGGGTGAAAAGAAAAGGACTTAAGATAAGTCAAGTTAAGAAAAGAAAGGGACCTCGGTCCGACCCATTCTTTCAAAGAGTTAAAAGCAAGTTCTTGTTCCTGTCCCCATTTAAACCCAACATCCTTTTTAACAATTTCAGTTAAAGGAGCAGCAATGGTAGAGAAAATTTTTCACAAATCTCCTATAAAACCCAGCTAAACCATGAAAACTCCTTACTTCAGAAACACTCTTAGGCGTTGGCCATTCTTGAATAGCCTTCACCTTCTCCTCATCAACCTCAATACCATGTGCACTCACAACAAAACCAAGAAACACAACTCTATCAATGCAAAATGTGCACTTCCTAAGGTTGGCATACAACTTCTCCTTCACGGCAATCCACACACATCCTCCAAGTGCCATCTTTCTTTGGAACCAACAAAACTAGAACAGCACATGGACTCATGCTTTCCCTCACATACCCTTTAGCCAGCAAATCATCCACTTGCCTTTGAAGCTCCTTTGTCTCCTCAGGATTACTTCTATAGGCTGGTCTATTTGGAATACTAGCTCCAGGCACAAAATCAATTTGGTGCTCAATCCCTCTCAATGGTGGTAATCCACTTGGCACCTCACTAGGGAACACATCTTCAAACTTCTACAACAAAGAAAAAAAACAACTAGGCAAATTTGGGTTAAGTTCAGTTTCATAGAGTAAAACCTCCTTAAATCGAATCATAATCAAAGCTCTCTTGCCTAACAAAGCACTTTTCAAATCTCTCTCTTTTGCATAAAAACATTTCCTCTCACTCTCTTCATTTTTCTCAATCTTCTCTTTCTTTTCACTCTTTTCTTTCTTTGCATTTTTCTCACCTCTTTCTTTTCTTTATTTTCTCTCACCATTGGGCCTTGTTCTTTATTCTTTTCTCTCATGGCCTCTTTTCTCTCTTTTTCTTTTTCCTCACTTCCCAAATTCCCCATACAAGTTTGTTGAAGCTTCATTTGATCAAGATACACCTCCTTGGGCGATAATGGTGCAAGAGTGATCTTGTGGCCATTATACTCAAAGGAATACCTATTCTTGTACCCATCATGTAGCACACGCCTATCAAATTGCCATGGTCTCCCCAACAACAAATGACTAGCCTGCATGGGTACTACATCACACATTACTTCATCACTATACTTCCCAACGGAGAATGCAACCACAACTTGTCTAGTAACTTTCACTTCCCCACTATTTTTCAACCATTGCAACCTATATGGATTAGGATGCTTATCATGCTTCAATCCCAACTTCTCCACTAAGGTGGTACTAGCAACATTGGTGCAACTTCCACCATCAGCAATCAAACTGCACACCTTTCCACTAACCAAACATCTAGTGTGAAAGATGTTCTCTCTTTGCTCTAGGCTATCCTCCTTAACTTGCATATTCAAAGCATGTCTAGCAACAAGAGACTCACCATGCACAGCATATTCAACATTCTCATCATTATCAGAACAGTCCTCTAATGGTGGCATATCATCACTACCATCAGACTTACCATCATCAGATTCTGATACAACTTCACCTCCCCTAATGACCATTGTTCTCTTGTTCGGGCAATTAGATGCATAATGGCCCAAGCCGTGGCACTTGAAGCATTTAACATCTCTATGTCTAGAAGTAGCAGTAGAAGAAGATGAATTCGAAGTACCATTCTTCTTGGCTATGTCCAGTCCCTTCTCCTTGGGATTTGAGTCCTTATTCTTCTTTGTGTCCTCATACTTAGACCATTTTGAACCCCACTTCGAGTTGGAATTCAAAAATGCCTTAGCTGCCCTTCTTTGATTTTGTTGTTTCTCCACCTTCATTGACATGCTAACTAAATCCTCCATCTCCACATAATGGTGTAATTCTACCACATCTGCAATCTCCTTGTTTAAACCACCTATAAACCGAGCCATAGTTACTTCCATGTCCTCCTCAATGTTGGCTTTAATCATGAGCATTTCCATCTCCTTGTGGTAATCTTCTACTGACTTGGAGCCTTGAATGAGCCTATGCAATTTTTAATGCACTTCCCTATAGTAGTGGGAAGGAACAAATCTCTTCTTCATTATCCTCTTCATCTCATCCCAAGTTTCTATGGGGTATTCCCCATTCCTCCTTCTGGACTTAACTAGCTCATCCCACCAAATTAGAGCGTAATCAAAAAATTCCACAAAGACCTAATCGACCTTCTTCTCTTCAGAGTAATTATGACAAGCAAAAATCATCTCCACCTTTCTTTCCCACTCTAAATAAGCTTCAGCACCATTCCTACCCTTGAATGGTGGTATCTACATCTTGATAGCATTAATGTTGCTATCCCAAGCTCTGTTTCTAGTTCTCCTATTTCTGGCTGAATCAACTTCATCAAACTCCTCCCCAGATAGCTCATGGCTGGAATCATGGTGACGTCGATTCCTCAGATCAACCCGTCTACTACCTCTGGACATGCTTTGTGTCATCTCCTTTCTCCACTCATCCATCTCATCAAGTTTACTATTCAACTTCTGAAATTGACTAGTGAAAGCTTGGTACATGAGCTTCATGTCAAGTATCATACCAGGTTCCTCTTCATAATTTTCTTTTCCTTCCTTCCTTGAGTTGTTAGCCATTGAACAACCTACAAAATGTTAATAAAAGAAAAGGACCTCACAAGCACTCTCTCACGTGTTTGCACTCAAAATTGGGTACACTCATGTTTTCACTCAATTCTTGGCTTTTACCCTCTTTTGTGCTCACCACTCTTGCCTTTTATCACTCTTGATCACTTTAGAATGTTGCACTTTAGAAATTAAATGAAATCAAGCAAGGCAAATCCACAAGTAATATTACAATCAGAATTTGATGACAAGGACCAAGAGAAACTCAAGTTGAAGACTCAGAATGGATTACTTAATTTGCAAGGAAAAAAAAAATGCAAAAGACACACAACTAAGGATTACTTAGACTCCAAGGAACTCAAGATAACACAAAATCTGGTGTAAATCAACCAAATCTGATGTAAATCAGAGTTAAAAATCAAAATTTAAATTCCAAGGAAAGACAAGATATGTAATCTGATTTGAATTAAAACTAAATCTAAACACAATCTTTTTGAATTTGAAACAAAGGATAATGTAATCTGATGTGAATCAAAACTAAATCTGAGTATAATCCTTTCAATCTTTTGTAACTTCCCCTCCTTCTTCTCTTTTTTTTTTTTCGTCCTTCTTTTTTTTGGCTTTTTTTTCGTTTTTTTTTCTGCACCTTCTTTTTTTTTTTTTTTTCAAATTTGAACTAGCAACAAAGACTGAAAGCAAATAGGAGAAACACAAAGATGGAACAAAGATATGACCGCAACACAAAGGATAGACAAAAAAATAAGAACGCAAACAGATAAGCAAAGAAGACAAAAGGTAAATGTAGAAGATAGATAAATAGGAATTTATCTAGACCTTGCTTTGATATCAAATGATGCGGAACCCTGTGGATATAAAGATCCAGAAACCCCAGGCACACACTTTGATAGAAAGCAAGATGTAGAATAAAGACCCTTCCTACTAAACCCCCAAGAAACCTGTCCTTGCAAACGTAGATAACAGGGAAAAGATAGAATAGAAATTGATTGAATATCGCAAAGAATTTACCTTAGAATGAATTCTCTCAATTTCTTGATGCAACAAGCAAAGCAAATCACTCACCTCACTTGCACACAAAAGCACAGTTTTCTTGAAAGAAAACAAAACAGAATTTCAATTAATCAAAAACTGATAAACAATGTGTTCCTTGAGGTATTTATAACCTCTTACACTAGGTTAAACACTTAAACTAAGTCCAAGCCCAATAAGAAGTGTTCTGATGCTAAATAATATGAATTTGGCAGGATAAAACATAAAACATAAAATATGGGCTAAATAAAATAACTAAAAGTTTAGATGTCCTAAATACTTAAACTAACTAAACTAAACAAGACCAAAATAGGATAATGGCCCAACATGGCCAATATAAGCTTCTAAACCCAATTAGCAGCAAATAACAAAATCTTGGGTTGTCCATTAGCATGTGTTGGCATCTTCTTGGTCCATTCTTGATACATGTCTTCCACAATTGCTTTAGCCAAGTTCCCAAAGCTTTCCTTCAGCATCTTTGCTCTTGCCCTTGTGATAGGTCCCACGGGCATGCTGAAATTTCCATCTTGCCCTTTAGTGCTGGAATGTCCAATTTGTCCTTCGGAGCACGTATCACCAGGCTTGAAACGAGACGTAGCAGATGTGGTGGGAAAGTGCTTAGTTTGTCAAAAGGTGAAAATTGAGCACCAAAAAGCCTCAGGCATGCTGCAGCCATTAGAGATCCCTGAATGGAAATGGGATGGAATCTCTATAGATTTCGTGATGGGTTTACCCCGAACACAAGCGGGATTTGATGCCATATGGGTTGTTGTGGATAGGTTGACAAAGTCTGCCCACTTCTTACCCATAAGAGCGAATTATCCTTTGGATAAGCTAGCCCAGCTATACATCCAAGAGATTGTAAGGCTGAACGGAGTACCTACAACCATTGTGTCTGATAGAGACCCAAGGTTTACCTCTAGGTTCTGGGGAGCCTTGCAAAAGGCATTTGGGACGAAACTTTGTTTAAGTACAGCCTGCCACCCCCAGACTGATGGACAATTAGAAAGAACCATACAAACCCTAGAGGATATGTTGAGAGCATGTGTAATGGACCAACCCAGAAGTTGGGACAAACACCTACCCCTCATCGAGTTAGCCTACAACAATAGTTTCCATGCTAGCATTGGGATGGCGCCTTATGAAACCCTGTATGGCAGAAAGTGCCAATCTCCACTTTGTTGGTATGAACCGGATGAGCAAAGCCTCTTAGGGCCTGATCTAGTTAGACAAACCACCAAACAAATTAAGAGGATAAGGGAAAGGATTCTCACAGCACAAAGTCATCAAAAGAGCTATGCGGATAAGTGGCGAAAGTCAATCGAGTTCCAAGAGGGAGAACACGTATTCTTGAAAATCACTCCTACAACAGGCATTGGTAGAGCCCTTAGAGTCAAAAAGTTGAGCCCTCATTTTCTTGGCCCTTTTGAAATCTTGAAACGAGTAGGAACAGTTGCCTACCAAATAGCATTACCACCCCATTTGTCAAACCTTCACAATGTTTTCCATGTCTCCCAACTGAGAAAGTACAACTCCAACCCTAATCATCTTCTTGAGCCAGAAAGTGTACAGTTAGGGGAAGACCTAACCTTCAACCTACCGCCTATGAGAATCATAGATAGGAAGGTCAAGCAGCTGAGGAACAAGTCTATGCCCTTAGTAAAAGTGGTCTGGGGAAGAGGAAACTTGGAAGAGCACATGTGGGAACTCGAGGCAGAGATGCAAAGAGATTTTCCCTACCTGTTTTCAGGTAACAAATTTTGAGGGCAAAATTCTTTTCAAGGAAGGGAGAAATGTAACATCCTCATTTTCACCTAAGTTAATTAGCTCGGTGTTCCCAGCTAATTAGAGGGGTTAGCGATTAATTGAGAATTAATCGATTAATCTTGAGAGCAAGGGCTTAATAAATTAAAGGCAAGTCAACAATTGAAATGTGATGCATTAAAGGTTAAAATTAAGAACCTAATTGCACAATCCTTATTAACCCATGATTTAGAACATACAATCAAGGTGACCTAACCTTATTAACTAAATGCATGTCAAAACACCACATCCTAATCACTCGAAAATTAATCCTCACACCCTCTTCACATAATTAATGAGGAAAAATCCTTTCAATAAAAATGTGTTAAGGTATAATTGAACCAATCAAATTAATTAACATTTAGATAATTGTAACAATTATAAAGATGTAGAAACTTGCTTTTAATTATTGTTTGAAAGTTTGGTCAAGGCAAGAGTCATATCCAACCATCCATTTGCCTTCTCATCATATACCTCTAGATCAAGAGTCTATGCTAGTAGTGTTCCTTATGTCAAGACAAGAAATGTACTCTTGTCCATTAAGATAGTGACACTTGGAGTGATCATAGCCATCCAAGCCAAATCCTAAGAGAGCTCATGCTTTTAACCACTTGAAAAACACTACATGGTCTTTACCCAAATTGCCAAGACTCAAAGGAAACACAACTCTCTCTTTTGCCCTAAGGTTTTTCCCACTCTCTAGCTTGGGTAAGAAGCAAAAATCACATCACACTCCCCCCTCATTTTGTGCTACCTTCAACCCCCTCTCTCTCCTCATTCGATTTTTCATTCCTCTCACTAAAACACACCAAGCTCTCTCCTATCTCCAAGTCTTATACTCTCTTCTTCTTCCAAGCTTCATTGTTTTTGTTCCAACCTTCTTACTACTTCCTACCTCCTCTCCATCACCACACTCACAATCCCTTCAAGGACTACCATTTTTGGTCCTTGGAGAAACAAAGCCACTCATACACAAGCCCCATTTTCAAGCTTACAAGAAGGAAGGCTCTATTCAACCATCTCCTTATCCCAAATCTTTCAAGAAAGCTCTCTTTGGTTGTGACTCTTACCCTTCTTCTCCATGTATTTTTCAAGCTCTAGAACCCCTAAGCTCTTCATAGCTAGGTGGTTTTAAAGCTTGCTTTAAGGTCTCATGACCATATCTTACTCTATGAGTTTTCTTGCCTTGGTGAAAATGTTGTTTTAAAATGAAATTTTGTGGTATGATGGTTTTTATGTGTCTTGCTTTAATTTGTTTTAAAATAATGATTTGGTAACTAAAATATTGAATATGATGGTGAGATAAAACATGAAAATGGTGATTTGAAGTGATATAACAATTTCTACATAAGCTTGAAGTGCAAAATATAAAAGCTAGTTAAGCTGGATTTTTAGCAGTCTGTAATATGTATGGTATAAATCATTCTAAAAAGCTCAAATGTAATGAAACTAATTTTCTGTGAAAGTAGACTCAAAGAGCTTTCCAAATATATAAATTATGTGAGATTTGGCCTTAAAACGGGAGAGATATGAATTTTCAAAGTTTGCTGTTCCTGGATGGATTTCTGTCCGGGCAGTAGGTAATAAAACGTGCATAACTCAAGTTATACAGAACATTTTTGAGTGGGACCAAGTTTTTTAGAAAGCTAAGACATGGAGGAACATCCCCATAAAACAGTTTTGGCAGATTCCTTGTGAGGAGTTCACAGTAATGTTTAAAAATTATTGACCCGAGATGAACTTTCAAGTCTGAACAGTCAGAATAAAATGTGCATAACTCAAGTTATAAAATGAATTTTTGAGTGAGGTTTCTTTTTTTCTAAAATAGACTCAGAGAAGTATCATACCAAAATTAGAAATAAAAGAATAAAATATGAAATTATGGTGAATTTTTGAAGTTACTGCCCCATTGTAAAAGTAAAACTGGTTATGGTAAAAGTTAAAGGTTAATGAGGAATAAGCTTTAAGACATTAAAACCCTTGCATTAAGTATTAGAAAACCTTCACAATTTAACTTAAAAGTTTTTAAAGAGATAATAGATAAATTGGCCCTATGCCTAATAAAAGAGTTTACACAAGAGACAACCTCAATTAAAAGCTTGCACCAAATTTACTAAGCTAAGCTCACAAAACTTTGCTTGAGAATATGTCTATGTTTATGTGCAAGCATGATGTTGTTATGATGATCATGATGATGATGATATGATAATGATGGTATGATATGATGCTTAATGATATGTGATATTGGTTTCTCTATTTGGCAAAATTTTGGGAAGTTTCGGTCTAGCCGTTATGCTGGCGAAATTTTGTAAAAATTGTGGACTTAGAAATATTTTGCATCATAAGCTTTAATAAGAAGAGATCTAATAAAGTGTGTGATCCTTCAAAAGGGAAGGTGACCTAATTAAAGTTTCTCTCACCCACGACTCACATGAGGCATGGCATGACCCAGTTAGTGTGAGTATAGGGGATAGGGCTTACATGAGGCATGGCATGACCTAGCTAGTGTAAGTACCGAAATTTTATGGTGGCGACGGCCACGGTATGAGCTCATTACCACTTATGCTTAGTGGGTGAAAAGAAAACAACTTAAGATAAGTCAAGTTAAGAAAAGAAAGGGACCTCGGTCCGACCCAAGTAAAGAATGAAACTCATAAGATGTGCATGCATGATAAAAATTGTCATACAAATTCTTATGTATACCATGATGTTAGCATATGAGAAATACGTACTTAAAATGGAACCCACTTCGGACATTGATATTTTCGAAAACCTAAGAATTGAACCTATTGAATGCTCACTATTTTCATTTATAAAACCCAAGTGGCTAGGACGATGACGATGACACTTATGTGTCAGGGTCGAGTCCTACTGAGAAATCTTATTTCTCACCCTAGTTGTTTTTTTGTCTCGTCACCAGATACCTATGGCGCACCCCGTGGAGTGGAGCATGAACCCTCTCCACCATGAGTGGGCCTATGATGGGGATACTCACGCTATTGTGGCCACGACCGCCACAATAGTTCGCACATATTTTCACTTGGGTCGAATTTTTGAGCAAGAGGAGCCAGAAGTCCCGCCAGACCCTATAGACGTTTCATCGGCTCACCTTGGACCACTGCTAGGTCCTTGGGATTTCCCGCCTGAGCCATTGCCAAAATTCGAGATGGAGCCAATGTCTTCGGGTCTACCTGCAGCCGAGCCCGTGCCACTGCCGGAGATTCCCGTGATTGAGGTGAGTTCGACGGCCACCCCTAGGGCTGCAGCCGCTTCACCGCCACTCCCCGAGTATCACCCCGCCGCGTCTGAGGAGGATCCCTCCGAGGAACATTCTTCGGTGGCCAGCTATACTCCTGATCGTCGCATCCGTCACATTGAGGTGATCAGCAGGCACCCTCGCATCTCCATACTCCTCATGTTCCCCGAGGTCGAGGAGCAAGGGGGACCAGGCACTTGAAAACCTGAGTCCATCCAGTTGAAGGGCACGGAAGGGGCAGAGAAGCCAGCACATGTCTATGTGGGCCTATTCCATTATTGCTCCTTATCCTTTGTATTTCATTTTGTATCGGACCTTGCCAGACTTGTATACGTTTGATATTTTGGGGCCATGGCATGACCATGAGTTCCCTTTTTATGTATTTGTTGGAGATTATGAGACTATTTATATCTAAATGGTTGTTTTAGTGATGTGAATGCATGGTATTTGAATTTATCCCTTATTCCTTTAATTTATGACTGAAATCTTTGCGATACGCTTGTTTATTGCTATCTTTTCGCGCAAGGCTTTACTTTTCAAAGTGATGACGTATTTCAAAAAAAAAAAAATTTACTGTATTCTCCACGTAATTTAATTTCAAGCGAAGTTTAGTTTTCCACGAGCATAAGTAACAACTAATAAAATGCCGTAATACGACTTAAGCGTAGTATGGATTTATTAGGGTGTTACACTTCCAACCAATGGCCAGATGAACGTAAAGAATAACGAGAAACCCATTCCTTAAGGATTAAGACTTGCTTCCAATCAATGGCCGAAAGAACATAAAGAACACAGAGAAAGCAATTCAATATGGATTAAATCTTGCTTCCAATCAATGGCCAAAAGAACTTAAAGGACAAAGGCAAACCAATTTCTAAAGGATTAAGACTTGCTTCTAATCAATAGCGAAAAGAACTTAAAGAATAATGAGAAACCAATTCCTAATGGATTAGGACTTGCTTCCAACCAATGGCAAAAAGAAGTTCAAGAACAAAGTGAAAGCAATTCATTATGGATTAAATCTTGCTTCCAATCAATGGCCAAAAGAACTTAAAGGACAAAGGCAAGCCAATTCCAAAAGGATTAAGACTTGCTTCCAATCAATAGTCAAAAGAACACAAAGAATAATGAGAAACCAATTCCTTAAGGATTAAGACTTGCTTCAAATCAATGGCCAAAAGAACTTAAAGAACAAAGTGAAAGCAATTCATTATGGATTAAATCTTGCTTCCAATCAATGACCAAAGGAAATTAAAGGACAAAGCCAAGCCAATTCCGAAAGGATTAAGACTTGCTTCCAATCAATAGTCAAAACAACACAAAGAATAATGAGAAACCAATTCCTTAAGGATTAAGACTTGCTTCCAGTCAACGGCCAAAAGAACTTAAAGGATAAAGGGAAACCAATTCCTAAATGATTAAGACTTGCTTCCGATCAATAGCCAAAAGAACTTAAAGAATAATTAGAAACCAATTCCTTACGGATTAAGACTTACTTCCAATCAATGGCCAGAAGAACTTAAAGAATAGAATGAAAGCAATTCATTATGGATTAAATCTTGCTTCCAATCAATGGCCAAAAGAACTTAAAGAATAATGAGAAACTAATTCCTAAAGGATTAAGACTTGCTTCCAATCAATTGCCAAAAGAACTTTAGGAACGAAGTGAAAGCAATTCATTATGAATTAAATCTTGCTTTCAATCAATAGCCAAAAGAACTTAACGGACAAAGAGAAACCAATTCCTAAAGGATTAAGACTTGCTTCCAACCAATGGCCAAAAGAACTTAAAGAATAATGAGAAACCAATCTTTAAGGATTAAGACTTGTTTCCAATCAATGGCCAAAAGAATTTAACTGACAAAGAGAAGCCAATTCATTATGGATTAAGTCTTGCATCCAATCAGTGGCCAAAAGAACTTAAAGGACAAGGACAAACCAATTCCTAAAGGATTAAGACTTGCTTCCAATCAATAGCCAAAAGAACTTAAAGAACAATAAGAAACCAATTCCGAAAGGATTAAGACTTGCTTCCAATCAATGGCCTAAAGAACTTAAAGAACAAGGTGAAAGCAATTGATTATGGATTAAATCTTGCTTCCAGTCAATGGCCAAAAGAACATAACGAACAAAGAGAAACCAATTCCTAAAAGATTAAGACTTGCTTCCCATCAAAGGCCAAAAGAATTTAACTAACAAAGTGACACGAATTCATTATGGATTAAGTCTTGCTTCCAATCAATGGCCAAAAGAACTGAAAGGACAAGGACAAACCAATTCCTAAAGGATTAAGACTTGCTTCCAACCAATGGCCAAAAGAACTTAAAGAATAATGAGAAACGAATTCCTTAAGGATTAAGAACTACTTCCAATCAATGGCGAAAAGAACATAAACAACAAAGTGAAAGCAATTCATTATGGATTAAATCTTGCTTCCAATCAATGGCCAAAAGAACTTAAAGGACAATGGCAAACCAATTCCTAAACGATTAAGACTTGCTTCCAATCAATAGCCAAAAGAACTTAAAGAATAATGGGAAGCCAATTCTTTAAGGATTAAGACTTGCATCCAATCAATGGCCAAAAGAACTTAAAGAACAATGTGAAAGCAATTCCTTATGGATTAAATCTTGCTTCCAATCAATGGCTGAAAGAACCTAAAGGACAAAGACAAACCAATTCCAAAAGGATTAAGACTTGCTTGCAATGAATGGCCAAATGAACTTAAAGAACAATGAGAAACCAATTCCTTAAGGATTAAGACTTGCTTCCAATCAATGGTCAAAAGAATTTAACTAACAAAGCAACACCAATTCATTATGGATAAAGTATTGCATCCAATTAACGGCCAAAAGAACTTAAGGGACAAGGACAAACCGATTCCTAAAGGGTTAAGATTTGCTTCCAACCAATGGCCAGAAGAACTTAAAGAATAACGAGAAACCAATTCCTTAAGGATTAAGACTTGCTTCCAATCAATGGCCGAAAGAACATAAAGAACACAGTGAAAGCAATTCATTATGGATTAAATCTTGCTTCCAATCAATGGCCAAAAGAACTTAAAGGACAAAGGCAAACCAATTCCTAGAGGATTAAGACTTGCTTCCAATCAATAGCCAAAAGAACTTAAAGAATAATGAGAAACCAATTCCTAAAGGATTAGGACTTGCTTCCAACCAATGGCTAAAAGAACTTAAAGAACAAAGTGAAAGCAAGTCATTATGGATTAAATCTTGCTTCCAATCAATGGCCAAAAGAACTTAAAGGACAAAGGCAAGCCAATTCCGAAAGGATTAAGACTTGCTTCTAATCAACAGCCAAAAGAGCTCAAAGAATAATAAGAAACTGATACGAAATACGGAAACGAATCGCCTTGAAATTTAGTTTTAGGGAAGGATATTGATGCCACACTCAAGAAAGATGAGAAGGTGAGTGATAAGTCATGAGGATTTTGATCGCCACAAGTTGCCTTGATAAGATCAAATTTAGTTCTTTGCCGAAGAACTCAAGGGAAGCTCTCACAATAGAGAAAACTCAGATTTCATTCAAATTCAAGATGTTTTTGCATTACAAGAGTTCTCCTATTTATGGGCTTAGTGGAGGACTGAAGCATTGGACCTCTACTACACTTCCTACTAAGCATTTAATATCCACTAAGACCCACTAAGCACTAATTCCACCACTATCATGCATTCATGCATGTGACATTTATTTTGCACTAGTGGAATCGTAAGTGTCCATTAATCCTAATAATAACTTAGTAACTCGTAAAAGACATTAAAAACCCACAAAAGACATCAAAAAGTCACTTCAGAAAAGTCCCCCAAAAATACATACGAAAATACAAAGAAAATAATAAAAAAACTGGACTTATTTATTTTCTACTAAGGTCCAAGATTCTTAACCCACTAAATTGGATACTTGTAGCCCATGAATGCATCTTTGATCATGCAGATTTGGGCCTTTACAATTATGTCTTTATGTTGGCTCAATTTCACTTTCAACTTGAAGGAATGTGATCCATTTAGTTGTTGCCTCCATTGTGGATTGATCCTCCTTTTCCTTGAGCTCCATTATTAGGCCTTCCAAAGCTTGCTTTATTCTCTTAGTCTTGGACCTTGTCATGGGTCCTCCAATTCGCTTCAATGCCTCTTCTTCCTTGGCTTTGTCTTGTAAGCTTGTAACCCCTCCTTGGCTCATATCATTCCCTCCTTCTTTAAGTGAATTCGTCCTCGAATTTAGGTTTTCATCACCTACATCAAAAGGACACAAATTAGCCACATTAAATGTTGCACTGACACCATATTCACTGGGCAAGTCAATTTTGTAAGCATTGTCATTAATTCTTTCCAACACTTGGAATGGTCCATCTCCTCTTGGCTAAAGCTTTGATTTCCTTTGGGCAGAAAACCTTTCCTTCCTCATATGAACCCACACCCAATCACCGGGTTCAAGGACAACTCTTTTTCTTCCTTTATTGGCTCTATTTGCATATTGCTCCATTTTCTTCTCAATTTGAGCTTTAACTTGCTCATGAAGCTTCTTCACAAATTCTGCTTTTGTTTTGCCATCCTTGTGAACTAAAGAAGAAGTGTTAGGTAAAGAAAGCAAATCAAGAGGTGTTAGTGGATTGAATCCATAAACAATCTCAAAAGGAGAAAATTGAGTAGTAGAATGGACAGCCCTATTATAAGCAAATTCAACATGGGGTAAACACTCTTCCCAAGACTTAATGTTCTTTTTAATAATTGCTCTAAGAAGAGTAGAAAGAGTCCTATTTATCACCTCAGTTTGGCCATCAGTTTGGGGATGGCATGTAGTGGAGAAAAGAAGCTTTGTTCCTAGCTTTTTCCACAAGGTCCTCCAAAAATGGCTTAAGAATTGGTGTCACGATCTGAAACAATGCTCCTAGGCATGTCATGAAGTCTTATCACCTCTTTGAAAAACAAATCTGCCACATGAGTTGCATCATCCACTTTGTGGCAAGATATGAAGTGTGCCATCTTGGAGAATCTATCAACTACCACAAAAATGGAGTCCTTCCTTTTTTGGGTGCTTGGTAACCCTAAAACAAAATCCATAGACAAGTCAGTCCAAGGGGAATTAGGAATAGGCAAAGAAGTGTAAAGTCCATGAGGTGATACCTTAGATTTTGCTTTTCTACACACAATGCACCTTTCACAAAATTTCTGCACATCATGCCTCATGTGTGGCCAATGAAAATGTTCATGCAGCATTTCTAAGGTCTTTTGAACCCCAAAGTGTCCCATTAAACCCCCCTCATGTGCTTCCCTAACTAGTAATTTACGCATGGATCCTTTAGGCACACAAAGTCTATTATTCTTAAACAAGTAGTTATCATGCCTAACAAACCCATTTTGTGATTTCTGTTCACATGCAGCATATAATTGGGAAAATTCATTATCATGCACATACAACTCCTTGATATGTTCAAAGCCAAGCAACTTAGTTTCAAGTGTAGCAAGCAAATTATACCTTCTTGAAAGTGCATCTGCTACAACATTTACCTTTCCTTGCTTATGCTTAATCACATAAGGAAATTGTTCAAGAAATTCAACCCATTTGGCATGCCTTTTGTTGAGCTTTCCTTGCCCTTTCAAATACTTTAAAGATTCATGATCACTATGAATGACAAATTCTTTAGGCAAAAGATAATGCTGCCATGTTTGCAAAGCTCTAACAAGTGCATACAATTCTTTATCATAAGTGGAATAGTTAAGAGTGGCTCCACTTAATTTCTCACTAAAATATGCAATGGGATGACCATCTTGAAGTAAAACAGCCCCAATACCCACATTAGATGCATCACATTCAATTTCAAATGATTTAGAAAAATCAGGCAAAGCAAGAATGGGTGCATGTGTGAGTTTGTCCTTAAGTGCTTGAAATGCATTTTCTTGATTCTCCCCCCATTTAAAACCCACATTTTTCTTAACAATTTCATTTAGGTGTGCTGCCAATGTGCTGAAATCCTTCACAAACCTTCTATAGAAACTTGCCAACCCATGGAAGCTCCTAACCTCACTCACAATTTTAGGAGTTGGCCAATCTCTAATGGCCTTAACTTTCTCTTCATTAACCTGCACTCCTTTAGAGCTTATGACAAAACCAAGAAAAACCACATGATCAGTGCAAAAAGAACACTTTTCCAAGTTAGCATATAGTTTCTCCGTTCTAAGGACATGCAAGACAGATTGGAGATGTGCAACATGCTCATCAAAACTCCTGGAATATACCAAAATATCATCAAAGTATACAACCACAAATTTTCCAAGAAATTCTTGTAAGACATGGTTCATAAGCCTCATAAAAGTGCTTGGTGTATTAATTAACCCAAAAGGCATTACCAACCATTCATACAATCCATATTTAGTTTTGAAAGCAGTTTTCCATTCATCCCCTTCCCTTATCCTAATTTGATGGTACCCACTTTCCAAATCAATTTTAGAGAAGAAGCAAGCACCATGCAATTCATCAAGCAAATCATCAAGTCTAGGGATAGGATGTCTATACCGAATTGTGATGTTATTGATTGCTCTACAGTCAGTGCACATCCTCCATGATCCATCCTTTTTAGGCACCAAAATTACGGGTACAGCACAAGGACTTAGGCTCTCTAACCCATCCTTTTTACAACAACTCCTCCACTTGATTTTGTATCTCTTTTGTTTCTTGAGGGTTGCTTGTAACATCCCCATATAACGTAATAGGAAAGGATGAAAATGTCTTTGGATAAACTTTTATTATTTATAACCTTGCCCCTGAACTTTTAAAAAATGACCTTTAGGTCCTTATATATTATTTACAGTCTTGCCCCTGAACATTTTAGAAAATGATATTTAGGTCCCTATATCCACAGGATTAGCAGAATAAGGTTTTAAATGAAGCAGAATCCGTAGTGAAAATGTAGAAACCTAAACCTCGGCTGATTGAGCCATGGAGGTATCCATATGTGAAATGATATGGGATGCCCCTAGACTTATCCATAATTATGAAAATGCCATTAGCCATAAACAACAAAAATTAGAAAGGCCCTCAACTTGCAAAATGTTTAATTTACACTGTTAATCGATGTATTCGATTTTATTGAATCTTTAAGCTTGATTAGAAATTAATTAAAGGTTGATAAAGAGTTAATTAGATGTTAGATTAGAGATAATTAGAATAGAAACATATAAAACTTCACAAATTTCTTCAAAACCGTTTTACCGATTTGAAGGAAATCGGTAATATTACGGTATTTTAAACTGTCGGAATCGAACCGATAGAATTTCAACTCACAAACCCTACTTTAAGTGGCTGAGAACTCAGCCCCTTAACCCCTAAAAGTGGCTCAAGTAAGGCCACAAGGAAGGGGAGTGATGGCTGAAATATGACCACAAAAATCCTAGCCAATCACAACTCACACTTCCAACTATCTCTTTGTATTTGAATCAGATTTTTTCCTTCTTTCTTCACCCAATTTTCGAGCTCTCTCTTCCAGCAGCCTTCCCCTCCTCTTTTCTTCATCCTCTTCATCTCCTTCTTCCACTTTCAGCCTCCCTCAAGCTTCTTGCATTCATATCCTTCACTAGAACTCAAGACTAGCTAGTTGTTACATCAAAATAAAGGTAGGATTCCAATTCTTGTCTTGATTTTCTGATTTGGGTGGCTGGTGGTGGTTTAGTTTCTCAATTTTTGATGTATTGATTGAATGATTATGATGATATAGGCTGGTTTATTGGCTGTTTGTGAGGTTAAATTCGAATTGGAAGCAAGAAAGAATGAAAATAGGAAGAGCTGAAGGGCTGCAGAACCAAAAACCCTCGGCAATCCGTACGGCAGAGTGTATGGCTCCGCCTGCAGCCGATTAAATTCAATGAAAAATTTTTATATGAAACTAGACATCTAGGGCTTTCCATACATATATCATATAAGGCTTTTGGATTAGTATTGAGAGAGTTATGAATTTTTGAATTTTGACCTAGGTTTTTGACTTTGATTCTGGGTAGACTAGGTTGTTCAGGGTAGAACTTGCCCTATACTACTTGAAAATGAGTGAAACTAACTTTGTTAGAAATCTTACACATAGCATAATGTCCCATTAAAATTTCAGAATTAAATAAGATCCCAGTTGCTCCCAGTGATCCAAGAAAGTTGCCCTATGTCCAAACTAGGCCAGAATAGGGTAGTTTAGGAAGGTCAGAATTCGGGGCTTATAACTCGGGTCCTACTAAGTCAAATGGAATGGAACTTTTTGTAAATGAAACTTTACCCTGTTAGCTTTAATATGAGTCCATTTTCGTATAATTTGAATCATTTTTTGATTTTTAGTGGATTTTTACTTTTAGGTGTCTGATTCTATCCAGCCACTGGGCAGGCCGGGATAAAACCTAAATATCTTGAGCTATAGATATCAAAATTAGATGGGACTAAAGAGGTTAGAAAATAGACACATAACACTTTAACATATGAAAAATTGAGGTGCAAATGAGTTAAATAGAAATTATGGCTTGATTTAGAAGAACACGGTTGGTTGACTATGCTGAGGCAGAAACTTTGCCTTAATGAGATTATTGTTATTATGAGTTCCATGTTGAAATATGTATGCAATGTTGTGACCTTTGTGATAAATTGATACTCTAGTGTGCTGGCACTATTCACGGGGAAGCGGACTTGATCCGTTATGCTGCCGAAATTTCGGCAGAAATATGTGAATTATATGAATGTGATAAACATTTATGTGTTATGCTCATAAGATTCATATATGCAAGGATGATTTAAGCATAATATGAATATATTGAATGTGGGTCCCTTCACCTGGAGGCAGTTACTAGATCCCTCCTAGTGAAGGTAGTTAAATAAGATAAGATATGAATCCCTTCACCTGGAGGCAATTGCACTTTGAATCCCTCCTTGTGAAGGTAGCTATCCTCTACCTTGGAGGCACGTGGTCAGATGAGATCCCCCTATATTGAAGGCACGTGGTCAGAGGAGATCCCTTAATTTGAGGCACGTGACCAGAAAAGATCTCTTCAATTAGAGGCACGTGACCAAAATAAAATCCCTCCATGGCTAGAGGCACGTGAATCCCCTTGTGGGTGAGTTGGTGTGACGATAGTCACGAGTCAAGCTGACAAGCTCACTCCAAGGCCAGGCTACCCAAGGGCAGTAAAAGCTAAAGACTAAAGACTTAAGACTAAAGATTAAAGCATATCCTCCGCTCACATGAGGCATGGCATCGACCCAGCTAGTGTGAGTATAGGGGCTAGGACTTATATGAGGCATGGCATGACTTAGCTAATGTAAGTACCGAATGAAGGTCCCATATTCCTGAGGAACGTGACATGGCGATCACGCTCTGATGGGGTATGACATGGCGATCATACTTTGGAATGTGGCATGTAAAGATTTTATGATGAAAAGGAAGGAAAAGAAAGAAAAGTAAACTTCATGTATATGCATGAATTTAAGTACAAGTAAAGTTATGTGCAGATATTATATCCCAATATATTGATGCTATTGTATTTTATTATGTTTCAGCTACTATTCCTAATATAATTCATGAAATTTGTTTCATATGGGCTCTCCCAAATTGCCAAGTGTGTGAGTAACATGAACTTTGCTTCAGATATTATATTTTTGAACTACAAAATTTAGCAGTTTGTATAGCATGTTCACCCTTTTCATAAAAACTGAAGCAAACTGGAGATGACAACGATGACACAGCTTATGTTAGTTTAATAAATCCTACTGAAAATTTATAATTCTCACTCCTATGTTTATTTCTGTGTTATCTCCAGATAGTTCAGCAGTTTCGAAGAAGGTCCTCCGAGGCGGGGTTGACTAATAAGATTGAAGGTGGCCGAAGGTTGCTGCCAGACAAGGTCCGATTAAGTGATAGTAACAACTCCTAGGTGAGGTATTATGACTTAAGTATAGTACCGTACTCGGGAGGGTGTTACATTGCTCTTATATGTTGGCCTATTGGGTAGAGAATGAGGTATTATGACTTAAGTATAGCCTAGGAATGAGGTCTATTTGGTGTTCTATCCCCTTCATTGGTGGCAAATCGTGAGACACTTCCTTGGGAAACACATCCTCAAAATCCTGCAAAATAACAACAACATCACTAGGCAAGGAGTTAGTATTAGATTCCAAGCAAATTTCCTTGCACAAAAGAAGAAATATAGGCTACCCTTGTCAAATAAGCTCTCTTCACCTCACTTCCTTTTGCAAACAAATTTTCTATTTTTCTCTCTTTCTTTTCCTCATTCTCTCTTTTCTTTTCTTTCCCCCCTTTCTTTTGAGTTTTGTCCTCAAAATCAAGTATTTTCTTTTTCACGCACTCTTTCTCTTTTTTAAGCTCTCACTCTTCTTTTTCTCTTTTCTCTTTCATTTTTATTTGATCCTCACAAACTAGGTGATAATGGCACAAGTGTGACTTTGCGAGAATTGTGAACAAAAGAGAACTTGTTGGAGAATCCATCATGGTGAACTCGCCTATCAAACTGTCAAGGTCTTCCAAGAAGAATGTGGCTTGCCTCCATAGGCACAATATCACATAGAACTTGATCTTCATATTTGCCAATGGAGAAATTAATCAACACTTGCTGATTCACTACCAATTCACCACTATTACTCAGCCATTGGAGCTTATATGGTCTTGCATGTGGTGTAGTCTTTAGGTTGAGTTTAGTGACCAACCTAGTGCTTGCCACATTAGCGCAACTCCCACTATCAATGATCATAGAGCATGTTTTACCTTGAATAAGGCAGCGGGTATGAAAAATATTTTCTCTTTGGTCCTCCTCATGCTCCTTGGCTTGACTTCCCAATAACCTCCTAACCATCAAGAGATCTCCATCTTGTGCATAGGCTGCTCCATCATTTTCCTGATCGCTTGAGGAAGAGGAATGAGAAGAAATTTCTTCACTAGAGATACTCCCATTATCCCTCACCACCATAGTCTTCTTATTCGGGCATTCGAATGCAATATGTCCTTTTCCCAAACACCTAAAGCACTTGATATCCCTACTCTTAGAAGTAGAAGAAGAAGTAGTAGGAATAGGCTTCTTAGGGCTTGCTACCTCCTTAGAATTAGAAGAAGAACCTTCCTTCTTTGGCTTGTCCTTCCAACTTAAAGAGTAGCTTGAAGAACATGATTTCTTCATAGTACCCTTTCTCTTTAATTGTTGCTCCACTTTCATTGCTTGATGAACTAAGTCTTCAAGCTGCACATAATGTTGTAACTCCACAATGTCTCCAATATCTCGGTTTAGGCCATGGAGAAACCGAGCCATGGTTGCTTCCCTATCCTCCACAATGTTGGCCCTAATCAAAGCCACCTCCATCTCTTTGTAATACTCCTTTGGGTGAGTCTTTGCAATTTGTTATGCAATTCCCTATGGTAATGGGAAGGCGCAAATCTCCTTCTCATCAAAGTCTTCATTTCATCCTAAGTGTTGATAGGATGCTCTCCATATCTTCTTCTCTCTTTTTGCACTTGATCCCACCAAATTAAGGCATAATCGGTGAACTCAAGGGCAACCACCTTCACTTTCTTTGCATCATTGTAATTGTGGCATGAGAAGATTTGTTCTATTTTCATCTCCCACTCAAGGTATGTTTCGGGATTATTCCTCCCTTGGAAAGAAGGTACCTTGACTTTCACCCCTCCTAGACCATCATCACATCTATGGTCTCTACCTTTTCTTTCACGTCTTCTTCCCCCCTTCACGCCTCCTTCTTTCTCTTGGAGAATCATAGAATGGGTCACTTTCTTGATGAGATTCTTCATGATTAGAATTGCCCCCATGGTTGGAAACTCTTCCTCCTTCAAGTCAGTCCATCCTTTCATGTAATCCTTTAAGTTGTCTTTGAAGCATTCTCTCGAAGTGTTGAGTAAGTGCCTCCATTTGAAGCCTATTAAGATCTTGCCTAAGGGAATTAGGTGAGCTTTCCCCACTCATGCTTGCAACAAAAAGACAATGACAAGGAAAATTACAAAAGAAATGTTAGAAGGACTTCACTGCTCTACTCACGTGTTTGCACTCAAATTTATCCACTCGTGTTTTGCACTCAAATAGGCTTTTGTGTAATGTTCACTCTTGCCTTTTACCACTCAACTTCCTTTACAAACTCTTAAGAAAAGAACCTTATCAATGATTTTTCTCAAGACAGCAAGTAGACAATCAAGTGAGCAAGAAACCAACAAGAAAATATAAATGGGATAAGAGACATAAATGGATAAAACAAGAAATTCACAAAGATCAAGAGCAATGAAAGGAATATCTTTGAATTCAGATTTCAAAGAAAGAATATTGAGTCCTTTTAATTCACAAATCCTTTTTTTTTTATTCTGCCCAGAATTTTCGTTTTTTTTTTTCAAATTTTCGTACTCTTCTTTTTTTTTTTTGTCAATCAGAAACACAATGACTCTAGTAATGCTTTTTTTTTTTTTTTTGAGTTTGGGACCCAAAATTAGTAAGAGAACAGAAACTGGTGACAAATAAAGATGGAAAATGAAAAGACACTAATGGGATACTATGGAAGAGAGATCAACAAAGATGAACAAGAACAAAAATGGAATTTTTTTTTTTGAATTGACAAAGAAAACACAAACCTGAAAATCAAGGAGCCAAAGCTCTAGATACCAAATGATACGAAACACGGAAACAGATCGCCTTGAAATTCAGTTTTAAGGAAGGATATTGACGCCACACTCAAGAAAGATGAGAAGGTGAATGATAAGTCATGAGGATTTTGATCGCCACAAGTTGCCTTGATAAGATCAGATTTAGTTCTTTGCCGAAGAACTCAAGGGAAGCTCTCACAATAGAGAAAACTCATATTTCATTCAAATTCAAGATGTTTTTGCATTACAAGAGTTCTCCTATTTATGGGCTTAGTGGAGGACTGAAGCATTGGACCTCCACTACACTTCCCACTAAGCATTTAATATCCACTAAGACCTACTAAGCACTAATTCCACCACTATCATGCATTCATGCATGTGACATTTACTTTGCACTAGTGCAGCCATAAGTGTCTACTAATCCTAATAATAACTTAGTAACTCTCAAAAGACATTAAAAACCCACAAAAGACATCAAAAAGTCACTTCAAAAAAGTCCCCCAAAAATACATACGAAAATACAAAGAAAATAATAAAAAAACTGGACTTATTTATTTTCCACTAAGGTCCAAGATTCTTAACCCACTAAATTGGATACTTGTAGCCCATGAAAGCATCTTTGATCATGCAGATTTGGGCCTTCACAATTATGTCTTCATGTTGGCCCAATTTCACTTTCAACTTGAAGGAATGTGATCCATTTAGTTGTTGCCTCCATTGTGGATTGATCCTCCTTTTCCTTGAGCTCCATTATTAGGCCTTCCAAAGCTTGCTTCATTCTCTTAGTCTTGGACCTTCTCATGGGTCCTCCAATTCCCTTCAATGCCTCTTCTTCCTCGGCTTTGTCTTGTAAGCTTGTAACCCCTCCTTGGCTCATATCAGAAACCAATTCCTAAAGGATTAGGACTTGCTTCTGACCAATGGCTAAAAGAACGTAAAGAACAAAGTGAAAGCAATTCATTATGGATTAAATCTTGCTTCCAATCAATGGCCAAAAGAATTTAAACGACAAAGGCAAGCCAATTCCTAAATGATTAAGACTTGCTTCCGATAAATAGCCAAAAGTACTTAAAGAATAATGAGAAACCAATTCCTTACGGATTAAGACTTACTTCCAATCAATGGCCAGAAGAACTTAAAGAACAAAGTGAAAGCAATTCATTATGGATTAAATCTTGCTTCCAATCAATGGCCAAAAGAACTTAAAGGACAAAGGCAAACCAATTCCTAAAGGATTAAGACTTCCTTCCAATCAATAGCCAAAAGAACTTAAAGAATAATGAGAAACCAATTCCTAAAGGATTAAGACTTGCTTCCAATCAATTGCCAAAAGAACTTAAAGAACGAAGTGAAAGCAATTCATTATGGATTAAATCTTCCTTTCAATCAATGGCCAAAAAAACTTAACAGACAAAGAGAAACCAATTCCTAAAGGATTAATACTTGCTTCCAATCAATGGCTAAAAGAACTTAAAGAATAATGAGAAACCAATTCCTTAAGGACTAAGACTTGCTTCCAATCAATGGCCAAAAGAACTTAAAGAACAAAGTAAAAGCAATTCATTATGGATTAAATCTTGCTTCCAATCAATGGCCAAAAGAACTTAAAAGATAAAGGCAAACCAATTCCTAAAGGATTAAGACTTGCTTTCAATCAATGGCCAAAGGAACATTAAGAATACTGAGAAACAAATTCCTAAAGGATTAAGACTTGCTTCCTGTAACACCCTAATAAACCCATACTACGCTTAAGTCGTATTACGGCGTTTTATTAGTTGTTACTTATGCTCGTGGAAAACTAAACTTCACTTGAAATTAAATTACGCGAAAAATACAGTAAAATTTTTTTTGAAATACATCATCGCTTTGCAGCGTTTTGAAAAGTAAAGCCTTGAGCGAGAAGGTATATAAAGAAGAAGCGTGTCGCATAAGATATATAACCCAAGCTCATGAAACAAGAGAAAGATAAATAAACAAATAGTGATTTACAAACACATTGCATTACATAACTGATTATTACATCCATATACGTTCATAATATTTATGTGTACATATATATAACAGCATTACATCGAAGAAAGCTCATGGACGTGCCATGATCCAAATTCTAGGTACTAAATACAAACTCCAATGACAAGGCTCATCTCAAAACGAAATATACGAAGATGCAAAGTGACAATTGCTCTAAGTCCCAAAATAACTTCGTCTGGCATCCCATGTCGTCCGTCCGCTCACAGCGTCAGGGATCCATGCTCTACTCCATCGGATATGCCATCGGATTCTGGTGACGATGCGGAAAAGTAACTAGAGTGAGAAATAAGATTTCTCAGTAGGACTCGAACCCGACACGGAGGTGTCATCGTCATCGTCCCAGCCACTTCGGTTTTATAATGAAAACAGTGAGCATGCATAGGGTTCAGTTCTTAGGTTTTCGAAAACATGAATATCCGAAGTGGATTCAATTTTAACATATTCTCTAATCATTTATATCATAACCTACATGGGCATAAGTATAAGCACATAAAACATGCATGACTGTACTATAAGCTTCTCTTAACTTTTTCTCTTTAAGGGTTTGGACCGAAGTCCCTTTTCTTTTCTTTTCTTAACTTGACTTATCTTAAATCCTTTTCTTTTCTTAACTTGACTCATCTTGAGTCCTTCTCTTTTCACCCACTAAACATAAGTGGTAATGAGCTCATACCGTGACCGTCGCCACCATAAAATTTCGGTACTTACACTAGCTGGGTCATGCCATGCCTCATGTGAGTCGTGGGTGAGGGGAACTTACTTTGGGTCATCTTCCCTTTTGAAGGATCACACCCTTAGTTTACTTTCTCTTCTTATTAAAGCTTATGATGCAAAATATTTCGAAGTCCACAATTTCTACAAAATTTCGGCAGCATAACGGCTAGACCGAAGCTTCCCAAAATTTTGCCAAACAGAAAACTAGTATCACGGCATCATAGCATACTATATCATATCATATCGTCATTATCATTATCATGTCATCATCATCATCATAGCATACTATCATCATATCATGATCATGATCATCATATCATATCATCATATCATTATCATATCAGTGTCATCATATGGACAGATAGAGGCATACATATCACACAAAGTCTTATGAGCTTAGCTTAGTAAATTTGGTGCAAACTTTCAATTTAGGTTACCTCTTGGGTGTTCTCTTTTAATTGTTGTAGGGCCAATGTTGCCTAATGTCCTTTTTGATATCTTTTAAGTTGAGTTATGAAGGTTTTCTAATACTTAGTATAAGGATATTAATGTCTTAAAGCTTATTCTTCATTAACCTTTTACTTTTACCCTAACCAGATTTACTTTTACAGTGGGGCAGCAACTTCAAAAATTCACCATAATTTGGTATTTTATCATTTTAATGCGAAATTTTATATGCTTATAGGGTTCTGAGTCTAGTTTTTAACAAAATAAGTCCCACTCAAAAATTCATTTTCTAACTCCAGTTATGCATATTTTATTCTGACTGTCCAGTTTCTAAGTTCACTCCCGGTATAGTGGATTGTTACTTCTCATTATAATTACTCATAAGGAATCTGAGAAAACAGTTTTATGGGTTTGTTCCTCTATGTCTGAGCTTTCATTTAAACTTGGTCTCACTCAAAAATCATTTTTGTAGCTCGAGTTATACGCATTTTAGTGTAGACTGCCCAGACAGAAACCAATCCGAGAACAGTCCACTTTGAAAAATCATATCTCACTCAATTTAACTCCGAATCTTATGTATTTTATATTTATGGAAAGTTCTCTGAGTCTATTTTCATATAAAATTGGTTCCACTAATTTCTTAGTTTTCTGGAAAAAGTTATACTATTTGGTTTACAAACTACTAGAAAATCCAGATTTTGCGTTTTGATTTTTCTCATGTTTTCTCCAAAACACTCAACCTCACTTTCAAGAAAACATTCTCAAGTTATAAAACACTCATATACCATGAAAGATTAGTGAAAAACTAACATGTTGGAGTTCAAAAATATTGAGTTCAACTATGCATCACACCAAACCGAAAACATGTTTTCAACAAACAACCATACAAGCACCAACATCTCATTTTATAACAAGAATGGCTATGATGCCCATAATCAATCTTTAAAATCACCTAGCTATGGAGAGCATAGGAGTTCTAAAGCTTGAAAAACAAGAGAGAAAAAGAGTTTAGAGCCACTACCAAAAGAGTTTTTCTTGAAGGCTTGAAGGATGGAGATGGTTGGAGATGACCTCCTTCTCCTTGAGCTTGATATTGAGGCTTGTGTATGAGTAGTTTTGTTTCTCCAAGGACCAAAAGTGGTAGTCCTTGAAGGGATGGTGATGGTGGTGATGGAAATGAGATGAGAAGTAGTAGGGAGATTGAAAGAAGAATGAGAAAGATTGGAAGAACAAGAGAAGAGGAATGGGTCTTGGAGAGGAGTGAAAGAATGAAATGAGGAGAGAGGATGGGCTGAAGGTGGCGAGTTTGAGGGGGGAGAGATGATGTGACTTTGCTTCTTACAACAAGCAAGAGAGTGGAAAAACCTTGGGGCAAAAGGGTGAGTTGTTTTTTCCTTTGAGTCTTGGAGGCATCCTAATGTCCAATTTATGTTTTTCTCTAGGGGTTAAAGGGGAGTACCCCTCTTAGGATTTGGTTGCTTGTCTAAGACTCATCCAAGTGTCAAGATCTAATAGTGGATGACAAGGATCCTAGTCTTGGCTTTTGATCTAATGGTGTAGGATTAAAGAGATTGGATGAAGGGTGAGATGTTGCTCCTCCTTGGTGTGTCTTTTTAGGGCATATGCATGGAAGAACTTTTATCTCTAAATGTTATTAGAATTATTTAAATGTAATTTAACTTAATTGACTTAATTACCCATGAGTTAACTCTTCTCAATTACACTTTTTATGATACCTTACATTACGGTTAAGCATATGCTTAATTTGGGATTTAATTTTTCAAGAGTTGTCTTAAGTGTCTTAATCATTATAAACTTAATTAGTAAGGTTAGGTTGTCTTACTTTTGTTTTGGCACCTTCGAGTAATTAAGGATTAGACGATTAAGGTTTTGTTAAAACGCTTAGGACATTATGATTAAATTGTTGGCTAGACTTAATTTACTAAGCTCTTGCTCTCGGGATTAATCGATTAGTTCTCAATTAATCGCTAATCCCTCTAATTAGCCGGGAACACCGAGCTAATTAGCTTAGGTAGAAATGGGGATGCTACACTTCCAATCAATGGCTAAAAGAAATTAAAGAACGTAGTGAAGACCATTCATTATGGATTCAATCTTGCTTCCAATCGATGGCCAAAAGAACTTAAGTAACAAAGTGAAACCAATTCATTATGGATTAAGTCTTGCATCAACTCAATGGTCAAAAGAGTAGAAAGGACAAGGACAAGCCAATTTATAAAGGATTAAGACTTCCAACCAATGGCCAAAAGAACTTAAAGAATAACGAGAAACCAATTCCTTAAGGATTAAGACTTGCTTCCAATCAATGGCCAAAAGAATTTAACTAACAAAGTGAAGCCAATTCATTATGGATTAAGTCTTGCATCCAATCAGTGGCTAAAAGAACTTAAAGGACAAGGACAAACCAATTCCTTAAGGATTAAGACTTGCTTCCAACCAATGGCCAAAAGAATTTAAAGAATAATGGGAAACCAATTCCTTAAGGATTAAGACTTGCTTCCAATCAATGGCCAAAAGAAGGATTAAGACTTGCTTCCAATCGATGGCCAAAAGAACTTAAAGAACAAAGTGAAAGCAATTTGTTATGGATTAAATCTTGCTTCCAATCGATGGCCAAAGGAACTTAAAGGACAAAGGCAAACCAATTCCTAAAGGATTAAGACTTGCTTCCAATCAATGGCTAAAAAAACTTAAAGAATAATGAGAAACCAATTCCTTAAGGACTAAGACCTGCTTCCCATCAATGGCCAAAAGATTTTAAGTAACAAAGTGAAACCAATTCATTATGCATTCAATCTTGCATCCAATTAATGGCCAAAATAACTTAAAGAACGTAGTGAAAGCAAGTCATTATGGAATAAATCTTACTTCCAATCAATGGCCAATAGAACTTAACAGACAAAGAGAAACCAATTCCTAAAGGATTAAAACTTGCTTCCAATCAATGGCCAAAAGAGCATTAAGAATAATGAGAAACCAGTTCCTAAAGGATTAAGACTTGCTTCTAATCAATGGTGAAAAGAACATAAAGAACGTAGTGAAAGCAATTCATTATGGATTAAATCTTGCTTCCAATCAATGGCCAAAAGAACTTGACGGATAAAGAGAAACCAATCCCTAAAAGATTAAGACTTGCTTCCAATCAATGGCTAAAAGAACTTAAAGAATAATGAGAAACGAATTCCTTAAGGACAAAGACTTGCTGCCCATCAATGGCCAAAAGAATTTAACTAACAAAGTGAAACCAATTTATTATGGATTAAGTCTTGCTTCCAATCAATGGCCAAAAGAACTGAAAGGACAAGGACAAACCAATTCCTAAAGCATTAAGACTTGCTTCCAACCAATGGCCAAAAGAACGTAAAGAATAATGAGAAACAAATTCCCTAAGAATTAAGACTTGCTTCCAATCAATGGCCAAAAGAACTTAAAGAACAAAGCGAAACCAATTCATTATGGATTAAATCATGCTTCCAATCAACGGCCAAAAGAACTTAAAGGACAAAGACAAACCAACTCCTAAAGGATTTAGACTTGCTTCCAATTAATGGTGTTGGCCAAAAGAACTTAAAGAATAATGGGAAACCAATTCCTTAAGTATTAAGACTTGCTTCCAATCAATGGCGAAAAGAACTTAAAGGACAAAGGCAAACCAATTCCTAAAGGATTAAGACTTGCTTCCAATCAATAGCCAAAAGAACTTAAAGAATAACGAGAAACCAATTCCTAAAGTAATACGAGCTCAGGAGGGCAAATTGGACATTCCAGCACTAAAGGGCAAGATGGGTATTTGAACATGCCCGTGGGACCTATCATAAGGGCAAGAGCAAAGATACTAAAAGAAAGCTTTGGGAACTTAGCCAAGTCATTTGTGGAAGAGATGCATCAAGAATGGGCTAAGAAAGAGAAAACAAAGCTAAATGGGCCACCTAGTGAAAGCGGGCAGCCCAAAACTCTAATTGCGGTACAATGGAATTAAAATGTGTTATGTCCATAATTGGGCCAAGTTTTATTTAATTAACTTGGTTAGCTTTTATTTAGAAGACATTTAGTTATTTTGAGGTGTTTTATTTAGCCCACTTGTTTGTTTAGTAAGTTGGGCCTTTTGCTAGTGGGCTTAGATTTAATTTAACATAATGTAAGAGGTATCAATGCCTCATAAACAAGTGCAGCAATAGTTTTTTGATTAATGAAATTTCATTTTCTGGTTTCTTTTAAGAAACTCTCAAGTGTATGCAAGTGAGGAGTGATCATCTTTACTTGTTGCATCAAGAAACTGAATAGGCTATTACAAAGGTAAATTTTCATGTGACATTTGTTCAGTTTCATCTTTCTTTATCCCAATTATCTTCGTTTCTAAGAACGGGTTTCTTAGGGGTTTAGTAGGGAGGGTGTTTATCCTATTGCTTGTCTCCTATCAAAGTGTGTGTTTGGGGTTTTGGGATCGTTATATCCTTGGGGTTCCGCATCATTTGGTATCAAGAGCAGGCTGTAGATAAATTCCTATTTATCTGCGCTTTTGTTGGCTGCATTTTGTCATTCCTTTTTTTCTGTTATAGGTTTTTCTCTGCTATTCCTATTTTCTGTTTTGCTGTTTCTATTGTTTCTGTTTTTGGTATTTTGTGTTTCAGATAAGAAAAAAACAAAAACGTGAAAAAAAAGTGTCTGCAGAATTCATTAGAAAAAAAAAAGTGAACAAAATTGAAAAAATGCCAAAAAAAAAAACTACAGAATTTCAGGATTTTGTTTTAGTAATTGTGGGTGTTCTTGTCAATTTTGGATTGTGTCCTTACATTAATTTCGTGTTTCATCACTTTTAATCCAAAATTGAAACTAGTTTTGGTGTGTTTCTTGTTTTGTTTTTCTATTGTCACCACTTTCTTTGGTTCCTGTAACATCCTCAATTTCATGTCGTGCTAAATTATCTTAGTAACCCTAAGTAATTAGGCACTTAATGAGAAATTTTGAGATTAGGGCTTAATTAAGGGGTTGACTTGGATGAGAAGGGTCAAGAGAATGCTTAATCAAGATTAAAAAATCTCTAATTAAGTAAGTCAGAGCCCCTACAGCTTAATTAAGCACTAATCACCTTTAATTTGCCTAATTGAGTTTAATTAAGGTTAATTAAGCTTAATCGCAAGATTAATTTTTGCTAATCGAGTTCTTGTGTGTTAATCACTAATCCTTGCTTAATCATATTAATTAAGTTGTACGAGCACTTAATCACATGATTAAATTCAAATTTAGTCAACTAGACAATAAAGTAAAGAGTGATGTCATAAAAGCATAAAGCATTAGACAAGAGTGCTTTATGTAAGAGTTTGACCATGTTTTGTCTCCCCATCATCCACTTTGTCCCCTTAATCACTAATTAACACAAAATTAAGCAAAATATCTCACTCTCCCTCCCTTAATGTAGGACGCCGCTTTCACACACTCATATTTTCATTTTCACTCATCATATTCTTTCTCTTCATGCCAAATTCTCTAACTTCTCTCTAAACACTTCTTCATCTTCTTCATCTTCCTCTTCCTTTCTCCACCACCACCACTCTAAACCACTCACTTAGCCCTTCAAAGACCTCATCTTTGGGTCTTTGGAGACAAGATCAAAACACTACAACCTCCATTTCCACAAGATTTCAAGAGCTTCTCCTTCCTTCTTGCAAAACCGCCACCTTCATCATCAAGAGGAGTCATCATCTTCTTCTTCCATTTCTCTTGTTTTGTGCCATCTTCAAGAAAGGTAGTGATCTTCATCTTTTTCATTTTGTTTACTCAAGAAAGCTTGGAGCTTGGTTCTTTCATGACTAAGATTTCTAAGTGAAAGCTTGAGAAGATCCTTCATGCTCTTCAAGAGCCAAAGTTTTCATTTTTAGTAAAATGTGTTCTTGATGTTCTTCATGTGTTTTTAAGTTTCCTCTTTTGGAAAAATATATTCTTAATATATTCTTGATGTTCTTCATGTGTTCTTAAGTTTCCTCTTTTGTTGGTAGCTTGCTTAAAGTTGTTCTTTCCTTTTTATGATGAGTTGATGACTAGAAAAGCTCCACCTTTTTATGTTCCCATGATTTGATAAGACTTTGAACATTCTAAAAGCTTAAAACTTTAAAAAGTTTGCTTCTTGACACACTTAAAGTGGCGCAAGTTTTAGTGCCATCATAAAGTTTTCTTTTGTTTTGTTTTGAAGACAAGAATGCATGTAAAAGTCTAAGCTTTTTGGCATGATAAGTCTTTTTGAGTTAGAAAATGATATCTTGTCCCTTTATGTCTTAGAAATCAAACCTTAAAGAAAAGACCTTTTATAAAGTTTCAAACTTTAATCAAGAATGAGACCTTTAAGTCATAAAAGTGTTGTTTTATAACAATTAATTCATAAAGTTTAGATCTTGAACCAAAACAATGCTTAAAGGTGAGAGCTTCTATAAAAATTAAGACTTTTTAACCTTAAAGTTAATGTTTCATGTCACTAGTTGATAAAGTAAGGACCTTTTTATGTAAAGACAACTTTAAGTCATAAAGTTGAGACCTTAATGATCTTAGAATAATTAAATGAGTCAACTTTTATAAAAAAAAAAAACAAGACTTTTAGTGGAAAAGCTAGTAACTTGCATCGTTATTTCATAAAGATCTAATCTTTAAGATAAAAGCTTGAAGCTTTGTAACCTGGTTAAGTTAAAAATCACCCTTGGTGTTTAGTGAACATGGTGTTGTCAGGTTCATGATATGGCTATGCGTTGTCATGACCCAATGATTAGAGGGATCTCGAACTCCTTGGGAACAGAAATATGATTAGGGGCTCTGAGCATACCATGAACCTAGGAATCACTAAGTGCACTATATCGAGGAAAGGAAACAATCACTTAACTTAACTAAATTTGAATAAGTGTTCCATAAGACATGAATTCAAGTAAAAAATAATTTCAGGCGAGAGATAAGTAACTAAAAGACCATATACACATATCTTAACTGCGTGATACTCTCATGGGTAACCAAGGGAAATCATGTGATGATTCATAATATTCTTCACAAAGAATAATACAACTATAAACCCCTTTAGGGTATGAATGTGTGATGCCATACGGCATGATGAATGACAAGTTGGGTTGAGCGTTGTCTCATGATTAGATGATGAGTATGATGATATGGTGAACTATTGGTTGAATGTTGATGATTAGCATTTTGGGGAAGCTCCGGTCTAGCTGTTATGCTACCGGATTTCCATCAAAATTATGGACATAGTCATATCATTGCATGTGTCTAGTCAAAGAAGTGTTATGCATGTAAAGTATAAAGATAAGAAAGGAATCAATGGGACATGACCCTTCAATCACTTCGGTAAGGGAAGTGAGAGACGGCGATCCACAAAGACACAAGGAACCTCTATGAGGGAGGCACGGGTGACATGGAGGACCCTCCAACTTAGAGGTAAACAATATCGGCTTAGTCTGATTTGGTTAGCACTGCGTGACGACGGTCACGGAATGAGCTCATGTCCAAAAGCAGTCTATTTCAAAGGAAAGTAAAGAATGTTAATCACGTGCTAAAAAGGAAACTTAATTCAAAAGTATAACCATGGTTAAATTGATGATGATGCACGTCCTTGCATGTACTTATGTTGCCCATTTGTATTATGAATGTTTACTCTATCTTTCAATATGTATGTTAGATTATGATGATGTAGTATGATGTTAAGTTTAAAAGCAACCCACTTCGGGGTCTGCATTTTCAAAACCATTAAAAATTGAACTTATATCTGTCCACTATTTTTATAATTAAACCCGAAGTGGCTGGGACGATGACGATAACACTGTGTTTGTCTAGTCGTGATCCTACTGAGAAATTTAGTTTTTCTCATTCCTACGTTTCCCGTGTCGTCTTCAGAGGATGTCGACGTCGGGCACGGTGGTGATCTACATTGAGTTCCCGGTGTGGCGTTGGCTCTTTGACCCGGTGCTGAATGCCTCTGTGCTGTCAGCGAACGCAGCAATGCGGGTCTACATCTTCCACGACTGCCAATTTCAGACTCCCGTGATGAGCCCATTTTTTTGACCGCATCAGCCATTCAGCGAAGTTACTATGGATGACATCTGCCCCTACTTTCAGCCACCGAGATACCCCACCGACGATGATGAGACTGACTCGGATACCCGTTTGACTCCGACTGTTTCACTGGATTCCGACCCCTCGGAGCCGTCTTATCCGAGCTTCCATGTGGAGACTGATCCATCTGAGCCCCTCTATCCGACTCATTTTGGGGGATCTCACCATTCGGGTTCATCGTAGCCTTCGGTGATTCATCTATCTTCTGATTCTTCTGCTTCATCTGCTGGCCCAACTTCACCCCCGGTTCGCGGGCGTGGGTTCATTCGTACCCGCACTGTGCCCCGTGGGCGAGGACGTGCCCGAGGAGGGGGACATGGCGGCACTTCTCCTGGTCGTTATAGGAACGGTTTCCTCCTGCCAGATGCTTGATGTGATGACTGCATGCGGAGCCGAGCACGAGGATAGCCCCTTTTTGGTCATAGTTATAGGGTTATCATTCTGTTGTATGGCATGCTTGGGTAGTTGGATTTTCTGATGTATTTCCTTTTGTTATGTATTGGTAGGCTTCTTGTGTAGGGCCGACGATAGATATCGGACCCATTATTATCTTATGTATGACTCTGGTATGACTATTATTGTATTATCATGGCTGGCCGTAGAATGAATGTTACCTTTATCTAAGGTTGTGGTTACTCTTACGGTTTCTATGCTTGTTAAATGCGATGTATGTATCGGATAGCGGTCTTACTTTATATGTTCACGATGCGCTCATGGCTCTTGATTTCAAAAATGGTTCACTTGTTTTGTAGAAAAAATTTTACCCCTATTTTCGGTACAAAATAATTTCTAAAAGGTAATGTTAGTTCCGCAAGCAAAAGTAACAACTAGTAATTCCACAATATGACTTAAGCATAGAATGGAACTATTAGGGTGTTACAATTCCAATCTTGTGTTTTCTGGACATATTATTGATCCTATTTTGCTCCAGTTTTCCCTCATTTGTTTGTGTCTATTTTTTTTCTTACTAGTTTTTGCATTTCCTTTGGTCCTAAACTAGAGTTTTCCTTTGCTGGTTTATCATTCATTTTAAGTCCCAAATATTACTTGTGAATTTGAGTTTGTTTTAGTTTGTTTAATTTCTGAAGTGCAACAATCAAAAGTGGTCAAAAGAGGTAAAAGGCAAGAGTGTTGAGTTCAAAAGAGGGTAAAAGCCTGAATTGAGTGTAAACACGAGTGTACCCAAATTTTTTAGTGAAAACACGTGAGAGAGTGAACTGTGAGGTTGTTTTATTAACACTCTGCAGGTTGTTCCAATGGCTGAAGGGGAAGCTCCCATGACACCAGACATGAAGGTGGTGTACCAAGCCTTTATTTCTCAATTTCAAAAATTGAATAGTAGACTTGATGATATGGATGAATGGCGAAGGGAAGTGATGCAAGCTATCTCCGAGAGTAACAGATGGGGTGATTCAAGGCATAGACGAAATCACAATGATTTCAATCGTGAGCCATATAAGGAGGAATCTGATGGAGCTGAGTTAGATAGAAATAGGAGAGCTAGGAACCGAGGAAGACAAGATAGCAACATTAATGCTATCAAAATGCAAATTCCTCCATTCAAGGGAAGAAACGATGCTGAATCCTACTTAGAATGGGAAAGGAAAGTTGAGATGGTCTTTGCATGCCATGATTATGCTGAAGAGAAGAAAGTGAGATTGGCTGTAGTGGAGTTTTCAGATTATGCATTAGTTTGGTGGGATGAGCTAATGAAGTCTAGAAGGAGGAATAGTAAGCAGCCTATTGAGACTTGGGAAGAGATGAAGCAAGTGATGAAGAAGAGATTTGTACCTTCTTATTTTTATAGGGAGGTGCACCAAAAATTACATAGGCTCACACAAGGTTCTAAATCAGTAGAGGATTACCACAAAGAGATGGAGATGCTCATGATCAAGGCCATCATAGAGCAGGACATGGAAGTGACTATGGCAAGATTTATGGGTGGTTTAAACAAAGAAATTGCAGATGTGGTGGAATTACAACATTATGTGAAGATGGATGATTTGGATAGCATGGCTATGAAGGTGGAGAAGCAACAAAATCAAAGGAGGCCAGCCAAAACATTTTCCAATTCTAACTCAAAGTAGAGTTCTAAATGGCCAAAATATGAGGACACCAAGAAGAATAAAGGTTCAGATTCTAAGGAAAAGGGGCTAGATACAACAAAGAAGAAAGGTATTTCTAACTCATCTTCTTCTATTGCTAATTCTAGACATAGAGATATCAAATGCTTCAAATGTCAAGGGTTGGGTCATTATGCATCTGTGATGAGAATTCAACCAAGGCTAACAATGATCAAGATCAATTACAAGGCATGGATGGCCTAATGACTAGAGCTAAAACAAAAAGGCTAAAAGCAGCTTTGCAAGGCCGAGTCATGGAAGCAAAGACCAAGAGCAATCCAATTGAGCATGAGCTTCCAAAATGGACCAATCTTATTCATCTTGAAGAATAGCAAAGTCCAACATGAATAAGTCACTTGAAGACCCAAGATGAAGCCCAATTCAAGTGATCAAGTTGCAAACAGATTGGGCTGGCATAATTAATTTTAATTAGGTGTAATTTGTCTTATTTTCTTGTAGTTTTCGTGCACCTTTTAATGTCTCCAAATTTCAGAAGCTTTTGAGTTGTTTCAAAGTCAGTTTCAAGTATTTCAAGAGTTCCTAGGCAATTATGATAAATAATGGGTCAATTACTTGTGTATTCAATGATTAATTCCACTTTAATGTTTAGTGGAATATGTAGAGGCTGCAACTCAATGAGAAATCCCCATTAGATTACAAATAGGAACTCAATGTACAAACACAAGACAGAATATGAATAGACTTCTTTTGAGTTTTCTCCCATTTGTGAGAATTTCCCTTTTGTTCTTGGGCAAAGAACTATAGAATTTATCAAGGCAACTTGTGGCGATCAAAATAAGACTTATCACTCACCTTTTCATCTTCTCTTGAGTGTGGCATCTATATCCATTTCTGATTAAAAACAAACAAAACTCAAACACAATCCTAAACTTCCTCCCTGAAAGTTCAAGGCGATCTAGGATTATGTTAGTTGTTGATTCAAAACCATTCAACTCAAGCAAAGCTGAATCATATCATTTGGTATCTAGAGCTTTGGCTCCATGATTTTCAGGTGTGTTTTATTTTTTTTTTCTTTATCAATTCAAAACGAAAAAAAAAAATTCCAATTTTGTTCTACTTTATCTTTATTGATCTCTCATCCACAACATCTTATTAGTGTCTCTTCATTCTCTATCTGTATTTGTCACCCTCTGTTCTCTTACTAATTTTGAGTCCTAAACTCAAAATAGAAAAAAAAAAATGAAACTTCGTGAAAAAAAAAAACGAAAATTCTGGGCAAAAAAAAAAGAAGAAGATATTTTCCTTTCATTCCACTTTGTCTTTGTTGAATTTCTTTTCTATTTGTTTATGTCTCTTGTTCCATTGATATTTTCTTGTTGGTTTCTTGGTCACTTGATCGTCTGCTTGTTGTCTTGAGAAAAATCATTGATAAGGTTCTTTTCTTACGAGCTCATAAGAGGAAGTTTGAGTGGAAAAAGGCTAGAGAGAACATTCTAGTTAAAAGCCAATTTTTGAGTGATATACATGAGTGTGAGTGTCATATTTCAAGAGCGTAAACACTTTGTGAGGTTTGTGAGGTCCTATATTTTTCAGTTTCAATTAGCTAACATGGCAGGAGACGAAAATTCATCACAAGATGAAGGATTATCCGCTTTACAGATGCAAGCATTGACTAGCCATCTAGAACGGCTATTCAATACAAAGTTTGAAGAGATCCATGAGAGGATGGATAGGATGGAAAACCATGCACCTCATAGTCAGCATGCTTCTCAAGATGAAACAAATTAACAATCTGAAGAGGAAGAGACAAGTGATCAAAACACAAGCAGAAGAAGGATCGTTAGGCACAATAGGAGAAGAAGAAATTCTGGTGATGAACTTAGAGGGATTAACATCAAAATTCCTCCATTTCAAGGGAAGTCTGATCTGCAAGCCTATTTGGAGTGGGCAATGAAAGTGGAGCAAATATTCTCTTGTCATGCATATTCTGAAGGTAATAAAGTTAAGCTTGCTGCCCTTGAATTTACTGATTATGCTCTTGTTTGGTGGGATCAATTACAGAAAGATAGAGCTAGGAATGGAGAGCAACCGGTTTGAACATGGGCTGAGATGAAGGCAATCATGAGAAGGAGATTTGTGCCTTCATATTTCCATAGGGAACTCCACAACAAGTTGCAGAGCCTCACTCAAGGTTCTAAGAGTGTGGATGACTATCACAAGGAGATGGAGATGGCCATGATTCAAGCTAACATTGTGGAGGATCAAGAAGCAACCATGGCTCAGTTTCTGAATGGCCTTAACCGAGACATAGCTGATGCCATGGAGATGTATCACTATGTGGAACTTCAAGAGATGGTGCATCAAGCAATCAAGGTGGAGCAACAATTAAATAGGAGAAATAGAAGAAATTCTTCTAGTTCTAATTCAGGTCCTTGGAGAAACAACCCAAAGAAGGAGCAACCAATTGCAATTCAGTCTAAAGAGGCTGAAGCAAAGAAAAGTCAACCATCAGCAAGCATTTCAAAGAACCGAGACATAAAGTGCTTTAAATGTCTTGAAGGGTCACATTGCTTCTTAATTTCCTAACAAGAGAGCAATGATTTTGAAGGATAATGGAGAGGTAGAAACTGAGGAGGAGTCTGATGCATCACTAGAGCATGAAAGTGAAGGTGAGGAAATTAGGCCTCATGATGGTGATTTGCTGGTTGTTAGAAGGATTTTAAATGTGCAGACCAAAGAAGAAGATGAGGCACAAAGGGAAAACATTTTCCATACTAGATGTCTTGTTCAAGGAAAAGTATGCAACATGATCATTGATGGAGGGAGCTGCACCAATGTGGCCAGCAGAACTTTGGTTGAAAGATTGAATTTGAGCACATCGAAGCATCCTAGGCCATATAGGTTGCAATGGCTTAGTGATAATGGAGAATTGAAGGTGGACAAGCAAGTTCTAGTACCATTCACTATTGGAGATTATGTAGATGGGGTACTTTGTGATGTAGTCCCCATGCATGCTGCACACATACTTCTTGGAAGACCATGGCAATTTGACCGCAAGGTGATCCACAATGGATACACCGATCGGTTTTCACTTGTGCACAACAAGAAGAAATTCACTCTTGCACCTTTGTCTCCAAGACAAGTTTTTGAGGATCAAATAAAAATGAGGCAGTCTAGAGAGCATGAGGCATCCAATAAAAAAGAGAGTGAAAAGAAACTATTGTGTGAAAAAAAGAAAGGTAAACACCAAGAGAGTGGTGAGCAAGAAAAAGAGAGTAAACACATGAATATCATTGCAAAAGAAAGTGAGATCAAGAGAGCTTGTTTTTCTCATCAACCTATGCTTGTACTTTTGTACAAGGAGGCTTGTTTAAACTCTAACATTGACCAAACTTCTTTGCCTAGTTCTTTTGTATCTCTTTTGCAGGAATTTGAGGATGTGTTTCTAGATGAAGTTCCAAGTGGTTTGCCACCCTTGAGAGGAATTGAGCATCAAATTGATCTCATTCCCGGTGCTGTACTCCCTAACAGGCTAGCCTATAGAACTAATCCCGAGGAAGCAAAAGAACTTCAAAAACAAGTTGGAGAGCTAATGGAAAAAAGGATGGGTGAGGGAAAGCATGAGTCCTTGTGCTGTACCTGTTATTCTTATACCAAAGAAAGATGGATCATGGAGGATGTGTACAGATTGCAGAGCCATCAACAAAATCACTGTAAAGTATAGACATCCAATTCCTAGATTAGATGATATGCTTGATGACTTGCATGGTTCTTGCCATTTTTCCAAAATTGATTTGATAAGTGGTTATCATCAAATTAGGATGAAAGAAGGGGATGAATGGAAAACAGCTTTCAAAACTAAATATGGGTTGTATGAATGGTTAGTTATGCCTTTTGGTTTAACAAATGCTCCTAGTACATTCATGCGCCTCATGAATTATGTTTTGCATGCTTTTCTTGGAAAATTTGTGGTTGTTTACTTTGATGATATCCTCATCTATAGCAAGAGCTTAGGTGAACATCTTGAGCATTTGAGGTGTGTCTTACTTGCATTGAGAAAAGAGAGGTTGTATGCTAATTTGAAAAAGTGTTCCTTTTGCTCTCAACAAGTAAACTTTCTTGGATTCATTGTTAGCTCTAGGGGGATAGAAGTGGATGAAGAAAAAGTGAGAGCAATTAGGGAACGGCCTAAACCTAAGGGTTTGAGTGATGTGAGGAGTTTTCATGGGCTAGCTAGTTTTTATAGGAGGTTTGTCAAGGATTTCAGTACACTAGCTGCACCATTGACTGAAGTTGTCAAGAAAAATGTTGGTTTCAAATGGGGACAAGAGCAAGATATGGCTTTCAATACCCTTAAAGAAAAATTGAGTGGAGCACCTTTACTTGTCTTACTTGATTTTTCTAAATCCTTTGAAATTGAGTGTGATGCTTCGGGTATAGGTATAGGGGCAGTTTTGATGCAAGAAGGCAAGCCTATTGCATACTTTAGTGAGAAATTGAGCGGAGCTAAACTTAATTACTCCACTTATGACAAAGAGTTGTATGCTTTGGTGAGAACTTTGCAGGTTTGGCAACATTATCTTTTGCTGAAAGAATTTGTGGTACACACGAATCATGAATCCTTGAAACATTGAAAGGGACAAGGAAAGGTAAACAAAAGGCATGGTAAGTGGATTGAATTTCTGGAACAATTCCCTTATGTGATCAAATACAAGCAAGGGAAAGAAAATGTGGTGGCTGATGCACTTTCTAGGAGGTATGCACTACTTTCTACCCTAGATGCAAAATTGCTTGGTTTTGAGCATTTGAAAGACTTGTACATAAATGATTCTGATTTTGCACAATTGTACATTGCCTTGTGAAAAAAGGGCAGAAAAGGATTTCTTTAGGCATGATGGTTATTTGTTTAAGGGAAATAGACTTTGTGTGCCTAATTGTTCCTTGCGTGAATTACTTGTTAGAGAGGCTCATGGAGGGGGCTTTGATGGGTCATTTTGGGGTTAGTAAGACTTTGAGTACCTTGGTTGAACATTTCTTTTGGCCTCAAATGAAAAAGCATGTAGAAAAAATTTGTGGTCATTGTGTTACTTGCAAAAAGGCCAAATCCAAGGTCTTATGGATTGTATACCCCATTACCTATTCCTGATTTGCCTTGGACTGATTTGTCTATGGACTTTGTATTGGGTTTGCCTCGAGCTAAGAGGGGCAAAGATTCTATTTTTGTTGTTGTGGACAGGTTTTCAAAGATGGCACACTTCATAGCTTGCCACAAAACGGACAATGCCATTCAAATTGCTGAATTGTTTTTCAAAGAAGTCGTGAGATTGCATGGCATGACAAGAAGCATTGTCTCCGACTGTGATACCAAGTTCTTAAGTCACTTTTGGAAGACTTTGTGGAACAAGTTAGGAACCAAGCTTCTTTTCTCTACAACTTGTCATCCACAAACTGATGGACAAACAGAGGTAGTGAATAGAACCCTTTCCACCTTGTTAAGGGCTGTGATTAGTAAGAATCTAAAGTCTTGGGAAGAATGTTTGCCTCATGTAGAATTTGCTTACAATAGGGCAACACACTCTACTACTAATCACTCATCTTTTGAAGTGGTCTACGATTTTAATGCTTTGACTCCATTAGATTTAATTCCTTTGCCAATGAGAGAGCAAGGTAATCTAGATGGCAAAAAGAAGGCTGAATTTGTCAAGCAATTCCATGAGAAGGTGAGACAACAAATTGAGAAGAAAACATGGCAGTATGCTCATCAAGCCAACAAAGGGCGCAAGAAGGTGACTTTTGAGCCAGGAGATTGGGTTTGGGTTCACATGAGGAAGGAGAGGTTTCCTACCCAAAGGCGTTCCAAGTTATAACCAAGAGGAGATGGACCTTTCCAAGTGATTGAAAAGATCAATGACAATGCCTACAAGCTTGATCTTCCAGGTGAGTATCAAGTTAGTGCTACTTTCAATGTAACCGATCTATCCTTGTTTGATGCAGGTAATGAGCTCGATTCGAGGATGAATCCATTTCAAGAAGGAGGGAATGATGAGAATTCAACCAAGGCTAACAATGATCAAGATCAATTACAAGGCATGGATGGCCCAATGACTAGAGCTAAAACAAAAAGGCTAAAAGAAGCTTCGCAAGGCCTAGTCATGGAAGCAAAGACCAAGAGCAATCCAATTGAGCATGAGCTTCCAAAATGGACCAATCTTATTCAGCTTGAAGAATAGCAAAGTCTAACATGAATAAGTCACTTGAAGACCCAAGATGAAGCCCAATTCAAGTGATCAAGTTGCAAACAGATTGGGCTGGAATAATTAGTTTTAATTAGGTGTAATTTGTCTTATTTTCTTGTAGTTTCCGTGCACCTTTTAATGTCTCCAAATTTCAGAAGCTTTTTAGTTGTTTCAAAGTCAGTTTCAAGTATTTCAAGAGTTCCTAGGCAATTATGATAAATAATGGGTCAATTACTTGTGTATTCAATGATTAATTCCACTTTAATGTTTAGTGGAATATGTAGAGGCTGCAACTCAATGAGCAGTCCCCATCAGATTACAAATAAGAACTCAATGTACAAACACAAGATAGAATATGAATGGACTTCTTTTGAGTTTTCTCCCATTTGTGAGAATATCCCTTTTTGTTCTTGGGCAAAGATCTATCGATCTTATCAAGGCAACTTGTGGCGATCAAAATAAGACTTATCACTCACATTCTCATTTTCTCTTGAGTGTGGCATCTATATCCATTTCTGATTAAAAACAAACAAAACTCAAACATAATCCTAAACTTCCTCCCTGAAAGTTCAAGGCGATCTAGGGTTATGTTAGTTGTTGATTCAAAACCATTCAACTCAAGCAAAGCTGAATCATATCAATTTGATTGCCCAAACAAGAGGATGATGGTAATTAGGGGTGGAGAAGTTATATCTAAATTTGATGATGGTAATGAGTCTGATGCGAGTGATAGTATGCCACCTTTGGAAGATTGTTCTGATGCTACTGAACATGTGGAGTATGCTGTGCATGGTGAGTCTCTGGTTGCTAGGTGTGCATTGAATTTACAAGTTAAGGAAGATAGCTTGGAGCAAAGGGAAACTATATTCCACACCAGGTGCTTAGTTGGTAGAAAGGTATGTAGCTTGATTATTGATAGTGGAAGTTGTACTAGTGTTGCTAGTACTACTTTAGTTGAGAAGCTATGGTTGAAGTGTGATAAGCATCTTAATCTATATAGGTTGCAGTGGTTGAATGATAGTGGAGAAGTGTAAGTTACTAGACAGGTTGTGGTTGCATTTTCCATTGCAAAATATTGTGATGAAGTGGTGTGTAATGTAGTACCCATACAAGCTAGTCATTTGTTATTGGGGAGACCATGGCAATTTGATAGGCGTGTGCAACATGATGGGTACAAGAATAGGTATTCCTTTGAGCACAATGGTCACAAGTTCACACTTGCTCCATTATCACCCAAAAAGGTGTATCTTGATCAAGTAAAACTTCAACAATCTTCTCTTGGGAATTCAAAAAGTAAGGCAAAAGAAAAAGAAGAGAGAAAAGAGGCTGTAAGAGAAAAGAAAAAAGATAAGGGCCCAATGGTAAGTGAAAAGAAAGGAAAGAATCTGAATAGTGAAAAGAAAGAGATGAGTGAAAGAAAAGAAAAAAGTAAGAAAAATGAAGAAAGTGAAAGAATTGAGAGAAAATCATGTTTCTATGCAAAAGAGAGGGATTTGAAAGGTGCTTTTCTTGGCAAGAGAGCAATGGTTATGATAAGGTTTAGGGAGGTTTTTCTTACTAAAACTAACTTTAACCCAAATATGCCTAGTAGATTTATTTCTTTGTTGCAGGAATTTGAAGATGTTTTCCCTAATGAGATGCCAAGTGGATTACCACCATTGAGAGGGATTGAGCAGCAAATTGACTTTGTGCTCGGGGCTAGCATTCCAAATAGGCCAGCCTATAGAAGCAATCCTGAGCAAACAAAGAAGCTTCAGAGGCAAGTGGATGAGCTACTAGCTAAAGGGTACGTGAAGGAAAGCATGAGTCCATGTCCTATTCCAGTTTTGTTGGTTCCAAAGAAAGATGGCACTTGAGGATGTGTGTGGATTGTCGTGCAGTCAACGAGATGACGGTAAAGTATCACCATCCTATCCCTAGGTTAGATTACATGCTTGATGAGTTGAATGGTGCATGCATATTCACTAAAATTGATTTGAAAAGTGGGTATCACCAAATTAGAATGAAACCAGGGGATGAATGGAAGACTGTATTTAAAACAAAACATGGTCTTTATGAGTGGTTGGTTATGCCTTTTGGGTTAACTAATGCACCTAGTACTTTCATGCGCTTAATGAACCATGTTTTGAGGGATTTCTTGGGGAAGTTTGTGGTTATTTATTTTGATGATATCTTAATTTATACAATTGTTTGGATGAACACATATTACATGCTAAGGCTGTTTTAGAAGTTCTTAGGAAGGAGAAGTTATATGCCAACCTTAAGAAGTGCACATTTTGCATTGATAGAGTTGTGTTTCTTGGTTTTGTTGTGAGTGCACGTGGTATTGAGGTTGATGAGGTGAAGGTGAAAGCTATTCAAGAATGGCCAATGCCTAAGAGTGTTTCTGAGGTAAGGAGTTTTCATGGTTTAGCTAGGTTTTATACGAGATTTGTGAAAAATTTCTCTACCATTGCTGCTCCTTTAATTGAAATTGTTAAAAAGGATGTTGGGTTTAAATGGAGACAGGAACAAGAACTTGCTTTTACCACTTTGAAAGAAAAATTGTGTTCTGCTCCTATTCTTGTTTTGCCTAATTTTGATAAGACTTTTGAAGTAGAATGTGATGCTTCTGGGATTGGTATAGGTGCTGTTTTGATGCAGGAAAAACGTCCTATTACATTCTTCAGTGAGAAGTTGAATGGAGCTCAACTGAAATATTCCACCTATGACAAGGTGCTATATGCCTTGGTTCGAGCTTTGGAGGTTTGGCAACATTATTTGCTATCCAAAGAGTTCATGATTCACACTGATCATGAGTCTTTGAAGCATCTAAAAGGTCAATGTAAGTTGAACAAAAGAGATGCCAAATGGGTGGAATTCATTGAGACCTTTCCATATGTGATTGCTTATGAGCAAGGAAAAGAGAATGTAGTTGCTGATGCTTTATCTAGGAGATATGCTTTAATCACTACACTTTCTTCTAAGTTGTTAGGATTTGAGCACTTGAAAGATTTGTATGCAATTGACTCTGATTTTGCTAATATATATGCTACATGTGAAAAGGGTGCATTTAACAAGTTCTATAGGCATGAAGGTTTTCTGTTTCGTGGCGATAGAATTTGTGTGCCTATTTGCTCAACTAGAGAATTGCTTGTTAGGGAATCACATTATGGTGGATTGATGGGTCATTTTGGTGTGCATAAGACTTTGGATATGTTGTTTGAACATTTTTATTGGCTTCACATGTGAAAAGATTTTGAGAGAATTTGTACTAGATGCATTGCATGTAAACAGGCTAAATCTAAGTCTATGCCACATGATTTGTATACACCCTTACCTATTCTTACTCATCCTTGGATTGACATATCCATGGATTTTGTGCTTGGATTGCCTAGAACTAGGAAGGGTAGAGATAGCATTTTTGTTGTAGTGGATAGATTTAGTAAAATGGCTCACTTTATTGCATGCCATAAAACTGATGATGCAACAAATATTGCTGATTTGTTCTTTAGAGAAGTTGTGCGTTTGCATGGTGTCCCTAGAACTATTGTTTCTGACATGATGTGAAGTTTTTGAGTCATTTTTGGAAAGTGTTGTGGGGTAAGTTGGGAACATAATTGCTTTATTCTACTACTTGTCATCCACAAACTGATGGTCAAACTGAAGTGGTGAATAGAACTTTAGGGACTTTATTGTGTGCAGTTGTCGGTAAGAATTTGGAAACTTAGGAAGATTGTTTGCCTCTTATTGAGTTTGCTTATAATAGGATTATACATTCTTCTACAGGTTTTTCTCCATTTGAGATTGTGTACAGTTTTAATCCTTTAACTGTTTTGGATTTAATGCCTTTGCCTTTGAGTGATATTGTTAGTTTAGATGGTGAAAGCAAGGCTGAAAAAGTTAAAGAGATGCACATGAAGGCACATGAGATGATTGAGAAGAAAAGCAGGTTGACAGCCCAAAGAGTGAATAAGGGTAGTAAACAAATTAGGTTTGAACTTGGTGATTGGGTTTGGGTTCATTTGCAAAAGGAGAGGTTTCCTACTCAAAGGAAATCCAAGCTTGATGCTAGGGGAGATGGTCCATTTCAAGTGCTAGAGAGGATCAATGACAATGCATATAAAATTGACCTCCCAGGTGAGTACAATGTTTTAGCTACTTTTAATGTTTCTGACCTTTCTCCATTTGATATGGATGCAGATTCGAGGACGAATCTTTTTTAGGAGGAAGGGAATGATACGAGCTCAGGAGGGCAAATTGGACATTCCAGCACTAAAGGGCAAGATGGAAATTTCAACATGCCCATGGGACCTATCACAAGGGCAAGAGCAAAGATGCTGAAAGAAAGCTTTGGGAACTTAGCCAAGTCATTTGTGAAAGACATGCATTAAGAATGGGCTAAGAAAGAGAAGACAAAGCTAAATGGGCCACCTAGTGAAAGTGGGTAGCCCAAAACTCTAATTGCGGCACAATGGAATTAAAATATATTATGTCCATAATTGATTAACTTTGTTAGCTTTTATTTAGAAGACATTTAGTTATTTTGAGGTGTTTTATTTAGCCCACTTGTTTGTTTAGTAAGTTGGGCCTTTTGCTAGTGGGCTTAGGTTTAATTTAACCTAATGTAAGAGGTATAAATACCTCATAAACAAGTGCAGCAGTAGTTTTTTGATTCATGAAATTTCATTTTCTGGTTTCTTCTAAGAAACTCTCAAGTGTATGCAAGTGAGAAGTGATCATCTTTACTTGTTGCATCAAGAAATTGAATAGGCTATTACAAAGGTAAATTCTTTTGTGATATTTGTTCAGTTTCATCTTTCTTTATCCCAATTATTTACGTTTCTAAGAACGGGTTTCTTAGGGGTTTAGTAGAGAGGGTGTTTATCCTATTGCTTGTCTCCTATCAAAGTGTGTGTATGGGGTTTCGGGATTGTTATATCCCTGGGTTCCGCATCATAAAGGATTAAGACTTGCTTCCAATCAATGGCCAAAAGAACTTAAAGAATGTAGTGAAAGCAATTTATTATGGATTAAATCTTGCTTCCAATCAATGGCCAAAAGAACTTAACGGACAAAGAGAAACCAATTCCTAAAGGATTAAGACTTGCTTCCAATCAACGACTAAAAGAACTTAAAGAATAATGAGAAACTAATTCCTTAAGGACTAAGACTTGCTTCCCATCAATGGCCAAAATAATTTAACTAACAAAGTGAAACCAATTCATTATGCATTAAGTCTTGCATCCAATCAATGGCCAAAAGAACTTAAAGAACATAGTGAAAGCAAGTCTTTATGGAATAAATCTTAGTTCCAATCAATGGCCAAAAGAACTTAACAGACAAAGAGAAAGCAATTCCTAAAGGATTAGTACTTGCTTCCAATTAATGGCCAAAAGAATATTAAGAATAATGAGAAACCAATTCCTAAAGGATTAAGACTTGTTTCCAATCAATGGCGAAAAGAACTTAAAGAATATAGTGAAAGCAATTCATTATGGATTAAATCTTGCTTCCAATCACTGGCCAAAAGAACTTAACGGACAAAAAGAAACCAATTCATAAAGGATTAAGACTTGCTTCCAATCAATCGCTAAAAGAACTTAAAGAATAATAAGAAACCAATTCCTTAAGGACTAAGCCTTGCTGCCCATCAACGGCCAAAAGAATTTAACTAACAAAGTGAAACCAATTCATTATGGATTAAGTCTTGCTCCAATCAATGGCCAAAAGAACTGAAAGAACAATGACAAACCAATTCCTTAAGGATTAATACTTGCTTCCAATCAATGGTCAAAAGAACTTAAAGAACAGAGTGAAAGCAATTCATTACGGATTAAATCTTGCTTCTAATCAATGGCCAAAAGAACTTAAAAGGATAAAGGCAAACCAATTCCTAAAAGATTAAGACTTGCTTCCAATCAATAGCGAAAAGAACTTAAAGAATAATGAGAAGCCAATTCTTTAAGGATTAAGACTTGCTTCCAACCAATGTCCAAAAGAACTTAAAGAACAATGTGAAAGCAATTCGTTATGGATTAAATCTTGCTTCCAATCAATGGCCGAAAGAACCTAAAGGACAAAGACAAATGAATTCCGAAAAGATTAAGACTTGCTTCCAAGGAATGGCCAAATGAATTTAACGAACACTGAGAAACCAATTCCTTAAGGATTAAATCTTGCTTCCAATCAATGGCCAAAAGAATTTAACGGACAAAGAGAAACCAATTCCTAAAGGATTAAGACTTGCTTCCAATCAATGGAATAAAGAGAAACCAATTCCTTAAGGACTAAGACTTGCTTCCCATCAATGGCCAAAAGAATTTAACTAACAAAGTGAAGCCAATTCATTATGCATTAAGTCTTGCATCCAATCAATGGCCAAAAGAACATGAAGAATGTAGTGAAAGCAATTCATTATGGAATAAATCTTGCTTCCAATCACTGGCCAAAAGAACTTAACGGACAAAGAGAAACCAATTCCTAAAGGATTAATACTTGCTTCGAATCAACAGCCAAAAGAACTTAAAGAACATAGTGAAAGCAATTCATTATGGATTAAATCTTGCTTTCAATCAATGGCCAAAAGAGCTTAACGGACAAAGAGAAGCTAATTCCTAAAGGATTAATACTTGCTTCGAATCAACAGCCAAAAGAACTTAAAGAACGTAGTGAAAGCAATTCATTATGGATGAAATCTTGCTTCCAATCAATGGCCAAAAGAACTTAACGGACAAAGAGAAGCTAATTCCTAGAGGATTAAGACTTGCTTCCAATTAATGGCTAAAAGAACTTAAAGAATAATGAGAAACCAATTCCTTAAAGATTGAGACTTGCTGCCCATCAATGGCCAAAATAATTTAACTAACAAAGTGAAACCAATTCATTTTGGATTAAGTCTTGCTTCCAATCAATGGCCAAAAGAACTGAAAAGGACAAACCAATTCCTAAAGGATTAAGACTTGCTTCCAACCAATAGCCAAAAGAACTGAAAGAGCAATGAGAAACCAATTCCTTAAAGATTATGACTTGCTTCCAATCAACGGCCAAAAGAACTTAACGAACAAAGTGAAAGCAATTCATTATGGATTAAATCTTGCTTCCAATCAACGGCTAAAAGAGCTTAAAGGACAAAGACTAGCCAATTCCTAAAGGAGTAAGACTTGCTTCCAATCAATGGCCAAAAGAACTTAAAGAACAAAGTGAAAGCAATTTATTATGGATTAAATCTTGCTTCCAATCAACGGCCAAAAGAACTTAAAGGACAAAGACAAACCAATTCCTAAAGGATTAAGACTTGCTTCCAATGAATGGCCAAATGAACTTAAAGAACACTGAGAAACCAATTCCTTAAGGATTAAGACTTGCTTCCAATCAATGGCTAAAAGAACTTATAGGACAAAGACAAACCAATTCCTAAAGGACTAAGACATGCTTCCAATCAATGGCCAAAAGAACTTAACTAACCAAGTGAAACCAATTCATTATGGCTTAAGTGTTGTTTCCAATCAAAGTCCAAAAGAACTTAAAGGACAAAGACAAACCAATTCGTAATGGTTTAAGACTTGTTTCCAATCAATGGCCAAAAAAACTTAAAGAAGAAAGTGAAACCGATTCGTTATAGGTTGAATCTTGCTTCCAGTCAATGGCCAAAAGAACTTAAAGAAAAAAGTGAAACCAATTCATTAAGGATTGAGACTTGCTTCCAATCAATGGCCAAAAGAACTTAAAGGACAAAGACAAACCAATTCTAAAGCATGAAGTCTTGCTTCCAATCAATGGCCAAAAGAACTTAAAGAAGAAAGCGAAACCAATTCATTATAGATTGAATCTTTCTTCCAGTCAATAGCTAAAAGAACATAAAGGACAAAGATGAAACAGTTCCTAAAGGAGTAAGACTTGCTTCCGATCATTGGCCAAAAGAACTTAAAGAACAAAGTGAAACCAATTCATTATGGATTAAATCTTGGTTCCAATCAATGGCCAAAAGAACTTAAAGGACAAAGAAAAACCAATTCCTAAAGGACTAAGGCTTGCTTCCAATCAATGGCTAGCAAAACTTAAAGAATAATGAGAAATCAATTCCTTAAGGGTTAAGACCTGCTTCCAATCAATGGCCAAAAGAACTTAAAGAATAAAGTGAAACCAATCCATTTATTGATTAAATCTTGCTTCCAATCAATGGCCAAAAGTACTCAAAGAACAAAGTGAAAGTAATTCATTATAGATTGAATCTTGCTTTCAATCAAAGGCCATAAGAACTTAAAGGACAAAGACAAACTGATATGATCAAGAAAGATAAAGTAGACTCAAGAAAGCAAAGGCGAGGAGGAGATCCTTTGGAAGGACTTGGTGGACCAATGACTAGATCCAAAGCAAAGAGAGCTGAGGAAGCTTTGGGCCAAATGATTTCAAGTTTATTTAAGGCAAAGCCCATTCAAGAAGAAAACGACTCAAGACTAGTCCATTGCGTTCATGTGGCTGAACAAGCTTAGTTATACCTTTGGGCTTGTTAATTTTAAGTTAGTAATAATGTAATTGGGTTTGTAATTTCATATAGCCCATTACTTGTTTTTAGCTATTTAGCCTTTTACTCAGTTTTAATAAGTTTAGTTTTTTAATCTTGGGCTAAGTGTTTCAGCCCATTTGCTAAACTTTAGTTTAGTTTATAAACCTTGTAAACACATTTTGAAGGGGATTTTTGGCAAATTGAAATCAGAATACTTTTAGTAAAAGTGTCTCTTTGGTTCTTGCTTGGAACCCTAGGTCTTATCAAGAGTTTCCAATTGCTCTTGTGGCGATCACCCTTGGCTTATCAATCATCCTTGATTGTGGCGCCCTCCAATCTCTTTCCATTCCTTGTCTCTTCCATTTTTTTTTTGTGATTTTTATTTCTCCTTGATTGAATTACAACCACAATACACCAGAATTAGGGTTCATGGATAATGGATCATAACATTTGGTATCAGAGCCAGCTTCTTCGAGTTGCAGAATTGGTCAGTTTTCTTTGGTTCATATCTTGAGTTTTCTGCATCATATTTCGGTGTTTCTTGGGTCTTTTCTGAAGTTCAGAATCTCATCTTTCATCTCGTTTTTGAATCGTTGAATTTCGAATTTTGTAGCTCGAGATACAGTGATTTTTTTTCCGAACTCAGTCTTGTGCGACTTTGTGATTTGTTTTCTTTGAGTTCTTGTTTGATTCATCCTTTTACTTTGCTTAATTTCTTGATGTTCTTCTGATTTCCACTTCTGTCTTTGTTGGTATTGCATTGGATCAGTGGGGTAAAAAAAAAAAAAATTTAAAAGTGCAGAATGTTCATCATTTGTTCTTGATGTTCATGGGAATTGTTTCATTCTAATCTTTCTAAGCTCTGTTAGTTTGATGTTTAGTTGTTAAATATGTGCTTGTTTTGATGTGATTCCAGTTGGTCTGTTCATCTACAATCATCAAGAACAGATTAAAAATAAAATAAAGTAGAATTAAAAAAAACGCAGAATTTGAAAAAAAAAAAAAGGTCAAAACATTAGCTTGTCTCTTATTGTTCTTCAAACCGTTAGCTTGTTCTGTCTTGTTTGGCCTCTGATTTGAGTGTGCTTGTCTTTGTTTAGTTTTTCTTGCTTGTCTCTTTTGGATCTTAAAAGTTTTGTCTTAGAGTTTTCTTTTGTTTGACCTCTTGTTTGTTTTGTGATTTGACATAAGTGTTTTTGGAATTTCTCTTTGAATTGACTTGTGATTCTATTTAAGAGCCTACAAGAGCACTTGAGTGGTAAAAGGCAAGAGAGCACATTACACAAAAGCCTATTAGAGAGCAACAAACACGAGTGATACATCTCTAAGAGTGTAAACACATGATGGCAGGAACAGGTGGTAGTGGTAGCCCTCCTCCTGAAGGAAACAACAGATTGTTAGTGGAGGCTATTACAGCTCAAATGGAAAGGATGATGAGGGAGCATACAGAGGAGTTATATGTGAGAATTGAGCGGTTAGAAAATCAAAGACATCCTGATGCTGATGGAGGTAGAAGGAGGCTTGATGGAAGGAGAAGAAGAGATCATGAAGTAGATCAAAGAGAGGATATAATTGAGGGAGTAAAACTCAACATTCCCTCTTTTAAAGGGAAAAGTGATCTGGAGGCATACTTAGAGTGGGAAATGAAGATTGAACAACTTTTTGCTTGCCACAACTATATTGAAGATAAGAAGGTGAAGGTGGCAGCCATGGAGTTCACAGACTATGCTCTCATTTGGTGGGATCAATTGCAAAAAGAGCGGCTTAGATATGAAGAACCTTTGGTGGATACTTGGGTTGAAATGAAGAGGTTAATGAGGAGGAGATTTGTCCCTTCCTATTATCATAGGGACCTTCATAACAAGCTCCAAAGACTCACACAAGGTAGTAGGAGTATTGATGAATATTACAAGGAGATGGAGATGTCTTTGATTAGAGCCAATGTGAATGAAGATAGGGAGGCTACTATGGCATGCTTTCTGAATGGGCTGAATAATGACATTAGAGATGTGGTTGAGCTGCAAAATTATATGGAGTTGGAGGACTTGGTACATCAAGCTACCAAAGTGGAGCAGCAACTTAAGAGAAAAGGTACATTGAGGAGGAGCTCTTCTAATTTCAATTCTTCAAATTGGAAGGAAAGAAATAAGAAGGAGGGAGGTACCTCTTCTAGCAACACCACTGCTGCACCTCAAAGGACTCAATTCAAGTCCAATGAGACATCTAAAAAGACAAGGAGTAGTGAGATAAAATGCTTCAAGTGTTTGGGTAGAGGACACATAGCATCCGAATGCCCAACCAAGAAGACTATGCTTCTCAAAGATAATGGAGAAATCACTAATGAGTCCTCATTTGAATCTGCCCCAACTAGTGAGGATGAGTATGATGAGGAAATTGCACCAGAAGGAGATTTATTCATGGTGAGGAGGTTGTTGGGCAGCCAAGCAATGGATTTGGATGAAAGCCAAAGGGAAAATATTTTCCACACAAGGTGTATCATCCAAGGGAAGGTTTGTTCTTTGATTATTGATGGAGGGAGTTGCACTAATGTTGCTAGTGCAAGGATAGTCTCAAAACTGAATTTGGAGACTAAACCACACCCACGGCCATATAAGCTTCAATGGCTTAGTGAGGATGGTGAAATGACTGTGAGTGAGCAAGTGGAGGTGGAATTCTCTATAGGGAAGTATGATGATGCAATTTTGTGTGATGTGGTGCCTATGGAGGCTTGCCATTTACTTCTTGGTAGGCCTTGGCAGTATGATAAGAAAGCTCTGCATGATGGGTTCACAAATAAGTTTTCATTTGTACATAAAGAGCGCAAGACTATTCTTGCTCCTTTGTTTCCAAGAGAGGTTGGTGAGGATCAATCCAAAATAAGAGATAAAAGAAAATAGGAAAGAAAAGAAAAAGAGAGTGAAAAGAAAAAGGAAAAAGGGAGTGAAAAGAAAAAGGAAAAAGAGAGTGGAAAAATAGAGGGAAAATTGCAAAATCTGTTTATTAAAGAAAAAGAGGTGAAAAAGGCTATGCTCATGAAAAAGCCAATGCTTTTACTTTTGAGTAAAGAAAGTAAATTACATGAAACAGGTGCTACTAACTCTCTTCCTTGTGAAGTTTCTTCTTTGTTGCAGGAATTTGGAGATGTCTTTCCCAAGGAGGTCCCTCACAGTCTACCCCCTCTACGAGGCATAGAACATCAAATTGACCTCATTCCAGGAGCTTCATTGCCTAATAGGCCAGCCTATAGGAGTAATCCTCAAGAGACCAAGGAGATTCAAAAACAAGTTGAAGACTTGATGCAAAAAGGGTGGGTGCAAGAAAGCTTAAGTCCGTGTGCAGTTCCAGTCATTCTAGTGCCTAAGAAAGATGGAACTTGGAGGATGTGCATTGATTGTAGAGCCATCAATAACATCACGGTAAAGTATAGACATCCCATTCCTAGATTAGATGATTTGTTGGATGAATTGCATGGTGCCTGTGTGTTTTCTAAAATTGATCTTAAAAGCGGATATCATCATATTAGGATTAGAGAAGGGGATGAATGGAAAACTGCTTTTAAAACCAAATATGGATTGTATGAATGGTTGGTCATGCCCTTTGGATTAACAAATGCTCCTAGTACCTTCACGAGATTGATGAATCATGTGTTAAGGGAATTCCTAGGAAAGTTTGTTGTGGTTTATTTTGATGACATTTTGATTTATAGCAAATCCTATGATGATCATCATGTGTATTTGAGGAGTGTTTTGGAAGCTCTTAGGCATGAGAAATTGTATGCCAACATGGAAAAATGTATTTTTTGTACAGACCATGTGGTTTTTCTTGGTTTTGTTGTTAGCTCACAAGGAGTGCAGGTTGATCAAGATAAGGTGAAAGCTATTCAAGAGTGGCCAACTCCTAAGAATGTTAGTGAGGTAAGAAGCTTTCATGGTTTAGCTAGCTTCTATAGGAGATTTGTTAAAGATTTTAGTACATTGGCTGCACCCTTGAATGAAGTAATTAAAAGGCATGTTGGATTTAAATGGGGTGAAAAACAAGAGCAAGCTTTTGCTTCCCTCAAAGATAAATTAACTCATGCACCTATCCTTGCATTGCCTATTTTTGCTAAATCTTTTGAGATTGAATGTGATGCATCTAGTGTGGGAATAGGGGCTGTTTTGATGCAAGATGGGCACCCAATTGCTTATTTTAGTGAAAAATTAAATGGTGCTATTCTTAACTATCCTACATATGATAAAGAGTTGTATGCATTAGTAAGGGCATTACAAATATGGCAGCATTACCTTTTACCCAAGGAATTTGTGATTCATAGTGACCATGAGTCCTTGAAGTATTTAAAAGGACAAGGTAAGCTAAATAAGAGACATGCCAAGTGGGTTGAGTTCCTTGAGTAATTTCCCTATGTGATCAAGCATAAGAAAGGTAAGGCTAATGTGGTTGTTGATGCGCTTTCAAGAAGGTATGCTCTGTTCTCCACTCTTGAAACTAAATTCATTGGTTTTGAGCATATAAAGGAATTGTATGAGCATGATCCAAAATTTTCTCAGATTTATAAAAATTGTGTGCATGCTATCCAAAATGGGTACTTTAGGCATAAGGATTATTTGTTTAAAGAGAAAAGGTTATGTGTGCCTCAAAGTTCCATTAGAGAGTTGCTTGTGAGAGAGGCACATGAGGGGGGCTTAATGGGGCATTTTGGGGTCCAAAAGACTTTAGACATACTGTATGAACATTTTTATTGGCCACACATGAAACATGATGTGCATAAATTTTGTGAAAGATGCATTGTTTGTAAGAAGTCTAAGTCAAAGATAATGCCTCATGGACTCTATACTCCTTTGCCAATTCCTGATTTTCCTTGGATTGATTTATCTATGGACTTTGTTTTAGGACTGCCTCGGACAAAGAATGGCAAGGATTCTATTTTTGTGGTGGTGGATAGGTTCTCCAAGATGGCTCATTTCATACCTTGCAAGAAGGGGGATGATGCTTGTCATGTGGCTGATTTGTTCTTCAAAGAGGTAGTGAGGCTACATGGATTACCTAGGAGCATTGTGAGTGACAGGGACACTAAGTTCTTAAGTCACTGTTGGAGGACACTATGGGGTAAGATTGGTACTAAATTGCTATTCTCAACTACTTGTCACCCCCAAACTGATGGGCAAACTGAGGTAGTTAATAGGACTCTTTCTGCTCTCCTTAGGGCTGTTATAAAGAAGAATATTAAGTCATGGGAAGAGTGTTTGCCTCGTGTAGAGTTTGCATATAATAGGGCTATCCATAGCACTACTAATTGTTCTCCTTTTGAAATAGTGTATGGATTTAACCCCTTGACTCCTCTTGATTTACTGCCTATGCCTAACATTTCTGTTTTTAAGCATAAAAATGCACAGGCTAAGGCTGACTTTGTAAAGAAGCTGCATGAGCAAGTAAAAGCGCAAATTGAGAAGAAAATGGAGAGTTATGCAAAGCAAGCCAACAAGGGCAGAAAGAAGGTTGTATTTGAACCCGGTGATTGGGTTTGGGTACACATGAGAAAGGAGAGGTTTCCATCTCAAAGGAAATCCAAACTCCAACCTAAGGGTGATGGACCTTTCCAAGTCTTGGAGAGAATAAATGACAATGCCTACAAGATCGACTTACCTGGTGAGTATGGGATAAGTGCTACCTTTAATGTTGCTGACTTGTCCTTATTTGATGTAGGTGATGAGGAGCTAAATTCGAGGACGAATTCTCTTGAAGAAGGAGGGGATGATGTGATCAAGAAAGATAAAGTAGACTCAAGAAAGCAAAGGCGAGGAGGAGATCCTTTGGAAGGACTTGGTGGACCAATGACTAGATCCAAAGCAAAGAGAGCTGAGGAAGCTTTGGGCCAAATGATTTCAAGTTTATTTAAGGCAAAGCCCATTCAAGAAGAAAACGACTCAAGACTAGTCCATTGCGTTCATATGGCTGAACAAGCTTAGTTATACCTTTGGGCTTGTTAATTTTAAGTTAGTAATAATGTAATTGGGTTTGTAATTTCATATAGCCCATTACTTGTTTTTAGCTATCTAGCCTTTTACTCAGTTTTAATAAGTTTAGATTTTTAAACTTGGGCTAAGTGTTTCAGCCCATTTGCTAAACTTTAGTTTAGTTTATAAACCTTGTAAACACATTTTGAAGGGGATTTTTGGCAAATTGAAATCAGAATACTTTTAGTAAAAGTGTCTCTTTGGTTCTTGCTTGGAACCCTAGGTCTTATCAAGAGTTTCCAATTGCTCTTGTGGCGATCACCCTTGGCTTATCAATCATCCTTGATTGTGGCGCCCTCCAATCTCTTTCCATTCCTTGTCTCTTCCATTTTTTTTTTTGTGATTTTTATTTCTCCTTAATTGAATTACAACCACAATACACCAGAATTAGGGTTCATGGATAATGGATCATAACACAAACCAATTCCTACCGGATTAAGACTTGCTTCCAATTAATGGCCAAACGAACTGAAAGGATAATGAGAAACCAATACCGTAAGGATTAAGACTTGCTTCCAATCAATAGCCAAAAGAACTTAGAGAAGAAAGTGAAACCAATTCATTATAGATTGAATCTTGCTTCCAATCAATGGCCAAAAGAACTTAAAGACCAAAGCAAAACCAATTCATTAAGGATTGAGAGTTGCTTCTAATCAATGGCCAAAAGAACTTAAAGGACAAAGACAAACCAATTCCTAAAGGATTAAGTCTTGCTTCCAATCAATGGCGAAAAGAACTTAAAGAAGAAAGTGAAACCAATTCATTACGGATTAAATCTTGCTTCCAATCAACGGCCAAAAGAATTTAGAGAACAAAGTGAAACCAATTCCTTAAGCATTAAGACTTGCTTCCAATCAATGGCCAAAAGAATTTAAAGGACAAAGACAAACCAATTCCTAAAGGATTCAAACTTACTTCCAATCAATGACCAAAAGAACTTAAAGAATAATGAGAAACCAATTCCTTAAGGAGTAAGACTTGCTTCCAATCAATAGTCAAAAGAACTTAAAGACCAAAGTCAAACTAATTCATTATGGATTAAATATTGCTTCCAATCTATGGCCAAAAGAACTTAAATGACAAAGATAAAACAGTTCCTAAAGGATTAAGACTTACTTCTAATCAATGGCCAAAAGAACTTAAAAAATAATGAGAAACCAATTCCTGAAGGTTTAAGACTTGCTTCCAATCAATGGCCAAAAGAACTTAAAGAACAAAGTGAAACCAATTAATTGTGGGTTAAATCTTGCTTCCAATCAATGGGCAAAAGAGCTTAAAGGACAAAGACAAACTAGTTCCTAAATGATTAAGACTTGCTTGCAATCAATGGCCAAAACGACTGAACTAACAAAGTGAAACAAATTCATTATGGATTAAGTCTTACATCCAGTCAATGGCCTAAAGAACTTAAGGGACAAAGACAAACCAATTCATAATGGCTTAAGACTTGCTTCCAATCAATGGCTAAAAGAACTTAAAGAATAATGAGAAACCAATACCATAAGGATTAAGGAATGCTTCCAATCAACGACCAAAAGAACTTAAAGGACAATGACAAACCAATTCCAAAAGGAGTATGACTTGGTTCCATTCAATGGCCAAAAGAACTTAAAGAATAATGAGAAACAATTTCCTTAATGATTAAGACTTGCTACCAAACAATGGCCAAACGAACTTAAAGAATAAACGGAAACCAATTGATTATGGATTAAATCTTGCTTCCAATCAATGGCCAAGAGAACTTCAAGGACAAAGGCAAACCAATTCCTAAAGGATTAAGACTTGCGTTCAATCAATGGCCAAAAGAACTTAATGAATAAAGTGAAACCAATTCATGATGGACTAAATCTTGCTTCCAATCAAGTGCTAAAAGAACTTAAAGGACAAAGACAAAACAATTCCTAAAGGATTAAGAATTGCTTCCAATCAATGGCCAAAAGAACTTAAAAAACAATGAGAAACCAATTCCTTAAGGTTTAAGACATGCTTCCAATCAATGGCCAAAAGAAAAAGAACTTAAAGAACAAAGTGAAACCAATTCATTGTGGTTAAATCTTGATTCCAATCAATGGGCAAAAGAGCTTAAAGGACAAAGACAAACCAGTTTCTAAAGGATTAAGACTTGCTTGCAATCAATGGCCAAAAGAACTGAAAGGATAAAGACAAACCAATTCCTAAAGGATTAAGACTTGCTTCCGATCAATGGCGAAAAGTACTTAAAGAAGAAAGTGAAACCGATTCATTATAGGTTGAATCTTGCTTCCAATCAATGGCAAAAAGAACTTAAAGAGCAAAGTGAAACCAATTAATTAAGGATAGAGACTTTCTTCCAATCAATGGCCAAAAGAACTTAAAGAACAACGTGAAACCAATTCATGATGGACTAACACATGCTTCCAATCAATGGCCAAAAGAACTTAAGTAACCAAGTGAAACCAATTCATTATGGATTAAAGTCTTGCTTGCAATCAATGGCCAAAAGAACTTAGAGAACAAAGACAAACCAATTCCTAAAGGATTAAGACTTGCTTCCAATCAATGGCTAAAAGAACTTAAAGAATAATGAAAAACCAATTCCTTAAGGATTAAGACTAGCTTCCAATCAATGGCCAAAAAAACTTAAAGAATAAAATGAAAACAATTCATTATGGATTGAATCTTGCTTGCAATGAATGGCCAAAAGAACTTCAAGGACAAAGACAAACCAATTCCTAAAGGATTAAGACTTGCTTCCAATCAATGGCCAAAAGAACTTAAAGAATAATGACAAACCATTTCCTTAAGGAGTAAGACTTGCTTCCAATCAACGGCTAAAAGAACTTAAAGAACAACGTGAAACCAATTCATGATGGACTAAGGCATGCTTCCAATCAATAGCCAAAAGAACTTAAGTAACTAAGTGAAACCAATTCATTATGGATTAAGTCTAGCTTGCAATCAATGGCCAAAAGAACTTAGAGGACAAAGACAAACCAATTCCTAAAGGATTAAGACTTGCTTCCAATCAATGGCCAAAAGAACTTAAAGAATAATGAAAAACCAATTCCTTAAGGATGAAGACTTGCTTCCAATCAATGGCCAAAAGAACTTAAAGAATAAAATGAAAACAATTCATTATGGATTGAATCTTGCTTGCAATGAATGGCCAAAAGAACTTCGAGGACAAAGACAAACCAATTTCTAAAGGATTAAGACTTGCTTCCAATTGACGGCCAAAAGAACATAGAGAATAATGAGAAACCAATTCCATAAGGATTAAGACTTGCTTCCAACCAATGGCCAAAAGAACCTAAAGAAAAGGTGAAACCAATTCACTATGGGCTAAATCTTGGCTCCAGTCAATGGCTAAAAGAACTTCTAGGACAAAGATGAACCAATTCCTAAAGGATTAAGACATGCTTCCAATCAATGTCTGAAAGAACTTAACTAACCAAGTGAAACCAATTCATTATAGATTTAGTCTTGCTTCCAATCGATGGCCAAAAGAACATAAAGGACAAAGACAAACCAATTCCTAAAGGATTAAGACTTGTTTCCAATCAATGGCCAAAAGAACTTAAAGAATAATGACAAACTAATTCCTTAAGGCTTGAGACTTGCTTCCAATCAACAACCAAAAGAACTGAACAAACAAAGTGAAACAAATTCATTATGGATCAAATCTTGCTTTCAATTAGCGGCCAAAAGAACTTAAAGGACAAAGACAAAATGAATTCGTAAAGGATTATGACTTTCATCGAACCAATGGCCAAAAGAACTTAATTCACAAAGTGAAACCAATTCATTATGGATTAATACCTGCTCCCAATCGATGGGCAAAAGAACTTAAAGCACAATGACAAACCAATTCCTAAAGGATTAAGACTTTCTTCCAATCAATAGCCAAAAGAACTTAAATAATAATGAGAAACTAATTCCTTAAAGATTAAGACTTGCTTTCGATCAATGGCGAAAAGAACTTAAAGAACCAATGAAACAAAATCATTACAGAATGAATCTTGCTTCCAATCGATGGCCAAAAGAACTTAAAGAACAAAGCGAAACCAATCCATTATAGATTGGATCTTGCTTCTAATCAATGGCCAAAGGAACATAAAGGACAAAGACAAACCAATTCCTACGAGATTAAGGCTTTATTCTAATCAATGGCCAAAATAACGTAAAGAATAATGAGAAACCAATGCCTTAAGGATTATAACTTATTTCCAATCAAAGGCCAAAAGAACTTAAAGAAGAAAGTGAAACTAATTCATTATATATTGAATCTTGCTTCCAATCAATGGCCAAAACAACTTAAAGAAGAAAGTGAAACTAATTCATTAAGGATTGAGACTTGCTTCCAATCAATGGCCAAAAGAACTTAAAGGACAAAGACAAACGAATTCCTAAAGGATTAAGACTTGCTTCCAATCAATGGCCAAAAGAACTTAAAGAAGAAAGTGAAACCAATTCATTTTGGATTAAATCTTGCATCCAAACAATGACCATAAGAACTTAAAGGACAAAGACAAACCAATTGCAAAAGGATTAAAACTTGCTTTCAATCAATGGCCAAATGAACTTAAAGAAAAATGAGAAACTAATTCCTTAAGGATTAAGACTTGCTTCCAATCAATGGCCAAAAGAACCTAAAGAAAAAGCAAAACCAATTCATGATGGACTAAATCTTGCTTTCAATCAAGTGCTAAAAGAACTTATAGGACAAAGACAAACCAATTCCTATGGGATTAAGAATTGCTTCTAATCAATGGCTGAAAGAACTTAACTAACCAAGTGAAACCAATTCATTATGGATTAAGTCTTGCTTCCAATCAATGGCCAAAAAAACATAAAGGACGAAGACAAACCAATTCCTAAAAGATTAAGACTTGCTTCCAATCAATGGCGAAAAGAACTTAAAGAATAATGAGAAACCAATTCCTTAAGGTTTAAAACTTGCTTCCAATCAAGGACCAAAAGAACTTAAAGAGCAAAGTGAAACAAATTAACTATGGATTAAATCTTGCTTCCAATCAATGGCCCAAAGAACGTAAAGGACAAAGACAAACGAATTCCTAAAGGATTATGACTTTCTTCAAATCAATGGCCAAAAGAACTTAAAGGACAATGGCAAACCAATTCTTAAAGGATTAAGACTTGCTTCGAATCAATGGCCAAAAGAACTTAAACAATAATGAGACGCCAATTCCTTAAGGATTAAGACTTGCTTTCGATCAATGGCCAAAAGAACTTAAAGAAACAAGTGAAACCAATTCATTATAGATTGAATCTTGCTTCCAATTGATAGCCAAAAAACTTAAAGAACAAAGTGAAACCAATTCATTATAGATTGAATCTTGCTTCTAATCAATGGCCAAAGGAACTTAAAGGACAAAGACAAACCAATTCCTACAACATTAAGACTTGCTTCCAATCAATGGCCAAAATAACGTAAAGAATAACGAGAAACCAATGCCCTAAGGATTATGGCTTGCTTCCAATCAAGGGTCAAAAGAACTTAAAGAAGAAAGTGAAACTAATTCATTATATATTGAATCTTGCGTCCAACCAATGGCCAAAGCATCTTAATGAAGAAAGTGAAACAAATTCATTAATGATTGAGACTTGCTTCCAATCAATGGCCAAAAGAACTTAAAGGACAAAGACAAACCAATTCCTGAAGGATTAAGGCTTGCTTCCAATCAATGGCCAAAAGGACTTAAAGAAGAAAGTGAAGCCAATTCATTGTAGATTGAATTTGGCTTCCAATCAATGGCCAAAAGAACTTAGAGAATAAAGTGAAACCAATTCATTAAGGATTGGGACTTGCTTCCAATCACTGGCCAAAAGAACGTAAAGGCCAAAGACACACCAATTCCTTAAGGATTAACACTTGCTTCCAATCAATGGCCAAAAGAACTTAAAGAATAATGAGAAACCACTTCCTTAAGGATTCAGACTTGCTTCGAATCGATGGCCAAAAGAACTTAAAGAACAAAGTGAAACGAATTCATTATGGATTAAATCTTACTTCCTATCAATGGCCAAAAGAACTTAAAGGACAAAGACAATCCAATTCCGAAAGGATTAAGACTTCCTTCCAATCAATTGCCAAAAGAACTTAAAGAATAAAGTGAAACCAATTCATTATGGATTAAATCTTGCTTGCAATCAATGGCCAAAAGAACTTAAAGGACAAAGACAAACCAATTCCTAAAGGACAAAGACTTGCTTCCAATCAATGGCTAATAGAACTTAAAGAATAATGAGAAACCAATTCCCTAAGGATTAAGACTTTCGTCCAATCGGTGGCCAAAAAAAGTTAAAGAATAAAGTGAAACCAATTCATTATGGATTATATCTTACTTCCAATCAATGGCCATAAGAACTTAAAGGACAAAGACAAAACAATTCCTAAAGGATTAAGACTTGCTTCCAATCAATGGCCAAAAGAACTTAAAGAATAATGGGAAACCAATTCCTTAAGGATTAAGACTTACTTTCAATCAACAGCCAAAAGAACCAAAAGAAAAAGTAAAACCAATTCATTATGGACTAAATCTTGCTTCCAATTACAGGATAAAAGAACTTATAGGACAAAGACAAACCAATTCCTAAAGGATTAAGACATGCTTCCAATCAATGGCCAAAAGAACTTAACTAACCAAGTGAAACCAATTCATTAAGGATTAAGTCTTGCTTCCAATCAATGGCCAAAAGAACTTAAAGGACAAAGACAAACCAATTCCTAAAGGATTAAGGCAAGCTTCCAATCAATGGCCAAAAGAACTTAAAGAATAATGTGAAACCAATTCCTTAAGGTTCAAGACTTTCTTCCAATCAATGACCAAAAGAACTTAAGGAACAAAGTGAAACCAATTCATTATGGAGTAAAGCTTGCTTCCAATCAATGGTCAAAAGAACTTAAAGGACAAATACAAACTAATTCCTAAAGGTTTAAGACTTGCTTCGAATCAATGGCCAAAAGAACTTAATTCACAAAGTGAAACCAATTCATTATGGATTAAGTCCTGCTCCCAATCAATGGCTAAAAGAACTTAAAGGACAATGATAAACTAATTCCTAAAGGATTAAGACTTGCTTCCAATCAATGGCCAAAAGAACTTAAACAATAATGAGAACCCAATTCCTTAAGGATTAAGACTTGCTTTCAATCAATGGCCAAAAGAACCTAAAGAACAAAGTGAAACCAATTCATTATACATTGAATATTGTTTCCAATCAATGGCCAAAAGAACTTAAAGAATTATGAGAAATCAATTCCTTAAGGAGCAAGACTTGCTTCCAATCAATGGTTAAAAGAACTTAAAGAACAAAGTGAAACCAATTCATTATGCATCAAATATTGCATCCAATCAATGGCCAAAAGAACTTAAAAGACGAAGACAAATCAATTCCAAAACAATTAAGACTTGCTTCCAATCAATGGCCAAAATAACTTAAAAAATAATAAGAAACCAATTCCTTAAGGTTTAAGACTTGTTTCCAATCAATGACCAAAAGAACTTAAAGAACAAAGTGAAACCAATTCATTATGGACTAAATCTTGCTTCCAATTAATGGCCAAAAGAACCTAAGGGACAAAGACAAACCAATTCCTAAAGGATTAAACTTGCTTTCAATCAATGGCCAAAAGAACCTAAAGAGAAAGTGAAACCCATTCATGATGGACTAATTCTTGCTTCTAATCAATGGCTAGAAGAACTTATAGGATAAAGGCAAACCAACTCCTAAAGGATTAAGACTTGCTTCCAATCAATGGCCAAAAGAACTGAAAGGACAAAGACAAACCAATTCCTAACAGATTAAGACTTGCTTCCAATCAATGGCCAAAAGAACTAAAAGAAGAAAGTGAAACCGATTCATTATAGATTAAATCTTGCTACCATTCAATGGCTAAAAGAACTTAAAGAACCAAGTGAAACCAATTCATTAAGGACTGAGACTTGCTTCCAAACAAAGACAAACCAATTCCTGAAGAATTAAGTCTTGCTTCCAATCAAGGGCCAAAAGCACTAACAGGACAAAGACAAACCAATTCTTAAAGGATTAAGCCTTGCTTCGAATCAAAAGCCAAAAAAACTTAAAGAAGAAGGTGAAACCAATTCACTATACGTTGAATCTTGCTTCCAATCAATGGCCAAAAGAACTTAGAGAACAAAGTGAAACCAATTCATTAAGGATTGAGACTTGGTTCAAATCAATGGCCAAAAGAACTTAAAGGACAAAGACAAACCAATTCCTAAAGAATTAAGACTTGCTTCCAATCAATGGCCAAAAGAACTTAAAGAATAATGGTAAACCAATTCCTTAAGGAGTAAGACTTGCTTCCAATCAATGGCTAAAAGAACTTAAAGAACAATGTGAAACCAATTCATCATGCATTAAATATTGCCTCCAACCAACGGCAAAAAAACTTAAAGGACAAAGACAAATCAATTCCAAAACGATTAATCCTTTAGGAATTGGTTTTTCATTGACCTTTAACTTGTTTTGGCCATTGATTGGAAGCTGGACTTAGTCGATAATGAATTGGTTTCTAATACGTGCTCCAAAGGACAAATTGGACATTCTAGCACAAGGGGGCAAGATGGAGATTTTAGCATGCCTGAAGGACCAATCACACGAGCAAGAGCAAAGAGGTTAAGAGAAGACTTTGGGAACTTGGCTAAAGCAATTGTGGAAGACATGTATCAAGAATGGGCCAAGAAGATGCCAACACATAGTAATGGACAACCCAAGATATTGTTATTTGCTGTGAAATGGGCTTAGAAGCTTATACTAGCCATGTTGGGCCATTATCCTATTTTGGTCTTGTTTAGTTTAGTTAGTTTAAGTATTTAGGACATCTAAACTTTTAGTTATTTTATTTAGCCCATATTTTATGTTTTATGTTTTATCCAGCCCAATTCATATTATTTAGCATCAGAACACTTCTTATTGGGCTTGGACTTAGTTTAAGTGTTTAACCTAGTGTAAGAGGTTATAAATACCTCAAAGAACACATTGTTTATCAGTTTTTGATTAATTGAAATTCTGTTTTGTTTTCTTTCAAGAAAACAGTGCTTTTGTGTGCAAGTGAGGTGTGTGATTTGCTTTGCTTGTTGCATCAAGAAATTGAGAGAATTCATCCTAAGGTAAATTCCTTGCGATATTCAATCAATTTATGTTCTATCTTTTCCCTATTATCTACGTTTCCAAGGATAGGTTTCTTGGGGGTTTAGTAGGGAGGATCTTTATTCTACGTCTTGTTTTATATCAAAGTGTATGCCTGGGGTTTCTGGATCTTTAGATCCACGGGGTTTCCGCATCATTTGGTATCAGAGCCAGGTTCCTCTTCATAATTTTCGTTTCCTTCCTTCCTTGAGTTGTTAGCCATTGAACAACCTGCAAAATGTTAATAAAAGAAAAGGACCTCACAAGCACTCTCTCATGTATTTGCACTCAAAATTGGGTACACTCATGTTTTCACTCAATTCTTGGCTTTTACCCTCTTTTGTGCTCACCACTCTTGCCTTTTACCACTCTTGATCACTTTAGAATGTTGCACTTTAGAAATTAAATGAAATCAAGCAAGGCAATTCCACAAGTAATATTACGATCAGAATTTGATGACAAGGACCAAGAGAAACTCAAGTTGAAGACTCAGAATGGATTACTTAATTTGCATGGGAAGGAAAAAAAAAATGCAAAAGACACACAACTAAGGATTACTTAGACTCCAAGGAATTGAAGATAACACAAAATCTGGTGTAAATCAACCAAATCTGATGTAAATCAGATTTAAAAAATCGAAATTTAAATTCCAAGGAAAGACAAGATATGTAATCTGATTTGAATTAAAACTGAATCTAAACACAATCTTTTTGAATTTGAAACAAAGGATAATGTAATCTGATGTGAATCAAAACTAAATCTGAGTATAATCCTTTCAATCTTTTCTAATTTCCCTTCCTTTTTTTTGTCGTCCTCCTTTTTTTTCTGGCTTTTTTTTTTTCCGTCCTCCTTTTTTTTGGCTTTTTTTTTCTTTTTTTTTCTGCACCTTCTTTTTTTTTTTTTTCAAATTTGAACTAGCAACAAAGATTGAAAACAAAACAGGAGAAACACAAAGATGGAACAAAGATATGACCACAACACAAAGGATAGACAAAAAAATAAGAACACAAACAGACAAGGAAAGAAGACAAAAGGTAAACGTAAAAGACAAAGAAAAATAGGAATTTATCTAGACCTTGCTTTGAATACCAAATGATGCGGAAACCCCGTGGATCTAAAGATCCAGAAACCCCAGGCATACACTATGATAGAAAACAAGACATAGAATAAAGACCCTCCCTACTAAAACCCCAAGAAACCTGTCCTTGGAAACGTAAATAATAGGGAAAAGATAGAACAGAAATTGATTGAATATCGCAAGGAATTTACCTTAGGATGAATTCTCTCAATTTCTTGATGCAACAAGCAAAGCAAATCACTCACCTCACTTGCACACAAAAACACTATTTTCTTGAAAGAAAACAAAACAGAATTTCAATTAATCAAAAACTGATAAACAATGTGTTCCTTGAGGTATTTATAACCTCTTACACTAGGTTAAACACTTAAACTAAGTCCAAGCCCAATAAGAAGTGTTCTGATGCTAAATAATATGAATTGGGCTGGATAAAACGTAAAACATAAAATATGGGCTAAATAAAATAACTAAAAATTTAGATGTCCTAAATACTTAAACTAATTAAACTAAACAAGACCAAAATAGGATAATGGCCCAACATGGCCAGTATAAGCTTCTAAGCCCAATTCACAGCAAATAACAAGATCTTAGGTTGTTCATTAGTATGTGTTGGCATCTTCTTGGCCCATTCTTGATACATGTCTTCCACAATTGCTTTAGCCAAGTTCCCAAAGTCTTCTCTTAACCTCTTTACTCTTACTCGTGTGATTGGTCCTTCAGGCATGCTAAAATCTCCATCTTGCCCCCTTGTGCTAGAATGTCCAATTTGTCCTCCGGAGCACGTATCATTCCCTCCCTCCTCAAAAAGATTCGTCCTCGAATCTGCATCCATATCAAAAGGAGAAAGGTCAAAAACATTAAAAGTAGCTGAAACATTATACTCACCCGGAAGGTCAATCTTGTAAGCATTATCATTGATCCTCTCCAACACTTGAAATGGACCATCACCCCTTGAGTCAAGTTTAGATTTCCTATGAGTAGGAAACCTCTCCTTCCTTAAATGAATCCAAACCCAATCACCAGGTTCAAAGACAACTTGTTTGCGGCCTTTGTTAACTCTTTGAGCCATCACCTTGTTTTACTTTTCAATCAACTCACGTGCCTTCAAGTGCATTGCTTTAACCTTCTCAGCCTTTTCATCACCATCTAAGCTAACAAGATCACTCAAAGGCAAAGGCATCAAGTCTAAAACAGTTAAAGGATTAAAGCCATACACAAGCTCAAAAGGAGAAAACCCTGTAGAAGAATGAATGGTTCTATTACATATAAACTCAATGAAAGGCAAACAATCTTCCCAAGTTTTCAAATTCTTACCAATAACTGCACGCAATAAAGTCCCTAAAGTCCGATTCACCACTTCAGTTTGACCATCAGTTTGTGAGTGACAAGTAGTAGAATATAACAATTTAGTTCCTATCTGACCCCACAATACTTTCCAAAAATGACTCAAGAACTTCACATCACGATCAGAAACAATGGTCCTAGGGACACCATGTAATCGCACAACTTCTCTAAAGAATAAATCAGCAATGTTTGTTGCATCATCAGTTTTATGGCATGCAATAAAGTGAGCCATTTTACTAAATCTGTCCACTACAACAAAAATGTTGTCTTTACCTTTCCTAGTTCTAGGCAATCCAAGCACAAAATCCATAGATATATCAACCCACGGATGAGTAGGAATAGGCAAGGGTGTGTATAAACCATTTGGCATAAACTTAGATTTAGCCTGTTTACATGCAATACATTTAGCACAAATTCTTTCAATATCTTTTTGCATGTGTGGCCAATAAAAATGCTCAGACAACACATCTAAGGTCTTATGCACACCAAAATGACCCATTAAACCACCACTATATGATTCTCTAACAAGCAACTCTCTAATAGAGCTAACAGGCACACAAATCCTATTACCACGAAACAGAAAACCTTTATGCCTATAGAATTTGTTAAATGCACCATGTTCACATGCAACATAAATATCAGAGAAATCAGAATCAGTAGCATACAATTCTTTCAAATGCTCAAATCCTAACAATTTAGTGGTAAGTGTAGTGATTAAAGCATACCTTCTAAATAAAGCATTAGCAACCACATTCTCTTTCCCTTGCTTATAAGAGATCACATATGGAAAAGTCTCAATAAACTCAACCCATTTAGCATGCCTCTTATTCAGCTTACCTTATCCTTTTGAGTGCTTGAGAGATTCATGATCAGTGTGAATCACGAACTCTTTGGACAACAAGTAGTGTTGCCACACCTCTAAGGCCCGAACTAAAGCATATAGCTCCTTGTCATAGGTTGAGTACTTGAGTTGAGCTCCATTCAGCTTGTCACTAAAGAGTGCAACGGGACATTTTTCCTGCATCAAAATAGCACTTATACCAATCCCAGAAGCATCACATTCTATGTCAAAGGTCTTATCAAAATTAGGCAAAGCAAGAATAGGAGTAGAACACAATTTATCTTTCGAAGTATTAAAAGCAAGTTCTTGTTCCTTTCCCCATTTAAACCCAACATCCATTTTAATAATTTCAATCAATGGAGCAGCAATAGTAGAGAAGTTTTTCACAAATCTTCTATAAAATCCAGCTAAACCATGAAAACTCCTTACCTCAGAAGCACTTTTAGGAGTTGGCCACTCTCGAATAGCCTTCACCTTCTCCTCATCAACCTCAAGACCATGGGCACTCAAAATAAAACCAAGGAAAACGACTTCATCAATGCAAAAGGTGCACTTTTTAAGGTTGGCAAATAACTTTTCCTTCCTAAGCACATCTAAAATAGCCCTAATGATACATGCTCAGAGAGGGTAATTTGATCATTCCAATAGTGGAAAAGAGCTTGTTTCTAGCAAGTCGGTTCTGCCTTGGAGATCAAGCAATCCAAGAGCTCATTTCAAGTTACTTGGAGATCAAGAAATCAAGCTTAATTAAAGTAACTTGGAGAGCAAGCAATCTGATCATGTGGGAGATATGTTTAGATTGTGGCTAGATTCTTTTTTGATTTGTTTTGACTTAGTTAGATTTAAATTGAATTAGTTTATCTTTTAAGATTTAAATCAAATCTGATCTAATCTATAAAGATCAAATCTGATTTAATTTTATTAGGGATAAATCTTTTAGGATAGAATCATATCTTTAATTTTTAAATTTTAGTTTCAAATCAAATCTTTTATGTAACACCTTACCAGACAAAGTACTATGCTTAAGTCATAATAATCTATCTGATAAGAGATTACGTGTAACACTGAATAAATATCTTTTTCAGTATTAGTATTAATTGCAAAAATAAGATTTCCTGATCCTATCACAAAATTTTCTGCGGAATGGTGGAATAAATACAAATCAATCGGCAAACTGTAAATAATTTAATGCATAATAAAGATTATAATAAGAACAGAATAACTGTAAATGACATCATCAGTATGTATATAGATTTCTGATTTCAAAGTTTGGTAAAAAAAAAAAGTACAAGGTGTCAAGAAGAGGCCGCTAATACAAAATGAGATGGCCAGTACCTATGGACAGCACCCTAACTGGTCCCCATGGGACATTCATGTACAATCCTAATACCTACCCATCCCATCATGACCCAAACTGTCAGAAGAGGGTCATTCTGTACATCCAATCCCACTACAGCATGCCCGCGATCTAAACCGAGTCTGAAGAAAGGAACCCGTTCGCCATGGCGGCGTCAGCTGGAGGGTGCCCGGCACTGGGAGCAGATGACGATTAAGAACTAGCAGCCTCGGACGGATCCTCCTCTAAGGCCGAGGCCGATGACATCGGCTGTGGCGGCGAATCAGGGGGAGCCATGGGAACTGGAACTACTGGTGCGGCTGGTGCTGCTGCTGGTGGTGGTGGAAATGGATGGGCCATAGGGGACAGCAGGATCAAAAAGAGGATGCATAAGGGGTACAGCAAAGTCCCTCTGGAAGAAAAAGTATAAACGAAACTGGCATCTACCTGATATGTATACAGAATCTAGAAAAGGGTTGAGGTGGATGTGAAGCTCGGGAAACTCAATAAACAGAGCTCCGGTCGCCGCGTGCTCCATGGTCTGAGAATGACGCGGAACATACAAAAGGGTGAGAAATGAATATTTCTCAGTAGAGAATCCTAACTTTCATACATCTGTCATCGCTATCATTCCCAGTTGTTTCAGTCGTACAAAATGTTCACATAGTATAGTAAAATGATACTATTTAACTCTAATATTCGTTGTAAATCATAAACCGAAACAAGTTCAGTTTTAATTAATGGATATACTAGTGGACTCACACAGTAATCAGAGTGAAACAATAACATCTTATAAATAATAAGCAGAGATCTAGAACAATAAATAGAAAAGTATTGCACTGTACGTATGCATTGTATAATGAGAAGATGCATCTTTTTACTGGAGGCTTTTGCTTTTTATAACTTACTTCCATACTTGGTCCCCTGGGAGTCATTGGCCATATACTCCTGGGTAATAGTCCGCTTTTCAAGACTGAGCTCGTTCCTATACAGGATGGCCGGGTTTACTTTCCCCGACCTCCCCACTGATCTATTCCCCTTAACTTATTCCGGTGCTGGCCCAAGTGATATGGAATTATTTGTCATATCATGAAATGAATGCACATTTAACTTGTCTCTTTATATATGATGCACTCAAGTTGTCATAGGCTTTCATAACATATAAACTTTTTACCGAGATTTCGGCAGCATAACGGATCAAGTCCGCTTCCCCGTGAATAGTGCCAGACAACCAGTACATTTATACAACTTATAATTTTAGTATAGGGCAATAATCATACATGTATGTTCATAACACAAATCCACAATCCCAATTATACATATACATTCACAATCTCCCTCCACAACTTCAAATTAACATCAATAGGGTTCCAGTTTAACCTCATCTGTTCTGCCCGAATTTAGTATGCTTTGCTTCTCAGTCAATTCAACTCATTAAAATCTGATTTTTGGATATATCACAGCCTTACATGTCTAGATTCTAATCCTTTTTGTCCCATCTCATTTTGATGTCTATAACTCTAGATATAAATAATCTACCTCAACTCGTTCAGTCACTAGCCCGAGTTACACTCCTGAAAGTATAAATTCACTAAAAATCGAAACTAAGTCAAATCATGCGAAATTGGTCTCATATTGAAGCTAATAGGACAACCTTTCATTTGCCAAAGTTTCACTCCATTTGCTTAAGTATACTTCAAGTTATAAGTCCTGAAAGTCTACCTTTCTGAACTACTCTGTTTTGGCCTAGGTTGGACATAGGACATCTTACTCGAATCACTGGGAACAATTGGGACTATTACAAGCTCGGAATCGTATATTCGAGTGTTCCCCTGTGTGTAAGCTTTCTAATAAAATTAGTTTCACTCGATTTGGAGTTGTATAGGTGAGTTATACCCTTCTCAACTCACATTGTCCGGGTAAGAACCCAGTTTTCTAGGTCTAGCTTCAAAAATCTATATCTCTCTCAATACTACTCCAATGATCTTATATGATATATGTATAGAAAGCCCTAGATGTCTAGTTTTACCTAAAAATGGTCTCATTAATGTTAAACGGCGGGAGGCGAAGCCGTACACTCCGCCGTACGGACTGCCGAGGGTTTTGCGTTTCCCAGCCTCTCAACTTTTTCATGTCTTCATCCTTTCTCTCTTTCAATTCAAGTTTTAACCTCATAAACAACCCATAGTTCAGCTATAATTCATCATAATTATTTAATCAACACATCAAAATAAAATTAGACCACCATCAATACTTCAAGAATCTAAAAGTCAAGTAAGAATTTAGAACCCCTACCTCTTATTATGAATGATTTTGGTTTAAGTTTGTAGCTGCAACTTGGTAGAATTTCAAAGTATGATGGAGTTGGGTGAGAGATGAAAGGAAAAGAGAGAGTTGGAGTGAAGTATTGCAACGTGAAAGAAAAAAAATCTGAAGAAGAGAAGGAGAGTTATATAAGTATGAGTAGTAGTTAACTTGGAAGGTTTTGATTGGCCTCTAAACATAAGGCTAAGTTTCAGCCAACCTTGCCCTCTTCTTGTGACCAAACTACTCTCCACGTTGTCTTATTTGTGCGGTAGATTTGCTTTCCACGTTGCCTAAAGTGGAACTAGTTTCCAGTACATTCTGAAAATGAAATCAGAACTCGTACTCTTTATAAAGTCATAATTCATGAACATCCTACCTATAAAGTCGGAACACGGGAAATTAGGCAAAACGAATCAATCGTAAACATAATTCCGGAAGTTGGAATTCACAGCATTAATTCATGTACCATGAAATCGGGAATTATAGAATCTCTATCTCGGAACTCGGAAATATATAGAAATGAGGGCTATTGATATTAAACTCGAGATCGTATCTCGTACATTGTGAACATTAGGTCGGAAATCGGAATATAGCTTTGAGCCTTAGAGACTAAGTCGGAAATCGGAAATTTGGATCTTTGATTGCTAAGGTCGGAAGTCGTAAATTGTGCTGAAGTCGAGGACGAACTCAGAAGTCGGAAATCGGAAGACTTAAACAGCGAATGAGATCGGAAGTAGGAAATAGGACGTTACATTTTAGATAGGATTAGATAATTTTCATTTTTTATGATTTATGTATAAATAGGCAACTTGGCCTATAGACAAGAGAAATTTTTATGATATAGTTTTTATCATGATTTGACTACCAATACGGTTGTGAGATTTTTCTCACTTGGTTCTGTGTGATGCAGAATTTTCTATCTTTTCCCTGTTATCTACGTTTCCAAGGACAGGTTTCTTGGGGGTTTAGTAGGGAGGGTTTTTATTCTACGTCTTGTTTTCTATCAAAGTGTATGCCTGGGGTTTCTGGATTTTTATATCCATGGGGTTCCGCATCATTTGGTATCAGAGCAAGGTCTAGATAAATTCCTATTTATCTATCTTTGTCTTTTGTGTTTCTCTTTTATCTTCTTTTCTTGTCTGTTAGTGTTCTTATTTTTTGTGTTTGTCCATTATATCCTTTTGTATTGCTGTCGCGTCTTTATCTATCTCTATGTTTCTTCTCTATCTGGCATTTGTCTTTTTGTTGTTAGTTTAGATCAAAAAAAAAAAAGGAAAAAAAAAGGAGAAGAAATCAGAAAAGGTAAGGATTATAAGCATAATTTTTTTTTCCGTTGATCTAGGTTGTCAAGGACATGTTCTTTGAAGGTCTAATAGGGAAATTCTTTCCTTTGATCTAGGTTGCTATGGACAGGTTTCATAGAGGTCTAGTAGGAAAATTCTTTTCCGGTGACCTAGGTTGCTAAGAACAGGTTTCTTAGAGGTCTAGTAGTGAAATCCTGTGTTTACTATCCTTTGTTTCTATATCGTTTCCGCTTTGTTAATTTTATTTCCCTAGTTTTTTTTTCTTTGCATTTTGAGTCTCGTTTCCTTAATTGTTGTGTCTACTTTGTCCACATTTTTTTTTTTTGTATTTGAGGTATATTCAGTTAAAAAAAAAGCAAAAAAAAAAAAGAAGGAAAAAAAAGAAGGAAAAAAAGCGGAAAAAAAAGAAAAAGAAAGAAGGGAAAAAAAAAAGAAAAGAGAGGAAAAAAAAGGAAAAAAAAAAGAGAGAGGAGAGAGTGTTAGTGAGATTCTACAATTGTACGTTTTTAGATGGCTTCATAAAGGAAAGGCAATGGTGGAGATATCTTTAAAGATTACAAAGGCAAGATTCGAGGGCGAATCTTTTTGAAGAGGGGGAGAATGATACATGCTCAGAGAGGGTAATTTGGTCAATCCAATAGTGGAAAAGAGTTTGTTTCTAGCAAGTTGGTTCTGCCTTGGAGATCAAGCAATCCAAGAGCTCATTTCAAGTTACTTGGAGATCAAGGAATCAAGCTTAATTAAAGTAACTTGGAGAGCAAGCAATTTGATCATGTTGGAGATATGTTTAGATTGTGGCTAGATTCTTTTTTGATTTGTTTTGACTTATTTAGATTTAAATTGAATTAGTTTATCTTTTAAGATTTAAATCAAATCTGATCTAATCTATAAAGATCAAATCTGATTTAATTTTGTTAGGGATAAATCTTTTAGGATAGAATCTTATCTTTAATTTTTAAATTTTAGTTTCAAATCAGATCTTTTAGATAGGATTAGATAATTTTCATTTTTTATGATTTATGTATAAATAGGCAACTTGGCCTATAGACAAGAGAATTTTTTATGATATAGTTTTTATCATGATTTGACTACTAATACGGTTGTGAGATTTTCCTCACTTGGTTCTGTGTGATGCAGAATTTTCTATCTTTTCCCTGTTATTTATGTTTCCAAGGGCAGGTTTCTTGGGGGTTTAGTAGGGAGGGTCTTTATTTTACGTCTTGTTTTCTATCAAAGTGTATGCCTGGGGTTTCTGGATCTTTATATCCATGGGGTTCCGCATCATTTGGTATCAGAGCAAGGTCTAGAGAAATTCCTATTCATCTATCTTTGTCTTTTAGGTTTCTCTTTTATCTTCTTTTCTTGTCTGTTAGTGTTCTTATTTTTTGTGCTTGTGCATTATATCCTTTTGTGTTGCTGTCGTGTCTTTATCTATATCTATGTTTCTTCTCATCTGGCATTTGTCTTTTTGTTGTTAGTTTAGATTAAAAAAAAAAGGAAAAAAAAGGTGAAGAAACCAGAAAAGGTGAGGATTATAAGCATAATTTTTTTTCCCGTTGATCTAGGTTGTCAAGGACATGTTCTTTGAAGGTCTAGTAGGGAAATTCTTTCCTTTGATCTAGGTTGCTATGGACAGGTTTCATAGAGGTCTAGTAGGAAAATTCTTTTCCGGTGACCTAGGTTGCTAAGAACAGGTTTCTTAGAGGTCTAATAGTAAAATCCTATGTTTACTATCCTTTGTTTCAATTTCGTTTCTGCTTTGTTAATTTTATTTCCCTAGTTTATTTTTCTTTGCATTTTGAGTCTCGTTTCCTTAATTGTTGTGTCTACTTTGTCCACATTTTTTTTTTGTATTTGAGGTATATTCAGTTAAAAAAAAAGCAAAAAAAAAAAGAAAAAAAAGAAGGAAAAAAAGCGAAAAAAAAAGAAAAAGAAAGAAGGGAAAAAAAAAAAAAGAAAAGAGAGGTTAAAAAAAGGAAAAAAAAAAGAGAGAGGAGAGAGTGTTAGTGAGATTCTACAATTGTAGGTTCTTAGATGGCTTCATAAATGAAAGGCAATGTGGGAGATATCTTTAAAGATTACAAAGGCAAGATTCGAAGGCGAATCTTTTTGAAGAGGGGGAGAATGATACATGCTCAGAGAGGGTAATTTGGTCAATCCAACAGTGGAAAAGAACTTGTTTCTAGCAAGTTGGTTCTACCTTGGAGATCAAGCAATCCAAGAGCTCATTTCAAGTTACTTGGAGATCAAGGAATCAAGCTTAATTAAAGTAATTTGGAGAGCAAGCAATCTGATCATGTTGGAGATATGTTTAGATTGTGGCTAGATTCTTTTTTAGTTTGTTTTGACTTATTTAGATTTAAATTGAATTAGTTTATCTTTTAAGATTTAAATCAAATCTGATCTAATCTATAAAGATCAAATCTAATTTAATTTTGTTAGGGGTAAATCTTTTAGGATAGAATCATATCTTTAATTTTTAAATTTTAGTTTCAAATCAGATCTTTTAGATAGGATTAGATAATTTTCATTTTTTATGATTTATGTATAAATAGGCAACTTGGCCTATAGACAAGAGAATTTTTTATGATATAGTTTTTATCATGATTTGACTACCAATACGGTTGTGAGGTTTTCCTCACTTGGTTCTGTGTGATGCAGAATTTTCTATCTTTTCCCTGTTATCTACGTTTCCAAGAACAGGTTTCTTGGGGATTTAGTAGGGAGGGTCTTTATTCTACGTCTTGTTTTCTATCAAAGTGTATGCTTGGGGGTTTTGGATCTTTATATCCATGGGGTTCCGCATCTCCTAACATGTGATACATGATCATCCAAACACTGGCTATAAATCAGAATATCATCAAAATAAACAACCACAAATTTCCCCAAAAATTCTCTCAAAACATGGTTCATTAACCTCATGAAAGTACTAGGTGCATTAGTTAACCCAAAAGGCATAACCAACCACTCATAAAGACCATATTTTGTTTTAAATGCAGTCTTCCATTCATCCCCTAGTTTCATTCTAATTTGGTGATACCCACTTTTCAAATCAATTTTAGTGAATATGCATGCACCATTTAACTCATCAAGCATGTCATCTAACCTAAGAATAGGATGGCGATACTTTGCCGTTATCTTGTTGACTGCACGACAATCCACACACATCCTCCAAGTGCCATCTTTTTTTGGAACCAACAAAACTGAAACAGCACATGGACTCATGCTTTTCCTCACATACCCTTTAGCTAACAAATCATCCACTTGCCTTTGAAGCTCCTTTGTCTCCTTTAAATGATGCGGAAACCCCGTGGATCTAAAGATCCAAAAACTCCAGGCATACACTTTGATAGAAAACAAGACGTCGAATAAAGACCTTCCCTACTAAACCCCCAAGAAACCTATCCTTGGAAACGTAGATAACAGGGAAAAGATAGAACAGAAATTGATTGAATATTGCAAGGAATTTTACCTTAGGATGAATTCTCTCAATTTCTTGATGCAACAAGCAAAGCAAATCACTCACCTCACTTGCACACAAAAGCACTGTTTTCTTGAAAGAAAACAAAACAGAATTTCAATTAATCAAAAACTGATAAACAATGTGTTCCTTGAGGTATTTATAATCTCTTACACTAGGTTAAACAGTTAAACTAAGTCCAAGCCCAATAAGAAGTGTTTTGATGCTAAATAATATGAATTGGGCTGGATAAAACATAAAACATAAAATATGGGCTAAATAAAATAACTAAAAGTTTAGATGTCCTAAATACTTAAACTAACTAAACTAAACAAGACCAAAATAGGATAATGGCCCAACATGGCCAGTATGATCTTCTAAGCCCAATTCGCAGCAAATAACAAGATCTTAGGTTGTCCATTAGTATGTGTTGGCATCTTCTTGGCCCATTCTTGACATATGTCTTCCACAATTGCTTTAGCCAAGTTCCCAAAGTCTTCTCTTAACCTCTTTGCTCTTGCTCGTGCGATTGGTCCTTCAGGCATGCTAAAATCTCCATCTTGCCCCGTTGTGCTAGAATGTCCAATTTGTCCTCCGAAGCACGTATTAGAAACCAATTCATTATCGATTAAGTCCAGCTCCCAATCAACAGCCAAAACAAGTTAAAGGTCAATGAAAAACCAATTCCTAAAGGATTAAGTCTCCCTTCCAATCGTTGGCCAAAAGAACTTAAACAATAATGAGAAACCAATTCCTAAAGGATTAAGACTTGCTTTCAATCAATGGCCAAAAGAACTTAAAGAATAATGAGAAACTAATTCCTTAAGGATTAAGACTTGCTTCCAATCAATGGCTAAAAGAACCTAAAGAAAAAGCGAAACAATTCATGATGGACTAAATCTTGCTTCCAATCAAGTGCTAAAAGAACTTATAGGACAAAGACAAACCAATTCCTAAAGGATTAAGACTTACTTCCAATTAATGGCCAAAAGAACTTAACTAACCAAGTGAAACCAATTCATTAAGTATTAAGTCTTGCTTCCGATCAATTGCCAAAAGAACTGAAAGGACAAACACAAACCAATTCCAAAAGGATTAAGACTTGCTTCCAATCAATGGCCAAAAGAACTGAAAGAAGAAAGTGAAACCGATTCACTACAGACTGAATCTTGCTACCAATCAATGGCCAAAAGAACTTAAAGAACGAAGTGAAACCAATTCATTAAGGATTAGGTCTTGCTTCCAAATAATGACCAATTCATTGTGGATTGAGACTTGCTTCCAAAGAAAGACAAACCAATTCCTAAATGACTAAGTCTTGCTTCCTATCAAGGGCCAAAAGCACTAAAAGAACAAAGACAAACCAATTCCTAAAGGATTAAGTCTTGCTTCCAATTAATGGCCGAAAGAACTTAGAGAACAAAGTGAAACCAATTCATTAAGGATTAATATTTGGTTCAAATCAATGGCCAAAAGAACTTAAAGGACAAAGACAAACCAATTTGTAAAGGATTAAGACTTGCTTCCAATCAATGGTCAAAAGAACTTAAAGGATAATGACAAACCAATTCCTTAATGAGTAAAACTTGCTTTCAATCAATGGCTAAAAGAATTTAAAGAACAACGTGAAACCAATTCATTATGCATTAAATATTACTTCGAACCAATGGCAAAAGAACTTAAAGGATAAAGACAAATCAATTCCAAAATGATTAAGGCTCGCTTCCAATCAATGGCTAAAAGAACTTAAAAAATAATATGAAATCAGTTCCTTAAGGCTTAAGACTTGCTTCCAATCAATGGCCAAAAGAACTTAAGGAACAAAGTGAAACCAATTCATTATGGATTAAATCTTGCATCCAATCAATGGCAAAAGAACATAAAGGACAAAGACAAATAAATTCCGAAACGATTAAGATTTGCTTCCAATCAATGGCCAAAAGAACTTAAAAAATAATGAGAAACCAATTCCTTAAGGCTTAAGACTTGCTTCGAGTTAATGGCCAAAAGAACTTAATTCACAAAGTGAAACCAATTCATTATGGATTAAGTCCTACACCCAATCAGTAGCCAAAAGAACTTAAAGGACAACGACAAACCAATTCCTAAAGGATTAAGACTTGCTTCAAATCAATGGCCAATAGAACCTAAAGAAAAACTGAAACCAATTCATGATAGACTAAATCTTGCTTCCAATCAATGGCTAAAAGAACTTATAGGACAAAGACAAACCGACTCCAAAAGTTGCTTCCAATCAATGGCCAGAAGAACATAAAGGACAAAGGCAAACAAATTCCTAAAGGGTTAAGACTTACTTCTAATCAATGGCCAAAAGAACATAAAAAACAAAGTGAAACCAATTCAATATGGATTAAGTCTTGTGGCCAAAGGAACTTAAGGGACAAAGATAACCCAATTCCTAATGGATTAAAACTTGCTTCCAATCAAAGGCAAAAAGAACATAAAGAATATTGAGAAACCAATTTCTTAAGGATTAAGACTTGCTTCCAATCAATGGCCAAAAAAACTTAAAGAACAAAGTGAAATCAATTCATTAGAGATTGAATCTTGCTTCCAATCAATGGCCAAAAGAACTTAAAGGACAAAGACAATCCAATGCCTAAAAGGATTAAGACTTGCATCCAATCAATGGCCAAAAGAACTTAAAAAATACTGAGAAATCAATTCCTAAAGGATTAAGCCTTGCATCCAATCAAAGGCCAAAAGAACATAAAGAATAATGAGAAACCAATTCTTTAAGGATTAAGACTTGCTTCCAATCAGTGGCCAAAAGCTCTTAAAGGACAATGTGAAGCAAATTTAGTATAGATTAAATCTTGCTTCCAATGAATGGCCAAAAGAACTTAAAGAAGAAAGTGAAGCCAATTCGTTATACATTGAATATTGCTTCCAATCATTGGCCACAAGAATGCAAAGAACAAAGTGAAACCAATTCATTAAGGGTTGAGACTTGCTTCCAATCAATGGCGAAAAGAACCTAAAGGATTAAGTCTTGCTTCCAATCAATTGCCAAAAGAACCTAGAGAACAAAGTGAAACCAATTTATTATGGATTGAGACTTGGTTCAAATCAATGGCCAAAAGAACTTGAAGGACAAAGACAAACCAATTCCTAAAGGATTAAAACTTGCTTCCAATAAATGGCCAAAAGAACCTAAAGAATAATGAGAAACCAATTCCATAAGGTTTAAGACTTGCTTCCAATCAATGACCGAAAGAACTTGAGGAACAAAGTGAAATGAATTCATTATGGATTAAATCTTGCTTCCAATCAATGGCCAAAAGAACTTAAAGGACAAAGACAAACCAATTCATAAAGGTTTAAGACTTGCTTCGATTCAATGGCCAAAAGAACTTAATTCATAAAGTGAAACTAATTCATCATGGATTAATTCCTACTCCCAATCAATGGCCAAAAGTACTTAAAGCACAATGATAAACCAATTCCTAAAGGATTAAGACTTGCTTCCAATCATTGGCCAAAAGAACTTAAACAATAATGAGAAACCAATTCCTTAAGGATTAAGACTTGCTTTCAATCAATGGCCAAAAGAGCTAAAAAAACAAAGTGAAACCAATTCATTGTAGATTGAATCTTGCTTCTAATCAATGGCCAAAAGAACTTAAAGGACAAAGACAAACCAATTCCTAAACGATTAAAGCTTGCTTTCGATCAATAGCAAAAGGAACTTAAAGAAGAAAGTGAAACCAATTCATTATAGATTGAATCTTGCTTCCAATCAATGGCCAAAAGAACTTAAAGGACAAAGAGAAAGCAATTCCTTAAGGAGTAAGACTTGCTTCCAATCAATGGCTAAAAGAACTTAAAGAATAAAGTGAAACCAATTCATTATGCATTAAATATTGCATCCAATCAATGGCCAAAAGAACTGAAAGGACAAAGACAAATCAATTCCAGAACGATTAGGATTGTTTCCAATCAATGGCCAAAAAAACCTTAAAAAAAATGAGAAACTAATTCCTTAAGGTTTAAGACTTGCTTACAATCATTGACCAAAAGAACTTAAAGAATAAACTGAAACCAATTCATTATGCACTAAATCTTGCTTCCAATGAATGGCCAAAAGAACCTAAGGGACAAAGACAAACCAATTCCTAAAGTATTAAACTTGCTTCTAATCAATGGCCAAAAGAACCTAAAGAAAAAGTGAAACCAATTCATGATGGACTAATTCTTGCTTCCAATCAATGGCAAAAAGAACTTATAGGATAAAGGCAAACCAGCTCCTAAAGGATTAAGACATGCTTCCAATCAGTGGCCAAAAGAACTTAACAAACCAAGTGAAACCAACTCATTATGGATTAAGTCTTGCTTCCAATCAATGGCGGCCAAAAGAACTGAAAGGGCAAAGACAAACCAATTTCTAAAGGATTAAGACTTGCTTCCAATCAATGGCCAAAAGAACTGAAAGAAGAAAGTGAAATCGATTCATTATAGATTTAATCTTGCTACCAATCAATGGCCAAAAGAACATAAAGAACAAAGTGAAACCAATTCACTAAGGATTGGGACTTGCTTCCAAACAATGACCAATTCATTACGGATTGAGACTTGCTTCCAAACAAAGACAAACCAATTCCTAAAGGACTAAGTCTTGCTTCCAATCAAGGGCCAAAAGCACTAAACGGACAAAGGCAAACCAATTCCTAAAGGATTAAGTCTTGCTTCCAATCAATGGTGAAGAAAACTTAAGGAAGAAAGTGAAACCAATTCATTATATACTGAATCTTGCTTCCAATCAAAGGCCAAAAGAACTTAGAGAACAAAGTGAAACCAATTCATTAAGGATTGAGACTTGGTTCAAATCAATGGCCAAAAGAAGCTAAAGGACAAAGACAAACCAATTCCTAAAGGATTAAGACTTGCTTCCAATCAATGGCGAAAAGAACTAAAAGAATAATGACAAACCAATTCCTTAAGGAGTAAGACTTGCTTCCATTCAACGGCTAAAAGAACTTAAAGAACAACGTGAAACCAATTCATTATGCATTAAATATTGCTTCCAACCAACGGCAAAACAACTTAAGGGACAAAGACAAATCAATTCCAAACGATTAAGACTTGCTTCCAATCAATGGCCAAAAGAACTTAAAAAATAATAAGAAACCAATTCCTCAAGGCTTAAAACTTCCTTCCAATCAATGGCCAAAAGGACTTAAAGGACAAAGTGAAAAGAACAAAGTGAAACCAATTCATTATGGATTAAATCTTGCTTCCAATCAATGGCAAAAGAACTTAAAGGACAAAGGCAAGTCAATTCGAAAATGGTTAAGACTTACTTCCAATCAATAGCCAAAAGAACTTAAAAAATAATGAGAAACCAATTCCTTAAGGCTTAAGACTTGCTTCCAATCAATGGCCAAAAGAACTTAAAGAACAAAGTGAAACCAATTGATTATGGATTAAATCTTGCTTCCAATCAATGGCTGAAAGAACTTAAAGGACAACGACAAACCAATTCCTAAAGGATTAAGACTTGCTTCAAATCAATGGCCAAAAGAACCTAAAGAAAAACTGAAACCAATTCATGATGGACTAAATCTTGCTTCCAATCAATGGCTAAAAGAACTTATAGGACAAAGGCAAACCAACTCCAAAAGGATTAAGATATGCTTCCAATCAATGGCCAAAAGAACTTAACTAACCAAGTGAAACCAATTCATTATGGATTAAGTCTTGCTTCCAATCATTGGCTAAAAGAACCTAAAGGACAAAAGCAAACTAATTCCTAAAGTGTTAAGACTTACTTCCAATCAACGGCCAAAAAAACAAAACTAACAAACTGAAACCAATTCATTAAGGATTAAGTCTTGCTTCTAATCAATGGCCAAAAGAACTTAAAGGACAAAGACAACCTAATTCCTAATGGATTAAGACTTGCTTCCAATCAAAGGCCAAAAGAACTTAAAGAATATTGAGAGACCAATTCCTTAAGGATTAAGACTTGCTTCCAATCAACGGCTAAAAGAACTTAAAGAACGACGTGAAACCAATTCATTAGAGATTGAATCTTGCTTCCAATGAATGGCCAAAAGAACTTAAAGGACAAAGACAAACCAATTGCTAAAGGATTAAGACTTGCATCCAATCATTGGCTAAAAGAACTTAAAGAATACTGAGAAATCAATTCCTAAAGGATTAAGCCTTGCTTCCAATCAATGGCCAAAAGAACATAAAGAATAATGAGAAACTAATTCCTTAAGGATTAAGACTTGCTTCCAATCAACGGCCAAAAGATCTTAAAGAACAATGTAAAGCAAATTCATTATGGATTAAACCTTGCTTGTAATCAATGGCCAAAGGAACTTAAAGAAGAAAGTGAAGCCAATTCATGATAGATTGAATCTTGCTTCCAATCAATGGCCACAAGAGCATAAAGAACAAAGTGAAACCAATTCATTAAGGGTTGAGATTTGCCTCCAATCAATGGCAAAAAGAACTTAAAGGACAAAGACAAACGGATTCCTAAAGGATTAAGACTTGCTTCCAATGAATGGCCAAAAGAACTTGTAGAACAAAGTGAAACCAATCATTATGGATTAAATCTTGGTTCCAATCAATGGCCAGAAGAACTTAAAGGACAATGACAAACCAATTCCAAAAGGATTGGGACTTGCTTCCAATCAATGGCCAATAGAACTTAAAGTGAAGACAATTCATTATGGATTAGATCTTCCTTTCAATCAATGGCCAAAAGAACTTCAAGGACAAAGACAAACCAATTCCGAATGGATTAAGACTTGCTTCAAGTTAATGGCCAAAAGAACTTTATTCAGAAAGTGAAACCAATTCATTATGGATTAAGTCCTGCACCCAATCAATGGCCAAAAGAACTTAAAGGACAATGACAAACCAATTCCTAAAGGATTAAGACTTGATTCTAATCAATGGCCGAAAGAACTGAAAGAAGAAAGTGAAGCCGATTCATTATAGATTGAATCTAGCTACCAATCAATGGCCAAAAGAACTTAAAGAAGAAAGAAAAACCAATTCATTAAGGATTGGGACTTGCTTCCAAACAATGACCAATTCATTAAGGATTGAGACTTGCTTCCAAACAAAGACAAACCAATTCCTAAAGGACTAAGTCTTGCTTCCAATGAAGGTGCAAAAGCACTAAAAGGACAAAGACAAACCAATTCCTAACGGATTAAGTCTTGCTTCCAATCAATGGCCAAAAAAACTTAAAGAAGAAAGTAAAACCAATTCATGATACATTGAATCTTGCTTCCGATCAATGGCCACAAGAACCTAGAGAACAAAGTGAAACCAATTCATTAAAGATTGAGACTCGGTTCGAATCAATGGCCAAAAGAACTTAAAGGACAAAGACAAACCAATTCCTAAAGGATTAAGACTTGCTTCCAATCAATCGCCAAAAGAACCTATAGAATAATGAGAAACCAATTCCATAAGGTTTAAGATTTGCTTCCAATCAATGACCAAAAGAACTTAAGGAACAAAGTGAAACCAATGCATTATGGATTAAATCTTGCTTCCAATCAAAGGCCAAAAGAACTTAAAGGAGAAAGACAAACCAATTCGTAAAGGTTTAAGACTTGCTTCGAATCAATGGCTAAAAGAACTTAATTCACAAAGTGAAACCAATTCATGATGGATTAATTCCTGCCCCCAATCAAAGGCCAAAAGAACTTAAAGGACGATGATAAACCAATTCCTTAAGGATTAAGACTTGCTTCCAATCATTGGCCAAAAGAACTTAAACAATAATGAGAAACCAATTCCTTAAGGATTAAAACTTGCTTTCAATCAATGGCCAAAAGAACTTAAAGAACAAAGTGAAACCAATTCATTATAGATTGAATCTTGCTTCTAATCAATAGCCAAATGAACTTAGAGGACAACGACAAACCAATTCCTAAACGACTAAGGCTTGCTTCCGATCAATGGCCAATGAAACTTAAAGAAGAAAGTGAAACCAATTCATTATAGATTGAATCTTGCTTCCAATCAATGGACAAAAGAACTTAACGAATTATGAGAAAGCAATTCCTTAAGGAGTAAGACTTGCTTCTAATCAATAGCTAAAAGAACTTAAAGAACGAAGTGAAACCAATTCATTATGCATTAAATATTGCATCCAATCAACGGCCAAAAGAACTTAAAGGACAAAGACAAATCAATTCCAAAGCAATTAGGACTTGCTTCCAATCAATGGCCAAAATAACTTAAAAAATAATGAGAAATCAATTCCTTAAGGTTTAAGACTTGCTTCCAATCAATGACCAAATGAACTTAAAGAATAAAGTGAAACCAATTCATTATGGACTAAATCTTGCTTCCAATGAATGGCCAAAAGAACCTAAGGGACAAAGACAAACCAATTCGTAAAGATTAAACTTGCTTCCAATCAATGGCCAAAAGAACCTAAAGAAAAAGTGAAACCAATTCATGATGGACTAATTCTTGCTTCCAATCAATGGCTAGAAAAACTTATAGGACAAAGGCAAACCAACTCCTAAAGGATTAAGACATGCTTCCAATCAGTGGCCAAAAGAACTTAACAAACCAAGTGAAACCAATACAATATGGATTAAGTCTTGCTTCTAATCAAAGGCCAAAAGAACTTAAAAGGCAAAGACAAACCAATTCCTAAATGTTTAAGACTTACTTCCAATCAATGGCCAAAAGAACCTAAAGAATAATGAGAAACCCATTCCTAAAGGATTAAGACTTGCTTCCAATCGATGGCCAAAAGAACTTCAAGGACAAAGTCAAACCAATTCCTAAAGGATTAAGACTTGCTTTCAGTCAATGGCCAAAAGAAATTAAAGAATAACGATAAACCAATTCCTTAAGGATTAAGACTTGCTTCCAATCAATGGCCAAAAGAACCTTACAAAAAGCGAAACCGATTCATGATGGACTAAATCTTGCTTCCAATCAAGTGCTAAAAGAACTTATAGGACAAAGACAAACCAATTCCTAAAGGATTAAGACTTGCTTCCAATCAATGGCCAAAAAAACTTAACTAACCAAATGAAACCAACTCATTATGGATTAAGTCTTACTTCCAAACAATGGCCAAAAGAACTAAAAGAATAAAGACAAACCAATTACTTAAGGAGTAAGACTTGCTTCTAATAAACGGCTAAAAGAACTTAAAGAATGACGTGAAACCAATTCATTATGCATTAAACATTGCTTCCAACCAACGACAAAAGAACTAAAAGGACAAAGACAAATCAATTCCAAAACGATTAAGACTTGCTTCCAATCAATGGCCAAAAGAACTTAAAAAATAATAAGAAACCAATTCCTTAAGCTTTAAGACTTGCTTCCAATCAATGGCCAAAAGAACTTAAAGAACAAACTGAAAAGAACAAAGTGAAACAAATTCATTATGGATTAAATCTTGCTGCCAATCAATGGCAAAAGAACTTAAATGACAAAGACAAATCAATTCCAAAACGATTAAGACTTGCTTCCAATCAATGGCCAAAAGAACTTAAAAAATAATGTGAAACCAATTCCTTAAGGCTTAAGACTTGCTTCCAATCAATGGCCAAAAGAACTTAAAAAACAAAGTGAAACCAATTCATTATGGATTAAATCTTGCTTCCAATCAATGGCCGAAAGAACTTAAAGGACAACGACAAACCAATTCCTAAAGGATTAAGACTTGCTACAAATCAAAGGCCAAAAGAACCTAAAGAAAAATTGAAACCAATTCATGATGGACTAAATCTTACTTCCAATCAACGGCTAAAAGAACTTATAGGACAAAGGCAAACCAACTCCAAAAGGATTAAGACATGCTTCCAATTAGTGGCCAAAAGAACTTAACTAACCAAGTGAAAGCAATCCATTATGGATTAAGTCTTGCTTCCAATCATTGGTCGAAAGAACCTAAAGGACAAAGGCAAACTAATTCCTAAAGGGTTAAGACTTACTTCCAATCAATGGCCAAAAGAACATAACTAACAAAGTGAAATCAATTCATTATGCATAAAATCGTGCTTCCAATCAATGGCCAAAAGAACTTAAAGGACAAAGACAACCCAATTCCTAATGGATTATGACTTGCTTCCAATCAAAGGCCAAAAGAACTTAAAGAATATTGAGAAACCAATTCCTGAAGGATTAAGACTTGCTTCCAATCAATCGCCAAAAGAATATAAAGGACAAAGACAAAGCAATTCCCAAAGGATTAAGACTTCCATCCAATCAATAGCCAAAAGAACTTAAAGAATACTGAGAAATCAATTCCTAATGGATTAAGCCTTGCTTCCAATCAATGACCAAAAGAACATAAAGAATAATGAGAAACCAATTCCTTAAGGATTAAGACTTGCTTCCAATCAATGGCCAAAAGATCTTAAAGAACAATGTGAAGCAAATTCATTATGGATTAAACCTTGCTTCCAATCAATGGCCAAAAGAACTTAAAGAAGAAAGTAAAGCCAATTCATGATAGATTGAATCTTGCTTCCAATCAATGGCCACAAGAACATAAAGAACAAAGTGAAACCAATTCATTAAGGGCTTAGACTTGCTTCCTATCAATGGCGAAATGAACTTAAAGGACAAAGACAAACCGATTCCAAAAGGATTTAGACTTGCTTCCAATGAATGGCCAAAAGAACTTATAGAACAAAGTGAAACCAATCATTATGGATTAAATCTTGGTTCAAATCAACGGCCAAAAGAACTTCAAGGACAAAGACAAACCAATTCCGAATGGATGAAGACTTGCTTCGAGTCAATGGCTAAAAGAACTTAATTCACAAAGTGAAACTAATTCATTATGGATTAAGTCTTGTACCCATTCAATGGCCAAAAGAACTTAAAGGACAATGATAAACCAATTCCTAAAGGTTTAAGACTTGCTTCCAATCATTGGCCAAAAGAACTTAAACAATAACGAGAAACCAATTCCTTAAGGATTAAGACTTGCTTTCAATCAATGGCCAAAAGAACGTAAAGAAGAAAATGAAACCAATTCATTATAGATTGAATCTTGCTTCTAATCAATGGCCAAAAGAACTTAAAGGACAAAGACAAACCAATTCCTAAACGATTAAGGCTTGCTTCCGATCAATGGCCAAAGGAACTTAAAGAAGACAGTGAAACCAATTCATTATAGATTGAATCTTGCTTCCAATCAAAGGCCAAAAGAACTTAAAGAATTATGAGAAAGCAATTCCTTAAGGAGCAAGACTTGCTTCCAATCAATGGCTAAAAGAACTTAAAGAACTAAGTGAAACCAATTCATTATGCATTAAATATTGCATCCAATCAATGGCCAAAAGAACTTAAAGGACAAAGACAAATCAATTCCAAAACGATTAAGACTTACTTCCGATCAATGGCCAAAATAACTTAAAAAATAATGAGAAACCAATTCCTTAAGGTTTAAGACTTGCATCTAATCAATGACCAAAAGAACTTAAAGAATAAAGTGAAACCAATTCATTATGGACTAAATCTTGCTTCCAATGAATGGACAAAAGAACCTAAGGGACAAAGACAAACCAATTCCTAAAGGATTAAACTTGCTTCCATTCAATGGCCAAAAGAATCTAAAGAAAAAGTGAAACCAATTCATGATGGACTAATTCTTGCTTCCAATCAATTACTAGAAGAACTTATAGGACAAAGGCAAACCAACTCCTAAAGAATTAAGACATGCTTCCAATCAGTGGCCAAAAGAACTTAACTAACCAAGTGAAACCAATTCATTATGGATTAAGTCTTCCTTCCAATCAATGGCCAAAAGAATTTAAAAGACAAAGACAAACCAATTCCTAAAGGTTTAAGACTTGCTTCCAATCAATGGCCAAAAGAACTTAAAGAATAATGAGAAACTAATTCCTAAAGGTTTAAGACTTGCTTCCAATCGATGGCCAACAGAACTTCAAGGACACGGACAAACGAATTCCTAAAGGATTAAGACATGCTTTCAATCAATGGCCAAAAGAACTTAAAGAATAATGAGTGTAACATCCACGACTTCCGACTTCCGAGTTCATAGTGCTCACAACCTCCAGATTCCACTTCAAGGCTGGACAGACAAGGACTTACGATTTTCGAGTTTGTCTTATAGTTCAGCTTCCGGTCTCAATATTAGCTTGGACTTCCGACTTCGTTCCAAGGCTTACAAGGGACTTTTCCGAGTTCCGACCTCATGCATGCAGCTTACGGTCTCCGAGTTAATGCATGAAACTTACGATTTCCGACCTGGTAAGCGTGTATAAATTTCGACCTCGTCAGCATGATTTCCGATTTCCGAGTTCAGGAGCTGAAATGAAGTGGATCACGCTTCCAACTTACGAGTTCGTCTTCGACATCCGCACGAGTACGACCTACGACCTTAGTGATCAAGGAGTAAAATGTTCGATTTTCGACTTCATCTCTAAGGCTCAAATGAACTGACTGTATTCCGAATTCCGACATTATGATTCACCAATGTACGAGATCCGACCTTGAGTTCAATATTAGTAGCTCTCATTTCTATATCTTTTCTGAGTTCCGACTTCATATAGAGTTCCGACTTTATAGAGCCTACGAGTTTCGATTTCGTTTCCAGAATATGCTGGAAACTCCCACTTTAGGCAACGTGGAGCGTGGAGAGTGATTATACCACACAAAGAGGGCAACGTGGAGAGTAAGGTTGGCTGAAGCTTGGCCTTATGTTTAGGGGCCAATCACAACCTTCCAAGTTAACTCCCACTCATGCCTATATAACACATCCTTCCCCTTTAATTCAGACCCTCATTCACGTTGCATTTCCTCTTCCCTTTCAGCTCTCTTTCTCTCTTGCTCACACATCCAAAACTCAAGCTAAGTTCCAGCCTTGTTCATCAAATCTCCAAGAACTCAGCACCAAACACTTAAATCAAAGGTAGGGGTTTTTAATTTCTTGCCTCAAATCCATATACTTGGCTGGCTGGGCTGAATTAGTTTCACCTTGATTGATGTGTGAAATGAATAATTATGCTTGGATTAATAGAAGATTTTGAGTTAGAAGTAGAAGTTGAAGAAGAAAACTAAGAGGACCAGATGGATGAAGGTGCTGTCTTGGTAGAGAGTCCACGGCAGTCCATATGGCGGAGCGTATGGCGCCGCCTACGATCGGTAAAATCCGATGAAACTATTTTTAGATAAAACTAGACATCTAGGGCTTTCCATAGACATATCATATAAGGATTTTGGATCAGGAATGAGGGAGATATGAATTTTTGAATCTCGACCTAGGGTTTTGACTTTGGTTCTGGGCAGATTAGGTTATTTAGGGTGGAATTCGACCTATACTACATGAAAATGAGTAAAACCAATTTTGCTGGAAAGCTTACACATAGGAGAATAATATCCAAAGAAATTCCGAGTTTGTTATCAACTCAGATGTTCCCAGCGATTTGAAGAAATTACCCTATGTCCAAACCAGGCCAACACAGGGCAGTTCAGAAAGGCTAAGTTTCGGGGCTTGTAACTCGAGCCCTACTAAGGCAAATGAGATGGAACTTTTTGTGTATGAAAGGTTATCTTGTTAGCTTTAATATGAGTCCAATTTCGTCTGATTTGAGTGAGTTTTCGATTTTTAGTGAATTTCTACTTTTAGTTGCCTGATTCTGGCTAGTCAATGGGCAGGCCGAGATAAAGTTTAAATATCTTGAGTTTTAGATACCGAAATTAGATGGGACTAAAGAGGTTAGAAAATAGACACACAACCCTGCAATATACTCAAATTTGAGGTCCAAATGAGTTAAAATGAAATTGTGGCATGAATTACAAGAACCGGGTTGGTTGTATATGCTGAGGCAGAATTTCTGTCTTAATGAATTTGATATGAATTGGAGTTTTATGTTGGAGTATACATGTGAATTTGTGCTTCTTGTGATATATTGATATATTGATTGGCTGGCACTATTCATGGGGAAGCGGACAAGTTCCGTCATGCTGCCAAAGTTTCGGTAGAACCCATGAACAAGTTATGAATTTCACATGAATGCATGTACATTCTTAAGAAAGTCATGAAAGTTATGAAAAGAAGTATGTTATTATGCAAGTTCCATACTACTTGGGCCAGCCCCGGATAGAAAGTTAATGGGAATAGATCGGTGGGAAGGTCGGGGAAAGTAAACCCGGCATTCCTGTATAGGAACGAGCTCGATCCTGATAAGCAGACTATTACCCAGGAGTCTATAATGGCCAAGAACTCCCAGGGGACCAAGAGAGATGGAAAAATGATAGAAAGTAACGAAAGAGTTTACGAAAGAAAGTTCAAGAATGAGTTTACATGATTACATGAATGCATAAATACATGGAGTAGTTATATCAGGATGTTTACTATTGTCTGTTACAATTGCTCACTGCTATTCATTGGTTTATTTCATTTATCATTCTGTGCATTAGTATTAGTAATTATTTTGTTTCTTATGCCAATTAAAGTAAAATTGAACCTTACCTCGGACCAGACATGTTTTTAAACTCATGAAAATGGACTTTTAGTTTGAACACGTATTTTAATAATTAAGTAAAACCCGAGGTAACTGAGAATGTATGTGACGTCAGTACCAGTATGACCGGACCCTACTGAGAATTTTCTTGAAATTCTCACCCCGTCTTGTGTCTTCCGCATCATTCTCAGATTCAGGCGATGGACTCCTCAACCAGCCTTTTTATTGAGATCCTTCCACTTCAGTTCCATCATGTCCTGCAGTTGGGCTCCTTGTACATAGCCGGTTCGTGCAATTTTCGCCTGCACTCTTTAGCGACAGAACGATGTTCCTCTACACCATCCCCTATTCGACCTGCTACCCTTATATTGCCATCCTCTACATATGGCACACCCACATCTGCACCTCTCGCACTGCGACCCGCTGACCCTGCTCCTGAGTCACCACCGCAGGCAGCCCCCGACGTCCCGCTGAGTTCCGAGAGTGACCCCTCTGAGGCCACAGGCTCGTCGCCCTCTTCCTCCTCGGGACCTAGCGCAGACTATACTCCGGCCGAGCCTGGCATGGCTAACGGCTACCTGACGGAGTAGCTTAGCGGCAGTGGATGTTGTACAGTATGACCCTCTTTGGACAGTATATAGCTTTGGGTCAGGGGTTTGATTGTAGAGGTAGTGGTAGATTACGAAATGTCCCTTGAGGACCATAGGATAGATTGATAGATGAGGGCAGTATGGTCTTTTGATACACCACCCCATGTATGTGTTTCACTTTGAAACTTTGTACATAAACTGAAGCAGCGGCTTCTGATATATATATATACCTATGTTTACACGCATGCAGTAACCTTATTGTACCATACTTATTTTGATGATATTCTATTCGGTTCGTTTTGTTGATATTTTGTTTTGTTTTGTTTTAATATCACAGCACGCCGTCTCGTCAATAGAGACGATTTAAAGAGAACTTAAAGATAAGAAAGGTAAGTAAAGTATCAACACGGTAACACAACCTGACTAGTTTCATGCTATGACTTAAGCATAACATAAAATTAGTAGGGTGTTACAATGAGAAACCAATTCCTTAAGGATTAGGACTTGCTTCCAATCAAAGGCCAAAAGAATCTAAAGAAAAAGCGGAACCAATTGATGATGGACTAAATCTTGCTTCCAATCAAGTGCTTAAAGAACTTATAGGAAAAAGACAAACCTATTCCTAAAGGATTAAGACTTGCTTTCAATCAATGGCCAAAAGAATTTAACTAACCAAGTGAAACCAACTCATTATGGATTAAGTCTTGCTTCCAATCAATGGCCAAAAGAATTGAAAGGACAAAGACAAACCAATTCCTAAAGGATTAAGACTTGCTTCCAATCAATGGCCAAAAGAATTGAAAGAAGAAAATGAAACCAATTCATTATGCATTAAATGTAGCTTCCAACCAACGGCAAAAGAACTTAAAGGACAAAGACAAATCATTTCCAAAATGATTAAGACTTACTTCCAAACAATGGCCAAAAGAACGTAAAAAATAATAAGAAACCAATTCCTTAAGGCTTAAGACTTGCTTCCAGTCAATGGCCAAAAGAACTTAAAGAACAAAGTGAAACCAATTCATTACGGATTAAATCTTGCTTCCAATCAATGGCTGAAAGAATTTAAAGGATAATGACAAACCAATTCCTAATGGATTAAGACTTGCTTCAAATCAATTGCCAAAAGAACCTAAAGAAAAACTAAAACCAATTCATAAAGGACTAAATCTTGCTTCCAATCAATGGCTAAAAGAACTTATAGGACAAAGGCATACCAATTCCAAAAGGATTAAGACATGCTTCCAATCACTGGCCAAAAGAACTTAACTAACCAAGTGAAACCAATTCATTATGGATTAACTCTTGCTTCCAATCATTGGCCAAAAGAACCTAAAGGACAAAGGCAAACTAATTCCTAAAGGGTTAAGACTTACTTCCAATCAATGGCCAAAAGAACATAACTAACAAAGTGAAACCAATTCATTATGGATTAAGTCTTGCTTCCAATCAATGGCCAAAAGAACTTAAAGGGCAAAGACAACCCAATTCCTAATGGATTAAGACTTGCTTCCAATCAAAGGCGAAAAGAACTTAAAGAATATTGAGAAAGCAATTCCTTAAGGATTAAGACTTCCAATCAATGGCCCAAAAAACTTAAAGAACAAGGTGAAACCAATTCATTAGAGATTGAATCTTGCTTCCAATCAATAGCCAAAAGAACTTAAAGGACAAAGACAAACCAATTCCTAAAGGATTAAGACTTGCATCCAGTCAATGGCCAAAAGAACTTAATGAATACTGAGAAATCAATTCCTAAAGGATTAAGCCTTGCTTCCAATCAATGGCCAAAAGATTTTAAAGAATAATGTGAAGCAAATTCATTATGGATTAAACCTTGCTTCCAATCAATGGCGAAAATAACTTAAAGAAGAAAGTGAAGCCAATTCATGATAGATTGAATTTTGCTTCCAATCAATGGCCACAAGAGCATAAAGAACAAAGTGACACCAATTCATTAAGGGTTAAGTCTTGCTTCCAATCAATGGCAAAAAGAACTTAAAGGACAAAGATAAACCGATTCCTAATGGATTAAGACTTGCTTCCAATGAATGGCCAAAAGAACTTATAGAACAAAGTGAAACCAATCATTATGGGTTAAATCTTGGTTCCAGCCAACGACCAAAAGAACTTAAAGGACAAAGCCTTCAAAAGGATTAAGACTCGCTTCCAATCAATGGCCAGCTGAACTTAAAGAATTATGAGGAACCAATTCCTTAAGGATTAAGACTTGCTTCCAATCAATGGCCTCAAGTAATCAAAGAATAAATTGAAAACAATTCAGTATGGATTAAATCCTCCTTCTGATCAATGGCCAAAAGAACTTCAAGGACAAAGACAAACCAATTCCGAATGGATTAAGACTTGCTTCGAGTCAATGGCCAAAAGAACTTAATTCACAAAGTGAAATCAATTCGTTATGGATTAAGTCCTGCATCCAATCAATGGCCAAAAGAACTTAAAGGACAATGACAAACCAATTCCTAAAGGACTAAAGACTTGCTTCCAATCAATGGCCGAAAGATCTTAAACAACAATGAGAAACCAATTCCTTAAGGATTAAGACTTGCTTTCAATCAATGGCTAAAAGAACTTAAAGAACAAAGTGAAACCAATTCATTATAGCTTGAATCTTGCTTCCAATCGATGGCTAAAATAACTTAAAGAACAAAGTGAAACGAATTCAATATAGATTGAACCTTGCTTCCAATCAATGGCCAAAGGAACTTAAAGGACAAAGACAAGCCTACTCCTGCAAGATTAAGACTTGTTTCCAATCAATGGCCAAAAGAACTTAAGGAATAATGAGAAACCAATGCCTTAAAGATTAAGACTTCCTTCCAATCAATGGCCAAAAGAACTTAAAGAAGAAAGTGAAACTGATTCATTATAGATTGAATCTCGCTTCCAATCAATGGCCAAAAGAACTTAAAGGACAAAGACAATCCAATTCCTAAAGGATTAAGACTTGCATCCAATCAATGGCCAAAAGAACTTAAAGAATACTGAGAAATCAATTCCTAAAGGATTGAGCCTTGCTTCCAATCAATGGCCAAAAAAACATAAAGAATAATGAGAGACCAATTCCTTAAGGATTAAGACTTGCTTCCAATCAATGGCCAAAAGATCTTAAAGAACAATGTGAAGCAAATTCATTGTGGATTAAACCTTGCTTCCAATCAATGGCCAAAAGAACTTAAAGAAGAAAGTGTAGCCAATTCATGATAGATTGAATCTTGCTTCCAATCAATGGCCAAAAGAACACAAAGAACAAAGTGAAACCAATTCATTAAGGGTTGAGACTTGCTTGCAATCAATGGCGAAAAGAACTTAAAGGACAAAGACAAACCAATTCCTAAAGGATTAAGACTTGCTTCCAATAAATGGACAAAAGAACATATAGAACAAAGTGAAACCAATCGTTATGGATTAAATCTTGGTTCCAATCAACGGCCAAAAGAACTTAAAGGACAAAGACAAACCAATTCTAAATGGATTAAGACTTGCTTCCAATCAATGGCCAATAGAACTTGAAGAATAATGAGGAACCAATTCCTTAAGGATTAAGACTTGCTTCCAATCAATGGCCTAAAGTACTTAAAGAATAAAGTGAAAATAATTCATCATGGATTAAATTTTCCTTCCAATTGATGGCCAAAAGAACTTCAAGGACAAAGACAAACCAATTCTGAATGGATTAAGACTTGCTTCGAGTCAATGGCCAAAAGAACTTAATTCACAAAGTGAAACCAATTCATTATGGAGTAAGCCCTGCACCCAATCAATGGCCAAAAGAACTTAAAGGACAATGATAAACCAATGCCTAAAGGATTAAGACTTGCTTCCAATCTATGGCCGAAAGAACTAAAACAATAATGAGAAATCAATTCCTTAAGGATTAAGACTTGATTTCAGTTAATGGCTAAAAGAACTTATAGAACAAAGTGAAACCAATTCATTATAGCTTGAATCATGCTTCCAATTGATGGCTAAAATAACTTAAAGAATAAAGTGAAACGAATTCAGTATAGATTGAATCTTGCTTGCAATCATTGGCCAAAGGAACTTAAAGGACAAAGACGAACCTATTCCTACATGATTAAGAATTGTTTCCAATCAATGGCCAAAAGAACTTAAGGAATAATGAGAAACCAATGCCTTAAATAGTAAGACTTGCTTCCAATCAAAGGCCAAAAGAACTTAGAGAAGAAAGTGAAACTGATTCGTTATAGAATGAATCTTGCTTCCAATCAATGGCCAAAACAACTTAAAGAACAAAGTGAAACCAATTCATTAACGATTAAGACTTGCTTCTAATCAATGGCAAAAAGAACTTGAAAAAGAAAGTGAAACCAATTCATTGTAGATTGAATCTGGCTTCCAATCAATGGCCAAAATAACTTAGAGAATAAAGTGAAACCAATTCATTAAGGATTGAGAGTTGCTTCTATTCAATGGCCAAAAGAACGAAAAGGCGAAAGACAAACCAATTCCTAAAGGATTAAGACTTGCTTCCAATCAATGGCCAAAAGAACTTAAAGAATAAGGTGAAACCAATTCATTAAGGATTGGGACTTGCTTCCAAACAATGACCAATTCGTTAAGGATTGAGAATTGCTTCCAAACAAAGACAAACCAATTCCTAAAGGACTAAGTTTTGCTTCCAATCAAGGGCCAAAAGTACTAAATGGACACAGACAAACCAATTCCTAAAGGATTAAGTCTTGCTTCCAATCAGTGGCCAAAAAAACTTAAAGAAGAAAGTGAAAACAATTCATTGTATGTTGAATCTTGCTTCTATAACATCCCCAATTTTTGTCTAAGCTAATTAGCTTTGTGATCCTGGCTAATTAGAGAGGTTAACGATTAATTGAAAAATTAATCGATTAATCTTGAGAGCAAGGGCTTAGTAAATTAAAGGCAAGTCAATAAGATAAGTGCAAGTCAACGATTAATTAGAAAATTCAACAATTGAAGCATAATGTATTAAAGATTATACTTAAAAGCCTAATTGCCCAATCCTTATTAATTCATGAATTAGAACATAAAATCAAGGTGACCTAGCCTAATTAACTAGGAGCACATAAGTATCACACCTTAATCACGTTAACCCTCACATCTTCTTTACATAATTAATGAGGAAAATCCTTTTCATTGAAAATGTGCTAATGTGTAATTAAGCCAATTGAATTAAGTAGCATTTAGATAATTGTAACAATTATAAAGATGTAGAAACTTTCTTTTAATTATTGTTTGAAAGTTTGGTCAAAGCAAGAGCCACATCTAACCATTCAATTACCTTCTCATTATACACCACTAGATCAAGAGTCCATGTTAGTAGAACCCTTAAGTCATGACAAGAGTTGTACTCTCCTTCATCAAGATTGTGACACTTGGAGTGATCACAATCATCCAATGCCAATCCAAAGGTAGCTCATGCTTTTAACCAATTGACAAAAACACTACAAAGCCTTTTACCCAAGTATCAAGACTCAAAGGAAACACAACCCACTTTTTTACCCCAAAGTTCCTAGCTTTCTTGCTTGAAAAAGAAGTAAACCTCACCTACTCACTCTTGCTTGTTGGAGAAGCAAAAGCCAGCCCCCTCACCCAATTTTGCACCCCAAACTAGCCCTCCCACTCTCTCATTTGTGACTTTCATCCTCTCACTACAAGCCCAAGCTCCCACCTCTCTCTAAACTTCATTCTAGCTCTTTTATTCTTCCAACCTTTCTTGTTCTTCTTCTCTCTTTCTCACCTTATCCAACTCTCTTTCCTATCACCATTCTCACAAGCCCTTCAAGGACCACCCTCTTTGGTTTTTGAAGAAGTAAAACAAACACTCACTTAGCCCCATCATCAAGCTCTAGGAAGAGGAAGGTCATCTCCAACCCATCAACTCTTTCTACTCCTCAAGAAACCCATTTGGTAGTGACTCTAACCTACTCTTTTTCATGTATTCTTCAAGCTCTAGAACTCCTAAGCTCTACATAGCTAGGTGGTTTTAGGACTTGCTTCAAGGTCTCATGACCATTTCTTGCTCTATGAGTTTTCTTGTCTTGTTGAAAAATGTTATCTTGAAATGAGAACATGTGGCTTGATGGTTTTATGTATCTTGCTCTATTTTGTGGTAAAATACTGATTTGGTGACTGAAACTTTGGATATGGTAATGAGATAAAACATAAAAATGGTGATTTAAAGTGGTATAGCAACATTCCCACAAGTTTGTTATGTAAAACTTAAAAACGGGTTAATCTGGAATTCTGGCAGTCTGTAAGGCTTTCAGTATATTTATTTCTACAAAACTCAAAATGCAATGAAACTAATTTTCTGTAAAATTAGACTCAAAGAGCTTTTCATACATATTAAATATGCGAGATTTGGCCTTAAGATGAGAGAGATATGAATTTTTAAAATCTGCTGTTCCTGGATGGGTTTCTGTCCGGGCAGTAGGTAATAAAACGTGCATAACTCAAGCTATACATAACATTTTTGAGTGGGACCAAGCTTGTTAGAAAGCTAAGACATAGGGGAACATCCCCATAAAACAGTTTTGTCAGATTCTTTGTGAGGAGTTCACAGTAAATGTTAAAAGTCACTAACCCGAGATGAACTTTCAAATCTGAACAGTCAGAATAAAATATATATAACTCAAGCTACAAAATGAATTTTTGAGTGGGGTTTCTTTTGTTTAAGAAATGTAAGGATACCAAAATTAGAAACAAAAGAGTAAAAGATGAAATTATGGTGAATTTTTCAAGTTACTGCCCCACTGTAAAAGTAAAACTGGTTAGGGTAAAAGTTAAAGGTTAATGAAGAATAAGCTTTAAGACATTAATACCCTTACATTAAGTATGGGAAAACCTTCATAATTCAACATAAAAAGTTTTAAAGAGGATAATAGATAAGATTGGCCCTAGGCCTAATAAAAGAATTTATACAAGAGGCAACCCCAATTAAAAGCTTGCACCAAATTTACTAAGCTAAGCTCATAAGACTTTGTGTGATGTGTATGCCTTCATGTGTTAATATGATGACAATTATATGATGATGATGATCATGATATGATGATAGTATGCTATGATGATGATGATGACATGATAATGATAATGATGTTATGATATGATGATAGTATGCTATGGTGATGATGATGGCATGATAATGATAATGATGATATGATATGATGCTGTGATACTGGTATTCTGTTTGGCAAAATTTTGGGAAGCTTCGGTCTAGCCGTTATACTGCCGAAATTTTGTAGAAATTGTGGACTTAGAAATATTTTGCATCATAAGCTTTAATAAGAAAAGAAAGTAAACTAAGGGTGTGATCCTTCAAAAGGGAAGGTGACCCAAAGTAAGTTCCCCTCACCCACGACTCACATGAGGCATGGCAAGACCCAGCTAGTGTGAGTATAGGGGATAGGGCTTACATGAGGCATGGCATGACCCAGATAGTATAAGTATCGAAATTTTATGGTGGCGACGGCCACGGTATGAGCTCATTACCACTTATGTTTAGTGGGTGGAAAGAAAGGGACTTAAGATAAGTCAAGTTAAGAAAAGAAAAGAAAAGGGACTTCGGTCCAAACCCTTAAAGAGAAAAAGTTAAGAGAAGCTTATAGTACAGTCATGCATGTTTCATGTGATTATACTTATGCCCATGTATGTTATGATATAAATGATTAGAGAGTATGTTAAAATTGAATCCACTTCGAATATTCATGTTTTCGAAAACCTAAGAACTGAATCCCTATGCATGCTCACTGTTTTCATTATAAAACCGAAGTGGCTGGGACGATGACGATGACACCTCCGTGTCGGGTTCCAGTCCTACTGAGAAATCTTATTTCTCACTCTAGTTACTTTTCCGCATCGTCACCAGAATTCGATGGCACATCCGGTGGAGTAGAGCATGGATCCCTGACACTGCGAGCGGACGGACGACATGGGACGCCAGACGAAGCTATTTTGGGACTTATAGCGATCGCCACTTTGCATCTTCGTATACTTCGTTTTGAGATGAGCTTTGTCATTGGAGTTTGTATTTAGTACCTAGAATTTGGATCATGGCCTGTCCATGAGCTTTCTTCGATGTAATGCTGTTATATATATGTATATATATAAATATTATGAACCTATGTGGATGTAATGATTAGTTAGGTAATGCAATGTATTTGTGATTTACTATTTATTTATCTTTCTCTTGTTTCATGAGAATGGGTCATGTATCTTACGCGACACGCTCTTTCTTTATCTGACTTCTCTCTCAAGGCTTTACTTTTCAAAACGCTGCAAAGCGACAACGTATTTCAAAAAAAAAAAAAAATCTTACCGTATTTTCCGCATAATTTAATTTCAAGTGAAGTTTAATTTTCCACGAGCATAAATAACAACTAATAAAACGCCGTAATACGACTTAAGCGTAGTATGGGTTTATTAGGGTGTTACAGCTTCCAATCAATGGCCAAAAGAACCTAGAGAACAAAGTGAAACCAATTCATTATAGATTGAGACTTGGTTCAAATCAATGGCCAAAAGAACTTAAAAGACAAAAGCAAACCAACTCCTAAAGTATTAAGACTTGCATCCGATCATTGGCCAAACGAACCAAAAGGACAAAGGCTAAAGGGTTAAGATTTGCCTCCAATCAGTGGCCAAAAGAACATAACTAACAAAGTGAAACCAATTCATTATGGATTAAGTCTTGCTTCAAATCAATGGCCAAAAGAACTTAAAGGACAAAGACAACCCAATTCCTAACGGATTAAGACTTGTTTCCAATCAAAGGCCAAAAGAACTTAAAGAATATTGAGAAAGCAAATCCTTAAGGATTAAGACTTGCTTCCAATCAATGGCCAAAAAAACTTAAAGAACAAAGTGAAACCAATTCATTAGAGATTGAATCTTGCTTCCAATCAATGGCCAAAAGAACTTAAAGGACAAAGACAAACCAATTCCTAAAGGATTAAGACTTGCATCCAATCAATGGCCAAAATAACTTAAAGAATACTGAGAAATCAATTCCTAAAGGATTAAGCCTTGCTTCCAATCAATGGCCAAAAGAACATAAAGAATAATGACAAACCAATTCCTTAAGGATTAAGACTTGCTTCCAATCAATGGCCAAAAGATCTTAAAGAACATTGTGAAGCAAATTCATTATGGATTAAAACTTGCTTCCAATCAATGGCGAAAAGAACTTAAAGAAGAAAGTGAAGCTAATTCATGATAGATTGAATCTTGCTTCCAATCAATGGCCACAAGAGCATAAAGAACAAAGTGAAACCAATTCATTAAGGGTTGAGTCTTGCTACCAATCAATGGCGAAAAGAACTTAAAGGACAAAGATAAACTGGTTCCTAAAGGATTAAGACTTGCTTCCAATGAATGGCCAAAAGAACTTATAGAACAAAGTGAAACCAATCATTATGGGTTAAATCATGGTTCCAATCAACGGCCAAAAGAACTTAAAGGACAAAAACCAATTCCAAAAGGATTAAGACTCGCTTCCAATCAATGGCAAGCAGAGCTTAAAGAATTATGATGAACCAATTCCTTAAGAATTAAGACTTGTTTCCAATCAATGGCCTCAAGAACTTAAAGAATAAAGTGAAAACAATTCATTATGGATTAAATCTTTCTTCCGATCAATGGCCAAAAGAACTTCAAGGACAAAGACAAACCAATTCCGAATGGATTAAGACTTGCTTCGAGTCAATGGCCAAAAGAACTTAATTCACAAAGTGAAATCAATTCATTATGGATTAAGTCCTGCATCCAATCAGTGGCCAAAAGAACTTAAAGGACAATGACAAACCAATTCCTAAAGGACTAAAGACTTGCTTCCAATCAATGGCCGAAAGATCTTAAACAATAATGAGAAACCAATTCCTTAAGGATGAAGACTTGCTTTCAATCAATGGCCAAAAGAACTTAAAGAACAAAGTGAAGCCAATTCATTATAGCTTGAATCTTGCTTCCAATCGATGGCTAAAATAACTTAAAGAACAAAGTGAAACGAATTCAGTATAGATTGAATCTTGCTTCCAATCAATGGCCAAGGGAACTTAAAGGATAAAGACAAACCTACTCCTACAAGATTAAGACTTGTTTCCAATCAAAGGCCAAAAGAACTTAAGGAATAATGAGAAACCAATGCCTTAAAGATTAAGACTTGCTTGCAATCAATGGCCAAAAGAACTTAAAGAAGAAAGTGAAACTGATTCATTATAGATTGAATCTCGCTTCCAATCAATGGCCAAAAGAACTTAAAGGACAAAGACAAACCAATTCCTAAAGGATTAAGACTTACATCCAATCAATGGCCAAAAGAACTTAAAGAATACTGAGAAATCAATTCCTAAAGGATTAAGCCTTGCTTCCAATCAATGGCCAAAAGAACTTAAAGAAGAAAGTGAAGCCAATTCATGATAGATTGAATCTTGCTTCCAATCAATGGCCACAAGAACATAAAGAACAAAGTGAAACCAATTCATTAAGGGTTGAGACTTGCTTCCAATTAATGGCGAAAAGAACTTAAAGGACAAAGACAAACCAATTCCTAAAGGATTAAGACTTGCTTCCATTAAATGGCCAAAAGAACATTTAGAACAAAGTGAAACCAATTATTATGGATTAAATCTTGGTTCCAATCAACGGCCAAAAGAACTTAAACGACAACGACAAACCAATTCCAAAAGGATTAAGACTTGCTTCCAATCAATGGCCAATAGAACTTAAAGAATAATGAGGAACCAATTCCTTAAGGATTAAGACTTGCTTCTAATCGATGGCCAAAAAAACTTAAAGAATAAAGTGAAAATAATTCATTATGGATTAAATCTCCCTTCCAATCGATGGCCAAAAGAACTTCAAGGACAAAGACAAACCAATTCCAAATGGATTAAGACTTGCTTCGAGTCAAGGGCCAAAAGAACTTAATTCACAAAGTGAAACCAATTCATTATGGAGTAAGTCCTGCACCCAATCAATGGCCAAAAGAACTTAAAGGACAATGACAAACCAATGCCTAAAGGATTAAGACTTGCTTCCAATATATGGCCGAAAGAACTTAAACAATAATGAGAAATCAATTCCTTAAGGATTAAGAGTTGGTTTCAATCAATGGCTAAAAGAACATAAAGAACAAAGAGAAACCAATTCATTATAGCTTGAATCTTGCATCCAATCGATGGCTAAAAAACCTTAAAGAATAAATTCAGTATAGATTGAATCTTGCTTCCAATCAATGGCCAAAGGAACTGAAAGGACAAAGACAAACCTATTCCTACAAGATTAAGACTTGTTTCCAATCAATGGCCAAAAGAACTTCCGGAATAATGAGAAACCAATGCCTTAAATATTAAGGCTTGCTTCCAATCAAAGGCTAAAAGAAGTTAAAGAAGAAAGTGAAACTGATTCGTTATAGAATGAATCTTGCTTCCAATCAATGGCCAAAAGAACCTAGAGAACAAAGTGAAACCAATTCATTATAGATTGAGACTTGGTTCAAATCAATGGCCAAAAGAACTTGAAGGACAAAAGCAAACCAACTCCTAAAGTATTAAGACTTGCTTCCAATCAATGGCCAAAGGAACCTAAAGAATAATGAGAAACCAACTCCATAAGGTTTAAGACTTGTTTCCAATCAATGACCAAAAGAACTTAAAGAATAAAGTGAAACGAATTCATTATGGATTAAATCTTGCTTCCAATCAATGGCCAAAAGAACTTAAAGAACAAAGACAAACCAATCCGTAAAGGTTTAAGACTTGCTCCGAATCAATGGCCAAAAGAACTTAACTAACCAAATGAAACCAATTCATTATGAATTAAGTCTTGCTTTCAATTAATGGCCAAAGGAACTTAAAAGACAAAGACAAACCAATTCCTAAAGGTTTAAGACTTACTACTATTCAAGGGCTAAAAGAACTTAAAGAATAATGAGTAACCAATTCCAAAAGCATTAGGACTTGCTTCCAATCGATGGCCAAAAGAACTTCAAGGACAAAGACAAACCAATTCCTAAAGGATTAAGACTTGCTTTCAATCAATGGCCAACAAAACTTAAAGAATATTGAGAAATCAATTCCTTAAGGATTGAGACTTGCTTCCAATCAATGGCCAAAAGAACCTCAAGAAAAAGCGAAACAAATTCATGATGGACTAAATCTTGCTTCCAATCAAGTGCTAAAAGAACTTATAGGACATAGACAAACCAATTCCTAAAGGATTAAGACTTGCTTCCAATCAATGGCCAAAAGAACTTAACTAACCAAGTGAAACCAACTCATTTTGGATTAAGTATTACTTCCAATCAGTGGCCAAAAGAACTAAAAGGACAAAGACAAACCAATTCCTAAAGGATTAAGACTTGCTTTCAATCAATGGCCAAAAGAACCGAAAGAAGAAAGTGAAACCGATTCATTATAGATTGAATCTTGCTACCAATGAATGGCCAAAAGAACTTAAAGAACAAAGTAAAACCAATTCATTAAGGATTGGGACATGCTTCCAAACAATAACCAATTCATTAAGGATTGAGACTTGCTTCCAAACAAAGACAAACCAATTCCTAAAGGACTATGTCTTGCTTCCAATCAAGGGCCAAAAGCACTAAAAGGACAAAGACAAACCAATTCTTAAAGGATTAAGTCTTGCTTCCAATCAACGGCCAAAAAAACTTAAAGAAGAAAGTGAAACCAATTCATTATACATTGAATCTTGCTTCCAATCAATGGCCAAAAGAACTTAGAGAACAAACTGAAACCAATTCATTAAGGATTGAGACTTGGTTCAAATCAATGGCCAAAAGAACTTAAAGGACAAAGACAAACCAATTCCTAAAGGATTAAGACTTGCTTCTAATCAATGGCCAAAAGAACTTAAAGAATAATGACAAACTAATTCCTTAAGGAGTAAGACTTGCTTCCAATCAACGGCTAAAAGAACTTAAAGAACAACGTGAAACCAATTCATTATGCATTAAATATTGCTTCCAACCAACGGCAAAAGAACTTAAAGAACAAAGACAAATTAATTTCAAAACGATTAAGACTTGTTTCCAATCAATGGCCAAAAGAACTTAAAAAAAAATAAGAAACCAATTCTTTAAGGCTTAAGACTTGTTTCCAATCAATGGCCAAAAGAACTTAAAGGACAAAGTGAAAAGAACAAAGTGAAACCAATTCATTATGGCTTAAATCTTGCTTCCAATCAATGGCAAAAGAACTTAAAGGACAAAGACAAATTAATTCCAAAACGATTAAGACTTGCTTCCAATCAATAGCCAAAAGAACTTAAAAAATAATGAGAAACCAATTCCTTAAGGCTTAAGACTTGCTTCCAATCAATAGCCAAAAGAATCTGAAGAACAAAGTGAAACCAATTCATTATGGATTAAATCTTGCTTCCAATCAGTAGCCGAAAGAACTTAAAGGACAACGACAAATCAATTCCTAAAGGATTAAGACTTGCTTCAAATCAATGGCCATAAGAACCTAAAGAAAAACTGAAACCAATTCATGATGGACTAAATCTTGCTTCCAATCAATGGCTAAAAGAACTTATAGGACAAAGGCAAACCAACTCCAAAAGGATTAAGACATGCTTCCAATCAATGGCTAAAAGAACTTAACTAACCAAGTGAAACCAATTCATTGTAGATTAAGTCTTGCTTCCAATCATTGGCCAAAAGAACCTAACGGACAAAGGCAAACTAATTCCTAAAGGGTTAAGACTTACTTCCAATCAATGGCCAAAAGAACATAACAAACAAAGTGAAACCAATTCATTATGGATTAAGTCTTGCTTCCAATCAATGGCCAAAAGAACTTAAAGGGCAAAGACAACCCAATTCCTAATGGATTAAGACTTGCTTCCAATCAAAGGCGAAAACAACTTAAAGAATATTGAGAAAGCAATTCCTTAAGGATTAAGACTTGCTTCTAAACAATGGCCAAAAAAACTAAAAGAACAAAGTGAAACCAATTCATTAGAGATTGAATCTTGCTTCCAATCAATGGCCAAAAGAACTTAAAGGACAAAGACAAACCAATTCCTAAAGGATTAAGACTTGCATCCAATCAATGGCCAAAAGAACTTAAAGAATACTGAGAAATCAATTCCTAAACGATTAGGCTTTGCTTCCAATCAATGGCCAAAAGAATATAAAGAATAATGAGAAACCAATTCCTTAAGGATTAAGACTTGCTTCCAATCAATGGCCAAAAGATCTTAAAGAACAATGTGAAGCAAATTCATTGTGGATTAAGTCTTGCTTCCAATCAATGGCCAAAAGAACTTAAAGGACAAAGACAACCCAATTCCTAATGGATTAAGACTTGCTTCCAATCAAAGGCAACAAGAACTTAAAGAATATTGTGAAAGCAATTCCTTAAGGATTAAAACTTGCTTCTAATCAATGGCCAAAAAAACTTAAAGAACAAAGTGAAACCAATTCATTAGAGATTGAATCTTGCTTCCAATCAATGGCCAAAAGAACTTAAAGGACAAAGACAAGCCAATTGCTAAAGGATTAAGACTTGCATCCTATCAATGGCCAAAAGAACTTAAAGAATACAGAGAAATCAATTTCTAAAGGATTAAGCCTTGCTTTCAATCAATGGCCAAAAGAACATAAAGAATAATGACAAACCAATTTCTTAAGTATTAAGACTTGCTTCCAATCAATGGCCAAAAGATCTTAAAGAACAATTTGAAGCAAATTTATTATGGATTAAACCTTGCTTCCAATCAATAGCCAAAAGAACTTAAAGAAGAAAGTGAAGCCAATTCATGATAGATTGAATCTTGCTTCCAATCAATGGCCACAAGAGCATAAAGAACAAAGTGAAACCAATTCATTAAGGGTTGAGTCTTGCTTCCAATCAATGGCGAAAAGAACTTAAAGGACAAAGATAAACCGATTCCTAAAGGATTAAGACTTGCTTCTAATGAATGGCCAAAAAAACTTATAGAACAAAGTGAAACCAATCATTATGGGTTACATCTTGGTTCCAATCAACGGTCAAAAGAACTTAAAGGACAAAGACAAACCAATTCCAAAAGGATTAAGACTCGCTTCCAATCAATGGCCAGCAGAACTTAGAGAATTATGAGGAACCAATTCCTTAAGGATTATGGATTGCTTCCAATCAATGGCCTAAAGAACTTAAAGAATAAAGTGAAAACAATTCATTATGGATTAAATCTTCCTTCCAATCAATGGCCAAAAGAACTTCAAGACAGAGACAAACCAATTCCAAATGGATTAAGACTTGCTTCGAGTCAATGGCCAATAGAACTTAATTCACAAAGTGAAACCAATTCATTATGGATTAAGTCCTGCACCCAATCAATGGCCAAAAGAACTTAAAGAACAATGACAAACCAATTCCTAAAGGATTAAGACTTGCTTCCAATCAATGGCCAAAAGAACTTAAACAATGATGAGAAACCAATTCCTTAAGGATTAAGACTTGCTTTCAATCAATGGCTAAAAGAACTTAAAGAACAAAGTGAAAACAATTCATTGTAGCTTGAATCTTGCTTCCAATCGACGGCCAAAATAACTTAAAGAACAAACTGAAACGAATTCAGTATAGATTGAATCTTGCTTCCAATCAATGGCCAAAGGAACTTAAAGGACAAAGACAAACCTACTCCTATAAGATTAAGACTTGTTTCCAATCAATGGCCAAAAGAACTTAAGGAATAATGAGAAACCAATGCCTTAAAGATTAAGACTTGCTTCCAATCAATGGCCAAAAGAACTTAAAGAAGAAAGTGAAACTGATTCATTATAGATTGAATCTTGCTTCCAATCAATGGCCAAAAGAACTTAAAGGACAAAGATAAACCAATTCCTAAAGGATTAAGACTTGCATCCAATCAATAGCCAAAAAAACTTAAAAAATACTGAGAAATCAATTCCTAAAGGAATAAACCTTGCTTCCAATCAATGGCCAAAAGAACATAAAGAATAATGACAGACCGATTCCTTAAGGATTAAGACTTGCTTCCAATCAATGGCCAAAAGATCTTAAAGAACAATGTGAAGCAAATTCATTATGGATTAAACCTTGCTTCCAATCAATGGCCAAAAGAACTTAAAGAAGAAAGTGAGGCCAATTCATGATAGATTGAATCTTGCTTCCAATCAATGGCCACAAGAACATAAAGAAAAAAGTGAAACCAATTCATTAAGGGTTGAGACTTGCTTGCAATCAATGGCGAAAAGAACTTAAAGGACAGACAAATCGATTCCTAAAGGATTAAGACTTACTTCCAATGAATGGCCAAAAGAACATATAGAACAAAGTGAAACGAATCATTATGGATTAAATCTTGGTTCCAATTAACGGCCAAAAGAACTTCAAGGACAAAGACAAACCAATTCCAAAAGGATTAAGACTTTCTTCCAATCAATGGCCAATAAAACTTAAAGAATAATGAGGAACCAATTCCTTAAGGATTAAGACTTGCTTCCAATCAATGGCCTAAAGAACTTAAAGAATAAAGTGAAAATAATTTATTATGGATTAAATCTTCCTTACAATCGATGGCCAAAAGAACTTCAAGGACAAAGATAAACCAATTCCGAATGGATTAAGACTTGCTTCGAGTCAATGGCCAAAAGAACTTAGTTCACAAAGTGAAACTAATTCATTATGGAGTAAGTCCTGCACCCAATCAATGGCCAAAAGAACTTAAAGGACAATGACAAACCAATTCCTAAAGGATTAAGACTTGCCTCCAATCAATGGCCGAAAGAACTTAAACAATAATGAGAAACCAATTCCTTAAGGATTAAGACTTGCTTTCAATCAATGGCTAAAAGAACTTAAAGAACAAAGTGAAACCAATTATTTATAGCTTGAATCTTGCCTCCAATCGATGGCTAAAATAACTTAAAGGATAAAGTGAAGCGAATTCAGTATAGATTGAATCTTGCTTCCAATCAATGGCCATAGGAACTTAAAGGAAAAAGACAAATCTATTCCTACACGATTAAGAATTGTTTCCAATCAATGGCCAAAAGAACTTAAGGAATAATGAGAAACCAATGCCTTAAATATCAAGACTTGCTTCCAATCAAAGGCCAAAAAAACTTAAAGAAGAAAGTGAAACTGATTCCTTATAGATTGAATCTTGCTTCCAATTAATGGCCAAAACAACTGAAGGAACAAAGTGAAACCAATTCATTAACGACTGAGACTTGGCAAAAAGAACTTAAAGAAAAAAGTGGAACCAATTCATTATAGATTGAATCTGGCTTCCAATCAATGGCCAAAAGAACTTAGATAATAAAGTGAAACCAATTCATTAAGGATTGAGAGTTGCTTCCATTCAATGGCCAAAAGAACGTAAAGGCGAAAGATAAATCATTCCTAAAGGATTATGACTTGCTTCCAATCAATGGGCAAAAGAACTTAAAGAATAATGAGATACCAATTCCTTAAGGATTAAGACTTGCTCCCAATCAATGGCCAATAGAACTTAAAGGGCAAAGACCAACCAATCCCTAAAGGATTAAGACTTCCTTCCAATGAATGGCCAAAAGAACTCAAAGAATAATGAGAAACCAATTCCTCAAGGATTAAGACTTACTTCCAATCATTGGCCACAAGAACCTAAAGAAAAAGTGAAACCAATTCATTATGGACTAAATCTTGCTTCCATTTAAGGGATAAAAGAACTGATAGGGTAAAGACAAACCAATTCCTTAAGGATTAAGACATGCTTCCAATCAATGGCAAAAAGAACTTAGCTAACCAAGTGGAATCAATTCGTCCTAGATTAAGTCTTGCTTCCAATCAATGGCCAAAAGAACTTAAAGGACAAAGACAAGTCAATTCCAAAAGGATTAAGACTTGCTTCCTATCAATGGCCAAAAGAACTTAAAGAATAATGAGAAATCAATTGCTTAAGGTTTAAGACTTGCTTCCAATCAATGGCCAAAAGAACTTAAAAGAACAATGTTAAACCAATTCATTATGGATTAAATCTTGCTTCCAATCAACGGCCAAAAGAACTTAAAGGACAAAGACAAATCAATTCCAAAAAGATTAAGACTTTCTTCCAATCAATGGCCAAAAGAAATTAAACAACAATGAGAAACCAATTCCGTAAGGATTAAAACATGCCTTCAATCAATGGCCAAAAGAACTTAAAGAACAAAGTGAAACTAATTCATTATAGATTGAATCTTGATTCCAATCGGAGGCCAACAGAACTTAAAGGACAAAGTGAAACCAATTCATTATAGATTGAATCTTGCTTCCTATCAATGGCTAAAAGAAGTTAAGGAACAACGTGAAACCAATTCATTATATATCGAATCTTGCTTCCAATCAAAGGCTAAAGGAACATAAAGAATAATGAGAAACCAATTCCTTAAGGATTAAGACATGCTTGCAATCAATGGCCAAAAGAACGTAAAGGAAAAATAAAACGAATTCATTATGGACCAAATCTTGCTTCTAATCAAGGGCTAAAAGAACTTATCGGACAAAGACAAACCAATTCCTAAAGCATTAAGACATGCTTCCCATCAATGGCCAAAAGAACTTAACTAACCATGTGAAAGGAATTCATTATGGATTAAATCTTGCTTCCAATCAATGGCCAAAAGAACTTAAAGGACAAAGACAAAGCAATTCCCAAAGGATTAAGACTTGCTTCCAATCAATGGCCAAAAGAACTTGGAGTATGCTGAGAAACCAATTCCTAAAGGATTGAGACTTGCTTCCAATCAATGGCTAAAACAACTTTAAGAATAATGAGAAACCAATTCCTTAAGGATTAAGACTTGCTTCCAATCAATGGCCGAAAGAACTTAAAGAACAACGTGAAACCAATTCTTTGTGGATTACATCTTACTTTTAATCAATGGCCAAAAGAACTTAAAGAACAAAGACAAACCAATTGCTAAAGGATTATGACTTGCTTCCGATCAATAGCCAAAAGAACTTACAAAATACAGAGAAACCAATTCCTAAATGATTAAGACTTATTCCTATCAATGTGCAAATGAACGTAAAGAATAATGAAAAAGCAATTCCTTAAGGATTAAGACTTGCTTCTAATCAATGGCCAAAAGAACTCAAAGAACAAAGTGAAACCAATTCATTATGGATTAAATACTGCTTTTAATCAATGGCCAAAAGAACTTAAAGGAGAAAGACAATCCAATTGCTAAAGGACTAAGACTTGCTTCCAATCAATGGCCAATAGAACTTAAAGAATAACGAGAAACCAATTCCTTCAGGATTAAATCTTGCTTCTAATCAATGGCCAAAAGAACTTTAAGAACAAAGTGAAACCAATTCATTATGCATTAGATCTTGCTTCCAATCAATTGCCAAAAGAACTTAAAGGACAAAGAGAATCCAATTCCTAAAGGATTAAGACTTGCTTCCAATCAATGGCCAAAAAAACTTAAAGAACAGTGAGAAACCAATTTCTTAAGGTTTAAGACTTCCTTCCAATCAATGGCCAAATGAACTTAAAGAACAAAGTGCAACCAATTCATTTTGTAGTAAATCTTGCTTCCAACCAATGGCCAAAACAACTTAAAAGATAAAGACAAACCAATTCGTAAAGGGTTAAGACTTGCTTCCAATCAATATCCAAAAGAACTTAATTAGCAAAGTGAAACCAATTCATTATGGAGTAAGTCATGCTTCCGATCAACGGCCAAAAGAACTTAAAGGGCAAAGACAAAGCAATTCCTAAAGAATTAAGACTTGCTTCCAATCAATGGCCAAAAGAACTTAAAGTTTGCTGGGAAACCAATTCCTAAAGGATTGAGACTTGCTTCCAATCAATGGCCAAAACAACTTAAAGAATAATGAGAAACCAATTCCTTCAGGATTAAGACTTGCTTCCAATCAATGGCCAAAAGAACTTAAAGAACAAAGTAAAACCAATTCATTATGGATTAAATCTTACTTTTAATCAATGGCCAAAAGAACTTAAAGGACAAAGACAAACCAATTGCTAAAGGATTATGACTTGCTTCCAATCAATAGCCAAAAGAACTTACAAAATATAAAGAAACCAATTCCTAAATGATTAAGACTTGCTTCCAATCAATGTGCAAAAGAAAGTAAAGAATAATGAGAAACCAATTCCTTAAGGATTAAGTCTTGCTTCTAATCAATGGCCAAAAGAACTTTAAGAACAAAGTGAAACAAATTCATTATAGATTGAATCTTGCTTTCAATCGATGGCCAAAAGAATTTATAGAAGAAAGTGAAACCAATTCATTATGCATTAGATCTTGCTTCCAATCAATTGCCAAAAGAACTTAAAGGACAAAGAGAATCCAATTCCTAAAGGATTAAGACTTGCTTCCAATCAATGGCCAAAAGAACTTAAAGAATAGTGAGAAACCAATTCCTTAAGGTATAAGACTTCCTTCGAATCAATGGCCAGATGAACTTAAAGAACAAAGTGCAACCAATTCATTTTCTAGTAAATCTTGCTTCCAACCAATGGCCAAAACAACTTAAAAGATAAAGACAAACCAATTCGTAAAGGGTTTAGACTTGCTTCCAATCAATGTCCAAAAGAACTTAACTAGCAAAGTGAAACCAATTCATTATGGAGTAAGTCATGCTTCCAATCAATGGCCAAAAGAACTTAAAGGAAAAAGACAAACCAATCCCAAAAGGATTAAGGCTTGCTTCCAATCAACAGCCAAAAGAACTTGAAGAATAGTGATAAATGAATTCCTTAAAGATTAAGACTTCCTTCCAATCAATGGCCAAAAGAACTTAAAGAATGATGAGAAACCAATTCATTAAGGATTAAGACTTGCTTCCAATGAATGGCCAAAAGAACTTAAAGAACAAAGTGAAACCAATTCATTAAAGATTGAATCTTGCTTCGAAACAGTGGCCAAAAGAACTTAAAGGACAAAGACAAAGCAATTCCTACAGGATTAAGACTTGCTTCCAATCAATGGCCAAAAGAACTTAAAGAATGCTGAGAAACCAATTCCTAAAGGATTAAGACTTGCTTCCAATCAATGGCCAAAACAACTTAAAGAATAATGAGAAACCAATTCCTTAAGGATTATGACTTGCTTCCAATCAATATCCAAAAGAACTGAAAGAACAAAGTGAAACCAATTCTTTAAGGATTAAATCTTGCTTTTACTCAATGGCCAAAAGAACTTAAAGGACAAAGACAAACCAATTGCTAAAGGATTAATACTTGCTTCCAATGAATGGCCAAAAGAACTTAAAGAATACTGAGAAACCAATTCCTAAAGAATTAAGACTTGCTTCCAATCAATGTGCAAATGAACTTAAAGAATAATGAGAAAGCAATTACTTAAGGATTAAGACTTGCTTCCAATCAATGGGCAAAAGAACTTAAAGAACAAAGTGAAACCAATTCATTGTGGATTAAATGTTGCTTTTAATCAATGGCCAAAAGAACTTAAAGGACAAAGGCAATCCAATTGCTAAAGGACGAACTTAAAGGACAAAGGCAACCCAATTGCTAAAGGACTAAGACTTTCTTCCAATCAATTGCCAATAGAACTTAAAGAATAATGAGCAACCAATTCCTTAAGGATTAAATCTTGCTTCCAATCAATGGCCAAAAGAACTTAAGGAACAAAGTGAAACCAATTCATAATAGATTGAATCTTGTTTCCAATCAATGGCCAAAAGAACTTAAAGGACAATGACAAACCAATTCCTAAAGGGTTAAGACTTGCTTCCAATCAATGGCCAAAAGAACTTAAAGAATACTAAGTAACCAATTCCTAAATGATTAAGACTTGCTTCCAAACAATAGCCAAAAGAACTTAAAGAATAATGAAAAGCCAATTCCTTAAGGATTAAGACTTGCTTGTAATCAATGGCCAAAAGAACTTAAAGAACAAAGTGATGCCAATCCATTATGGATTAAATCTTACTTCCAATCAATGGCCAAAAGAAATTAAAGGACAAAGACAAACTGTAACACCCTCATAAATCCATACTACACTTAAGCCGTATTACGACGTTCTATTTGTTGTTTCTTATGCTCGTGGAAAACTAAACTTTTTTTATAAATTAAGTTTCGCAAAAAATACAGTAAATTTTTTTTCTAATACATCGTTGCTTTGCAACATTTTTAGAAAGTAAAGCCTTACATGAGAAGATGGCAATAAATGAGCGTGTCGCATAAATTCCAGTCATAAAATAAAGGAATAATGAATAAATCGAAATATAATGCATTTATGTTACTAAAACAATCGTATATATATAAAGTTTCATAATATCCAACAATACATAAAAAGGAAACTCATGGTCACGCCATGGCCCCCAAAATATGAAATATAAGCAAATCTGACAAAGTTCGTCACAAAATGAAATACAAAGGATAAGGAACAATAATAAAATAGGCCCATGTAGACACGTGCTGGCTTCTTTGGTCCTTCCGCGCCCTTCGATGGGATGGACTCAAGTCCTTGAGTGCCTGATTCCCCTCGCTCCTTGGCCTCGGGGGACGTGAGGAGTACAGATGATGTGGGGTTGCTTGCTGATCACCTCAATGTGATGGACGCGATGTCCTGGAGTATAGCTGGCCATCGAAGAATGTTCCTTGGAGGGATCCTCCTTAGACGTGGCGAGGTGATACTCATGAACGGTGGTGAAGCGGCTACAGCCCTAGGAGTGGCCATGGAACTCATGTCGATCACGAGAATCACCAGCGGTGGCACGGGCTCGGCTGCGGGCAGGCCCGAAGACATCGGCTCCATCTCGATGTCTGGCAACGGCTCAGGTAGAAAATCCCAAGGACCCAGCGGCTGTCCAAGGTAAGCTAAAGAAATGTCTACGGGGGCTGGCGAAACATCTGGCTCCTCTCCCTCATATATACGACCTAGGTAAAAGTGAGTGTGAATTACTGTGGTGGTCGTGGCCACGATAGCCTGAGCATCAATGTCGTAGACCCACTCATGGTGGGGATGGTCCATGCTCCACTCCACCAGATTTGCCATAAGTATCTGGTGACAAAACGAAAAATAACTAGACTGAGAAATAAGATTTCTCAGTAGGACTCGAACCTGACACGAAAGTGTCATCATCATCGTCCCAGCCACTTCGGTTTTGTAAATGAAAACAGTGAGCATTCAATAGGTTCAATTTTTAGGTTTTTTGAAAACATCAATATCCGAAGCGGATTCCATTTAAGTATGCATTTCTCATGTGTTAACATCATAGTATACATAAGAACTTATATGACAATTCGTATCATGCATGAACATCTTGAGAATTTCATTCTTTACTCGAGTCGGACCGAGGTCCCTTTCTTTTCTTCACTTAACCTTTACCTTAGGTCTTTTTCTTTTCACCCACTAAACATAAGTGGTAATGAGCTCATACCGTGGCCATCGCCACCATAGAATTTTGGTACTTACACTAGCTGAGTTATGCCATGCCTCATGTAAGCCCTATCCCCTATACTCACACTAGTTGGATCATGCCATGCCTCATGTGAGTCATGGATGAGGGGAACTTAAATTAGGTCACCTTCCCTTTTGAAGGATCACACACTTTATTAAATCTCTTCTTATTAAAGCTTATGATGCAAAATATTTCTAAGTCCATAATTTTTACTGAATTTCGGTAGCATAACGGCTAGATCAAAGCTTCCCGAAATTTTGCCAAATAGAGAATCCAATATCACATATCATTAAGCATCATATCATCAACATATCATATTCATATTATCATCATCACTCGTCATCATCATAACATCATGCATGCACATAAACATAGACATATTCTCAAGCAAAGTTTTATGAGCTTAGCTTAATAAATTTGGTGCAAGCTTTTAATTGAGATTGCCTCTTGTGTAAACTCTTTTATTAGGCATAGGGCCAATTTCATCTATTATCCCTTTTGAAACTTTTAAGTTGAATTATGAAGGTTTTCTAATACTTAATGTGAGGGTCTTAATGTCTTAAAGCTTATTTCTTATTAACCTTTAAATTTTACAATAACCAGTTTTACTTTTGTAGTGGGGCAGTAAGTTCAAAAATTCACCATAATTTCACCTTTTACTCTTTTGCTTCGAATTTTGGTGATTATACGTCTTTGAGTCTATTTTTAAACAAAACAAACCCCACTCAAAAATTCATTTTGTAACTTGAGATATGCACATTTTATTCTCACTATTTAGACTTAAAAGTTCATCTCGGGTCAGTGGCTTGTCAACTTCACTGGGAGTTCCTCACATGGAATCTGACAAAACTGTTTTGTAGGAGTGTTCTTATATGTCTTAGCTTTCTAAAAAACTTGGTCCCACTGAAAAATAATTCTTGTAGCTTCAGTTATAAGGTTTTTAATGCTGACTGCCCAAACACAAACCCATCCAGAAACAGCCTACTTTGAAAAATCATATCTCCCTTATTTTAAATCCAAATTTAATGTATTTTATATGTTTGAAAAGCTCTTTGAGTCTACTTTCACAAAAAAATTAGTTTCATTACATTTTGATTTTTGTGGAATGAGTTATACTATACGAATTATAGACTGCCAAAATTCCAGCTTAACTAGTTTTTATGTTTTACATATCAAACTTGTGGAGATGTTGTTATACCACTTCAAATCACCATTTTCATGTTTTATCTCACCATCATATTGAAGGTTATAATCACCAAATCAGTATTTTAAAACAAAATAAAGCAAGATACATAAGAACCATCATACCACAAAATCTTATTTTAAGACAACATTTTCATCAAGGCAAGAAAACTCATAGAGCAAGATATGGTCATGAGACTTTGAAGCAAGTCCTAAAACCACCTAGCTATGAAGAGCTTAGGGGATCTAGTGCTTGAAAAATACATGAAAAAGAAAGGTTAGAGTCATTACCAAAGAAAGCTTCTTGAAGGATTTGGGATGTGGAGAAGGTTGAAGAGAGCCTTCCTACTTGAAAGCTTGGAAGTAGAGCTTGTGTATGGGTGATCTTGTTTCTCCAAAGACCAAAAATGGTGGTCCTTGAAGGGATTGTGAGGGTGGTGATGGAAATGGGGTGGGAAGTAGTAGGGAGATTGGAAAAAGAATAAGGAGGGTGGGAAGAACAAGAGACTAGGAATGAGACTTGGAGAGAGGAGAGAGCTTTGTGTCTTAGTGAGAGAAATGAAAAATGAAATCAGGGGAGAGAGAGTGGGCTGATGGCGCAAATGAGGGGGAGGAAATGATGTGATTTTGCTTCTTACAACAAGCAAGAGAGTGGGAAAAACCTTGAGGCAAAAGAGCGAGTTGTGTTTCCTTTGAGTCTTGGCACTTGGGTAAAGACCATGTAGTGTTTTTCAAGTGGTTAAAAGCATGACCTCTCTTAGGATTTGGCTTGGATGGCTATGATCACTCCAAGTGTCACAATCTTGATGGAGGAGAGCACATCTCTTGTCTTGATTCAAGGAATACTACTAACATAGACTCTTGATCTAGTGGTGTATGATGTGGAGGCAAATGGATGGTTAGATAAGACTCTTGCCTTGACCAAAATTTCAAACAATAATTAATGGGAAGTTCCTAAATCTTTATAAATGTTACAATTATCTAAATGTTAATTAATTCAACTGGTTCCATTACACCTTAACACATTTTTATTGAAAACGATTTTCCTCATTAATTATGTAAAGAGGGTGTGAGGGTTAATTTTTCATGTGATTAGGATGCGATACTTGACATGCACTTACTTAATAAGGTTAGGTCACCTTGATTTTATGTTCTAAATCATGGATTAATAAGGATTGGGCAATTAGGTTCTTAATTGCAACCTTTAATGCATTATGTTTCAATTGTTGACTTTTCTAATTAGTCGTTGACTTTCACTTATCTTTTTGACTTGCCTTTAATTCACTAAGCCCTTGCTCTCGAGATTAATCGATTAATTTTTTAATTAATTGCTAGCCCCTCTAATTAGCCGGAGACACTAAGCTAATTAGCTTAGATAAAAACGGGGATATTACACAAACCAATTCCTAAAGGACTAATACTTACTTCCAATCAATGGCCAATAGAACTTAAAGAATAATGAGAAACCAATTCCTTAAGGATTAAAACTTGCCTTCAATCAACGGCCAAAAGAACTTAAAGAACAAAGTGAAACCAATTCATTGTAGATCGAATCTTGCTTCCAATCAATGGCCAAAAGAACATAAAGGACAAAGACAAACCAATTCCTAAAGGATTAAGACTTGCTTCTAATCAATGGCCCAAAGAACTTAAAGAATACTGAGAAACAAATTCCTACAGGATTAAGGCTTGCTTCCTATCAATAGCCAAAAGAACTTAAAGAATAATGAGAAATAAATTTCTTAAGGATTAAGACTTGCTTCCATTCAATGGCCAAAAGAACTTAAAGAACAAAGTGAAACCAATTCATTATAGATTGAATGTTGCTTCCAATCAATGGCCAAAAGAACTCAAAGGACAAATACAAACCAAATCCTAAAGGGTTAAGACTTGCTTCCAATCAATGGCCAAAAAAACATAAAGAATAATGAGAAACCAATTCCTTAAGGATTAAGACTTGCTTCGAATCAATGGCCAAAAGAACAAAGCGAGACCAATTTATTATGGATTAAATCTTGCTTTTAATCAACGGCCAAAAGAACATAAAGGATAAAGACAAACCAATTGCTAAAGGACTAAGACTTGCTTCCAATCAATGGCCAATAGAACTTAAAGAATAATGAGAAGCCAATTCCTTAAGGATTAAGACTTGCTTGCAATCAATGGCCAAAGGAACTTAAAGAACAAAGTGAAACCAATTCATTATAGAATGAATCTTGCTTCTAATCAATTGCCAAAAGAACTTAAAGGACAAAGACAAACCAATTCCACATGGATTAAGACATGCATCCAATTAATGGCCAAAAGAACTTAAAGAATACAGAGAAACTACTTCCTAAAGGACTAAGACTTACTTCCAAACAATGGCCAAAAGAACTTAAAGAACAATGAAAAACTAACTCCTTAAGGATTAAGACATGCTTCCAATCAACGGCCAAAAGAACTTAAAGAACTAAGTGAAACCAAATCACTATGGATTAAATCTTGCTTCCAATCAATGGCCAAAAGAACTTAAAGGGCAATGACAAACCAATTCCTAAAGGACTAAGACTTAGTTCCAATCAATGCCCAATAGAACTTAAACAATAATGAGAAACCAATTCCTTAAGGATAAAGACTTGCTTCCAATCAATGGCCAAAAGAACTTAAAGAACAAAGTGAAACCAATTCATTGTAGATCAAATCTTGCTTCCAATCAATGTCCAAAAGAAATTAAAGGAAAAAGACAAACCAATTCCTAAAAGATTAAGACTTGCTTCCAATCAATGGCCAAAAGAACTTAAAGAATACTGAGAAACCAATTCCTAAAGGATTAAGGCTTGCTTCCGATCAATAGCCAAAATAACTTAAAGAATAATGAGAAATAAATTTCTTAAGGATTAAGACTTGCTTCCATTCAATGGCCAAAAGAACTTAAAGAACAAAGTGAAACTAATTCATTATAGATTGAATGTTGCTTCCAATCAATGGCCAAAAGAACTTAAAGAATAATAAGAAACCAAATCCTTAAGGATTAAGACTTGCTTCGAATCAATGGCCAAAAGAACTTAAAGAACAAAGTGAAACCAATTCATTATGGATTAAATCTTGCTTTTAATCAACGGCCGAAAGAACTTAAAGGACAAAGACAAACCAATTGCTAAAGGACTAAGACTTGCTTCCAATCAACGGCCAATAGAACTTAAAGAATAATGAGAAACCAATTCCTTAAGAAACAAGACTCGCTTCCATTCAATGGCCAAAGGAACTCAAAGAACAAAGTGAAACCAATTCATTATAGAATGAATCTTGCTTCCAATCAATGGGCAAAAGAACTTAAAGGACAAAGACAAACCAATTCCTGAAGGATTAAAACTTGCTTCCAATTAATGGCCAAAAGAACTAAAAGAATACAGAGAAACTAATTCCTAAAGGACTAAGACTTGGTTCCAAACAATGGCCAAAAGAACTTAAAGAATAATGAAAAACTAATTCCTTAGGGATTAAGACATACTTCCAATCAACGGCCAAAATAACTTAAAGAACCAAGGGAAACCAATTCACTATGGATTAAATCTTGCTTCCAATCAATGGCCAAAAGAACTTAAAGGGCAAAGACAAACCAATTCCTAGAGGACTAAGACTTACTTCCAATCAATGGCCAATACAACTTAAAGAATAATGAGAAACCAATTCCTTAAAGATTAAGACTTGCTTCCAATCAATGGCCAAAAGAACTTAAAGAACAACGTGAAACCCATTCATTGTAGATCGAATCCTGCTTCCAATCAATGACCAAAAGAACTTAAAGGACAAAGACAAACCAATTCCTAAACGATTAAGACTTGCTTCCAATCAACGGGCAAAAGAACTTAAAGAATAATGAGAAACCAATTCCTTAAGGATCAAGACTTGTTTCCAATCAATGGCCAAAAGAACTTAAAGAACAAAGTGAAACTAATTCATTATGGATTAAATCTTGCTTCTAATCAATAGCCAAAGGAACTTAAAGGACAAAGGCAAACCAATTCCTAAGGAACTAAGACTTGCTTCCAATCAATGGCCAATAGAATTTAAAGAATAATTAGAAACCAATTCCTTAAGGATTAAGACTTACTTCCAATCAATGGCTAAAAGAACTTAAAGAACAAATTGATTCCAATTAATTATAAATTGAATCCTGCTTCCAATCAATGGCCAAAAGACCTTAAAGGACAAAGACAAACCAATTTCTAAAGATTAAGACTTGCTTCCAATCAATGGCCAAAGGACCTTAAAGAACAAGGACAAACCAATTCCTGAAAGATTAAGACTTACTTCGAATCAATGGCCGAAAGAAATTGAAGGACAAAGACAAACTAATTCCTAAAGGATTAAGACTTGTTGTCAATCAATGGCTAAAAGAACTTAAAGGACAAAGAAAAAGCAATTCCTAAAGGATTAAGACTTGCTTCCAATCAATGGCCAAAAGAACATAATGTTCAAAGACAAACCAATTCCAAAGGGATTACAACTTCCTTCCAATCAATTGCTAAAAGAACGTGGGGAATAAATAGCAACGAATTCCTTAAGGGTTAAGACTGGCTTCCGATCAATGGCCAAAAGAAGTTAAAGAACAAAGAGAAACCAATTCCAAAAGGATTAAGACTTCGTTCTAATCAATGGCCAAAAGAGCTTAAAGAAGAAAGACCAACCAATTTCTAATGGAATAAGACTTGCTTCAAATCAATGGCCAAAAGAACTTAAAGAACAAAGTGAAACTAATTCATTATGGATTAAATCTTGCTTTTAATCAACGGCCAAAAGAACTTAAAGGACAAAGACAAACTAATTGCTAAAGGACTAAGACTTGCATCCAATCAACGGCCAATAGAACTTAAAGAATAATGAGAAACTAATTCCCTAAGGATTAAGACTTGCTTCCAATCAATGGCCAAAGGAACTTAAAGAACAAAGTGAAACCAATTCATTATAGAATGAATCTTGCTTCCAATCAATAGCCAAAAGAACTTAAAGGACAAAGACAAACCAATTTCTAAAGGATTAAGACTTGTTTCTAATTAATGGCCAAAAGAACTTAAAGAACAATGAAAAACTAATTCTTTAAGGATTAAGACATGCTTTCAATTAACAGCCAAAAGAACTTAAAAAACCAAGTTAAACCAATTCATTATGGATTAAATCTTGCTTCAATCAATGGCCAAAGGAACTTAAAGGGCAAAGACAAACCAATTTCTAAAGGACTAAGACTTACTTCCAATCAATGGCCAATAGAACTTAAAGAATAATGAGAAACCAATTCCTTAAGGATTAAGACTTGCTTCCAATCAATGGCCAAAAGAACGTAAAGAACAAAGTGAAACCCATTCATTGTAGAACGAATCTTGCTCCCAATCAATGGCCAAAAGAACTTAAAGGACAATGATAAACCAATTCCTAAAGGATTAAGACTTGCTTCCAATCAATGGCCAAAAGAACTTAATGAATAATGAGAAACCAATTCCTTAAGGATCAAGACTTGCTTCCAATCAATGGCCAAAAGAACTTAAAGAACAAAGTGAAACCAATTCATTGTGGATTAAATCTTGCTTCCAATCAATGGCCAAAGGAACTTAAAGGACAAAGACAAACCAATTCCTAAAGTATTAAAACAACCTTCCAATGAATGGCCAAAAGAACTTAAAGGATGAACACAAACCAATTCCTAAAGGATTAAGACTTGCTTCTAATCAATGGCCAATAGAACATAAAGAACAAGGAGAAACCAATTCCTTAACGATTAAGACATACTTCCAATTAGCGGCCAAGTGAACATAAAGGACAAACAAAAACCTATTCCGAAAGGATTAAGACTTGCCTCCAATCAATGGCTTAAAGAACTTAACTAACGAAGAGAAACCAATGCTCTACGTATTAAGACTTGCTTTCAATCAATGGCCAAAAGAACTTAAAGTGGGAAGAGAAACCAATTCCGAATGGATTAAGACTTGTTTTCATTCAGTGGCCAACAGAACTTAAAGAACAAAGTGAAACCAATCTACTATGGATTAAGGCTTGCTTCCAATCAATGGCCAAATGAACTTAATGAACAAAGTGGAGCCAATTTATCACAGATTAAGCCTTGCTTCCGATCAGTGGCCAAAAGAAGTTAATAGACAAAGACAAACCAATTCCTAAAGGATTAAGACTTCGTTCCAATGATTTGCCAAATGAACTTAAAGGACAAAGACAAACCAATTCCTGAAGGATTAAGACTTGTTTCCAATCAATGGCCAAAAGAACTTAAAGAACAAAGAGAAACTAATTCCTTAAGGATTAAGACTTGCTTCCAATCAACAGCCAAAAGACCTTAATGAACAAAGTGGAGCCAATTCATTACGGATTAAGCCTTGCTTCCGATCACTGCCCAAAAGAACTTAACGAAGAAAGACAAACCAATGCCCAAAGGATTAAGACTTCCTTCCAATGAATGGCCAAAGGAACTTAAAGGACAAAGACAAAGCAATTCCTCAAGGATTAAGACTTGTTTACATTCAATGGCCAAAAAAACTTAAAAAGAAAAGAGAATCCAATTCCTTAAGGATTAAGACTTGCTTCCAATCAACGGCCAGAAGAACTTAATGAACAAGGCGGAGCAAATTCATTATGGATTAAGCCTTGCTTCCGATCAGTGGTCAAAAGAACCTAATAGACAAAGACAAACCATTTCCTAAAGGATTAAGACTTGCTTCCATTGAATAGCCAAAAGAACTTAAAAGACAAAAACAAACCACTTCCTAAAGGGTTAAGACTTGCCTCCATTCAATGGCCAAATGAACTTAAAGAACAAAGATAAACCATATCCTAAAGGATTAAGACTTGCTTCCAATCAACTGCCAAAAGAACTTAATGGACAACTTGGAGCCAATTCATTACGGATTAAGCCTTGCTTCTAATCAACTTAATGGACAAAGACAAACCAATGCCTAAAGAATTAAGACTTCCATTCAATGAATGGCCAAAAGAACTTAAAGGACAAAGATAAACCAATTCCTAAAGGATTAAGACTTGTTTCCAATCAATGGCCAATGGAACTTAAAGAGCAAAGAGAAAGTAATTCCTTAAGGATTAAGAATTCTTTCCAATGAATGGCCAAAGGAACTTAAAGGACAAAGACAAAGCAATTCCTAAAGGATTAAGACTTATTTCCATTCAATGGCCAAAAAAAATTAAAGAGAAAAGAGAAACCAATTCCTCAAGGATTAAGACTTGCTTCCAATCAACAGCGAGAAGAACTTAATGAACAAGGTGAAGCCAATTCATTATAGATTAAGCCTTGCTTCCGATCAGTGGCCAAAAGAACCTAATAGACAAAGACAAACCATTTCCTAAAGGATTAAGACTTGCTTCCAATGAATGGCCAAAAGAACTTAGTGGACAAAAACAAACCACTTCCTAAAGGATTAAGACTTATTTCTAATCATTGCCCAAAAGAATTTAAAGAACAAAGAGAAACCAATTCCTTTAGGATTAAGACTTGCTTCTAATCAATGGCCCAAAGAACTTAATGAACAAAGTGTAGCCAATTCATTACGGATTAAGCCTTGCTTCCGATCAGTGGCCAAAAGAACTTAACGGACAAAGACAAACCAATGCCTAAAGGATTAAGGTTTCCTTTCAATGAATGGCCAAAAGAACTTAAAGAACAAAGACAAACCAATTCCTAAAGGATTAAGACTTGTTTCCAATCAATGGCCAATGGAACTTAAAGAGCAAAGAGAAAGCAATTCCTTAAGGATTAAGACTTACTTCCAATGAACGGCTAGAAGAATTTAATGAACAAAGTGGAGCCAATTCATTATGGATTAAGCCTTGCTTCCGATCAGTGGCCAGAAGAATTTAATAGGCAAAGACAAACCAATTCCTAAAGGATTAAGACTTTATTCCAATGAATGGCCAAAAGAACTTAAAGGACAAAGACAAACTAATTCCTAAAGGATTAAGACTTGCTTCCAATCAATGGCCAAAAGAACTTAAAGAACAAAGAGAAACCAATTCCTTAAGGATTAAGACTTGTTTCCAATCAGTGGCAAAGTGAGCATAAAGGACAAACACCGACCAATTTCTTAAGGATTAAGACTTACTGCAACTCAATGGCCCAAAGAAATTAATGAACAAGGTGGAACCAATTCATTATGGATTAAGTCTTGCTTCCAATGAATGGCCAAAAGAACTTAAAGGACAAAGACAAACTAATTTCTAAATGATTAAGACTTGTTTCCAATCATTGGCCAAAGGAGCTTAAAGAACAAAGAGAAACCAATTCCTTAAAGGTTAAGACTTGCTTCCAATCAATGGCCAAAAGAACTTAATGAACAAAGTGCAACCAATTCCTTATGGATTAAGCCTTGCTTCCAATCAATGGCCAAAAGAACTTAAAGAACATATGGACAACCCAATTGGCAAAGGTTTAAGACTTCCTTCCAGTGAATGGCCAAAAGAACTTAAAAGACATAGGCAAACCAATTCCTAAAGTGTTAAGACTTGCTTCCAGTCATTGGCCAAAAGTACTTAAAGAACAAGGAGAAATTAATTCCTTAAGGATTATGACTTGCTTCCAATCTATGGCCCAAAGAACTTAATGAACAAAGTGGAACCAATTCATTACGGATTTAGTCTTGCTTCCAATGAATAGCTAAAAGAACTTAAACGACAAAGACAAACTAACTTCTAAATGATTAAGACTTGTTTCCAATCATTGGGCAAAAGAGCTTATAGAACAAAGAGAAACCAATTCCTTAAAGGTTAAGACTTGCTTCCAATCAATGGCCAAAAGTACTTAATGAACAAAGTGGAACCAATTCCTTATGGATTAAGCCTTACTTCCAATCAATGGCCAAATAACTTAAAGGACAAAGACAACCCAATTGGTAAAGGTTTGAGACTTCCTTCCAGTGAATGGCTAAAAGAACTTAAAAGACAAAGGCAAACCAATTCCTAAAGGGTTAAGACTCGCTTCCAGTCATTGGCCAGAAGTACTTAAAGAACAAGGAGAAACTAATTCCTTAAGGATTAAGACTTGCTTCCAATCAATGGCCAAAAAAACATAAAGGACAAATTCAAACCAATTCCTAGAGGATTAAGACTTGCTTCCAATCAATAGCCGAAAGAACTTAAAGAACAAAGAGAAACCAATTCGTTAAGGGGTAAGACGTGCTTACAATCAATGGCCAAAAGAACATAAAGGACAAACACAAACCAATTCCTAAAGGGTTAAGACTTGCTTTCAATCAATGGCTAAAAGAGCTTAATGAACAAAGTGGAACTAATTCATTACGGATTAAGCCTTGGTTCTTGTAACGTCCTCCCTGGTAGAGTACTATGCTTAATTGATTGTACCACACTCAGATGATATTACTATTTCCTGAGCGATCCTTACCTGACAGGAACTTCAGCTGCCTTGAAAACTTCTCGGGCTATCTAGAGATAACACGGAAATAGGAGTGAGAATTTTAAATTCTCAGTAGGATTCTTAAACTATCACATATCGTGTTATCGTTATTATCTCTAGCTACTTTGGCTTGTTATGAAAAAATGATCATGCTAGATAAATTGTTCAGTTTTTCGGTTAGAAAACATATTATCAGAAGCAGAGTTCATTTTATTCATGCACTTAAGTCACATTGGCAATATTTCATATTTCGAATAATAATCACAGCATAAGTAGATAGAATAGTCTCAGTATGAATAAAACATGGGATATAATTATGCAAATGCTTGGCAGCAAGTGTCATAGCCTGCTCCAAATTACAATTTTAAAATACTTAATTACACTAAATTTGAAGTATAGTGCAACCAAGGTCGTCTCCCAAGGATGTTGTTGCTATCTAGTTAAGTAACAAAGGGGTTTGTGTAAACATGCAGTAAATAAGATATAAAAGAAAATTAGATGAAAATAAAAACACTAGTTCAAAGAGTTCCTTAGGCATAAGGTGAATCAATTATTAACGCACAATATATCGAACACATGGAGTGCGGCTAATTTGAGCTATTAAAGAGACCTCTACTAACAACCCCACAAGTCTACCTAGAGAACTCTAGAAATTCAACCAACACATAATTGATTAGATAATTGAGACCTCAATTCTAATTAACCAATGTTGATTTCTAGCCCCAAATGTATTAGCCTAGGTTTGAACCCAAACCCAATTCCTAATTCTTTAACTAATCAAATTCATACCAATTGACCAATTAGCAATCACCCAACTAATTCCTCATTCATAAACCCACATATCAATATCATTCAATGCAAGTTTACAAATAAAAGAGGGCAAAGAATCAAGAAAACAAACATGATTGAAATTCAAGTATAGGGTTTCAAGATTACAACCATAATACCCTTGGAGTCTCCTTGAACTAGCTTGAAGTCCTACTCCTCCATAGCAATGAAGGTTACAAACTAGAACCCAAAACAAGTATCTTACAAAATGAAAGTAAAAGAAAAAGAAAAGAAGAGGAGAGGAGAAGAGAAGAAAGAAAAAAATGAAAAATGTTGGCAATGAGAGTCTTTCTTCGCGTCTCGGTTTTCTCTCTTCTTATCAGACCTCAAATGTCAAAATTCAAAAATATTCTTAAGCCCAACTTAATCCTCTGTCTCTTAGCTTTAAGTGGACACCCAGTTTGCTTAATTTGGACTTAAAATAAGAGAGTTATGGCCCAATCTTTATAGCATGTCTAGGTTGTATCTCTATCCGTGTCAATCAAATTCAACAGCCAATAAGTCTATCAAGATGTCATTATTTGGGAGAGTGCTCTCATTTGAATTGAAGCTTTCTATCTTAGCTTTCAAATGGCACCAGTTTTACCTCCATCCAATGTCTACAACTCACGCTATGGCCCAATTAGTGCACACTGATCAGGTTCCAGCGTGACAGCCCTGTTCTGACTTCGTGGCCCAATTCAACCCACTAGACATCTGAATTAGTTTTTGACTTCTCATCAAAGTTGTAGATCTTTCTCTCAGCTTTCCTACAATATAAAATTTGTAAGGTTTAGATATCTACAACTCAAGATACAGCCATAATACAAAAAGAGTATAAATTTGTAATAATGCTGAAAAATACAATTAAGTCCAATTAGAGTCCAAACTTATAAAATTTGCCCAATATTACTCAATTAAGCACAAAAGAGGTTTAATAAACTAAATATGAGGGTTAATCAATATATCAAAATGTTGCTTATCAAATTCCTCCACACTTAGCTTTTTGCATGTCCTCATGCAAAATCCAAAATATACTCAAGGGTGCCGAAAATGAACCATCTGAATCTAAAATAAACACACAAGTCCTAAAAGCAAAAAATGACCAAATACTATGAAAAACAAATTCCCAATGGATCCTCAAGAGTGTCAAGCATATAGGCAAAAAGCATATCCAAGGCATCAAGAAATTCAACAATCAAGACACATCTCTACATAGGTGCAAGCAAGGCAAAAATCACTCCAAAACGTATGGATCTAGCATTGAGGATTTCGCAAGATAATGTGTTTAGCACTCTTACTCTCAAGTGTTTAAGGCTCAATCATACCACTCAAATCACCTCAAAAGGAAAAGCACTACCATAAGCTTGCTTATCATCTAATTCTCCACGACTCAAACATATGCACACACTAATCAAGAGAACTTTATTCAAGGTTGTAATGTGGCCAAGGTAAGGGTAAGGAAATAGTAAGGATATGCAAGGTAAAAATCAAAGAGAATAGAAGAACATTGGCAAAGACATGAGGTGACATATGTGAGGACCCTCCTCAAATCCAAGCAATACAATAAACAACTCTTTTTTATTCTACTTCTTTACTTTCTTTTTTCATTAAAATCGTCCCAGTTTATTGACTTTTCTTTTTTTTATTTGCTTTTTCTTTTTTTACATTTTTTTTGCTTCTTCTTCTTCTTCTTCTTTTTTTAATCTTTTCATTTCTTTCCTTTTTTTTTCTTTTCACCACTTTGCACCCCCCACACTTAAAGTCTTGCATGTCCTCATGCAAACCCTTGCAATTATGTGAACGCACATCGCTAATGGTAACCAATGGTCTCCTAATCCCTAAGGCTAGGTAGAATCATGATTTTTTGCTTTAGGCTTGTAATATGCTAAAAACAAAGAATAGGTAGAAAGGCTCAAAGGGGCTAAGCAAGGGTAAAAATGCAAGGGTGGCTATTTGGCTAAGTGGCTAATCACAAAATAAATGCCTCAATCATGTTCATGTATGCAAATGAATGGTGTAGCCTCAAAAAGAATTAAAGCAAGTTCTAGAGTGACAAATCATATGAGAGAATACAACACATAAGAAAGAAAAGAATGGCATGCAACATAGCCATCCAAATATGGCTCAAAAACTCACATGGGTCATGTCCAACGTACTCAATCCAAGCAATTGAAGATCAATCCACCAAGCATGCAAGACATAAAGAATGAGATGAAAAGTCAAGTATATTGTAATCTCAAGCCATGAATCTCTAATGCCTAAAGTTAACAACTCAAGAATCACCATAGGGAAACATCCAACTAAACAACATAACTAGCATATGAAAACTAACACTTAACATACTTTATTCTAAAAGTAAAATGCAAGATAGAAAATTAAAAAGGTAAAATGTGGTGAGAACTCCCTCATGGTGGCTTATGCTTAAACTGGTCCAGGAATTCCCACCAAGTTTTGCATCTTTTGCCTCCTCCAGGATCCCATAAGGTGATCTTGAATTCATTTCCATCTTTGCTATTGGTGCCTTGATAGGTCAGTGTTGATGGCCTCGACATCCTCCTAGGTAACACCTCTACAATGATGAAACAGGCAGCTTGGGGGCAAGATTTGTTTTTTAGGTTGGCATAATCCAAACACCTTTGTGCACCCAGATGAAGTAAGCCAACTGTCATGTCACAGGTAGTTTGGAGTTGTGCATCATTCTCCAAGTAGGCATATTCAAACTGCCCCAGGAAATTTGAAGGTGCATACTCTAAACCACTTGAGTATGTCTCAGTTGCAGGTAAAGGACAGTGGAGGGGAAAGGCTGGGTGGTTTCTTTAACTTGTTCCTCCGACATGTCAACTCTTTGAATATCAACTACAATCTTGCCATCTTCTAGCATTAGAAGATCTCTCCTCAGACATGCCTCAATCTCTACACATATAGGGCAGATATACTCACCCTCACAGTCAACACATGTGAATCCAGCAAAAATATCAACAGTAGTTAGCATGGGGAATTTTGCTAAGAGGTCACTCATGGGGTCTTCTAAAGAAGCAGAAATATCCATGCATGTAGTCATGTTCATTTCCTTAGCACCAACAAGATCATGAGATATCTCCTCAACCAATGTCTCCTGCAGAATCTCATCTAGTGGCCCAGCTACATCTTGACTCTCGCCAATCCCCTCAGCTAGCTCATGTGATTGCACATTTGGCATAATCCCTTCATTAGCTTGCAATTTGCTCAATGTAGAAGTTAACTGGCTCAATTGTGTTTGCAAGTCTTGAATGGTTTCATCAGTCCTCTGCTGCCATTGGAGATTACTCTCCATCAACTGGTTCACAAGATCTTCTAGAGAGGGCTCGAGTGAGGTGGCTAGTGGATCAGCCTGATGATATACAGGTGATAACTCAAGATGTGGTTGCTCATGTGGCTCCTGGAGTAGATGTAAATGCTGTTGAATGAAGGGGAGTGAAGGTTGGAACTGTTGCTAAAAATATGGGGATTGTTGTGGCGAAACACCCCCATATCCCTGATCAACTCCATCATACCAGTCAGATTGGTATATACTGGAACTTAGGTCATATCCCTGTTGCGATTGCTGGATGTGATTCCTCATGGCATATTGCTCTATTAAGTACTTTATCTCATCCAGCTAGTGTTCCATTCTTTGGTAAGAATCCTCATCAACCGCTCCAGTTCCTGCAATATTCCAACAACCATATGTTTGGAAACTAAAAGATGAGTTAGTGAACATGTTAGAAAAGTAGAAATGAGTAAACTAAATGGAAGAAGAAACTAAAAACTACTCTAAAATGGCTTAAAACAACTAAGAAAATAATGCAAATGATGTTTTGGGTTATATACACAAGAAACAAAAAAGGAAGACATAAAAGAAAATATTAAAAATTGTAAGAAAAATCAAAATAAATAAAAAAAGTGGTCAAAACGATTGAATTTGGCAAAAATAGGTGGGGCTCAAAGCAGTGAGTCTTGCTTAGAATGCCGAAAACCTTTGGACTAAAAAGTTTCAAGGTAATCTGAATATGAACAGAACAGGACAGCACCCAAAATTAGCCTAAAAACACCAAAAATGATCAAAATATGCAAAATACCAATAAAAGCAAGTAAACACATATATTTACAAACTAAATAGCAACAATATCCCTGGCAATGGCGCCAAAATTTGGCAGCAAGTGTCGCAGCATGCTCTAAATTACAATTTTAAAATACTTAATTACACTAAATTTGAAGTATAGTGCAACCAAGGTCATCTCCCAAGGATGTTGTTGCTATCTAGTTAAGTAACAAGGGGGTATGTGCAAACATGCAGTAAATAATCTATAAAAGAAAATTAGATGAAAATAAAAACACTAGTTCGAAGAGTTCCTTAGGCATAAGGTGAATTAATTATTAACGCACAATATATCAAACACATGGAGTGCGGCTAATTTGAGCTATTAGAGAGACCTCTACTAACAACCCCACAAGTCTACCTAGAGAACTCTAGGAATTCAACTAACACATAATTGATTAGATAATTGAGACCTCAACTCTAATTAACCTATGTTGATTTCTAGCCCCAAATGTATTAGCCTAGGTTTGAACCCAAACCCAATTCCTAATTCTTTAACTAATCAAGTTCATATCAATTGACCAATTAGCAATCACCCAACTAATTCCTCATTCATAAACCCACATATCAATATCATTCAATGCAAGTTTACAAATAAAAGAGGGCAAAGAATCAAGAAAACAAACATGATTGAAATTCAAGTATAGGGTTTCAAGATTACAACCATAATACCCTTGGAGTCTCCTTGAACTAGCTTGAAGTCCTACTCCTCCATAGCAATGAAGGTTACAAACTAGAACCCAAAACAAGTATCTTACAAAATGAAAGGAAAAGAAAAAGAAAAGAAGAGGAGAGGAGAAGAGAACAAAGAAAAAAATGAAAAATGTTGGCAATGAGAGTCTTTCTTCGCATCTCGGTTTTCTCTCTTCTTATCAGACCTCAAATGTCAAAATTCAAAAATACTCTTAAGCCCAACTTAATCCTCTGCCTCTTAGCTTTAAGTGGACACCTAGTTTGCTTAATTTGGACTTAAAATAAGAGAGTTATGGCCTAATCTTTATAGCATGTCAAGGTTGTATCTCTATCCGCATCAGTCAAATTCAACAGCCAATAAGTCTATCAAGATGTCATTATTTGGGAGAGTGCTCTGCATATGAATTGAAGCTTTATATCTTAGCTTTCAAATGGCACCGGTTTCACCTCAATCCAATGTCTACAACTCATGCTATGGCCCAATTTGTGCACACTGATCAGGTTCCAGTGTGACAGCCCTGTTCTGACTTCGTGGCCCAATTCAGCCCACTAGACATCTGAATTAGTTTTTGACTTCTTTATCAAAGTTGTAGATCTTTCTCTCAGCTTTCCTACAATATAAAATTTGTAAGTTTTAGATATCTACAACTCAAGATACAGCCATAATACAAAAAGAGTATAAATTTGTAATAATGCTGAAAAATACAATTAAGCCCAATTAGAGTCCAAACTTATAAAATGTGTCCAATATGACTCAATTAAGCACAAAAGAGGTTTAATAAACTAAATATGAGGGTTAATCAATATATCAAAATGTTGCTTATCAATGCTCATACTTGAATTCATGCAAATGCACTTATGTTTTTCCCTAACTTTCTTTGCTTGCTTTTCTTGGCACACCTAGGCATTACGTATCTTCATTCCTAGGGTGCCTTCATAGATCTACCCTTGAGCATTACGTATCGCTGTCCTCAAGTGCTTTTTTTACGTATCTTTCTTTTGGCTTTCGTTACCTTCTTTAGATTTCTTTAATCTTTACTACCCTTGGGTACCCTGATCTAAGAGTGAACCTACCCGTGGCCGTCGCTACACAGTACTGATCCGCAAGGGGACCCACGTGCCTCTAGACTTGGAGGGACCTCATCTGGTCACATGCCTCCAAAATGGAGGGATCTCATCTGACCACATGCCTCCAAGGTGAAGGGATTTCATAATTTTATACTGCATTCATAGGGAAGGACCCAAATAACTACCTCTAAGTGAAGGGATCCAATCTTATCTTATTTAACTGTCTTCACAAGGAAGGATCTCATAACTGTCTCCAAGTGAAGGGATCCACATTTAATATGTTTATATCCTTTCATTCTCATACATAATCATGCATAGACATGCTAAATGCACTCATGCACATGCTTCATTGCTAACTTTCATATATCCTTGTATACATTATTTCCATATACATATATCATAACATATAAATACTCATAACATCCTTACAATTCTATCGAAAATTCGATAGCATAACAGGTCAGATCCATTTCTCTGTGAATAATGTCAATTTCAATGGATAGTCAGTCACAGTAATAGATCAAGTATAATACATTAATCTTTCAAACATCAACATGGAGTTGCAACCCTTAGACTTTAATTGAACTCATATATGTATTAAGGTATCTAGTTCTTCAATTTGGAAATTCTGCTTATGTTCCTCAATTCTACTCATTTTGTAAAATCTGCCATAAATTCTAGTAAACTCCTTTGGATTTGAATTTTGGATATGTTGGAGTGTTATATGTCTATCTTCTAACTTCTTTAGTCCTATCTCGTTTTGATACCTATAACTCAAGTTATTGGGAATTTAGCTCAACCTGTCCTATAACTAGGCAGAATTGTATATCTAAAAGTACAAATTCACTAAAAATTGGAACTTGGATGGATTCCCAGAAAACTTATGTTGTTTTAAAACTTATGAAGCAAATTTTCATTCAAAAATGTTTCATTTCATTTGACTAAGTAGAGCACAAGTTACAAGCTACTAAAATTGGTTGTTTTAAGCTACCCTGCTCTAGCCTAGTATGGACTTTGGGAAATTTCATTGGATTATTGGGAGCAATTGAGATAAAATCTGACTTTGAAATTTTTATGGAATGTTTCTCTATGTCTTAGCTTTCTATAGAATTTTATTGGACCAAAATCCAAGTTATATAGGTGAGTTATGCCTTGAACATCCTTCCTTGCCTAGAATCAAAGTCAGAAACTTAGGGAAAATTTCCAAAATTCATATCTCCCTCAATACCAATCCAATAGTCTTCTAATGTATCTAATCGGAAAGTGCTAGATGTATAGTTCCGTATAAAAATATTTTCATCAAATTTCGATGATTGTAGGTAGAGTTGTACACTCTGCTATTACGGATGCCGTGGGATCCTCTTGGTTAAACCTACTCTGTTTGCTTTCTATTTAGATCTTTCATCAACCAATCTACATAGACTCAACATATTCCTCACAACCCAGATAAGAACACTTATATAACTTCAAGAAAACATCAAATACTTGCATATAATTGAATGATCCAACAACTGCCATTCATAAGAAAGTCAAATAAAATGGGTGGAATCCTACCTCTAGATTGATGTATATGTTGGCTAGGTGAAAGTTTTGATGAAGAGGATAGACAGGACTTGAAGATAGAAGAGGAAGAAGATAGAATGGATGAAGAATGGAGGAGAAGGCAGTTGGAGCTTTGGTCGCCCAAAAATGAGAGAAAGAAGGGAAATATTGAAATTGTATAAAGCTAAGTAGTTGAGTCTCTCAAATCCTATTGGTTGCCCCATGAGTAGTAATTAGATGAGCTAAGTTTCCTCATTCTTTTGTGGCTGAGTGGCACCAATTGTAGGAGATGAAGTGGATAAATTTTTAGCCACAAAAATTAGGGTTTTGATGTAATAAATTTGGTTATTGGGTCCTAGCAGTTTAAAATACCGAATTCTACCCGATTTTCTCTAAATCGGCAAAACATTAGTAAAAATCTTTTGAAATTTTCAGCATGCTTATTTAGTTTCTCCTAATGCTAATCTCTTCGAATTACCTCTAAATATTTCCTAATTACCCCTACATATTCAGCGAAAATCGAATAAATCAGTTAGTAGCACAAATTCAACGTATTGCTACTTAAAATGTTACAGAAATTGTTACTGTTTCACTTAAACTCTCAAAACATTACCAATGATCTCTTTTAAAATTTCTACACAACAAACTTAACTATTTCTAATTCCAATGTTTATATGTCAATCATAATTACTCTCGTTCTTGGTGAAATAAATTAAATCAAGTAATAGTGCGAATCAGATGCACCATTATAGTTGGGATATTACACTTCCAATCAATAGCCAAAAGAACTTAAAGGACAAAGACAAACCAATTCCTAAAGGATTAGCACTTGCTTCTAATCAATGGACAAAAGAACTTAAAGAATAAAAAGAAACTAATTCCTTACGAATTAAGTCTTGTTCCCAATTAATGACCAAAAGAACTTAAAGGACAAAGGCAAACGAATTCCTAAAGGATTAAGAATTGCTTCCAATCAATAGCCAAAAGAACTTAAAGAACATTGAGAAACCAATTCCTTAAGGATTAAGACTTGCTTCCAATCAATGGCCAAAAGAACTTAAAGAACAAAGACAAACCAATTCCTAAAGTATTCTGACTTGCTTCCAATCAATGGCCAAAATAACTTAAAGAACAAAGAGAAATCAATTCCTTAAGGATTAAGACTTGCTTCCAATCATTAGCCAAAAGAATTTAAAGAACAAAGACAAACCAATCATTAGCCAAAAGAATTTAAAGAACAAAGAAAAACCAATTCCTAAAGTATTATGACTTGCTTCCAATCAATGGCCAAAATAACTTAAAGAACAAAGAGAAATGAATTCCTTAGGGATTAAGACTTGCTTCCAATCATTAGCCAAAAGAATTTAAAGAACAAAGACAAACTAATTCCTAAAGGATTATGACTTGCTTCCAATCAACGACCAAAATGACTTAAAGAAGAAAGAGAAATCAATTCCTTAAAGATTAAGACTTGCTTCCAATCAATGACCAAAATGACTTAAAGAAGAAAGAGAAATCAATTCCTTAAAGATTAAGACTTGCTTCCAATCAATGACTAAAAGAACCTAAACGATAAAGACAAACCAATTCCTAAAGGATGAAGACTTGCTTCCAATCAATAGCCAAAAGAACTTAAAGAACAAAGAGCAATCAGTTGCTTAAGGAATAAGACTTGCTTCCAATCATTGGCCATAAGATCATAACGAACAAAGAGAAACCAATTCCTAAATTATTAAGATTGCTTTCAATCAATGACCAAAAGAACTTAATGAACGAAGAGAAGCCAACTCCTTAAGGATTAAGACTTGCTTCCAATTAACCAAAAGACCATAAAGGACAAAGACAAACCAATTCCTAAAGGATCAAGACTTTGCTCCAATCAATTGACAAAGAACTTAAAGAATAAAAAGAAACCAGTTGCTTAAGGATTAAGACTTGCGTCCTATTAATGACCAAAAGATCATAAAGGACAAAGACAAGCGAATTCCTTAAGCATCAAGACTTACTTCCAACCATTCGCCAAAAGTACTTAAAGAACAAAGAGAAACCAGTTGCTTAAGGATTAAGACTTGCTTCTAATCAATGTCTAAAATAATGTGAAGGACTAAGAGAAAGCAATTTATTAAGGATCAAGACTTGCTTCCAATCAATGGCCAAAAAAGCAAAAGGACAAAGAAAAACCAATTCATTACAGATTAAGACATAAATCCAATCAATGCTAAAAGAATTTACAAAGCAAGAGAAACCGATTCCTTAAGGACTGAGACTTGCTTCCAATCAATGGACACAAGAACTAAAAGGACAAAGACAAACCAATTCCTAAAAGATTAAGACTTGCATCCAATCAATAGCTGAAAGAACTTAAAGAACAGAGAAAATCAATTTCTTAAGGATTAAGACTTACTTCCAATCAATGGCCAAAAGAGCATAAGGAATAGAGAGAAACCAATTAATTACAGATAAAGACTTGCTTCCAATTAATGAACAAAAGAACTTAAGAAAAAGGTGAAACCAATTCATTGTGGATTAAGTCTAGCTTCCAATCAGTGGCGATAAGAACTTACAGAACAAAGTGAAACCAATTCATTATGGGTTAAGTGCTGCTTCCAATCACTGGCCAAAAGAACTTAAGGGACAAAGGCCAACCAATTCCTAAAGGAATAAGAATTGGTTCCAATCAATGGCCAAAAGAACTTAGAGTACAAAGAGAAACCAATTCATTGCGGATTAAGTCATCCTTCCAATCAATGACCAAAAGAACTTAAAGGACAAAGACAAATCAATTCCTAAAAGATTAAGACTTACTTGCAGTCAATAGCCAAAGGAACCTAAGGGACAAAAACAAACCAATTCCGAGAAGATTAAGACTTGCTTCCAATCTGTAGCCAGAAGAACTCAAAGAACAAAGACAATCCAATTTCTTAAGTATTAAGACTTGCTTCCAATCAATGACCAAAAGAACCTAAAGGACAAAAACAAACAAATTCCTAAAATATTAAGACTTATCTCCAATCAACAGCCGAAAGAACTTAAAGAACGAAGAGAAATCAATGGCTTAAGGATTAAGACTTGCTTCCAAACAATTGCCAAATGAACATAAAGGACGAACAGAAACCAATTCCTAATGGATTAAGACTTGCTTTCGATCAATGGCCAAAAGAACTTAAAGAACAAAAAGAAACTAATTCATTATGGATTAATTCTTGCTTCCAATCAACGGTGAAAAAAACTTAAAGAAAAAGAGAAACCAATTCCTTAAGGATGATGACTTGCTACCAATCAATGGCCAAAAGAACTTGAAGGACAAAAATAAACCAATTCCTAAAGTAAACTTGCTTCCAATCAATGGCCAAAAGAACTTAAAGAAAAAAGTGAAACTAATTCATTACAGATTAAGTCTTGCTTCCAATCAATGGCCAAAAGAACATAAGGGACATAGACCAACCAATTCGTAAAGGATAAAGATATGCTTCCAAACAATGGCCAAAAGAACTTAAAGAACAAAGGGAAACCAATTCATTGCAGATTAAGCTCTACTTCCAATCAATGACCAAAAGAAATTAAAGGACAAAGACAAATCAACTCCTAAAGGATTAAGACTTGCTTCCAATCAATGGCCAAAGCAACTTAAAGATTAAAGACAAACCAATACCGAGAGGATTAAGACTTGCTTCCGATCAATGGCCAAAAGAACTTAAATGACAACCACAAACCAATTCATAAAGGATTGAGACATGTTTCAAATCATTGGCCCAAAGAACTTAAAGAACAAAAAGAATCCAATTCCTTAAGTATTAAGACTTCCTTCCAATAAATGACCAAAAGAACATAATGGACACAGAGAAACCAAATCCTAAAAGGTTAAGAATTGTTTCCAATCAATGGCCAAAAGAACTTAAAATACAAAGCGAAACCAATGGCTTAAGGATTAAGACTTGTTTCCAATGCCAGAAGAACATAAATGACAAAGAGAAATCAATTCCTAAAGGATAAAGAATTGTTTTCAATCAATGGCAAAAAAAACTGAAAGAACAATGAGAAACCAATTCATTGTAGATTACATCTTGTTTGCAATCAATGGCGAAAAGAACTTAAAGAACAAAGAGAAAATAATTCCTTAAGGATTAAGGCTTGCTTCCAATCAATGGCCAAAAGAACTTAAAGAACAAAGAGAATCCAATTCCTTAAGGATTTTGCCTTGTTTCCAATCAATGGCCAAATGAACTTGAAGGACAAAGATAAACCAATTTCTAAAGGATTAACACTTGCTTCAAATCAATGGCCAAAAGAACATAAAGAACAAAGAGAATCCAATTCCTTAAGGATTAAAACTTGCTTCTAATCAATGACCAAAAGAACCTAAAGGATTAATATTTGCTTCCAACTAATGGCCAAAAGGACTTAAAGAACAAAGAAAAACCAATTGCTTGAGGATTACAACTTGCTTCCAATTAATGACCAAAAGAACTTAAAGGACTATGAGAGAGCAATTTATTAAGGATTAAGACTTGTTTACAATTAACGGCCAAAAGAACTTAAAGGACTAAGAGAGAGCAATTTTTTAAGGATTAAGACTTACCACCAATCAATGGCGAAAAGAACAAAAAGGACAAAGAGAAACCAATTCATTACAGATTAGGACTTGCTTCCAAATAATGGCCAAAAGAACTTAAAGAACAAAGAGAAATCAATTCCTTAAGGATTATAACTTGGTTCCAATGATTGGCCAAAAGAACTTGAAGGACAAAGACAAACCAATTCCTAAAGGATTATGACTTGTCTCAAACCAATGGCCAAAAGGACTTAAAGAATTAAAACAAAGCAATTGCTTGAGGATAAAGACTTGCTACCAATTAATGACCAAAAGATCATCAAGGACAAAAACAAACCATTTCCCAAAGGATTAAGACTTGCCACCAATTAATCGCCAAAAGGACATAAAGAACAAAGAGAAACCAGTTGCTTAAAGATAAAGACTTGCTTCTAATTAGCGACCAAAACACCATGAAGGACAAAGACAAACCAATTTCTAAAAGGTTATGACTTGCCATTAATTAGTCGCCAAAAGAACTTAAAGAACAAAGAGAAACCAGTTGCTTAAGGATAAAGACTTGCTTCCAATTAATGACCAAAAGGCCATAAAGGACAAAGACAAACCAATTCCTAAAGGACTATGACTTGCCACCAATTAATCACGAAAAGAACTTAAAGAACAAAGAGAAACCAGTTGTCTAAGGATTGAGACTTGCTTCCAATTAATGACCAAAAGACCATAAAGGACAAAGACAAACCAATTCCTAAACGATTAAGACTTGCTTTCAATCAATGGCCAAAAGAACTTAAAGGACAAAGACAAACCAATTCCTAATGATTAAGACTTGCTTCCAATCAATGGCCAAAAGAACTTAATGATCAAATAGAAACCAATTCATCATGGATTAAGTCTTGCTTCTAATCAACGGCCAAAAGAACTTGAAGGATAAAGACAAACCAATTCCAAAAGGATTAAGACTTGCTTCCAAACAATGGCAAAAAGATCTTAAAGAATAAAGAGAATCTAATTCCTTAAGGATAAAGGTTTGCTTCCAATCATTGATCAAAAGAACCCAAAGGACAAAGACAAACCAAATCCTAACGGATTATGATTTGCTTCCAATCATTGGCCAGAAGAACTTAATGAACAGAGAGAAATCAATTGCTTAAGGATTAAGACTTGCTTCCAAACAATGGCCAATAGAACTTAAAGAACAAACAGTACCTAATTCCTTAACGATTAAGACTTGCTTCTAATCAATGATGAAAAGAACCTAAAGGACAAAGACAAACCAAATCCTAAGGGATTATGAGTTGCTTCCAATCATTGGCCAGAAGAACTTAATGAACAGAGAGAAATCAATTGCTTAAGTATTAAGACTTGCTTCCAATCAAGGGCCTAAAAAACATAAAGGACAAAAACAAACTAATTCCTAAAGGAATAAGACTTGCTTCCAATTAATGGCCAAAAGAAATTAATGATCAAAGAGAAACTAATTCATTACGGATTAACTCTTGCTTCCAATCAATGGCCAAAAGAACTTGAAGGACAAAGACAAACCAATTTCAAAAGGATTAAGACTTGATTCCAAACAATGGTCAAAAGAACTTAAAGAGCAAAGACAAACCAATTCCTTAAGAATTATGACTTGCTTCCAATTAATGGCCAAAAGAACTTGAATGACAAAGACAAACCAATTTGAAAAGGAATAAGATTTGCGTTCAATCAATGGCCGAAAAAACTTAAAGAATAAAGAGAATCCAATTCCTTAAGAATTAAGAGTTGTTTCCATTCAATGACCAAAAGAACCTAAAGGACAAAGGCAAACCAATTCCTAAAGGACAAGTCTTGCTTCCATTCAATCGCCAAAGGAAATTAACGAACAAATAGAAGCTAGTTGCTTAAGGATTAAGATTAGCTTCCAATCAATGGCCAAGTGAACTTAAAGGACTAAGAGAGTAGAATTTATTAAAGATTGAGACTTGCTTCCCATCAATGACCAAAAAAACAAAAAGAATAACGAGAAACCAATTCATTGTATATCAAGACTTGGTTCCAATATATGGCCGAAAGAACTTATAAAACAAAGATAAACCAATTCCTTAAGGATTATGACTTGCTTCCAAATAATAGCCAGAAGAATTTGAAGGACAAAGACAAAACAATTCCAAAAGATTAAGACTTGCTTCCAATCTATGGCCAAAAGAACTTAAAGAACAAAGAGGATCCAATTCCTTAGGTATTAAGACTTACATCCAAGCAATGACCAAAAGAACCTAAAGTACAAAGACGACCCAATTCATAAAGGATAAGACTTGCTTCCAATCAATGGCTAAAAGACCATAAAGAACAGAGAAAAACCAATTCCTAAATGATTAATACTTGCTTCCAATCAATGGCCAAATGAACTTAACGATTAGAGAGAAGCCAATTCAATCCGGATTAAGTCTTGCTTCCAATCAATGGCGAAAGGAACTTAAAGAACAAAGAGAAACCAGCTCTTTAAGGATTATGACTTTTTTCCAATCAATAGCCAAAAGAACTTGAACGACAAAGACAAACTAAATCCTAAAGGATTAAGACTTGCTTCTAATCAATAGCCAAAAGAACATAAAGAGCAATGAGAAACCAATTCCTCAAGGATTAAGACTTGCTTCCATTCAATGGCCAAAAGAACAAAGACAAACAAATTCCTTAAGGATTAAGACTTGCTTCTAAACAATGGCCAAAAGTACTTAAAGAGCAAGGAGAATCCAATTCCTTAAGGATTAAGACTTGCTTCCATTCAATGGCCAAAAGAACAAAGACAAACAAATTCCTTAAGGATTAAGACTTGCTTCTAAACAATGGCCAAAAGTACTTAAAGAGCAAGGAGAATCCAATTCCTTAAGGATTAAGACTTGCTTCCAATCAATGACCAAAAGAACCTAAAGGACAAAGACAACCCAATTCATAAAGGATTGAGACTTGCTTCCAATCGATGGCCAAAGGAGCATAAAGGACAAAGAGAAACCAACTCCTAATAGATTAAGACTTGCTTCCAATCAATGACTAAAAGAACCTAAAGGACAAAGATAACCCAATTCAGAACGAATTCAATCTTGCTTCTAACCATTGGCAAGAAGAACTTAAAGAAGAAAGAGAAACCAATTCATTAAGGATTATAACTTGCTTCCAATCAATGGCCTAAAAAACATAAAGGAGAAAGACAAACTAACTCCTAAAGGATAAGACTTTCTTCCAAACAATGGCAAAAAGAACTTAAAGAACAAAGAGAATACAATTCCTTAAGCATTAAGACTTGATTCCAATTAATGACCAAATCAACCTAAAGGACAAAGACAACCTAATTCCCGAATGATTAAGACTTACTTCCAATCAATGGCCAAAACCATATAAAGGACATAGTGAAACCAACTCCTAGTAGATTATGTCTTGATTACAATCAATGGTGAAAAGAACTTAAAGAGCAAAGACAAACCAATTCCATAAGGATAATGACTTGCTTCCAATCAATGACCAAAAGAACTTGAAGGACAAGGACAAACCAATTCGAAAAGGAATAGGTCTTGCTTCCAATCAATGACCACAAGAATTTAACGAACAAAGAGAATCCAATTCCTTAAGGATAATGACGTGTTTCCAATCAATGACCAAACCTAAAGGACAAAGACAAACCAAATCCTAAAGGATTAACACTTGCTTGCAATCAAAGACCAAAGGAACCTAACGATCAAAGAGAAACTAATTCATTACGGATTTAGTCTTGCTTCCAATGAATGACCACAAGAACCTAAAGGACAAAGATAACCCAATTCCTAAAGGATTAAGACATGCTTCCAATCAATGGCCAAAAGAAGAAAAAGGACAAAGAGAATCAAATACCTAATGGATTAAGTCTTACGTCCAATCAATGGCCAAAAGAACTTAAAGAACAAAGAGAAACCAATTCATTAAGTATTATGACTTGCTTCCAATCAATGCCCAAAAGAAATTGAAGGACAAAGACAAACCAACTCGTGAAGGAATAAGACTTGCTTCCAAAATGGCTAAAAGAACTTAAAGAACAAAGAGAATTCAATTTGTTAAGGATTAAGAGTTGCATCCAATCAATGACCAAAAGAACCTAAAGGGCAAAGACAAACCAAATCCTAAAGGAATGAGACTTGCTTCCAATCAATGGCCAAAGGAACTTAACGACAATAGAGAAACTAATTCATTATGGATTTACTCTTGCTTCCAATCAATGACCAAAAGAACCTAAAGGACAAAGACAAACCAATTCCGAAAGGATTAAGTCTTGCTTCCAATCAATGGCGAAAAGAAATTAAGAACAAACAGAAACCAATTCCCAAAGGATTAAGACTTGCATCCAAACAATGGCCAAAAGAACATTAATAAAAAGGAGAATTCAATTCCTTAAGGATTAAGACTTCCTTCCAATCAATGGCCAAAAGAACTTAAAGGATAAAGACTTGCTTCCAATCAATGGCCAAAAGCAATTAATAAACAAGGAAAACCGATTGTTGAAGGATGAAGACTTGCTTCCAATTAACGACCAAAAGACCATAAAGGACAAAGACAAACAAGTTCCTAAAGGGTTAAGACTTGCCACCAATCAATCGCCAAAATAAATTAAAGAACAAAGAGAAACCAGTTGCTTAAGGATTAATACTTGCTTCCAATTAATGACTAAAATACCATAAAGGACAAAGACAAACCAATTCCTGAAGGATTAAGACTTACTTCCAATCAATCGCCAAAAGAACTTAAAGAATAGAGAGAGACCAGTTGCTTAAGGATTAAGACTTGCTCTCAATCAATGGTAAAAAGAATTTAAAGAAAAAGAGAACCCAACTCATTATGAATTAAAACCTGCTTCCGATTAATACCCAAAAGAACTTAAAGGACACAGACAAACGAATTCCTAAAGGATTAAGACTTGCTTCCAATCAATGGCTGTAAGAACTTAATGAACAAAGTGGATCTAATTCTTTATGGATTAAGTCTTGCTTCTACCCAATGGCCAAAAGTACTTAAAGGATAAAGACAAACCAATTCCTAAAAGATTAAGACTTGCTTCCAATCAGCGGCCAAAAGAACTTAAAGGATAAAGACAAACCAATTCCTAAAGGAAACAGTTGCTTCCAATCAATGGCCAAAGGAGCTTAAAGATCAATGAGAAACCAAATCCTTAATGATTAAGACTTGCTTCCATTCAATGGGTAAAAGAACATGCAAAACAAAGCCAAACCAATTCCTAAAGGATTATGACTTGCTTCCAATCAATGGCTAAAATAACTAAAAGAACGAAGAGAAATCAATTCCTTAAGTGTTAAGACTTGCTTCCAATGAATGGCCAATAGAACTTAATGGACAAAAAGAAACCAATCGCTTAAGGATTAAGACTTGCTTCCAATCTATAGCCAAAAGAACTTAAAGAATAATGGGAAAACAAATCCCTAAGTATTAAGACCTGATTCTATTGAATGGCCAAAAGAACATACATGACAAAGCCAAAGCAAGTCCTAAATGATTATGATTTACTTCCAATCAATGGCCAAAATAACTTAAAGAATGAGGAAAAATCAACTCCTTAAGTATTCGGACTTGCTTCCAATCAATGGTCAAAAGAACTTTAAGATCAAGGACAAACCAATTTATAACAGATTAAGTGTTGGTTCCAATCAATGGCCAAAAAACAAAGAGAATCCAATTCCTTAAGGATTAAGACTACTTTCTAATCAATGACCAAAAAAACCTAAAAGACAATGACAAAGCAAGTCCTAAAAGATTAAGACTTGCTTCCAATCGATGCCCAAAAGAACTTAAAGAACAAAGAGAAACCGATTGCTTAAGGATTAAGACTTACTTCCAATCAATGGCCAAAAGAACATAAAGGTCAAAGAGAAACCGATTCCTAATGGATTAAGACTTGCTTCCAATCAACAGTTACAAGAAATTAAAGGTCAAGGAGAAACCAATTCATTATGGTTTAAGTCTTGCTTCTAGTCAATGGCGAAAAGAACTTAAAGAAGAAAAAGAAACCAATTCATTAAGGATTATGATTTGTTTCCAATCAACGGCCCAAAAAACTTGAAGGACAAAGACAAACCAACTCCCAAAGGATAAGACTTTCTTCCAAACAATGGACAAAAGAAGTTAAAGAATAAAGAGAATCAAATTCCTTAATGATTAAGACTAGCTTCCAATCAATGACCAAAAGAACCTAAAGGGCAAAGACAAACCAATTCCTAAAGGATTAAGACTTGTTTCCAATCAATGGCCAAAAGAATATAAAGATCATAGAGAAAACAATTGCTTTTAAGGATTAAGACTAGTTTCCAATCAATGGCCAAAAGAACTTAGAGAATAAAGTGAAACTAATTCCTTGAGGATTAAGACTTGCTTCCAATCAATGGCCAAAAGAACTTAAAGGATGAAGACTTGCTTCTAATCAATAGCCAAAAGCACTTAAAGAACAAAGAGAAACTGATTGCTGAAGGATGAAGACTTGCTTCCAATTAATGGCCATAAGACCATAAAGGACAAAGACAAACCAATTCCTAAAAGGTTAAGACTCCACCAATCAATCGCCAAAATAAATTAAAGAATGAAGAGAAACTAGTTGCTTAAGGATTAATACTTTCTTCCAATTAATGGCCAAAATACCATAAAGCACATAGACAAACCAATTCCTAAAGGATTAAGCCTTGCTTCCAATCAACCGCTAAAAGAATTTAAAGAACAAAGAGAAACCGGATGCTTAAGGATTAAGACTTGATCCCAATGAATGGCCCAAAGAACTTAAAGGACTAAGAGAGAGTAATTTCTTCAGGATTAAGGCTAGTTTCCAATCAATGGCCAAAAGAATTTAAAAAAAAAGAGAATCCAATTCATGATGGATTAAAACCTGCTTCCATTTAATACCCAAAAGAACTTAAAGGACAAAGACAAACAAATTTCTAATGGATTAAGACTTGCTTCCAATCAATAGCCGAAAGAAGTTGATGAACAAAGTGGATCCAATTCTTTACGGATTAAGTCTTGCTGTTACTCAATGGCTAAAAGAACTTAAAGGATAAAGACTAACCAATTCCTAAAAGATTAAGGCTTGCTTCCAATCAACGACCAACAGAACTTAAAGCATAAAGACAAACCAATTCCTAAAGGATTAACACTTCCTTCCAATCAATGGCCAAAGGAACTTAAAGAACAATGAGAAACCAAATCCTTAAGGATTAAGACTTGCTTCCATTCAATGGCCAAAAGAACATGGAGAACAAAGCCAAACCAATTCCTAAAGGGTTATGACTTGCTTCCAATCAATGGCCAAAATAACTAAAAGAACGAAGAGAAATCAATTTCTTAATTGTTAAGACTTGCTTTCAAGCAATGACCAAAAGAATTTAAAAATCAAGGTGAAACTAATTCATAACAAATTAGGTCCTAGTTCCCATCAATGCCCAAAAGAACTTGAAGAACAAAGAGAATCCAATTCCTTAAGGATTAAGACTTGCATCCAATCAATGACTTAAAGAACCTAAAGGACAAAGACAAACCAAGCTCCAAAGGATTAAGACTTACTTCCAATCAACGGCCAATAGAACATAAAGAACAAAGAGAAACTAATTGCTTTAGGATTAAGACTTGCTTCCAATCAATGGCTAAAAGAAAATAAAGGACAAAGAGAAACCAATTCCTAACGGATAAACACTTGCTTCCAATCAATGGCTAAAAGAAATTAAAGAAGAAGGAGAAACCAATTTATTATGGTTCAAGTCTTACTTCCAATCAATGGCAAAAAGAACTTAAAGAAGAAAGAGAAACCAATTTAGTATTGTGACTTGCTTCCAATCAATGGCCCAAAACACTTGAAGGACAAAGGCAAACCAAATCCTAAAGGATAAGACTTTCTTCCAAATAATGGCCAAAAGAACCTAAAGAACAAAAGAAGCCAATTCCTTAAGGATTAAGACTTTCTTCCAATCAATGAACAAAAGAACCTAAAAGACAAAGACAAACCCATTCCTAAAGAATTAAGACTTGCTTCCAATCAATGGCCAAAAGAACTTAATGACCAAAGAGAAACCAAATCATTATGGATTAAGTCGTGCTTCCAATCAATGACGAAAAGAATCTAAAGGACAAAGACAAACCAATTCCTAAAGGATTTAAGATGTGCTTCCAATCAATGGTAAAAAGAACTTAATGATCAACGAGAAACTAAATGATTATTACTTGCTTCCAATCAATGGCCAAAATAACTTAAAGAATGAATAAAAAAAAACTCCTTAAGTATTAGGACTTACTTCCAATCAATGGTCAAAAGAACTTTAAGATTAAGGACAAACAAATTCATAACGGATTAACTCTTGGTTCCAATCAATGGCCGAAAGAACTTAAAGAACAAAGAATCTAATTACTTAACGATTAAGACTTGCTTCTAATTAATAACCAAAAGAACCTAAAGGACGAAGACAAACCAAGTCCTAAAGGATTAAGACTTGCTTCCAATCATTGGCCAAAAGAACTTAAAGAACAAAGAGAAACCGACTACTTAAGGATTAAGACTTGCTTCCAATCAATAGCTGTAAGAAATTAAAGATCAAGGAGAAACCAATTCATTATGGTTTGGGTCTTACTGGTAGTGAATGGCGAAAAGAACTTAAAGAAGAAAGAGGAACCAATTCGTTAAGGATTATGACTTGCTTTCAACCAGTGGCCCAAAATACTTGAAGGACAAAGACAAACCAACTCCTAAAGGATAAGACTTTCTTCCAATCAATGTCCAAAAGAACTTAAAGAACAAAGGGAATCCAGTTCCTTAAGGAATCCAGTTCCAATCAATGGCCAAAAGACTAAAAGAACCTAAAGGACAAACACAAACTAATTCCTAAAGGATTAAGACTTGCTTCCAATCAGTGACCAAAAGAACTTTAAGGACAAAGACAAACCAATTCCTAAACAATTAAGACTTGCTTCCTATAACATCCCCATTTCTACCTAAGCTAATTAGTTCGGTGTTCCCGGCTAATTAAAGGGATTAGCGATTAATTAAGAACTAATCGATTAATCCCGAGAGCAGGAGCTTAGTAAATTAAGTCTAGCCAACAATTTAATCATAATGTCCTAAGCGTTTTAATAAAACCTTAATCGTCTAATCCTTAATTAGTCGAAGGTGCCAAAACAAAAGTAAGACAATCTAACCTTACTAATTAAGTTTATAATGATTAAGACACTTAAGACAACTCTTGGAAAATTAAACCCCAAATTAAGAATATGCTTAACCGTAATGCAAGACATCATAAAAAGTGTAATTGGCAAAAGTTAACTCATGGGTAATTAAGCCAATTAAGTTAAGTTACATTTAAATAATTCTAATAACACTTAGAGATAAAAGTTCTTCCATGCATATGCCCTAAAAAGACATACCAAGGGGAAGCAACATCTCACCCTTCATTCAATCTCTTTAATCCTACACCCTTAGATCAAAAGCCAAGACTAGGATCCTTGTCATCCACCATTAGATCTTGACACTTGGATGAGTCTTAGACAAGCAACCAAATCCTAAGAGGGGTACTCCCCTTTAACCCCTAGAGAAAAACATAAATTGGACATTAGAATGCTTCCAAGACTCAAGGAAAAACAACACTCCCTTTTGCCCCATGGTTTTTCCCACTCCTTAGCTTGTGTAAGAAGCAAAAGTCACCTCACTTCCCTCCCTCCTTATGCGCCACCTTCAGCCATCTCTCTCTCCTCCATTCATTTTTCATTTCCTCTCCCAAAGACACACACACAAAGCTCTCTTCTCTCTCCTCAATTTCAAAATTCTCCTCCTTCTCTCTAAACTCTCCAACTTCTCTCTAGAATCCTTCCACTTCTCTCATCCTTTCCTCTCCTCATCCCACTCACAAACTCTTCAAGAGCCACCATTCCTTGTTCTTGGAGAATCAAAGACAATCACATATCAAGCCTCTTTCAAGATCCAAGAGGAGGAACACCACCACCATCACCTTCTTCCATCACCAATTCCTTCGAAGAAAGCTTCTTGGTAGTGGCTCTAAATCCTTTTTCTCTCTTGTTTTTCAAGCTTTAGAACTCCTATGCTCTCCATAGCTAGGTGGTTTAAAAGATTGATTATGGGCATCATAGCCATTCTTGTCATAAAATGAGATGTTGTTGCTTGTATGGTTGTTTGTTGAAAACATGTTTTCGGTTTGGTGTGATGCATGGCTGAACTCAATATTTTTGAACTCCAACATGTTAGTTTTTCACTAATCTTTGATGGTATATAACTTGAGAATGGTTTCTTGAAAGTGAGGTTGAGTGTTTTGGAGAAAACATGAGAAAAATCAAAACGTGAAATCTGGATTTTCTAGCAGTCTATAAACCGAATAGTATAACTTTTTCCAGAAAACTCAGAAATTAGTGGAACCAATTTTATATGAAAATAGACTCAGAGAGCTTTCCATACATATAAAATACATAAGATTCGGAGTTAAAATGAGCGAGATATAATTTTTCAAAGTGGACTGTTCTCGGATTGGTTTCTGTCTGGGCAGTCTACACTAAAATGTGTATAACTCGAGCTACAAAAATGATTTTTGAGTGAGACCAAGTTTTAATGAAAGCTAAGACATAGAGAAATAAACCCATAAAACAGTTTTCTCAGATTCCTTCTGAGAAATTATAATGAGAGGTAACAATCCACTGTACCGGGAGTGAACTTAGAAACTGAACAGTCAGAATAAAATATGCATAACTGGAGATAGACAACGAATTTTTGAGTGGGACTTATTTTGTTAAAAACTAGACTCAGAACCCTATAAGCATATAAAATTTCGCATTAAAATGATAAAATACCAAATTATGGTGAATTTTTAAAGTTACTATCTAGGGTAAAAGTAAAACTGTCAAAACTTAACCTTAAGTAAGACTATGCATAAATGACTTAAAAAGGTAAAAGGCCTTAGCCTAAAGTAATAAAACTTCATAATTTACTTAATGAAGACTAGATGGAATAAAATACTAAGCTCACCTAATTCTTAACAAAAGAAGCTAATAAAACGAAAAACGAATGTAAATATAGTTAATGTACTAGATTAAGTTCATAAGATTCTCATCAAGCTATAATGCAAAACCTAAGCTATAAATCTTCCAAATTAAAATATGAAAATCATATAAGTCAAGTTAGAATATTGGAGGAGAAGGAATCAATAAAACGAAAGCTAATGTAAAAGCTTGCACCTAATTTACTAAGCTAAGCTCATAAGACTTTGCTTGAGAATATGCCTATGTTTATGTAGCAAGCATGATGTGATGATGATGTGATTATAATGCCATGATAATAATGACATGATAATGATGATATGATCATGATGATATGATATGATGCTATGATACTGGTATTCTGTTTGGCAAAATTTTGGGAAGCTTCGGTATAGCCATTATGCTGTCGAAATTTTGTAGAAATTGTAGACTTAGAAATATTTTGCATCATAAGTTAATAAGAAAAGATTTGATAAAGTGTGATCCTTCAAAAGGGAAGGTGACCTAAGTTAAGTTTCCCCTCACCCACGACTCACATGAGGCATGGCATGACCCAGCTAGTGTGAGTATAGGGGATAGGGCTTACATGAGGCATGGCATGACCCAGCTAGTGTAAGTACCGAAATTTTATGGTGGCGACGGCCACGGTATGAGCTCATTACCACTTATGTTTAGTGGGTGGAAAGAAAGGACTTAAGATAAGTCAAGTTAAGGAAAGAAAGGGACTTCGGTCCAACCCAAGTAAAGAATATAACTCTCAACCTGTTTATGTATGTTATTAATAGTCATGTAAGCTTTCATGTATGCCATGATGTTGTTAATACAACGAGGATAAGTACTAAAAATGGGATCCACTTCGGATAGTAACGTTTTCGAAAATCAAATAATTGAACCTATTGTATGCCCACAGTTTTCATTTAAAAACCGAAGTGGCTGGGACGACGACGATGACACCAGCATGTCAGGGTCGAGCCCTACTGAGAAATCTCATTTCTCATCCTAGTTGTTTTTCCGTCTCGTCACCGGATACTCATGGAGCCTCACATGGAATGGAGCATGGAGCCTCCCCACCATGAGTGGGCCTATGATGAGGACGCCCACGCTATTGTGGCCACGACCACCACGATAGTTCGCACATACTTCTATCCGAGTCGAGTTTTTGAGCAGGAGGAGCCAGAGATTCCGCCAGCCCCTGTGGACGTATCATCGGCACACCTCGGACAGCCGCTGGGTCCTTGGGATTTCCCGCCCGAGCCATTGCCCGAGATCGAGATGGAGCCTATGTCTCCCGATCTACCCATAGCCGAGCCTGTGCCGCTGCCAGAGGTTCCCGTGGTCGATGTGAGTTCGACGGCCACCCCTAGGGCCGCAGCAGCTTCGCCACCACTCCCCGAGTATCGGCCTGTCGCATCTGAGGAGGAACCCTCCGAGGCACGTTCTTCGATGGGCAGCTATGTTCCTGGCCGTCGCATCCGTCGTATCGAGGTGATTAGCAGGCACCCCTGCATCATTCGTACTCCTCGCGTTCCCCGAGGTCGAGCAGCGTGGGGGACTAGGCATTCGAGGACTTGAGTCCGTTCGATGGAAGGGCATGGAAGGGACAGAGAAGCTAGCATATGCCTACGTGGGCTTATTTTGATTTGCGCTCCCTAACTCTTGTAGTTCATTTTGTATTGGATTTCATCAGACTTGTACTTTTAATATTTTGGGGCCATGGCATGACCATGAGTTTCCCTTTTATGTATTTGACGAATATTATGAGATTAATTATATTTATGTGGTTGATGTTGTAATTTGAATGTATGACTTTATGATTTATCTCATGTTCTTTCCATTTATATCGAAATCTCTGCGATACGCTCGTTTACTGCTATCTTCTCGTGCAAGGCTTTACTTTTCAAAAGCAACAACATATTTCAAAAAAAAAAAAAAAATTTACTGTATTTTCCGCGTAATTTAATTTTAAGTGAAGTTTAGTTTTCTACGAGCATAAGTAACAACTAATAAAACGCCGTAATACGACTTAAGCGTAATATGGATTTATTAGGGTGTTACATTATGGTATCAGAGCAGTTCATCCTGTTAAAGCCTGAGGATTGGACTGACTATGCTTCCAAGCATAATTCTACGTGCACTATGTTAAGTCGTGCTAAGAACCCTGTCTGTATGATGGGATGTAGGACTTAGAATGCATGACCGTCGTGTGAGATTGCCTTTAGTTGCTGCCATGCTTATGCTTGATATTGGGCCTGATCAACTCGATATTTTTGTTTTGGTGTGTTCAGGAACTAATGGCAACTCGCAAACGTACCGCCACTGAGCCCAGCGACAACACGAACATCGCTGATTTCATGAGGACCTTTCAACAGATGGCGAATGCCATGCAAGCTCAAGCTACGGCAGCTGAACACATGATGGATCAGCTAAATCGAAGGTCGGAAGAGTCCGTCGGCGGAAATGGGGCAAGTATGGAATATCAAAAGTTTTCGGAATTCTGCAAGGCTAACCCACTCAGTTTCAAGGGGGCCTTCAACCCTGAGGAGGCTGATGAGTGGATTAAAGAGATCGAGAAGATCTACTCAGTGCTGACTTGCTCGGAGACCCAAAAGGTAGCCTTTGCTACCTATATGCTAAAGGTGGATGCTGAATTCTGGTGGAAGGGGGCAAAGAGTTTGATGGAGAGCGACCAAAGGGAAATCACTTGGGACGCCTTCAAGACAGCTTTCTACGAGAAGTATTTCCCAATGTCGGTAAAGAACGCAAAGGAGATGGAGTTCCTGAGGCTCTACCAGGGAGGTATGAGCGTTGCTGATTACACAACGAAGTTTGAGGAGCTGTGTAAGTTCTCCACGCTATATCAGCGAAACCCCGATGAGCACCGGAAGTGCATGAAGTACGAAGGAGGTTTGAGGGCTGACATCCTGGCATCAGTGGCCCCGCTGGAGATTAGGAACTATGCGGCCCTTGTCAATAAGAGTTGCGTGGTGGAGGACTGCAACCGCAAGCTGGCTATCCAGAGATCGGAAGCCCATAAGAGAAGGCAGGCATCTCAAGGGCAACACCAGAGACAGCCCCCACAAAAGAAGCCCTACCGTGGCGACGGTTCTAGAGGCAAACAGCCACAGAGATCCTCTGCCAATCCTCCGAAGCCTGCGACCAATTCCGTTTGCCCTAAGTGTGGGAAGCAACACAAAGGGGTTTGCTACGCTGGACAGAACATTTGCTTCAGATGTGGACAGCCCCGCCATTTTGCCAAGAATTGTACCAAGGACACATCTGCCCCCAAACCGCAACGCCAAGGGAGGGTCTTCACCATGAATGCCGAGGAGACCACGGAGTCTGGCGATCTCATTCGAGGTACGTGCGAAGTGAATGGTAACATCTTAACTGTACTATATGACTCTGGCGCTACGCATTCTTTTATTTCTCATGATTGCGTAAGTAGATTGGGGTTGTCTGTTTCTGAACTGCCTTATATGTTGCTTGTTTCTACTACCACGGGGATACCAGTTAGAACTTGTCTGTGTTGTCTGAAATGTCAGATTAGTATTGAGGGTAGAACTTGTGAGTCTGATTTAATCTGCCTTCCTTTGTCCGGTCTAGATCTAATTTTAGGCATGGATTGGCTCTCAGCCAACCATGTTCTGTTAGATTGTGCAGCCAAAACAATCGTATTCCCTTCCTTACCTTCTAAACCTATTAGTTTAAGCTTGAAACCTGTGGTGTTATACTGTTGTAAGACTGAGAATCAAGAATACGTTCTCCTATCGGCTAGTGAGGTTGAACTAGAGCAAGCTCTTGATGAGATTCCTGTGGCGAATGAGTACCCTGAAGTCTTCCCTGAGGATATCCCGGAGTTTTCCCCTGAGAGAGAGATAGAATTTTCCATAGAATTGGTGCCAAGGACTGGACCAATATCTATTGCACCCTACCGAATGTCCCCTTTGGAGTTGGAAGAGCTGAAGACCCAATTGGAGGAGTTGCTGGAAAAGAAGTTTGTGCGACCAAGTGTCTCACCTTGGGGAGCCCGTCTTTGTTTGTCAAGAAGAAGGATGGAAGCATGAGGCTGTGCGTGGATTATCGGCAGTTGAACAAGGTCACAGTGAAGAACAAGTACCCCTTACCAAGGATAGACGATTTGATGGATCAGCTCAGAGGAGTAGTGGTGTTTTCCAAGATAGATCTGAGGTCGGGATACCATCAAATTAGAGTAAAGGAGGAAGATATTCCCAAGACGGCCTTTAGGACTAGATATGGGCATTATGAGTTTAGAGTAATGTCGTTTGGATTAACCAATGCCCCGGCTGTGTTTATGGATTATATGAACAGGATCTTTAGGCCGTATTTGGATAAGTTTGTGGTGGTTTTTATAGATGACATCCTCATCTATTCAAAGACGAAGGAGGAACACGAAGAGCATCTTCGGATTGTGTTGGGAATCTTGAGGGATAAGAAGCTCTATGCGAAGCTGTCGAAGTGTGAGTTTTGGCTAGAAGAAGTGAAGTTCTTGGGTCACGTCGTGACTAAGGGAGGGATATCCGTAGATCCGAGCAAGGTGGAAGCTGTGATGAACTGGGAGAGGCCGACGACGGTGACGGAGATTCGGAGTTTTCTCGGCCTAGCCGGATATTATCGAAGGTTTATAAAGGGATTTTCTCAGATATCCCTACCTTTGACTAAGCTCACTAGGAAGAATGCTGCTTTTGTGTGGACTGAAGAGTGTGAGAGAAGTTTTCAAGAGTTAAAGGCGAAGTTGACTTCTACACCTGTACAAGTCCTGCCTGACCCTAAGGGAGCCTTTGAGGTTTACTGTGATGCCTCTGGAAGAGGGTTAGGTTGTGTTCTGATGCAAAATCGTAGTGTGGTAGCGTACGCCTCTAGGCAACTGAAACCTCATGAAGTTAACTACCCGACCCATGACCTGGAATTAGCGGCCGTTGTGTTTGCCTTGAAGATATGGAGGCACCATCTATATGGAGTTAGGTTTGAGGTATTTTCGGATCACAAGAGTCTGAAGTACTTGTTTGATCAGAAGGAGCTTAACATGAGGCAGAGGCGGTGGATGGAATTCTTGAAGGACTACGATTTCGGGTTGAACTACCACCCTGGTAAGGCCAATGTGGTGGCGGACGCACTGAGCCGCAAATCATTGCATGTGTTGTGGTTGATGGTCAAGGAAGCGGAGTTGATTGAGAGCTTTAGAGACTTAAATCTCGGAGTTACCCTGACCCCTCGTAGCATAAGGTTGAGTCTGATCAAGGTGACAAGTGAGTTCAGAAGGCAAATTATGCGGGCTCAGGAAGAGGATGAAGAGTTCTTGAGGATTGTAGCTCAGGTGGAGGAGGGAAAGCTGAAAGAATTTACTCAAGGCATTGATGGCGTGTGGAGGTATCAAGGGAGGATATGCGTGCCTGCTAAGGATGACTTGAGGAGGACAATTGTAGAAGAAGCCCACAAAGGTCATTTCACCATGCATCCTGGCATAACGAAGTTGTACCAAGACCTCAAGAGGATGTTTTGGTGGCCAAGCATGAAACGAGACATAGCAGATGTAGTGGATAAGTGCTTAGTTTGTCAAAAGGTGAAGATTGAGCACCAAAAACCCTCAGGCATGCTGCAACCATTGGAGATCCCTGAATGGAAATGGGATGGAATCTCTATGGATTTCGTGATGGGTTTGCCCCGAACGCATAAGTGGATTCGATGCCATATGGGTTGTTGTGGATAGGTTGACAAAGTCTCGCCCACTTCTTACCCATGGCGAATTATCCTTTGGATAAGCTAGCCCAGCTATACATCCAAGAGATCGTGAGATTGCATGGAGTACCTGCAACCATTGTGTCGGATAGAGACCCAAGGTTTACCTCTAGGTTCTGGGGAGCCTTGCAAAAGGCATTTGGGACGAAACTTTGTTTAAGTACAGCCTACCACCCCCAGACTGATGGACAATCAGAAAGAACCATACAAACCCTAGAGGATATGTTAAGGGCATGCGTAATGGATCGACCCGGAAGTTGGGACAAGCACCTACCCCTCATCGAGTTCGCCTACAACAATAGTTTTCATGCTAGCATTGGGATGGCGCCTTATGAAGCTCTGTATGGTAGGAAGTGCCGATCTCCGCTTTGTTGGTATGAACCGGGTGAGCAAAGCCTCTTAGGGCCTGATCTGGTTAGAGAAACCACCGAGCAAATTAAGAGGATAAGGGAAAAGATTCTCACAGCACAAAGTCGTCAGAAAAGCTACGCGGACAAAAGGAGGAAGCCAATCGAGTTCCAAGAGGGAGAACACGTATTCTTGAAAATCACTCCTACAACAGGCATAGGTAGAGCCCTCAGAGTCAAAAAGTTGAGCCCTCGTTTTCTTGGCCCTTTTGAAATCTTGAAACGAGTAGGAACAGTTGCCTACCAGATAGCCTTACCACCTCATTTGTCAAACCTTCACAATGTCTTCCATGTCTCCCAGTTAAGAAAGTACAACTCCGACCCCAATCACCTTCTTGAGCCAGAAAGTGTACAGTTAAGGGAAGACCTGACCTTCGACCTACCGCCTATGAGAATCATAGATAGGAAGGTCAAGCAACTGAGGAACAAGTCTGTGCCCCTAGTGAAAGTGGCCTGGGGAAAAGGACACTTGGAAGAGCACACGTAAGAACTTGAGGCAGAGATGCAAAGAGATTTTCCCCACCTGTTTACAGGTAACGAATTTTGAGGGCAAAATTCTTTTTAAGGAGGGGAGAAATGTAACATCCCCATTTCTACCTAAGCTAATTAGTTCGGTGTTCCCGGCTAATTAAAGGGATTAGCGATTAATTGAGAACTAATCGATTAATCCCGAGAGCAAGAGCTTAGTAAATTAAGTCTAGCCAACAATTTAATCATAATGTCCTAAGCGTTTTAATAAAACCTTAATCGTCTAATCCTTAATTACTCGAAGGTGCCAAAACAAAAGTAAGACAATCTAACCTTACTAATTAAGTTTATAATGATTAAGACACTTAAGACAACTCTTGGAAAATTAAACCCCAAATTAATCATATGCTTAACCGTAATGCAAAACATCATAAAAAGTGTAATTGGCAAGAGTTAACTCATGGGTAATTAAACCAATTAAGCTAAGTTACATTTAAATAATTCTAATAACACTTAGAGATAAAAGTTCTTCCATGCATATGCCCTAAAAAGACATACCAAGGGGAAGCAACATCTCACCCTTCATTCAATCTCTTTAATCCTACACCCTTAGATCAAAAGCCAAGACTAGGATCCTTGTCATCCACCATTAGATCTTGACACTTGGATGAGTCTTAGACAAGCAACCAAATCCTAAGAGGGGTACTCCCCTTTAACCCCTAAAGAAAAGCATAAATTGGACATTAGAATGCCTCCAAGACTCAAGGAAAAACAACACTCCCTTTTGCCCCATGGTTTTTCCCACTCCTTAGCTTGTGTAAGAAGCAAAAGTCACCTCACTTCCCTCCCTCCTTATGCGCCAACTTCAGCCATCTCTCTCTCCTCCATTCATTTTTCATTTCCTCTCCCAAAGACACACACACAAAGCTCTCTTCTCTCTCCTCAATTTCAAAATTCTCCTCCTTCTCTCTAAACTCTCCAACTTCTCTCTAGAATCCTTCCACTTCTCTCATCCTTTCCTCTCCTCATCCCACTCACAAACTCTTCAAGAGCCACCATTCCTTGTTCTTGGAGAATCAAAGACAATCACATATCAAGCCTCTTTCAAGATCCAAGAGGAGGAACACCACCACCATCACCTTCTTCCATCACCAATTCCTTCAAAGAAAGCTTCTTGGTAGTGGCTCTAAACCCTTTTTCTCTCTTGTTTTTCAAGCTTTAGAACTCCTATGCTCTCCATAGCTAGGTGGTTTTAAAGATTGATTATGGGCATCACAGCCATTCTTGTCATAAAATGAGATGTTGTTGCTTGTATGGTTGTTTGTTGAAAACATGTTTTCGGTTTGGTGTGATGCATGGCTGAACTCAATATTTTTGAACTCCAACATGTTAGTTTTTCACTAATCTTTGATGGTATATGAGTGTTTTATAACTTGAGAATGGTTTCTTGAAAGTGAGGTTGAGTGTTTTGGAGAAAACATGAGAAAAATCAAAACGTGAAATCTGGATTTTCTAGCAGTCTATAAACCGAATAGTATAACTTTTTCCAGAAAACTCAGAAATTAGTGGAACCAATTTTATATGAAAATAGACTCAGAGAGCTTTCCATACATATAAAATACATAAGATTCGGAGTTAAAATGAGCGAGATATGATTTTTCCAAAGTGGACTGTTCTCGGATTGGTTTCTGTCTGGGCAGTCTACACTAAAATGTGTATAACTCGAGCTACAAAAATGATTTTTGAGTGAGACCAAGTTTTAATGAAAGCTAAGACATAGAGGAATAAACCCATAAAACAGTTTTCTCAGATTCCTTCTGAGCAATTATAATGAGAGGTAACAATCCACTGTACCGGGAGTGAACTTAGAAACTAAACAGTCAGAATAAAATATGCATAACTGGAGATAGACAATGAATTTTTGAGTGGGACTTATTTTGTTAAAAACTAGACTCAGAACCCTATAAGCATATAAAATTTCGCATTAAAATGATAAAATACCAAATTATGGTGAATTTTTAAAGTTACTGCCTAGGGTAAAAGTAAAACTGTCAAAACTTAACCTTAAGTAAGACTATGCATAAATGACTTAAAAAGGTAAAAGGCCTTTGCCTAAAGTAATAAAACTTCATAATTTACTTAATGAAGACTAGATGGAATAAAATACTAAGCTCACCTAATTCTTAACAAAAGAAGCGAATAAAATGAAAACCGAATGTAAATATAGTTAATGTACTAGATTAAGTTCATAAGATTCTCATCAAGCTATAATGCAAAACCTAAGCTATAAATCTTCCAAATTAAAATATGAAAATCATATAAGTCAAGTTAGAATATTGGAGGAGAAGGAATCAATAAAACGAAAGTCAATGTAAAAGCTTGCACCTAATTTACTAAGCTAAGCTTATAAGACTTTGCTTGAGAATATGCCTATGTTTATGTAGCAAGCATGATGTGATGATGATGTGATTATAATGCCATGATAATAATGACATGATAATGATGATATGATCATGATGATATGATATGATGCTATGATACTGGTATTCTGTTTGGCAAAATTTTGGGAAGCTTCGGTATAGCCATTATGCTGTCGAAATTTTGTAGAAATTGTAGACTTAGAAATATTTTGCATCATAAGTTAATAAGAAAAGATTTGATAAAGTGTGATCCTTCAAAATGGAATGTGACCTAAGTTAAGTTTCCTCACCCACGACTCACATGAGGCATGGCATGACCCGACTAGTGTGAGTATAGGGATAGGGCTTACATGAGGCATGGCATGACCCGGCTAGTGTAAGTGCCGAAATTTTATGGTGGCGACGGCCACGGTATGAGCTCATTACCACTTATGTTTAGTGGGTGGAAAGAAAGGACTTAAGATAAGTCAAGTTAAGGAAAGAAAGGGACTTCGGTCCAACCCAAGTAAAGAATATAACTCTCAACCTGTTTATGTATGTTATTAATAGTCATGTAAGCTTTCATGTATGCCATGATGTTGTTAATACAACGAGGATAAGTACTAAAAATGGGATCCACTTCGGATAGTAACGTTTTCGAAAATCAAATAATTGAACCTATTGTATGCCCACAGTTTTCATTTAAAAACCGAAGTGGCTGGGACGGCAGCGATGACACGGCGTGTCGGTCGAGCCCCACCGAAATCTCATTTCTCATCCTAGTTGTTTTTCCGTCTCGTCATCGGATACTCATGGAGCCTCACGTGGAATGGAGCATGGAGCCTCCCCACCATGAGTGGGCCTATGATGAGGACGCCCACGCTATTGTGGCCACGACCACCACGATAGTTCGCACATACTTCTATCCGGGTCGAGTTTTTGAGCAGGAGGAGCCAGAGATTCCGCCAGCCCCTGTGGACGTATCATCGGCACACCTCGGACAGCCGCTGGGTCCTTGGGATTTCCCGCCCGAGCCATTGCCCGAGATCGAGATGGAGCCTATGTCTCCCGGTCTACCCATAGCCGAGCTTTGTGCCCGCCGAGAGGTTCCCGTGGTCGATGTGAGTTCGACGGCCACCCCTAGGGCCGCAGCAGCTTCGCCACCACTCCCCGAGTATCGGCCTGTCGCATCTGAGGAGGATTCCTCCGAGGCACGTTCTTCGGTGGGCAGCTATGTTCCTGGCCGTCGCATCCGTCGTATCGAGGTGATTAGCAGGCACCCCCGCATCATTCGTACTCCTCGCGTTCCCCGAGGCCGAGCAGCGTGGGGGACTAGGCATTCGAGGACTTGAGTCCGTTCGATGGAAGGGCATGGAAGGGACAGAGAAGCTAGCATATGCCTACGTGGGCTTATTTTGATTTGCGCTCCCTAACTCTTGTAGTTCATTTTGTATTGGATTTCATCAGACTTGTACTTTTAATATTTTGGGGCCATGGCATGACCATGAGTTTCCCTTTTATGTATTTGACGAATATTATGAGATTAATTATATTTATGTGGTTGATGTTGTAATTTGAATGTATGACTTTATGATTTATCTCATGTTCTTTCCATTTATATCGAAATCTCTGCGATACGCTCGTTTACTGCTATCTTCTCGCGCAAGGCTTTACTTTTCAAAAGCAACGACATATTTCAAAAAAAAAAAAATTTATTGTATTTTCCGCGTAATTTAATTTTAAGTGAAGTTTAGTTTTCCACGAGCATAAGTAACAACTAATAAAACGCCGTAATACGACTTAAGCGTAATATGGATTTATTAGGGTGTTACACTTCCAATCAACATCCAAAAGAACTTAAAGAACAATGAGAAACCAATTCCCTAAGGATTAAAACTTGCTTCCATTCAATAGCCAAAAGAACATACAGAACAAAGCCAAAGCAATTCCTAAATGATTATGATTTGCTTCCAATCAATGGCCAAAATAACTTAAAGAATGAGGAAAAATCAACTACTTAAGTATTAGGACTTGCTTCCAATCAATGGTCGAAAGAACTTTAAGATCAAGGACAAACCAATTTATAATAGATTAAGTGTTGGTTCCGATCAATGGGCAAAAAATAAAGAGAATCTAATTCCTTAAAGATTAAGACTACCTTCTAATCAATGACCAAAAAAACCTAAAAGATAAAGACAAAGCAAGTCCTAAAAGATTAAGACTTGCTTCCAATCAATGGCCAATAGAACTTAAAGAACAAAGACAAACCAATTGCTTGAGGATTAAGACTTGCTTCCAATCAATGGCCAAAAGAAAATAAAGGACAAAGAGAAACAAATTCCTAATGGATTAAGACTTGCTTCCAATCAATGGCCAAAAGAAATTAAAGATCAAGCAAGAACCAATTCATTATGGTTTAAGTCTTACTTCCAATCAATGGAAAAATGAACTTAAAGAAGAAAGAGAAACCAATTTGTTAAGGATTATGACTTGCTTCCAATCAATGGCCAAAAGAACTTGAAGGACAAAGACAAACCAATTCTTAAAGGATAAGACCTCTTCCAAATAATGGCGAAAAGACCTTAAGGAACAAAGAGAATCCAAGTCCTTAAGGAATAAGACTTGCTTCCAATCAATGACCAAAAGAACTTAATGAACGAAGTGGAACCAATTCATTACAGATTAAGTCTTGCTTCCAATCAATGGCCAATTGAACTTAAAGGACAAAGACAGACCAATTCCTAAAGGATTAAGTCTTGCTTCCAATCACTGACCAAAAGAACCTAAAGGACAAAGACAAACCAATTTCTAAGAACATAATGAACAAACTGAAACCAATTCATTATGGATTAAGGCTTGCTTCCAATCAATGGCCAAAAGAACATAATGAACAAACTGAAACCAATTCATTACGGATTAAGGCTTGCTTCCAATCAATTACCAAAAGAACTTAAAGGACAAAGACAAATCAATTCTTGAAGGATTACGACTAGCATCCAATCAATGGCCGAAAGAACTTAATGAACAAAGAGAAACCAATTCCTTTAGGATAAAGACTTGATTCCAATCAATGGCCAAAAGAACTTAATGAACGAAGTGGAACCAATTCATTACAGATTAAGTCTTGCTTCCAATCAATGGCCAATTGAACTTAAAGGACAAAGATAGACCAATTCGTAAAGGATTAAGTCTTGCTTCCAATCTCTGGCTAAAAGAACTTAAAGAATAATCAGAAACCAAATCCCTAAGGATCAAAACTTGCTTCCATTCAATGGCCAAAAGAACATACAGAACAAAGCCAAAGCAATTCCTAAATGATTATAATTTGCTTCTAATCAATGGCCAAAATAACTTAAAGAACGAAGAAAAAACAACACCTTAAGTATTAGGACTTGCTTTCAGTCAATGGTTAAAAGAACTTTAAGATCAAGGACAAACCAATTCATAACAGATTAAGTCTTGGTTCCAATCAATGGCTGAAGGAACTTAAAGAACAAAGAGAATCCAATTCCTTAAGGATTAAGACTTGCATCTAATCAATGACTAAAAGAACCTAAAGGACAAAGACAAACCAAGTCCTAAAGGATTAAGACTTGCTTCCAATCAATGGCCAAAAGAACTTAAAGAAAAAAGAGAAACCGATTGCTTAAGGTTTGAGTCTTGCTTCCAATCATTGGCCAAAAGAATATAAAAGACAAAGAGAAACCAATTCTTAATGGATTAAGACTTGCTTCGAATCGATGGCTATATGAAATTAAAGATCAAGGAGAAACCAATTCATTACAATTTAAGTCTTGCTTCCAATCAATGGCGAAAAGTGCTTAAAGGACAAAGAGAAACCAATTTGTCAAGGATTATGACTTGCTTCCAATCAACGGCCTAAAAAACTTGAAGGAGAAAGACAAAACAACTCCTAAAGGATAAGGCTTTATTCTAAACAATGGACAAAAGAACTTAAAGAACAAAGAGAATCCAGTTCCTTCAGGATTAAAATTTGCTTCCAATCAATGGGTAAAAGAAAGTAAAGGACAAAGACAAACCAATTCCTAAAGGATTAAGACTTGCTTCCAAGCAATAGCAAAAGAACTTAAAGAACAATGAGAAACCAAATTCCTAAGGATTAAGACTTGCTTCCATTTAATGGCCTAAAGAACATACAGAACAAAGCCAAAGTAATTCCTAAATTATTATGACTTGCTTCCAATCAATGGCCAAAATAACTTAAAGAATGAAGAAAAATCAACTCCTAAAGTAGTAGGACTTGCTTCTAGTCAATGGTCAAAAGAACTTTAAAGAACAAAGAGAATCCAATTTATTCAGGATTAAGTCTTGCTTCTAATCGAAGACCAAAAGAATCTAAAGGACAAAGACAAACCAAGTCCAGAAGGATTAAGACTTGCTTCTAATCCTTGGCCAAAAGAACTTAAAGAACAAAGAGAAATCGATTGCTTAAGGATTAAGACTTGCTTCCAATCAATGGCCAAAAGAACATAAAGGACAAAGAGAAACCGATTCCTAATGCTTTAAGACTTGCTTCCAATCAATGGCTAAAAGAACTTAAAGGTTGCTTCCAATCAATGGGCAAAAGAACTTAAAGGACAAAGAGAAACCAATTCCTTTAGGATAAAGACTTGATTCCAATCAATGGCCAAAAGAACTTAATGAACAAAGTGGAACCAATTCATTACATATTAAGTCTTGCTTCCAAACATTGGCCAATTGAACTTAAAGGACAAAGACAGACCAATTCGTAAAGGATTAAGTCTTGCTTCCAATCTATGGCCAAAAGAACTTAAAGAACAAAGACATACTAATTCCTTAAGGATTAAGACTAGTTTCCAATTAGTGGCCAACAGATCGTAAAGGACAAAGACAAACCAATTCCTAAAGGATTAAGATTTGCTTCCAATGAATGGCCAAAAGAACTTAAAGATCAATTCTTAAGGATTGAGACTTGCTTCCATTCAATGGCCAAAAGAACTTAAAGATCAAATAGAAACTAATTCCTAAAGGGTTAAGACTTGCCACCAATCAATTGCCAAAATAAATTAAAGAACAAAGAGAAACATGTTGCTTAAGGATTAATACTTGCTCCTAATTAATGACCAAAATACCATAAAGGACAAAGATAGACCAATTCCTAAAGGATTAAGACTTGCTTCCAATCAATCGTGAAAAGAACTTAAAGAACAAAGAGAAACCAGTTGCTTAAGTCAATGGCCAAAAGAACTTAAAGGACTAAGTGAGAGCAATTTATTCAGCATTAAGACTAGCTTCCAATCAATGGCCAAAAGAATTTAAAGAAAAAGAGAACCCAATACATTACGGATTAAAACCTGCTTCTGATTAATAGCCAAAAGAACTTAAAGGATAAAGGCAAACAAATTCCTCAAGGATTAACACTTGCTTCCAGTCAATAGCAGAAACAATGTAATGAACAAATTAGATCCGATTCTTTATGAATTAAGCCTTGCCTTCACTCAATGGTCAAAAGAACTTAAAGGATAAAGATAAACCAAATCCTAAAAGATTAAGACTTGCTTCTAATCAATGGCCAAAAGAACTTAAAGCACAAAGACAAACCAATTCCTAAAGGATTAACACTTGCTTCTGATAAATGGCCAAAGGAGCTTAAAGAACAATGAGAAACCAAATCCTTGAGGATTAAGACTTGCTTCCATTCAATGGTGAAAAGAATATGGAGAACAAAGCCAAACCAATTGCTAAAGGATTATGACTTGCTTCCAATCAATGGCCAAAATAACTGAAAGAACGAAGAGAAATCAATTCCTTAAGTATTAAGACTTGCTTCCAATCAATAGCCAAAAGAACTTAAATTTCAAAGAGAAACTAATTCATAACGGATTAAGTCCTGGTTCCCATCAATGGCCAAAAGAACTTGAAGAGCAAAGAGAATCCAATTCCTTAAGGATTAAGACTTGCTTCCAATCAATGACCAAAAGAACCTAAAGGACAAAGACAAACCAAGTGCTAAAGGATTAAGACTTGCTTCCAATCAATGGTTAAAAGAAAATAAAGGACAAAGAGAAACCAATTCCCAATGGATTAAGACTTGCTTCCAATCAATGGTTAACAGAAATTACAGATCAAGTAGAAACCAATTCATTACGGTTTAAGTTTTACTTCCAATCAATGGGAAAAAGAACTTAAAGAAGAAATAGAAACTAATTTGTTAAGGATTATAACTTGCTTCCAATCAATGGCCAAAAGAACTTGAAGGACAAAGACAAACCAATTCTTAAAGGATAAGACTTCTTCCAAATAATGGCGAAAAGACCTTAAAGAACAAAGAGAATCCAATTCCTTAAGGAATAAGACTTGCTTCCAATCAATGACCAAAAGAACCTTAAGGACAAAGACAACCCAATTCATAAAGGATTGAGACTTGCTTCCAATCAATGGCCAAAGGAACATAAAGGACAAAGAGAAACCCATTCCTAATAGATTAAGACTTGCTTCAAATTATTGACTAAAAGAACCTAAAGGACAAAGACAAACCAATTCAAGACTTGCTTCCGATCAATGGCCAAAAGAACATAAAGATCAAAGAGAAACCAATTTATGATGCCTTCAGCCTTGCTTCTAATCTATGGTGAAAAGAACTTAAAGAACAAAGAGAAACCAATTTGTTAAGGATTATGACTTGCTTTCAATCAATGAGCAAAAGAACCTAAAGGACAAAGACAAACCCATTCCCAAAGAATTAAGACTTGCTTCCAATCACTAGCTAAAAGAACTTAAAGATCAAAGAGAAACCAAATCATTATGGATTAAGTCTTGCTTCCAATCAATGACCAAAAGAACCTAAAGGACAAAGACAAACCAATTTCTAAAGGATTAAGACATGCTTCCAATCAATGGCCAAAAGAACTTAATGATCAAAGAGAAACTAATTCATTACGGATTAAGTCTTGCTTCCAATCAAAGGTGAAAAGCACTTAAAGAACAAAGAGAAACCAATTCCTTAAGGATTAAGACTTGCTTCCAATCAATGACTAAAAGAACCTAAAGGATGAAGACTTGCTTCCAATCAACGACCAAAAGGACTTAAAGAACAAAGAGAAACACATGCTTCCAATTACTGACCAATAGACCATAATGGACAAAGACAAACCAATTCCAAAAGCATTAAGGCTTGCTTTCAATCAATTACTAAAAGAACTTAAAGAAGAAAGAGAAACTAGTTGCTTCAATATTAAGAGTTGTTTCTAATCAATGGCCAAAAGAACTAAAGGACAAAGAGAGAGCGATTTATTAAGGATTAAGCCTAGCTTCCAATCAATAGCCAAAAGAACTTAAAGGAAAAAGACAAACCAATTCCTAAAGGATTAAGACTTGCTTCCAATTAGAGGCCAAAATAACTTAAAGAACAAAGACAAACCAATTTCTAAAGGATTAAGACTTGGTTCCAATCAATAGCCAAAAGAACATACAGAACAAAGCTAAAGCAATTCCTAAATGATTATGACTTGCTTCCAATCAGTGGCCAAAATAACTTATAGAATGAAGAAAAATCAACTCCTGAAGTATTAGGACTTGCTTCCAATCAATGGTGAAAAGAACTTTTAAGATCAAGGACAAGCCAATTCATAACAGATTAAGTCTTGGTTCCAATCAACGGTGGAAAGAACTTAAAGAACAAAGAGAATCTAATTCCTTCAGTATTAAGACTTATTTCTAATCAATGACCAAAAGAACCTAAAGGCCAAAGACAAACCAAGTCCTAAAGGATTAAGACTTGCTTCCAATTATTAGCCAAAAGAACTTAAAGAACAAATAGAAACCTATTGCTTAAGGATTAAGACTTGCTTCCAATCAACGGCCAAAATAACGTAAAGGACAAAGAGAAACCGATTCCTAATGGATTAAGACTTGCTTCCAACCAATGGCTATAAGAAATTAAAGATTAAGGAGAAACCAATTCATTACGGGTTAAGTCTTGCTTCCAGTCAATGGCGAAAAGAACTTAAAAAAGAAAGAGAAACCAATTCGTTAATGATTATGACTTGCTTCCAATCAACGGCCCAAAAAAACTGGAATGACAAAGACAAACCACCTCCTAAAGGATAAGACTTTCTTCCAAACAATGGACAAAGGAACTTAAAGAACAAAGAGAATCCAATTCCTTAAGGATTCAGACTTGCTTCCAATCAATGACCAACAGAACCTAAAAGACAAAGACAAACCAATTCCTAAAGGACTAAGACTTGCTTCCAATCAATAGCCAAAAGAATATAAAGATCAAAGAGAAAAAATTGCTTTTAAGGATTAACAATTGCTTCCAATCAATGGCCGAAAGAGCTTAAAGAACAAAGTGAAACTAATTCCTTGAGGATTAAGACTTGCTTCCAATCAAAGGCCAAAAGAATTTGAAGGACAAACACAAGCCAATTCCTAAAGGATTAAGACTTGGTTCCAATCAATAGCCAAAAGAACTTAAAGAACAAAGACAAACCAATTTCTAAAGGATTAAGACTTGGTTCCAATCAATAGCCAAAAGAACATACAGAACAAAGCTAAAGCAATTCCTAAATGATTATGACTTGCTTCCAATCAGTGGCCAAAATAACTTATAGAATGAAGAAAAATCAACTCCTGAAGTATTAGGACTTGCTTCCAATCAATGGTGAAAAGAACTTTAAGATCAAGGACAAGCCAATTCATAACAGATTAAGTCTTGGTTCCAATCAACGGTGGAAAGAACTTAAAGAACAAAGAGAATCTAATTCCTTCAGTATTAAGACTTATTTCTAATCAATGACCAAAAGAACCTAAAGGCCAAAGACAAACCAAGTCCTAAAGGATTAAGACTTGCTTCCAATTATTAGCCAAAAGAACTTAAAGAACAAATAGAAACCTATTGCTTAAGGATTAAGACTTGCTTCCAATCAACGGCCAAAATAACGTAAAGGACAAAGAGAAACCGATTCCTAATGGATTAAGACTTGCTTCCAATCAATGGCTATAAGAAATTAAAGATTAAGGAGAAACCAATTCATTACGGGTTAAGTCTTGCTTCCAGTCAATGGCGAAAAGAACTTAAAAAAGAAAGAGAAACCAATTCGTCAACGATTATGACTTGCTCCCAATCAACGGCTCAAAAAACTGGAATGACAAAGACAAACCACCTCCTAAAGGATAAGACTTTCTTCCAAACAATGGACAAAGGAACTTAAAGAACAAAGAGAATCCAATTCCTTAAGGATTCAGACTTGCTTCCAATCAATGACCAACAGAACCTAAAAGACAAAGACAAACCAATTCCTAAAGGACTAAGACTTGCTTCCAATCAATAGCCAAAAGAATATAAAGATCAAAGAGAAAAAATTGCTTTTAAGGATTAACAATTGCTTCCAATCAATGGCCGAAAGAGCTTAAAGAACAAAGTGAAACTAATTCCTTGAGGATTAAGACTTGCTTCCAATCAAAGGCCAAAAGAATTTGAAGGACAAACACAAGCCAATTCCTAAAGGATTAAGACTTGGTTCCAATCAATAGCCAAAAGAACATACAGAATAATGAGAAACCAAATCCCTAAGGATTAAGACTTGCTTCCATTCAATGGCCACAAGAGCATACAGAACAAAGCTAAAGGAATTCCTAAATGATTATGACTTGCTTCCAATCAGTGGCCAAAATAACTTATAGAACGAAGAAAAATCAACTCCTGAAGTATTAGGACTTGCTTCCAATCAATGGTGAAAAGAACTTTAAGATCAAGGACAAGCCAATTCATAACAGATTAAGTCTTGGTTCCAATCAACGGTGGAAAGAACTTAAAGAACAAAGAGAATCTAATTCCTTCAGTATTAAGACTTATTTCTGATCAATGACCAAAAGAACCTAAAGGCCAAAGACAAACCAAGTCCTAAAGGATTAAGACTTGCTTCCAATTATTAGCCAAAAGAACTTAAAGAACAAATAGAAACCTATTGCTTAAGGATTAAGACTTGCTTCCAATCAACGGCCAAAATAACGTAAAGGACAAAGAGAAACCGATTCCTAATGGATTAAGACTTGCTTCCAATCAATGGCTATAAGAAATTAAAGATTAAGGAGAAACCAATTCATTACGGGTTAAGTCTTGCTTCCAGTCAATGGCGAAAAGAACTTAAAAAAGAAAGAGAAACCAATTCGTTAATGATTATGACTTGCTTCCAATCAACGGCCCAAAAAAACTGGAATGACAAAGACAAACCATCTCCTAAAGGATAAGACTTTCTTCCAAACAATGGACAAAGGAACTTAAAGAACAAAGAGAATCCAATTCCTTAAGGATTCAGACTTGCTTCCAATCAATGACCAACAGAACCTAAAAGACAAAGACAAACCAATTCCTAAAGGACTAAGACTTGCTTCCAATCAATAGCCAAAAGAATATAAAGATCAAAGAGAAAAAATTGCTTTTAAGGATTAACAATTGCTTCCAATCAATGGCTGAAAGAGCTTAAAGAACAAAGTGAAACTAATTCCTTGAGGATTAAGACTTGCTTCCAATCAAAGGCCAAAAGAATTTGAAGGACAAACACAAGCCAATTCCTAAAGGATTAAGACTTGGTTCCAATCAATAGCCAAAAGAACATACAGAATAATGAGAAACCAAATCCCTAAGGATTAAGACTTGCTTCCATTCAATGGCCACAAGAGCATACAGAACAAAGCTAAAGGAATTCCTAAATGATTATGACTTGCTTCCAATCAGTGGCCAAAATAACTTATAGAACGAAGAAAAATCAACTCCTGAAGTATTAGGACTTGCTTCCAATCAATGGTGAAAAGAACTTTAAGATCAAGGACAAGCCAATTCATAACAGATTAAGTCTTGGTTCCAATCAACGGTGGAAAGAACTTAAAGAACAAAGAGAATCTAATTCCTTCAGTATTAAGACTTATTTCTGATCAATGACCAAAAGAACCTAAAGGCCAAAGACAAACCAAGTCCTAAAGGATTAAGACTTGATTCCAATTATTAGCCAAAAGAACTTAAAGAACAAATAGAAACCTATTGCTTAAGCATTAAGACTTACTTCCAATCAATGGCCAAAATAACATAAAGGACAAAGAGAAACCGATTCCTAATGGATTAAGACTTGCTTCCAATCAATGGCTATAAGAAATTAAAGATTAAGGAGAAACCAATTCATTACGGGTTAAGTCTTGCTTCCAGTCAATGGCGAAAAGAACTTAAAGAAGAAAGAGAAACCAATTCGTCAACGATTATGACTTGCTTCCAATCAACGGCTCAAAAAACTGGAATGACAAAGACAAACCACCTCCTAAAGGATAAGACTTTCTTCCAAACAATGGACAAAGGAACTTAAAGAACAAAGAGAATCCAATTCCTTAAGGATTCAGACTTGCTTCCAATCAATGACCAACAGAACAAGACAAAGACAAACCAATTCCTAAAGGACTAAGACTTGTTTCCAATCAATGGCCAAAAGAATATAAATCAATGGTCGAAAGAGCTTAAAGAACAAAGTGAAACCAATTCCTTGAGGATTAAGATTTGCTTCCAATCAAAGGCCAAAAGAATTTGAAGGACAAACACAAACCAATTCCTAAAGGATTAAGACTTGGTTCCAATCAATAGCCAAAAGAACATACAGAATAATGAGAAACCAAATCCCTAAGGATTAAGACTTGCTTCCATTCAATGGCCACAAGAGCATACAGAACAAAGCTAAAGGAATTCCTAAATGATTATGACTTGCTTCCAATCAGTCGCCAAAATAACTTATAGAATGAAGAAAAATCAACTCCTGAAGTATTAGGACTTGCTTCCAATCAATGGTGAAAAGAACTTTAAGATCAAGGACAAGCCAATTCATAACAGATTAAGTCTTGGTTCCAATCAACAGTGGAAAGAACTTAAAGAACAAAGAGAATCTAATTCCTTCAGTATTAAGACTTATTTCTAATCAATGAGCAAAAGAACCTAAAGGCCAAAGACAAACCAAGTCCTAAAGGATTAAGACTTGCTTCCAATTATTAGCCAAAAGAACTTAAAGAACAAATAGAAACCTATTGCTTAAGGATTAAGACTTGCTTCCAATCAATGGCCAAAATAACATAAAGGACAAAGAGAAACCGATTCCTAATGGATTAAGACTTGCTTCCAATCAATGGCTATAAGAAATTAAAGATCAAGCAAAAACCAATTCATTACGGTTTAAGTCTTGCTTCTAGTCAATGGCGAAAAGAACTTAAAGAAGAAAGAGAAACCAATTCGTTAATGATTATGACTTGCTTCCAATCAATGGCCCAAAAAACTTGAAGGACAAAGACAAACCACCTCCTAAAGGATAAGTCTTTCTTCCAAACAATGGACAAAAGAACTTAAAGAATAAAGAGAATGTAATTCCTTAAGGATTAAGACTTGCTTTCAATCAGTGACCAAAAGAACCTAAAGGACAAAGACAAACCAATTCCTAGAGGATTAAGACTTGTTTCCAATCAATGGCCAAAAGAACATAATGAGCAAACTGAAACCAATTCATTACGGATTAAGACTTGCTTCCAATCAATTGCCAAAAGAACTTAAAGGACAAAGACAAACCAATTCTTGAAGGATTACGACTGGCATCCAATCAATGGTCGAAAGAACTTAATGAATAAAAAGAAACCAATTCCTTTAGGATAAAGACTTGATTCCAATCAAGGGCCAAAAGAACTTAATGAATGAAGTGGAACCAATTCATTACAGATTAAGTCTTGCTTCCAATCAATGGCCAATTGAACTTAAAGGACAAAGATAGACCAATTCCTAAAGGATTAAGTCTTGCTTCCAATCACTAACCAAAAGAACCTAAAGGACAAAGACAAACCAATTCCTAGAGGATTAAGACTTGCTTTCAATCAATGGCTAAAAGAACATAATGAACAAACTGAAACCAATTCATTACGGATTAAGGCTTGCTTCTAATCAATTGCCAAAAGAACTTAAAGGACAAAGACAAACCAATTCTTGAAGGATTACGACTAGCATCCAATCAATGGCCGAAAGAGCTTAATGAATAAAGGGAAACCAATTCCTTTAGGATAAAGACTTGATTCCAATCAATGGCCAAAAGAACTTAATGAACGAAGTGGAACCAATTCATTACAAATTAAGTCTTGCTTCCAATCAATGGCCAATTGAACTTAAAGGACAAAGACAGACCAATTCCTGAAGGAATAAGTCTTGCTTCCAATCTCTGGCCAAAAGAACTTAAAGAACCAAGACAAACCAATTCCTCAAGGATTAAGACTAGCTTCCAATCAGTGGCCAGAAGAACTTAAAGGACAAAGACAAAACAATTCCTAAAGCATTAAAATTTGCTTCCAATAAATGGCCCAAAGAACTAAAAGACCAATTCAAAACCAATTCTTAAGGATTAAGACTTGCTTCCATTTAATGGCCAAAAGAACTTAAGGATCAAAAAGAAACCAATTTATTATGGATTAAGTCTTGCTTCTAATCAATGGCGAAAAGAACTTAAATAGCAAAGAGAAACCAATTGCATAAGGATTATCACTTGCTTCCAGTCAATGGCCCAAAGAACTTGAAGAACAAAGACAAACCAATTTCTAAAGGATTAAGACTTGCTTGCTATCAACGGCCAAAAGAACTTAAAGAACAAAGAGAATCCAATTCCTTAAGGATTAAGATTTGCTTCCAATCAATGACCAAAAGAACCTAAAGGACAAAGATGAACCAATTTCGGAAGGATTAAGACTTGCTTTGAATCAACGGGCAAAATAACTTAATGTTCAAAGAGAAACCAATTCCTTAAGGATTGAGACTTGCTTCAATTAATGACCAAAAGACCATAAAGGACAAAGACAAACCAATTCCTAAAGGATTAAAACATGCTTTCAATTAATCGCCAAAAGAATTTAAAGATGAAAGAGTAACTAGTTGCTTAAGCTTTAAGACTTGCTTCCAATCAATGGCCAAAAGAACTTAAGGGACTTAGACAAAGGAATTTATTAAGGATTAAGACTTGCTTTGAGTCAATGGCCAAAAAAACAAAATGGACAAAGAGAATCCAATTCATTACAGACTCTGACTTTATTCAAATCAATGGCAAAAAAGAATTTAAGGAACAAGAGAAACCAATTCATTAAGGATTAAGACTTGCTTCTAATTAATGACCAAAAGAACTGAAAGAACAAATGGACTCTAATTCCTTAAGTATTAAGACTTGCTTCCAATTAATGCCCGAAAGAACCTAAAGGACAAAGACGTACAAATTCCTAAAGGATTAAGACTTGCTTCCAAACAATGGCCCAAAGAACTTAAAGGACAACGACAAACCAATTCCCAAAGGATTAAGACTTGCTTGCTATCAACGGCCAAAAGAACTTAAAGAACAAAGAGAATCCAATTCCTTAAGGATTAAGATTTGCTTCCAATCAATGACCAAAAAAACCTAAAGGACAAAGATGAACCAATTTCGGAAGGATTAAGACATGCTTTGAATCAACGGGCAAAATAACTTAATGTTCAAAGAGAAACCAATTCCTTAAGGATTGAGACTTGCTTCAATTAATGACCAAAAGACCATAAAGGACAAAGACAAACCAATTCCTAAAGGATTAAAACATGCTTTCAATTAATCACCAAAAGAATTTAAAGAAGAAAGAGTAACTAGTTGCTTAAGCTTTAAGACTTGCTTCCAATCAATGGCCAAAAGAACTTAAGGGACTTAGACAAAGGAATTTATTAAGGATTAAGACTTGCTTTGAGTCAATGGCCAAAAGAACAAAATGGACAAAGAGAATCCATTTCATTACAGACTCTGACTTTATTCAAATCAATGGCAAAAAAGAATTTAAAGAACAAGAGAAACCAATTCATTAAGGATTATGACTTGCTTCTAATTAATGACCAAAAGAACTGAAAGAACAAATGGACTCTAATTCCTTAAGTATTAAGACTTGCTTCCAATTAATGCCCGAAAGAACCTAAAGGACAAAGACATACAAATTCCTAAAGGATTAAGACTTGCTTCCAATCAATGGCCCAAAGAATTTAAAGGACAACAACAAACCAATTCCTAAAGGATTAAGGCTTGCTTGCTATCAACGGCCAAAAGAGCTTGCTATCAACGGCCAAAAGAACTTAAAGAACACAGAGAATCCAATTCCTTAAGGATTAAGATTTGCTTCCAATCAATGATCAAAAGAACTTAAAGGACAAAGATGAACCAATTTCGGAAGGATTAAGACTTGCTTTGAAACAACGGGCAAAATAACTTAATGTTCAAAGAGAAACCAATTCCTTAAGGATTGAGACTTGCTTCAATTAATGACCAAAAGACCATAAAGGACAAAGACAAACCAATTCCTAAAGGATTAAAACATGCTTTCAATTAATCGCCAAAAGAATTAAAAGAAGAAAGAGTACCTAGTTGCTTAAGCTTTAAGACTTGCTTCCAATCAATGGCCAAAAGAACTTAAAGGACTTAGACAAAGGAATTTATTAAGGATTAAGTCTTGCTTTGAGTCAATGGCTGTAACATCCCGATTTCCGAGTTTCGACTTCGCCCTCAGGATTGATGAATCTCGATTTCCGACTTCATCTTTGAAACTCAGATAGGTGGGACTATTTCCGAGTTCCGAGTTCGTCTTGCTGAATTCCCCACTTCATGTCCTGTCCGACTTCCAGTTTCATCTAAGTTTGAATGTTCCTGATTTTCGACTTCATAATGAGAGGCTTCCGAGTTCCAATATCCGACTTAATGTATCTGATTTCCGGTCTCATAATGTAGCTTCAAGTTTCAGATAAAGGTCCCCGAGTTCCGACCTCATACCTTATGCTTCAAATAGTGTACGTGCCCTCCGACCTCAGAAGTAATAGTTTAACACAATGGTGTAACTACCAAACTCCGAGTTTAATGTAACGAGTTCCGACCTTAGTGTTGAACTCAATTGGGATGAACACGTGTTCGGATCCTGAGCCGATTTCCAGGAATACGAGTTACGACATCCGGCTTAAACTTCAAGCAATGTAAAAGGATCACGAGTTCCGACTTAAAGTATTATAGGAACGAGTTCCGATTTCAGGTAGAACGAAAGCGTATCCCAGTTTTTGGGCGACGTGGAGAGCAATTTTGACACAAAAGAGGGAGACATGGCTGAACCTTACCCACAAAATTTCATCCAATCAAAGCCACTCATTCTAACTACCACTTCGAAGCTTTGTCTATATATATATATCCTCCTCCTGCCTCTTCAGCTCATTTCTTACGTTGCTTTCCCTTCCTCACTTCAGCTCCCTTCCTCTCTTAACCCACTCCATCAAATCTCCAAGCTTGGTCAAGGTTCCGTTAATCCAAAACATAGGTTCAGCAAGATCATACTCCAAATAGGTAGGATTCTACTTCTATTCTTGAATTCCTTGCACTATGATTGCATGAGATTGTACTCTTCTTTATGTATTTGATGAACTATTGGATGTATTATGATGGATTATGATGAATTATGATTGAATTAATAGAAGACTTTGAGTTAGAATTATGATTAGAAGGAGAAAATTAGAAGGAGTGGAGAAGTGGGATGCTGTCTTGGTGAGGGAGTCCACGGCAGTCCGTACGGCGGAGTATACGGCGCCACCTACAATCGGTCAAATCCGATGAAACCATTTTTAGGTGAAAGTAGACATTCAGGGCTTTCCATGGATATATCATATAAGGTTATTGGATTAGTATTGAGAGAGATACGAATTTCCGAAGTTTGACCTAGGGTTCAGGACTTTCATCCGGGCAGGGTGACTTGAGGAGGGTATAACTCACCCTATACAACTCCAAATTGAGTGAAACCAATTTTGTTAGAAAGCCTACACATAGGGGAAATCCCAGTATAAAATTCCAAGTTTGTTATGGTCCCAATTGTTCCCAGTGATTCGAGGAAGTTGTCCTATATCTAATCCAGACCAAAACAGGGTAGTTCAGGAAGGTCAACTTTGAGGACTTATAACTTGAGGTGTACTTAAGCAAATGGAGTGAAATTTGTGGCAAATGAAAGGTTGTCCTGTTAGCTTTGATATGAGACCAATTTTGTAAGATTTGAGCTTAGTTTCGATTTTTAGTGAATTTATACTTCCAGGAGTGTAATTCGGGCCAGTGACTGAACAGGTTGAGCAAAGATTTATATAAATCAGAATGACATGGGACCAAAGAGGTTAGAAAGTAGACATATAGAGCTATGACATATTCAAAATTCAGGTTTAAATGAGTCGAGTAGAAATAAAGGTGGGTCATATTATATTCAGGTAGAACCGAATAGAATGTGGCAGAATGACCAAATTAATAGTTTTTGCAAGTATTAGTGAAACCTATAAAGTTTGAGTTGAGGATTGCCAGTTTTATATTGATCCATATATATGAATAGATTGATTATATTGCTATGACTGATTTGTCCGTGAGAGCTGGCACTATTCATGGGGAAACGGACCTGATCCGTTATGCTGCCGGTTTTACGGCAGAAGTCTATGAAACTAGGAATGTTTAGATGTAAGGAAGAATCAGAGTATGAATGGGTATATAGAAACCCTATATTTGAGAATGACATAAGTATGAGATGAGATATATGAAAGTAAAGGATAAAGCATATGTATAAGTGTCGGTAGAATGGTAAAGAGGCTACGAGCCTTTACATGTTATGAATATGTATGTGAAGATCATGTGTACAATGACATATGAAAATGAATGAAGTATAGGTACAGTCAGTATGACTATGCATGACCTTATATGAGAATGAAAAGCCATGAGTATATTAAATGTGAATCCCTTCACCCGAAGGCAGTTGCATATTGAATCCCTCCCGGTGAAGGCAATTAAATGATAAAGATATGAATCCCTTCACTTGGAGGCAGTTGCACTTTGAATCCCTCCCTGTAAAGGCAGCTACCCTCTACCTTGGAGGCACGTGGTCAGATGAGATCCCTCTATGTTGGAGGCACGTGGTCAGATAAGATCCCTCTATGTTGAAGGCACGTGGTCAAATGAGATCCCTTAATTTTGAGGCACGTGACCAGAAGAGATCCCTTCAACTAGAGGCACGTGACCAGAAGAGATCCCTTCAACTAGAGGCACGTGACCAGAATAAGATCCCTCCAAGACTAGAGGCACGTGAATCCCCTTGCGGGTGAGTCGGTGTGACGACCGTCACAGGTGAAGCTGACGAGCTCACTCCAAGGCCAGGCTACCCAGGGGCAGTAAATGCACCCTAGGGACGGCGATACGTAACGCCTAGGTGTGCCAAGTAAAAGCTAAATATTAAAGACTAAAGATTAAAGATTAAATTATGTGCAGATGTTATGTTCCCAGCATACTGATGTCATGTGGATATCATCTGAATATACTGTAGTCAAAGTAAAGTATATGTGGAAGTTATGTCTCTAGTACATTGATGATATCGTACCTTATTGTATTTCAATTATTAGTCTCAATATGATTCATGGCTTGATTTGGTATGGGTTCTCCCCAAAGAACAAGTGTACGATAAAAATAAACTTTGCTTCGAATAAGATATTTTTCGAAATGTAAATTTAAACAGTTGTGCAGCATGTTCACCTTTTTCATAATAAACCGAAGCAAACTGGAGATGACCATGATGACACTATGTATAAAAATTAGAGAATCCTACTGAGAATTTTATAATTTTCACTCCTATTTCCATGTTGTCTCCAGATGATTTTAGAAGTTTACGAAGACGGGTGAAGTTGCTGTCAGATGAGGTCCACTCAGGTAACAGTAACATCTCCAGGGTGTGGTACTATGACTTAAGCATAGTACTGTGCTTGGGAGGATGTTACAATGGCCAAAAGAACAAAATGGACAAAGAGAATTCATTTCATTATAGACTCTGACTTTATTCAAATCAATGGCCAAAAAGAATTTAAAGAACAAAAAAAACCAATTCATTAAGGATTAAGACTTGCTTCTAATTAATGACCAAAAGAACTGAAAGAACAAATGGACTCTAATTCCTTAAGTATTAAGACTTGCTTCCAATTAATGCCCGAAAGAACCTAAAGGACAAAGACGTACAAATTCCTAAAGGATTAAGACTTGCTTCCAATCAATGGCCCAAAGAAGTTAAAGGACAACGATAAACCAATTCCTAAAGGATTAAGACTTGCTTGCTATCAACAGCCAAAAGAACTTAAAGAACAAAGAGAATCCAATTCCTTAAGGTTTAAGATTTGCTTCCAATCAATGACCAAAAGAACCTAAAGGACAAAGATGAACCAATTTCGGAAGGATTAAGACTTGCTTTGAATCAACGGGCAAAATAACTTAATGTTCAAAGAGAAACCAATTCCTTAAGGATTGAGACTTGCTTCAATTAATGACCAAAAGAGCATAAAGGTCAAAGACAAACCAATTCCTAAAGGATTAAAATATGCTTTCAATTAATCGCCAAAAGAATTAAAAGAAGAAAGAGTAACTAGTTGCTTAAGCTATAAGACTTGCTTCCAATCAATAGCCAAAAGAACTTAAAGGACTTAGACAAAGGAATTTATTAAGGATTAAGACTTGCTTTGAGTTGTAACACCCTAATAGTTCCATTCTATGCTTAAGTCATATTGTGGAATTACTAGTTGTTACTTTTGCTCGCGAAACTAACATTACCTTTTAGAAATTACTTTGTACCAAAAATAGGGGTAAATTTTTTTTTTTTCTGCAAAACAAGTGAACCATTTTTGAAATCGAGAGCCATGAGCGCATCGTGAACATATAGTGTAACACCGCTATCCCATACATACATCGCATTGAACAAGCATAGAAACCATAAGAGTGACCATAAAATTCTTAGATAAAGGTAACATTCATTCCACGGCCATCCATGATAATACAGTAATAGTCATACCAGAGTCATACATAAGATAATAATGGGTCCGATATCTATCGTCGGCCCTACACAAGAAGCCTACCAATACATAACAAAAGGAAATATATAGCAAATCCTACTACCCAAGCATGCCATACAATAGAATGATAACCCTATAACTACGACCAAAAAGGGCTATCCTCGTACTCGGCTCCGCATGCAGTCATCACATCAAGCATCTGGCGGGAGGAAACCATTCCCATATCCACCAGGAGAAGTGTTGCCACGTCCCCCTCCTCGAGCACATCCTCACCCACGAGGCACAGCGCGGGTACGAATGAACCCACGCTCGCGAACCGGGGGTGAAGGTGGGCCAGCAGATAAAGCAGAAGAATAAGAAGATAGACGAATCACCAAAGGCTACGACGAACCCGAGCAGTGAGATCCACCAGAATAAGTCGGATAGAGGGGCTCAGACGGATCGATCTCCACGTGGAAGCTCGGATAAGATGGCTCCGATGGGTCAGAATCCAGTGAAACAGTCGGAGTCAAATGAGTATCCGAGTCAGTCTCATCATCATCGGTGGGGTATCTCGGTGGCTGAAAGTAGGGGCGGATGTCATCCATAGTAACCTTGTCGAATGGCTGATGCAGTCGGAAAAATGGGCTCATCACGGGAGTCTGAAACTGGCGATCGTGGAAGATGTAGATCCTCATTGCTGTGCTCGCCGACAGCACAGAGGCGTTCAGCAACGGGTCAAAGTGCCAACGCCGCACCGGGAACTCAATGTAGATCACCACCGTGCCCGACGTCGACATCCTCTGAAGACGACACGGGAAACGTAGGAATGAGAAATACTAAATTTCTCAGTAGGATCGCGACTAGACAAACACAGTGTCATCGTCATCGTCCTAGCCACTTTGGGTTTAATTATAAAAACAGTGGACAGATATAAGTTCAATTTTTAATGGTTTTGAAAACTTAGACCCCGAAGCGGGTTGCTTTTAAACTTAACATCATACTACATCATCATAATCTAACATACATACTGAAAGATAGAGTAAACATTCATAATGCAAATGGGCAACATAAGTACATGCAAGGACATGCATCATCATCAATTTAACCATGGTTATACTTTTGAATTAACTTTCCTTTTTAGCACATGCTTAACATTCTTTACTTTCCTTTGAAATAGACTGCTTTTGGACATGAGCTCATTCTGTGACTGTCATCACGCAGTACTAACCAAATCAGACTAAGCCGATATTGGTTACCTCTAAGTTGGAGGGTCCTCCATGTCACCCTTGCCTCCCTCATAGAGGTTCCTTGTGTCTTTGTGGATCGCCGTCTCTCACTTCCCTTACCGAAGTGATTGAAGGGTCATGTCCCATCAATTCTTTTCTTATCTTTATACTTTACATGCATAACACTTTTTTGACTAGACACATGCAATGATATGACTAAGTCCATAATTTTGACGGAAATCCGGCAGCATAATGGCTAGACCGGAGCTTCCCCAAAATGCCAATCATCAACATTCAACTAATAGTTCACCATATCATCACACTCATCTTCTAATCATGATACAACGCTCAACCCAACTTGTCATTCATCATGCCGTATGGCATCACACAGTCATACCCTAAAGGGGTTTATAGTTGTGTTATTCTTTGTGAAGAATATTATGAATCATCACATGATTTCCCATGGTTACCCATGAGAGTATCACGCAGCTAAGATATGTGTATATGGTCTTTTAGTTACTTAGCTCTCGCCTGAAATTATTCTTTACTTGAATTCATGTCTTATGGAACACTTATTCAAATTTAGTTAAGTGATTGTTTCCTTTCCTCGATATAGTGCACTTAGTGATTCGTTAAGTTAAGTGATTGTTTCCTTTCCTCGATATAGTGCACTTAGTGATTCCTAGGTTCATGGTATGCTTAGAGGCCCTAATCATACTTCTGTTCCCAAGGAGTTCGAGATCCCTCTAATCCTTGGGTCATGACAATGCATAACCATATCATGAACCCAACAACACCATGTTCACTAAACACCAAGGGTGATTTTTAACTTAACCAGGTTACAAAGCTTCAAGCTTTTATCTTAAAGATTAGATCTTTATGAAATAACGATGCAAGTTACTAGCTTTTCCACTAAAAGTCTTGTTTTTTTTTTTTATATATAAAAGTTGACTCATTTAATTATTCTAAGACCATTAAGGTCTCAACTTTATGACTTAAACTTGTCTTTACATAAAAAGGTCCCTACTTTATCAGCTAGTGACATGAAACATTAACTTTAAGGTTAAAAAGTCTTAATTTTTATAGAAGCTCTCACCATTAAACATTGTTTTGGTTTAAGATCTAAACTTTATGAATTAATTGTTATAAAACAACACTTTTATGACTTAAAGGTCTCATTCTTGATTAAAGTTTGAAACTTTATAAAAGATCTTTTCTTTAAGGTTTGATTTCTAAGACATAAAGTGACAAGATATTATTTTCTAACTCAAAAAGGCTTATCATGCCAAAAAGCTTAGACTTTTACATGCATTCTTGTCTTCAAAACAAAACAAAAGAAAACTTTATGATGGCACTAAAACTTGCGCCACTTTAAGTGTGTCAAGAAGCAAACTTTTTAAAGTTTTAAGCTTTTAGAATGTTCAAAGTCTTATCAAATCATGGGAACATAAAAAGGTGGAGCTTTTCTAGTCATCAACTCATCATAAAAAGGAAAGAACAACTTTAAGCAAGCTAACAACAAAAGAGGAAACTTAAGAACACATGAAGAATATCAAGAACATATTTTTCCGAAAGAGGAAACTTAAGAACACATGAAGAACATCAAGAACACATTTTACTAAAAATGAAAACTTTGGCTCTTGAAGAGCATGAAGGATCTTCTCAAGCTTTCACTTAGAAATCTTGGTCATGAAAGAACCAAGCTCCAAGCTTTCTTGAGTAAACAAAATAAAAAAGAAGAAGATAGTACCTTTCTTGAAGATGGCGCAAAACAAGAGAAATGGAAGAAGAAGATGATGACTCCTCTTGATGATGAAGGTGGCAGTTTTGCAAGAAGGAAGGAGAAGCTCTTGAAATCTTGTGGAAATGGAGGTTGTAGTGTTTTGATCTTGTCTCCAAAGACCCAAAGATGAGGTCTTTGAAGGGCTAAGTGAGTGGTTTAGGGTGGTGGTGGTGGTGGAGAAAGGAAGTGGAAGATGAAGAAGATGAAGAAGTGTTTAAAGAGAAGTTAGAGAATTTGACTTGAAGAGAAAGAATAGGATGAGTGAAAATGAAAATGTGAGTGTGTGTGTGTGTGTGAAAGTGGCATCCTACATTAAGGGAGGGAGAGTGAGATATTTTGCTTAATTTTGTGTTAATTAGTGATTAAGGGGAAAGTGGATGATGGGGAGACAAAACATAGTCAAACTCTTACATAAAGCACTCTTGTCTAATGCTTTATGCTTTTATGACATCACTCTTTACTTTGTTGTCTAGTTGACTAAATTTGAATTTAATCATGTGATTAAGTGCTCATACAACTTAATTAAGATGATTAAGCAAGGATTAGTGATTAACACACAACAACTCGATTGGCAAAAATTAATCTTGTGATTAAGCTTAATTAACCTGTAGAGGCTCTGACTTACTTAATTAGAGATTATTAATCTCGATTAAGCATTCTCTTGACCCTTCTCATCCGAGTCAACCCCTTAATTAAGCCCTAATCTCAAAATTTCTCATTAAGTGCCTAATTACTCAGGATTACTAAGATAATTTAGCACGACATGAAATTGAGGATGTTACATGAGTCAATGGCCAAAAGAACAAAATGGACAAAGAGAATCCAATTCATTACAGACTAAAACTTTATTCAAATCAATTGCAAAAAAGAATTTAAAGAACAAGAGAAACCAATTCATTAAGGATTAAGACTTGCTTCCAACCAATGGCCAAAAGAACTTAATGAACGAAGTGGAACCAATTCATTACAGATTAAGTCTTGCTTCCAATCAATGGCCAATTGAACTTAAAGGACAAAGACAGACCAATTCCTAAAGGATTAAGACTTACTTCCAATCAGTGACCAAAAGAACCTAAAGGACAAAGACAAACCAATTCCTAGAAGATTAAGACTTGCTTCCAATCAATGGCCAAAAGAACATAATGAACAAATTGAAACCAATTCATTACGGATTAAGGCTTGCTTCTAATCAATTGCCAAAAAAACTTAAAGGACAAAAACAAACCAATTCTTGAAGGATTACGACTAGCATCTAATTAATGGCCGAATGAACTTAATGAACAAAGAAAAACCAATTCCTTTAGGATAAAGACTTGATTCCAATCAATGGCCAAAAGAACTTAATGAACGAAGTGGAACCAATTCATTACAGATTAAGTCTTGCTTCCAATCAATGGCCAATTGAGCTTAAAGGACAAAGACAGACCAATTCCTAAAGGATTAAGTCTTGTTTCCAATCTCTGGCCAAACGAACTTAAAGAACCAAGACAAACCAATTCCTCAAGGATTAAGACTAGCTTCCAATCAGTGGCCAAAAGAACTTAAAGGGCTTAGAGAAAGGAATTTATTAAGGATTAAGACTTGCTTTGAGTCAATGGCTAAAAGAACAAAATGGACAAAGAGAATCCAATTCATTACAGACTAAGACTTTATTCAAATCAATGGCAAAAAAGAATTTAAAGAACAAGAGAAACCAATTCATTAAGGATTAAGACTTGCTTCTAATCAATGATCAAAAGAACTGAAAGAACAAATAGACTCCAATTCCTTAAGGATGTAAGGTAAGTTCCTTGAACTATTGGGAGCATATGGGACTATAGCGAACTCGAAATTTCATTGTAGGATATTCTTCTATGTGTAAGCTTTCTAACAAAATTAGTTTCACTCAATTTGAAGTTGTATAGAGTGAGTTATACCCTTCTCAAGTCATACTGCTCAGATGAAAGTCTTGATTCCTAAGTCAAATTTCAAAAATTCATATCTCTCTCAATACTAATCCAATAACCTTATATGACATATGTATGGAAAGCCCTGAAAGTCTAGTTTCACAAAAAAATAGCCTCATCAAATTTAATCAACTGCAGGCGAAGCCGTACACTCTGCTATATGGACTGCCAAGGAACTTTGGTTCTCCAACCCTTCACATCTCCTTATTCTCACCCTTTTCTACTTCTTACTCAATCATATTTTAAACATGCAAATAGCCAACAACCAGTCAAACATCAACATATTCAATCACTAATCAATTAAGGAGTAAAAAAATAAAGCCAAGAATCAATCACCCAAGATCAGAATATCAAGAACAATATTAAGCCTCTACCTCTTTATGTGTTGTTTTGCTAAGTGTTGGAGGTTGATTTTGAGAAGAAAAGAGAATGAGAAGAGGAAAATGAGACTGAAGTAAAGTGAGAAAGGAGCGTGTAAATTAACTCAATGAAGAAGGAAAAATCTGATTTAAACATAAAGAGGGTAGTTGGGATTGTGAATGTTGATTGGCTGAAATTCTTGTGGCTAATTTCCAGCCGTGCTTCCCTTCTTTTGTGATTTAATATGGCTTACTTATTCTCCATGCAAAAAGAAGGGATTCATTTGCACTCTGTATAAACTCGAAACTTGTAACCATTCTCCGTAAAGTCAGAACTCGTGTTAGGAACATAAAGTCTGAGATCGTAAATCACAGCACACCATTTACCTTAAAATCGGCGGTCCAAGATGAGATCATGGGACATAAACGACTTAAACTTGGAAGTCAGGGACGTTACGCAAACTTGGAAGTTAGTATCAGGACATAAATCCTTAGGTACCTAGAAATCGGAACGTATATAATCTTGGAAGTTGGTCACAAATTCAAACTCGAGTGTAAATGGAAATTAGAACGCTCTTGAGTTAAGATAAACTTGGACATCAAATCACGTCAATTTGGTTAGGACCTTGAAGGATAAGTCGGAAATCGAAAAATGTACCTGTTTTATTGGAAACTCGAAGATAAAGTCAGGAATAATGTCCATTGTACTTGAAACTGGAAGATTAGGTCGGAAATCGGGTAAATTGTGGTCGAACTCGGAGATTAGCTCAGAGATCTGAACTCGGGTCCATTCTATTGGGCATCAACCCTAAGATCGAAAATTGTGGAAATTTCACCTTTCATTTGAAACTCGAAGTCGGAAATCATGAGAATTGAAAATGAGGTCGGAAATTGTGAAAATTGTCTATTTCACTTGAATCGTAGAAACAAGGTCGGAAGTCGGAACTCGTGGAGGATGTTACAATACCACCCCCTTTAAAAAAATTTTGTCCTCAAAATTTAGTACCTCAGAATTGTTCAGGGCACTCTTTCCTCATGTCTAATTCTAGTTCCCAAGTGTAGTCCTTAGCATTTCCTTTTCCCCATGCTACCTTTACTAGCTGCACGGTTTTGTTTCGAAGCTGTCTGCTACTTCTATCTACGATCTATGCTGGCTGTATGCGGAAAGTCAGGTCCTCTTTTAACTATATTGATTCGGGTTCTAAGAAGTGTGTAGGGTCAGGTTGATATTTTCTGAGTTGGGAGACATGAAAAACATCATGAAGGTTTGATAAATGTGGAGGCAAAGCGATTCGGTATGCAACTGATCCGATTCGCTTCAAGATTTGGAAGGGACTAATAAAGCGAGGACTTAGCTTTTTGACCTTAATGGCCCTACCTATCCCTGTTCTAGGCGTAACTTTCAGAATACGTGGTCTCCTTCTTGAAATTCCAGAGGTTTCCTCCTGGTATCTACGTAACTCTTCTGGCGGCTCTGAGCAGCAAGCATCTTACTTGGGATCTTCTTGATCTGTTTAGTGGTTTCCTCGACTAAATCAGGCCCCAATAGAGTTGATTCTCCTGTTTCATATCAACACAGGGGAGATTGGCACTTTCGTCCATACAATGTTTCATAAGGAGCCATGCTAATGCTAGTGTGATAGCTATTGTTGTATGCGAATTTAGCCAACGGTAAGTATCGATCCCAATTCTCGCGTTGCTCCAATATATGGGCTCGTAACATATCTTCCAAGGTTTGAATTGTCCTTTCAGTTTGGCTATCTGTTTGCAGGTGACACAACTTAGCACCAAATGCCTTTTGTAAGGCTCCCCAGAACCGTGAGGCAAACCTTGAGTCTCGATCAGAGATAATAGTTGAAGGGGTACCATGTAGCCTGATAATTTCTTGGATATACAATTGCGCCAATTTTTCTAACGGATAATTTGCTCGAATGGGTAGGAAGTGAGCAGATTTGGTTAATTTATCCACAATAACCCATATAGCATCACATCCTATTGATGTTCTTGGCAACCCCATTACAAAATCTATGGAGATGCTCTCCCATTTCCATGCAGGGATTTCCAAAGTTTGTAACATCCCAAATGGTTTCTGATGTTCCACTTTCACCTTCCGACAGACCAAGCACTTACCCACGAAGCTTTCCATATCTGATTTCATGCCAGGCCACCAAAACATCTTCTTGAGGTCTTGATACATTTTAGTAATGTAAGGATATACGGTGAATTCGCCTTTATGTGCTTCTTCTAAGATTCTTCTTCGAAGATCGTTCCTCTCGGGAACACATACCCTGTCGTGACACCGCCAGATGCCCTCTTTATCTTTGGCAAAACCCATTAATTTCCCTGATTGCACGAGATTAATCGTATGTTGAAAATTAGCATTTTGCTGCTGCGCTTGCCGAATCTGGTCCTTAAAGCTACTGGTTATCTTAATTTGGTGTAACTGAAGGGCCTTGGGAGTTGTAAGGATTCCCAAATTAAGATTTCAGAAGCTTTCAATAAGCTTTGTCTCTTTAATCATCATCCAGGCTATGGTCAATGATTTCCTGCTCAAAGCATCTGCCACAATGTTTGCCTTACCTGGGTGGTATTTCAATTCAAATTCGTAGTCTTTAAGGAGTTCCATCCATCTCTGCTGCCTCATGTTTAATTCCTTATGATCAAAGAGGTACTTACTTCAAACTCTTATGATTAGAAAAGACCTCGAACCTCACTCCATACAGGTGATGTCTCCATATCTTCAAAGCAAATACTACTGCTGCTAATTTGAGGTCGTGAGTAGGATAGTTCCTTTCATGTGGCTTTAATTGCCCGGAGGCATATGCGACCACATTTCCAATTTGCATCAGCATGCACCCTAACCCTTGTTTGGAAGCATCACAATAGACCTCAAATGCTCCATAAGGGTCCGGTAAGGCTAACACTGGTGTCGTAGTCAATCTCTTCTTCAAGTCCTAAAAACTCTATTCAAACTCCGATATCCACTCAAACGGAACATTCTTCCTGGTTAGCTTGGTCAGGGTCAAGGCTATTCGAGAAAAATCCTTAACGAATCGCCTGTAATATCCAACAAAGCCCATAAAACTCCTAACTTCAGAGACTATGGTCCGCCTTTCCCAATTTAGAACTGCTTCTACCTTACTGGGGTCTACAGAGGACACTACATGGCCGAGAAATTTTACTTCCTTCATCCAAAATTCATATTTGGATAAGTTAGCATAAAGTTTATTTTCTCTTAAAATTTGCAGAACCAGCTGCAAGTGTTCCGTATGCTCTTGCCCCGTCTTCGAGTAGACAAGTATATCGTCGATGAAGGCCACTACAAATTTGTCCAGATATAGGCGGAATATTCAATTCATGTAATCCATGAATACTGCTGGTGCATTCATCAGTCCAAATGACATCACGGTATACTCGTAGTGTCCGTAACGAGTTCGAAAAGCTGTTTTAGGGATATCTTGTCCCCGAACTCGAATTTGGTGATACCTGGAACGCAAGTCGATCTTGAAGAATACCGTTGCACCTTGTAGCTGGTCCATGAGATCGTCAATCCTAGGCAGTGGATAGTTATTCTTAATCATCACTTTATTCAACTGCCTATAATCCACGCATAGGCGCATGCTCCCATCTTTCTTTTTGACCAACAAGACCGGAGCTCCCCATGGCGACGCGCTTGGCCATATAAATCCTTTTTCCAAAAGCTCTTCGATCTGTCTTTTTAGTTCCATCAGCTCCATAGGTGACATTCGATACGGAGCTATAGATATTGGTCCCGCACCTAGAACCAACTTGATGGTAAACTCAATCTCTCTCTCTGAAGGGAATTTGGGAATATCCTCTGGAAAAACATCAGGATATTCCTTAACAACCAGGATCTCCTCTAGTTTCTGCTCAACTTCTATCACATTAGCTAACAAGAGGATGTATCCTTGACTCTTTGACCCAAAAGAGTTAAGATAGAAGAGTGTTGAGGCTTGGGATTCAGAAGATGAGACAGAAAGGAATACCACCATCTTATCAGAGCAATTGTGCATGACTCAATTGGCGGAAAGCCAGTCCATGCCAGAATTATGTCAAGAGCAGCCAGAGGGAGACAAATCAAATTGGCTGCAAAGGTTCTACCCTCAATTTGAAAAGGAACATTGATACATATTTGACTAGTTCTAACAAGTCCATTGGTAAGAGTAAAAACTAGTAGATCATAAGGCAATTCAGAAGTTGATAATTGCAAAATAGCCACAAAATTATGAGAAATAAATGAGTGGGAGGCACCCGAATCATAGAGTACAGTTAGAGTCTCACCGTCCACTTCACAAGTACCTTGAATTAGTCCTTCAGACTTGCCAGGTTCTTCTGTGCTCATTATAAAGACCCGTCCTCGACGTTGGCGTCGAGGCGGCTGTGATGGGTTCCTGGTCTGACACTCATAAATTTTGTGGCCTGGCCTGCCAAACACGGTCAATCACCGTGGTTCTTACCGCATTTTGTGCAAGTCGAATTCGAGAAGGGTTTCTAGGTCTGCTTGCCTTTAGTGCCCGCCGTTGAAATCTTCTTTGCTATCGGAAGTTGGGCTTGAATCTTGGGCCTTGCGACACCAACCCTTTCCTAAAGCTACCACCGGATGCCTTAGCTACAGCCAGTTTCGATTTGCAATCCTCCACAAGTCGGCATTTATTTACCAACATGGGGAAGTCTCTACTCTCCATTGGCCCTATTACGGAAAGATTATCTTCTCGTAGCCCTCCTTCAAATTTGATGCACTTCCAAACTTCATCAGGATTCCTTTGATAAATGGTAGAAAATTTACATAGCTCTTTAAACCTAGCAATATACTCGGATATCATCCGGTTTCCTTGACGGAGCTGCATAAATTCTAGCTCCTTGGCATTTCGAACTGATGCAAGAAAGTACTTCTGGTAAAATACATCCCTAAACATCATCCAGGTGACTGCCATTTGAGATTCTTCAAAAAATCTTCATACGCCATTCCACCGAAACTCGGCATCTACTTTAAGCATGTAAGTGGCAAAGGTCACCGTTTGATGATCCGAGCAATCCAGGACAGAGAAAATCTTCTGCATGGCTTTGATCCATTTGTCAGCTTTATCAGGATCATACGCTCCTCGAAAGCTGGGCGAATTTGCCTTTCTGAACTCAGTAAACTTAAGGTAGTCCAGGTCAACTCCTGGGCCATGTGGATTTCCTCCACAATTTGCCTCAGGTCGCCTGCCTAGCTGATCTATCATCTGGTGAGCTGCCGCGGCCTGCTCTCGCATCGTGTCCATAAGGTCAACAAGGTTTTCTTGGGTAGGTTTCGCTCATGGTCTGCCTCACCTTCTTGAAGCTATTAAGTTCTGAGCACACAAAACAAAAGTTATTGAGTTGATCAGGCTCAATACTAAGTTTGATGTGCTAGAAAATAATAGCTCACACAGTTAGGCACTTCATATGCATGCATTGCTATATATCAACTTCCAGGTGAGATTTAGTGATGCGGAACCCCGTGGATATAACGATCCAGAAACCCCAGGCACATACTTTGATAGAAGATAAGATGTAGAATAAAGACCCCCTACTAAACCCCCAAGAAACCTGTCCTTGGAAACGTAGATAACAGGGAAAAGATAGAGTAGAAATTGATTGAATATCGCAAGGAATTTACCTTAGAATGAATTCTCTCAATTTCTTGATGCAACAAGCAAAGCAAATCACTCACCTCACTTGCACACAAAGACACTGTTTTCTTGAAAGAAAACAAAACAGAATTTCAATTAATCAAAAACTGATAGATAATGTGTTCCTTGAGGTATTTATAACCTCTTACACTAGGTTAAACACTTAAACTAAGTCCAAGCCCAATAAGAAGTGTTCTAATGCTAAATAATATGAATTGGGCTGGATAAAACATAAAACATAAAATATGGGCTAAATAAAATAACTAAAAGTTTAGATGTCCTAAATACTTAAACTAACTAAACTAAACAAGACCAAAATAGGATAATGGCCCAACATGGCCAGTATAAGCTTCTAAGCCCAATTAGCAGCAAATAACAAGATCTTGGGTTGTCCATTAGTATGTGTTGGCATCTTCTTGGCCCATTCTTGACACATGTCTTCCACAATTGCTTTAGCCAAGTTCCCAAAGCTTTCCTTCAACATCTTTGCTCTTGCCCTTATGATAGGTCCCATGGGCATGCTGAAATTTCCATCTTGCCCTTTAGTGCTGGAACGTCCAATTTGTCCTCTGGAGCACGTATCATTCCCTCCCTCCTCAAAAAGATTCGTCCTCGAATCTACATCCATGTCAAAAGGAGAAAGGTCAGAAACATTAAAAGTAGCTGAAACATTGTACTCACCTGGTAGGTCAAACTTATATGCATTGTCATTGATCCTCTCTAGCACTTGAAATGGACCATCTCCCCTAGCATCAAGCTTGGATTTCCTTTGAGTAGGAAACCTCTCCTTTCTCAAATGAACCCAAACCCAATCACTAGGTTCAAACACAATTTGTTTACGGCCCTTATTCACTCTTTGGGCTGTCAACCTGCTTCTCTTCTCAATCATCTCATGTGCCTTCATGTGCATCTCTTTAACCCTTTCAGCCTTGCCTTCACCATCTAAACTAACAATATCACTCAAAGGCAAAGGCATTAAATCCAAAACAGTTAAAGGATTAAAACCATACACAAGCTCAAATGGAGAAAAGCCTGTAGAAGAATGTATAGTCCTATTGTAAGCAAACTCAATAAAAGGCAAACAATCTTCCCAAGTTTCCAAATTCTTACCAACAATTGCACGCAATAAAGTCCCTAAAGTTCTATTCACCACTTCAGTTTGACCATCAGTTTGTGGGTGACAAGTAGTAGAATAAAGCAATTTTGTTCCCAACTTACCCCACAACACTTTCCAAAAATGACTCAAAAACTTCACATCACGGTCAGAAACAATAGTTCTAGGGACACCATGCAAACGCACAACTTCTTTAAAGAACAAATCAGCAATATTTGTTGCATCATCAGTTTTATGGCATGCAATAAAGTGAGCCATTTTACTAAATCTGTCCACTACAACAAAAATGCTATCTCTACCCTTCCTAGTTCTAGGCAATCCAAGAACAAAATCCATGGATATGTCAATCCAAGGATGAGTAGGAATAGGTAAGGGCGTATACAAACCATGTGGCATAGACTTAGATTTAGCCTGTCTACATGCAATGCATCTAGCACAAATTCTCTCAACATCTTTTCGCATGTGAGGCCAATAAAAATGTTCAGACAACACATCCAAAGTCTTATGCACACCAAAATGACCCATCAATCCACCACAATGTGATTCCCTATCAAGCAATTCTCTAGTTGAGCAAATAGGCACACAAATTCTATTGCCACGAAACAGAAAACCTTCATGCCTATAGAACTTGTTAAATGCACCCTTTTCACATGCAGCATATATATTAGCAAAATCAGAGTCAGTTGCATACAAATCTTTCAAGTGCTCAAATCCTAACAACTTAGAAGAAAGTGTAGTGATTAAAGCATATCTCCTAGTAAAGCATCAGCAACTACATTCTCTTTTCCTTGCTTATAAGCAATCACATATGGAAAGGTCTCAATGAATTCTACCCATTTGGCATGTCTTTTGTTCAACTTACATTGACCTTTTAGGTGCTTTAAAGACTTATGATCAGTGTGAATCACGAACTCTTTGGGCAGCAAATAATGTTGCCAAACCTCCAAAGCTCGAACCAAGGCATGTAGCTCCTTGTCATAGGTAGAATACTTGAGTTGAGCTCCATTCAACATCTCACTGAAGAATGCAATGGGACGTTTTTCCTGCATCAAAATAGCACCTATACCAATCCCAGAAGCATCACATTCTACTTCAAAAGTCTTATCAAAATTAGGCAAAACAAGAATAGGAGCAGAACATAATTTTTCTTTCAAAGTGTTAAAAGCAAGTTCTTGTTCCTGTCCCCATTTAAACCCAACATCCTTTTTAACAATTTCAGTTAAAGGAGCAGCAATGGTAGAGAAATTTTTCACAAATCTCCTATAAAACCCAGCTAAACCATGAAAACTCCTTACCTCAGAAACACTCTTAGGCGTTGGCCATTCTTGAATAGCCTTCACCTTCTCCTCATCAACCTCAATACCATGTGCACTCACAACAAAACCAAGAAACATAACTTTATCAGTGCAAAATGTGCACTTCCTAAGGTTGGCATACAACTTCTCCTTCCTAAGAACTTCTAAAACAGCCTTAACATGCAATATGTGCTCATCTAAACAACTGCTATAAATTAAGATATCATCAAAATAAACAACCACAAACTTCCCCAAGAAATCCCTCAAAACATGGTTCATTAAGTGCATGAAAGTACTAGGTGCATTAGTTAACCCAAAAGGCATAACCAACCACTCATAAAGACCATATTTTGTTTTAAATGCAGTCTTCCATTCATCCCCTGGTTTCATTCTAATTTGGTGATACCCACTTTTCAAATCAATTTTAGTGAATATGCATGCACCATTTAACTCATCAAGCATGTCATCTAACCTAGGAATAGGATGGCGATACTTTACCATTATCTTGTTGACTGCACGGCAATCCACACACATCCTCCAAGTGCCATCTTTCTTTGGAGCCAACAAAACTGGAACAGCACATGGACTCATGCTTTCCCTCACATACCCTTTAGCCAGCAAATCATCCACTTGCATTTGAAGCTCCTTTGTCTCCTCAGGATTACTTCTATAGGTTGGTCTATTTGGAATACTAGCTCCAGGCACAAAATCAATTTGGTGCTCAATCCCTCTCAATGGTGGTAATCCAATTGGCACCTCACTAGGGAACACATCTTCAAACTCCTGCAACAAAGAAAGAAAACAACTAGGCAAATTTGGGTTAAGTTCAGTTTCATAGAGTAAAACCTCCTTAAACCGAATCATAATCAAAGCTCTCTTGCCTAACAAAGCACTTTTCAAATATCTCTCTTTTGCATAAAAACATTTCCTCTTACTCTCTTCATTTTTCTCACTCTTCTCTTTCTTTCCACTCTTTTCTTTCTTTGCATTTTTCTCACCTCTCTCTTTCTTTTCTTTGTTTTCTCTCACCATTAGGCCTTGTTCTTTATTCTTTTCTCTCATGGCCTCTTTTCTCTCTTTTTCTTTTTCCTCACTTCCCAAATTCCCCATACAAGTTTGTTGAAGCTTCATTTGATCAAGATACACCTCCTTGGGTGATAATGGTGCAAGAGTGATCTTGTGGCCATTATACTCAAAGGAATACCTATTCTTGTACCCATCATGTAGCACACGCCTATCAAATTGCCATGGTCTCCCCAACAACAAATGACTAGCCTGCATTGGTACTACATCACACATTACTTCATCACTATACTTCCCAATGGAGAATGCAACCACAACTTGTCTAGTAACTTTCACTTCCCCACTATTATTCAACCATTGCAACCTATATGGATTAGGATGCTTATCATGCTTCAATCCCAACTTCTCCACTAAGGTGGTACTAGCAACATTGGTGCAACTTCCACCATCAACAATCAAACTACACACCTTTCCACCAACCAAACATCTAGTGTGAAAGATGTTCTCTCTTTGCTCTAGGCTATCCTCCTTAACTTGCATATTCAAAGCACGTCTAGCAACAAGAGACTCACCATGCACAGCATATTCAATATTCTCATCATTATCAGAACAGTCCTCTAATGGTGGCATATCATCACTACCATCAGACTTACCATCATCATCAGATTCAGATACAACTTCACCTCCCCTAATGACCATTGTTCTCTTGTTTGGGCAATTAGATGCATAATGGCCCAAGCCGTGGCACTTGAAGCATTTAACATCTCTATGTCTAGAAGTAGTAGTAGAAGAAGATGAATTAGAAGTACCATTCTTCTTGGCTATGTCCAGTCCCTTCTCCTTGGGATTTGAGTACTTATTCTTCTTTGTGTCCTCATACTTAGACCATTTTGAACCCCACTTCGAGTTGGAATTTGAAAATGCCTTAGCTGCCCTTCTTTGATTTTGTTGTTTCTCCACCTTCATTGACATGCTAACCAAATCCTCCATCTCCACATAATGGTGTAATTCTACCACATCTGCAATCTCCTTGTTTAAACCACCTATAAACCGAGCCATAGTTACTTCCATGTCCTCCTCAATGTTGGCTTTAATCATGAGCATTTCCATCTCCTTGTGGTAATCTTCTACTGACTTAGAGCCTTGAATGAGCCTATGCAATTTTTGATGCACCTCCTTATAGTAGTGGGAAGGAACAAATCTCTTCTTCATTATCCTCTTCATCTCATCCCAAGTTTCTATAGGGTATTCCCCATTCCTCCTTCTGGACTTAACTAGCTCATCCCACCAAATTAGAGCGTAATCAGAAAATTCCACAGCAGCCAATCTGACCTTCTTCTCTTCAGAGTAATTATGACAAGCAAAAATCATCTCCACCTTTCTTTCCCACTCTAAATAAGCTTCAGCATCATTCCTACCCTTGAATGGTGGTATCTGCATCTTGATAGCATTAATGTTGCTATCCCAAGCTCTGTTTCTAGTTCTCCTATTTCTGGCTGAATCAACTTCATCAAACTCCTCCCCAGATAGCTCATGGTTGGAATCATGGTGACGTCGATTCCTTAGATCAACCCGTCTACTTCCTCTGGACATGCTTTGTGTCATCTCCTTTCTCCACTCATCCATCTCATCAAGTCTACTATTCAACTTCTGAAATTGACTAGTGAAAGCTTGGTACATGAGCTTCATGTCAGGTATCATACCAGGTTCCTCTTCATAATTTTCTTTTCCTTCCTTCCTTGAGTTGTTAGCCATTGAGCAACCTGCAAAATGTTAATAAAAGAAAAGGACCTCACAAGCACTCTCTCACGTGTTTGCACTCAAAATTGGGTGCACTCGTGTTTTCACTCAATTCTTGGCTTTTACCCTCTTTTGTGCTCACCACTCTTGCCTTTTACCACTCTTGATCACTTTAGAATGTTGCACTTTAGAAATTAAATGAAATCAAGCAAGGCAAATCCACAAGTAATATTACGATCAGAATTTGATGACAAGGACCAAGAGAAACTCAAGTTGAAGACTCGGAATGGATTACTTAATTTGCAAGGAAAAAAAAATGCAAAAGACACACAACTAAGGATTACTTAGACTCCAAGGAACTCAAGATAACACAAAATCTAGTGTAAATCAACCAAATCTGATGTAAATCAGATTTAAAAATCAAAATTTAAATTCTAAGGAAAGACAAGATATGTAATCTAATTTGAATTAAAACTGAATCTAAACACATTTTTTTTGAATTTGAAACAAAGGATAATGTAATCTGATGTGAATCAAAACTAAATCTGAGTATAATCCTTTCAATCTTTTCTAACTTCCCCTCCTTCTTCTCTTTTTTTTTTTTGTCCTTCTTTTTTTTTGGCTTTTTTTTTCATTTTTTTTTCTGCACCTTCTTTTTTTTTTTTTTTTCAAATTTGAACTAGCAACAAAGATTGAAAGCAAACAGGAGAAACACAAAGATGGAACAAAGATATGACCGCAACACAAAGGATAGACAAAAAAATAAGAATGCACACAGACAAAGAAAGAAGACAAAAGGTAAACGTAAAAGACAGATAAATAGGAATTTATCTAGACCTTGCTCTGATACCAAATGATGCGGAACCCCGTGGATATAACGATCCAGAAACCCCAGGCACACACTTTGATAGAAGATAAGATGTAGAATAAAGACCCTCCCTACTAAACCCCCAAGAAACCTGTCCTTAGAAACGTAGATAATAGGGAAAAGATAGAGTAGAAATTGATTGAATATCGCAAGGAATTTACCTTAGAATGAATTCTCTCAATTTCTTGATGCAACAAGCAAAGCAAATCACTCACCTCACTTGCACACAAAAACACTATTTTCTTGAAAGAAAACAAAACAGAATTTCAATTAATCAAAAATTGATAGATAATGTGTTCCTTGAGGTATTTATAACCTCTTACACTAGGTTAAACACTTAAACTAAGTCCAAGCCCAATAAGAAGTGTTCTAATGCTAAATAATATGAATTGGGCTGGATAAAACATAAAACATAAAATATGGGTTAAATAAAATAACTAAAAGTTTAGATGTCCTAAATACTTAAACTAACTAAACTAAATAAGACCAAAATAGGATAATGGCCCAACATGGCCAATATAAGCTTCTAAGCCCAATTAGCAGCAAATAACAAGATCTTGGGTTGTCCATTAGTATGTGTTGGCATCTTCTTGGCCCATTCTTGATACATGTCTTCCACAATTGCTTTAGCCAAGTTCCCAAAGCTTTCCTTCAGCATCTTTGCTCTTGCCCTTGTGATAGGTCCCACGGGCATGCTGAAATTCCCATCTTGCCCTTTAGTGCTGGAACGTCGAATTTGTCCTCCGGAGCACGTATCATTTAGTGCATGCTATCATCATTTAGAAATACAAAATATGCGCAAAGCATAGTCAGTCCAATCCTCAGGCCTTAGCTAGGACAAACTGCTCTGATATCAAAATGTAACACCGTACTAATTTAATATTATGCTTAAGTCATAGCATGAAATTAAGTAGATTGTGTTACCATGTTAATATTCTGCTTACCTTCTATAATTCGTATCCCATCTCATTTTTTTTTTCTTTTTTTTAAACAAATGAAATGGAGTGCTGCTACATAATGAGCATAATGAAATTTAACAAAATACCATAAAAGATAATGATAAGTAACATACCATCAACTGTATCCATGCATATATAGATCAGAAGCCAACGCTTCAGTTTATGTACAGAATTCAGAATAGGATACAAAAATAGGGCTGGTGTACCAAAAGATGTAAGGCTCGTGTCAGTCAAACGATCCTATAGGGTCCTCAGAGGACATTTCAAACCTACTGCTAAGCCTGCTGCTAAGTCTATGACCTAAAGCTTTGTGCTGTCAAAAAAAGGTCATGCTATACAACGTCTTTTGCTGCTGCCCTACTCCATCAAATAGTTGTTGGCCATGTTAGGCTCGGCTGGAGAGTAGTCTGCACTGGGTTCCGAGTAGGAGGATGGTGAATTGGTGGCCTCCGAAAGGTCGCTCTCGAAGTTGAGCAGGATTTCAAGTACCACTTGTGGGGGTGACTCTAGCACAGAGTCAGCAGGAGCTGCAAGCACTGCAGGTGCAGGAGGTGTTGGAGGTGGGTGTGCCATGTGCAGTAGGATGGCAACATATGGGGTAGCAGGGTTGAAAGCAGGATGAAATAGAGGGACGACAAAGTTCCTATTACTAAATAAGTAAAAACAGAAGTGGCAGGAACCGGCTATATACAGAAAATCTAGGACAGGATCGTGGTGAAGCTACAGATCCAGAATCTTAATAAAGAGAGTGGCCGTGGAGTCCATCGTCAGCGTCTGAGAATGATGCGGAAATGCAAAACGAGGTGAGAATTTGCAGAAATTCTCAGTAGGGTTCGCATATGGTGTTTAATTGATGTCACATTCATTCTCAATTGCCTTGAGTTTTGTTTAATTATAAAAACATGAGGTCCAACTTAATTATCCATATTTAATAAGTTTAAGAAAATGTCTAGCCCGAGGCAAGCTCCAGTTTTACTTATGAAAGCATAAGAAATAGAACAATTTAATAAATAGCGATACCCAGGACATTGAGCAGAATAAACCAATATGTAGCAGCAAATAAATATGGCAAACAACTATAAACATCTTGAAATAACTATTCCATGTCATCATGCATTCACGTAATTATGCAAACTCATTCTTGCAACTTTCTTCATAAACTTTTCCATTACTTTTCATCATTTTTCCATCACTTGATCCCTTAGGAGTTCTTGGCCATTTTAGACTCCTAGGTAATAGTCTACTTATCAGGATCGAGCTCATTCCTATATAAGAATGCCAGGTTTACTTTCCCCGACTTTCCCACCGATCTATTCCCCTTAACATTTTATCTGGGGCTGGCTCAAGTATCATGAAACTTTCATCATCACATATTCCTTAGGTTCATCATAACATAACATTCATAACTTTCTTGAAAATGCACATGTCTTAACATGTATATCATAACTCATGCATAGACTTTACTGAAATTTCGACGGCATAACGGAACATGTCCATTTCCCCATGAATAGTGCCAGTACATCAAAACACCAATCTTTCATAGAGATCATAATATTGCATTCATAATTCAACATTGAACTCATAGAAACATTAGCCTCATTAAGGTAGAGTTACTTCCTCAGGATAACCATTCAACCCAGTTTTTGTAAATCAAACCATAATTCCTATTTAACTCATTTGGACCTCAATTTTGGATATATTATAGTTTTATGTGTCTATTTTCTAATCTCTTTAGTTCCATCTAATTTTGATAACTATAACTCAAGTTATTTAGGTTTTATCCCGACCTGCCCAGTGACTAGCTAGAATCAAACAACTAAAAGTAAAAATCTACTAAAAATCGAAAACTAATTCAAATCATATAAAATTGGTCTCATATTAAAGGTAACAGGACAATATTTCATTTAAAAAATATTCATTCTATTTGACTTAGCAGAGCTTGAGTTATAAGCCCCGAGATTCGACCTTCCTAAACTGCCCTGCTTTTGCCCGGTTAGGATGTAAGGTAATTTCCTTGAATTACTGGGAGCATATGGAATTGTAACAAACTCAGAATTTTATTGTGGCATATTTTCCTATGTGTAAGATTTCTAACAAAATTAGATTCACTCAATTTGAAGTTGTATAGAGTGAGTTACGCTCTTCTCAAGTCATACTGCTCGGATGAAAGTCCTGGCTCCTAAGTCAAACTTCAAAAATTTATATCTCTCTCAATACTAATCCAATAACCTTATATGACATATGTATAGAAAGCCCTGAAAGTCTAGTTTCACAGAAAAATAGCGTCATCGAATTTAGTTGGCTGTAGGCAGAGCCGTACACTCCACCGTATGGACTGTTGAGGAACTTTGGTTTTCCAGCCCTTCGCACCTCCTTATTCTCACCCTTTTCTACTTCTTAATCAATCAGATTTTAAACATGCAAACAGCCAACAACCAGTCAAACATCAACATATTCAGTCACTAATCAATTAAGGAGTAAGAAAATAAAGCCAAGAATCAGTCACCTAAGATCAGGATATCAAGAACAATATTAAGCTTCTACCTCTTTGTGCGTTATTTTGCTAAGTGTTGGAGGTTGATTTTGAGAGGAGAAGAGAATGAGAAAAGGAAAATGAGACTGAAGTCGAGTAAGAAAGGAGCGTGTAAATCAACTTAATGAAGAAGGAAAAATCTGATTTAAACATAAAAAGGGTAGTTGGGATTGTGAATGTTAACTAGCTGAAATTCTTGTGGCTGATTTCTAGTCGTGCTTCCCTTCTTTTGTGGTTTAATGTGGCTTACTTATTCTCCACGCAAAAAGAAGGGATTCATTTGCATTCTGTATAAACTCGGAACTCGTAACTATTCTACGTAAAGTCAAAACTCGTGTTAGGAACATAAAGTCTGAGATCGTAAATCACAACCCACCATTTACTTTAAAATCGGCGGTCCAAGACGAGATCATGAGACATAAGCGACTTAAACTCGGAAGTCGGGGACGTTACACAAACTTGGAAGTTAGTATCAGGATATAAATCCTTAGGTATTGGAAATCAAAACGTATATAATCTCGGAAGTTGGTCACAAATTCAAATTTGAGTGTAAATGGAAATTAGAAGGCTCTTGAGTTAAGTTCGGATATCAGTAAATAGATAAACTTGGAAATCGAATCACGTCAATTTGGTTAGGACAATTTGGTTAGGACCTTGAAGGATAAGTCGGAATCGGAAAATGTACCCATTTTATTGGAAACGCGAAGATAAAGTCAGGAATGATGTCCATTGTACTTGAAACTCGAAGATTAGGTCAGAAATCAGGTAAATTGTGGTCGAACTCGGACATTAGCTCAAAGATCTGAACTCGGGTCCATTCTATTGGACATTAACCCTGAGATCGGAAATCGTGGAAATTTCACCTTTCATTTGAAACTCAAAGTCGGAAATCATGAGAATTGAAAATGAGGTCGGAAATCGTGAAAATTGTCTATTTTACTTGAATCTTAGAAAAGGTCGGAAGTCAGAACTCATGGAGGATGCTACGCAAAGAGAAAGCAATTCCTAAAGGATGAAGACTTGCTTTCAATCAATGGCCAAAAGAATTTAATGAACAAAGAGAAACCAATTCCTTAAGGATTAAGACTTGCTTCTGTAACATCCGATTTTCGAGTTCATCTTGCTGAATTCCCCACTTCATGTCCTGTCCGACTTCCAGTTTCATCTAAGTTTGATTGTTCCTAAATTCCGACTTCATAATGAGAGGCTTCCGAGTTCCAATATCCGACTTAATGTATTTGATTTCCGGTCTCATAATGTAGCTTCAAGTTTCAGATAAAGGTTCCCGAGTTTCAACCTCATACCTCATGCTTCAAATAGTGTACGTGCTTTCCGACCTCAGAAGTAATAGTTTAACACAATGGTACAAATACCAAACTCCGAGTTTAATGTAACGAGTTCCGACCTTAGTGTTGAACTCAATTGGGATGGACACGAGTTCGGATCCTTGAGCCGATTTCCAGGCACACGAGTTCCGATATCCGATTTTACATCCAGCATCGACATTCCCGAGTTCAAATAGGGAGTTCTGAGATTTTATGATTGTCAGCTACATGACTTCCGACCTCCGACCTTGATTCCAAGTCTCAAAATAAACGATTTCCTCAAGTCACAAACAAGAAAGGGACGATTTCCGACATCCGGCTTCAGCCCCAAGCTCAGGCAAAATGGCACAAGTTCCGACTTTAAGCTAATAGGGACGAGTTCCGATTTCAAGTAGACCGGAAGCGTGTCTCACTTTAGGGGCAACGTGGAGAGCAATTTGGCCACAAAAGTGAGAGACATGGCCAAATTACTACCACAAAATTCCAACCAATCAACACCACAACTTTCATGTATTTAAATCAGACTTTTCTCTTCATTTTGGTCTGATTTATGTTCCCCTTCCCAGCCTTCTTCTTCTTCCTTTTCTCTCTCAATCTACTCTCTCAAACCTCCAAGCTTTGTCAAGGCTTCCTTCAGCTCAAATTCAAATTCAGCAAGATCACACTCCAAAGAGGTAGGATTCAATCTCTAACCTTGATTTCTCTAAACTGAGGATGTATGAAAGATTACTCTTTATGATTATTTGATAATATATTGGATGTGTATGATTGGATTAATATGGGATTAATATGAAATCTTGAGTGTGAATTAGAATTAGAAGAAGAAAACTAAGAGAAATGGATGGATTAGGATGCTGTCTGGATGAAGAATTCCACAGCAGTCCGTACGACGGAGCATACGGATCCACCTACAATCGGTTAAATCCGATGAAACCATTTTTCAATGAAAGTAGAGATCCAGGGATTTCCATAGATATATCATATAAGGTTATTGGATTAGTATTGAGGGAGATATGAATTTTTGAAGTTTGACCTAGGATTCAAGATTTTTATCCGGACAGGGTGACCTGAGTAGAGTATAACTCACTCTATACAACTCCAAATTGAGTGAAACTAACTTTTTTAGAAAGCTTACACATAAGGGAACATCCCAATGTGAAATTCCGAGTTTGTTATGGTCTCAATTATTGCCAGTGATTCGAGGAAGTTGCCCTATGCCTAATCCAGGCCAAAACAGGGTAGTTCAGGAAGGTCGACTTTCAGGACATATAACTCGAGGTATACTTAAGCAAATGGAATGAAACTTATGGCAAATGAAAGATCGTCCTGTTAGCTTCAATATGAGACCAATTTTGCAAGATTTGAGCTTAGTTTCGATTTTTAATGAATTTATACTTCCAGGAGGGTAATTCGGGCTAATGACTGAACATGTTGAGCAAAAGTTGAATATCTTGAGTTATATAGATCAAAATGACATGGGACCAAAGAGGTTAAAAAGTAGACATATAGATCTATGATATATCCAAAATCCAAGTTTAAATGAGATGAATAGAAGTGAAGGAAGATTATACAAAATTCAGTCAAAACCGAGTAAGATTGGCAGAATGGCCAAGTTGATGGTTACCCAAGTGTCAATGGATACATAAGGTTTGAGTTGAGGATTGCCAGTTTTACATTGATATATATATGTTAGATTGAGTATAATGCTATGACTGAATTGTCTGTGAGAACTGGCACTATTCATGGGGAAGCGGATCTGATCCGTTATGCTGCCGAATTCACTCCAGAAATCTATGCAATTAGAAATATTTATATGCAAGAATGATATAAGTGTGATATGAGATATATGAGAATAAATCAAGAAGCAGTATGATATGAGTTATCAAGGATGAATTAAAGTATGAATGGGTATATAGAAACCCTATATTCAAGAATGATATAAGTATATTAAATGTGAATATAAAGATATGGGTCCCCTTGTGGGTAAGTCGGTGTGACGACGATCACGAGTTGAGCTTAGTAACTCACTCCAAGGCCAGGCTACCCAAGGGCAGTAAAGGTTAAAGAGTAAAGGCTTAAAGACTAAAGATTGAAGTACATGCATAGCACCCCACTCACATCAGACATGGCATCGACCCAGCGAGTATGAGTATAGGGGGTAGGATTTACATGAGGCATGGCATGACCCAGCTAGTGTAAGTACCGAATGAAGGTCCCATATTCCTAAAGAACGTGACATGGCGATCACGCTTCGATGGGGTATGACATGGCAATCATACTCTGGAATGTGGCATGTAAAGATATGATGATGAGTCTATATTCCTAAGGAACGTGACATGGCGATCACGCTTCGATGGGGTATGACATGGCGATCATACTCTGGAATGTGGCATGTAAAGACATGATGATGAGTCTATATTCCTAAGGAACATGACATGGCGATCACGCTCTGATGGGGTATGACATTGCGATCATACTCTGGAATGTGGCATGTAAAGACATGATGATGAGTCTATATTCCTAAGGAACATGACATGGCGATCACGCTCTGATGGGGTATGACATTGCGATCATACTCTGGAATATAGCACGAGGATCCCATATTCGTAAGGAATATGACATGGCGATCACGCTCTGATGGGGTATGACATGGCGATCATACTCTGGAATATGGTATGATGCTGCACTTAAGGATGGCGATACGTAACGCTCAAGTGTAGACAGATGCAAGCACCCTAGGGACGGCGATACATAACGCCTAGGTGTGCCGAATGAAAGAAAAGTAAATTTTATGTATGTGTATAAATTCAAGTACAAGTAAAGTTATGAGTAGAGGTTATGTTTCTAGGAAATTGATGTTATTATACTCTATTTATGTTCCAGTTATTATTCATAACATAATTCATGAATTGACAAGTGTATGAATAATATGTACTTTGCTTCGGATAATGTATCTTTCAAACTGTGGAATCAAATAGCTTACATAACATGTTCACTTTTTTATAATAAATCGAAGCAAACTGGAGATGACCATGATGACACTTTGTATGAAAATCAGAGAATCCTACTAAGAATTTTATAATTCTCACTCCTATTTCCATGTTGTCTCCAGATAATTTCAGAAGTTTTCGAAGACAGCTGAAGTTGCTGTCAGATGAGGTCCGCTCAAGTAACAGTAACATCTCCAGGGTGTGGTACTATGACTTAAGCATAGTACTGTGTTTGGGAGAGTGTTACATTTTGGTATCAGAGCAGTTCGATCCTCCCCGAACTTGAGGATTTGGACTGACTACGTTTCCAGTGCACTCTGGAATTCTTAGAAAATGTCATGTGACAAATCTTATCTATTTAGATAAGATATAGGGAACTAGATATGCATGACCGCCTAACTGCAATTGTTACTAGTTGCTATCACACTTAACTTATTATTGAGCCTGATCAACTCAATGCTTTGTTGTGTGCGACTAGGAACTAATGACTTTCAGGGGGCGCAGTAGGCCACGAACTGTACCCATTCCAGAAGATCCTACTAATTTTATGGATACAATGTGTGAGATGGCTCAGGCAATGCGGGAGCAGGCTGCTGCTGCTCATCAGATGATGGACCAGTTGGCTAGGCGGCCTGAGGCCAGCCATGGGGGAAATCCACATAACCAAGGAGCAAACCTGGACTATCTTAAATTTGCTGAGTTCAGGAAAGCAAATCCGCCTAGTTTCCGAGGACCTCTCGACCCAGATAAAGCCGAGGAATGGATCAAAGCAATGGAGAAGATTTTTTCTGTCTTGGCCTGCACTAATCAACAGAAAGTGGCCTTTGCCACTTATATGTTGGAAGCGGACGCTGAGTTTTGGTGGAATGGCGCGAAGAGACTATTGGGGGAACCCTAAGTTGGTATCACTTGGGACATATTCAAGGAGGCATTTTATCAGAAATATTTCCCTGCATCTGTACGAAATGCTAAGGAATTGGAATTCATGAGACTTCAACAAGGAAATATGAGTGTTTCAGAGTATATTGCTAAGTTCGAAGAACTTTGTAAATTTTCCACCATCTACCAGCGGAATCCAGATGAGGCGTGGAAGTGTGTCAAATTTGAAGGTGGATTAAGGGAAGATATCCTTGTAGCAATTGGCCCTATGGAGATCAGGGATTTTCCTACTTTGGTAAATAAGTGCAGACTTGTGGAAGACTATAATAAGAAATTGGAGATTGCCCAATCTGATATTTGTGGAAAAAGGCCAGCACTTGAAAACCAGAAACTCGAATATGCCTCACCACCAAAGAAGCAATTTCACGTTAGTGAATATGAGGGCAAGCAGCTACAAGAATCAGTGGTCAAACAATGATGTTCGAAGTGTGGGAAGAATCACGAAAATAAACCTTGCCTGGTTAAACGGTATGTGTGTTTCAGATGTGGCAAGCCAGGACATATGATTCGAGAATGCCCTGACCACTAACCACCGACTCCTAAACTGCAATGTTCGGGAAGGGTTTTCACTATAAATACGGAGGAGGCGACACCCTGAAAGAGCCATGGCGAGAATTAGGGATAAACCAGAATAAGGAATTGACTAATTTAGTTCTAGCCAATCCTATTATGCTAAGTGGTTTTACATCTACTATGTGTTTGTATGTGAACCTTACTTACGCTGTTATAATTATAACAAATTTTGAAGAAATTCGTCTAATTATACGTTATATCAGAGTAGAGGCGCGATTATTCACGGTGTGAAAATGAAGTAAAGTTACACGAATAACCTGAAAGCATCCTTTAAAGTAAGGGCAGGATATTTCCTATTAACTAGAAGGTTAGGGCGGCACATGAAGCAAGCTTGGTATTCCTTATCCGTTAAGGGTAAAGGAGGTATCGGAAGATCAGGTTACACCGGGACTCTATTAATCTTAGTCATTATAAGCACCATATGATGCGATTATTTTCAACATTAGTAAAGAGATGCAGTTATCTGGAGGAGAAATGCGAGATGTAAAGGTCCTCATTGGACATCATTATGAATGTTATCAGTGGGGGAAACTTGAGAAGGAGTGTATTCAAATTCAGGTAAGAATAACAAGGAGTCAGAGTGTGCAATGGATCCCGATGGGACGAGATAGCTGTGTTACAAGAGGCCATAACGAGCCAAGACCAAGATAAGCTTCTACACAAATAATAGGATATTACAAGAGAGAGAAAGAGGCAGTCTCGATTTTTGAGTGGCCTATTAATCAGTATAAAATTATGGTACAAGCAAGAGATTGTACTAGGTAACAAATTAGGTGGTCTTTTCACCAGTAAAAAGCGCAACCAACCTGATGCACCCTAAACAGTACTGGGGGATGCACCAATATGAAATTGAAAGATTTGGAAATATATCCCATATTGGTTTAAGTTACAATACAAGATCGAGGTAAGTCCGTTAAGTCTTCATACTCGAAGCTAGATTAGATACGCGCATAGTAGCGCTAACGTACCAAATCCCATTAGTACCCTATGGTTAAGCGTGCTTGGGCAAGAGTAATACTGATATGGGTGACCTTCTAGGAAGTCTCAGTGTTGTAACCCAACAAGGAGACAAGACTATTAATTCTTTCTCTCACATTGGGTAATCGCACCTGGGTACAAGATATTACGATAAATAGTAAAAAGGTTTAGTAATGAAGAGTGATATAGAATTTGACCACTAAGGCTGATATGCATTGTATGGAGGCTAACCACTAATGGGGACGATAACTTTGGGAACTGCAAGACTTCTTAAGTTAGCATTAAAAGATTCAGGGAAATAGATAACATCACATCAAATGAGGAACCCCTGTGTTATTAAGATAAACAGGATAGGCAAGGTAGGATCCTTGCAAATCAATATGGAAGCAAAGCTGCTATTTCCTCTTTCCCCCATCTAGTTGATCCTGTTTGAGGAAATAAACTCATGAGGAGCATTGAGAGTTTTTGTAGAAAAGACAATCTGAGACCTTTCTAACGCGCATTGAGACACGCAATAAAGCTTATAAAGAAGAAGAAATTCTAAGACGAAGCTCCTAGCTATAATTCCAAAGAGGAACTTTTTGAAACCTCATAAGGGTCGTGCATCTGAACTAGTGGTGTAGTTGATCGAGAATGCCGAGAATAATTGGATTCTACTTATGACCTTTGGTATCCGATAATTTAAGTTGAGCCACAACTTTAAGAAGAATTCATAAGGAAATTCCTCAGCATAATCTCAGACTTGTTAATCATATGTTAACTGTAGTAGAGCAAGGAAGCGTGCCCTATTCGGGAGCTAGTAGATAGAAGTAAGCAACCATGCTAAATAACATGATTAGAAAGTTATTGCGAAGGATAATATAAGTCAAAGTCACCATTCAAGATCCAACGAAGAGTGTGATCCTACAAGTGGGATTTACCAGAAAAAGCTTCTACATATGATCAAGGGTGATCACGTAAGTAGGAATTCTTAAATTGATGAAACCAGCTTCCCAGCACCAAATATAGCTACTATGACTACCACATATCAAAGTTAACTAGTGATAACAGATTTCTCCTCAACCGTTCTTAGCCACGGAATTTTGAGGAAAAAAATTCTTTTTAAGGAGGGTAGTAATGTAACATCCGATTTTCGAGTTCGTCTTGCTGAATTCCCCACTTCATGTCCTGTCCGACTTCCAGTTTCGTGTAAGTTTGATTGTTCCTGATTTCCAACTTCATAATGAGAGGCTTCCGAGTTCCAATATCCGACTTAATGTATCTGATTTCCGGTCTCATAATGTAGCTTCAAGTTTCAGATAAAGGTTCCCAAGTTCTGACCTCATACCTCATGCTTCAAATAGTGTACGTGCTTTCCGACCTCAAAAGTAATAGTTTAACACAATGGTACAAATACCGAACTCCGAGTTTAGTGTAACAAGTTCCGACCTTAGTGTTGAACTCAATTGGGATGGACACGAGTTCGGATCCTTGAGCCGATTTCCAGGCACACGAGTTCCGGTATCCGATTTTACATCCAGCATCGACATTCCCGAGTTCAAATAGGGAGTTCCGAGATTTTATGATTGTCAGCTGCATGACTTCCGATCTCCGACCTTGATTCCAAGTCTCAAAATAAACGATTTCCTCAAGTCACAAACAAGAAAGGGACGATTTCCGACATCCGGCTTCAGCCCCAAGCTCAGGCAAAATGGCACAAGTTCCGACTTTAAGCTAATAGGGACGAGTTCCGATTTCAAGTAGACCGGAAGCGTGTCTCACTTTAGGGGCAACGTGGAGAGCAATTTGGCCACAAAAGTGAGAGACATGGCCGAATTACTACCACAAAATTCCAACCAATCAACACCACAACTTTCATGTATTTAAATCAGACTCTTCTCTTCATTTTGGTCTGATTTATGTTCCCCTTCCCAGCCTTCTTCTTCTTCCTTTTCTCTCTCAATCTACTCTCTCAAACCTCCAAGCTTTGTCAAGGCTTCCTTCAGCTCAAATTCAAATTCAGCAAGATCACACTCCAAAGAGGTAGGATTCAATCTCTAACCTTGATTTCTCTAAACTGAGGATGTATGAAAGATTACTCTTTATGATTATTTGATAATATATTGGATGTGTATGATTGGATTAATATGGGATTAATATGAAATCTTGAGTGTGAATTAGAATTAGAAGAAGAAAACTAAGAGAAATGGATGGATTAGGATGCTGTCTAGATGAAGAATTCCATGGCAGTCCGTACGACGGAGTCTTCGGCTCTGCCTACAATCGGTTAAATCCAATGAAACCATTTTTCAATGAAAGTAGACATCCAGGGATTTCCATAGATATATCATATAAGGTTATTGGATTAGTATTGAGGGAGATATGAATTTTTGAAGTTTGCCCTAGGGTTTAGGATTTTTATCCCGACAGGGTGACCTGAGTAGAGTATAACTCACCCTATACAACTCCAAATTGAGTGAAACTAACTTTTTTAGAAAGCTTACACATAGAGGAACATCCCAATGTGAAATTCTGAGTTTGTTATGGTCCCAATTGTTCCCAGTGATTCGAGGAAGTTGCCCTATGCCCAATCCAGGCCAAAACAGGGTAGTTCAGGAAGGTCGAATTTCAGGACATATAACTCGAGGTATACTTAAGCAAATGGAATGAAGCTTGTGGAAAATGAAAGGTCGTCCTGTTAGCTTTAATATGAGACCAATTTTGCATGATTTGAGCTTTGATTTTTAATGAATTTATACTTCCAGGAGGGTAATTCGAGCTAATGACTGAACAGGTTGAGCAAAAGTTGAATATCTTGAGTTATATAGATCAAAATGACATGGGACCAAAGAGGTTAGAAAGTAGACATATAGATCTATGATATATCCAAAATCCAAGTTTAAATGAGATGAATAGAAGTGAAGGCAGATTATACAAAATTCGGGCAGAACTGAGTAAGATTGGCAGAATGGCCAAGTTAATGGTTACACAAGTGTCAATGGATACATAAGGTTTGAGTTGAGGATTGCCAGTTTTACATTGATATATATATGTTAGATTGAGTATAATGCTATGACTGAATTGTCTGTGAGAACTAGCACTATTCATGGGGAAGCGGATCTGATCCGTTATGTTGCCGAATTCACGACAAAAATCTATGCAATTAGAAATATTTATATGCAAGAATGATATAAGTGTGATATGAGATATATGAGAATAAATCAAGAAGCAGTATGATATGAGTTATCAAGGATGAATTAAAGTATGAATGGGTATATAGAAACCCTATATTCAAGAATGATATAAGTATATTAAATGTGAATATAAAGATATGGGTCCCCTTGTGGGTAAGTCGGTGTGACGACGATCACGAGTTGAGCTCAGTAGCTCACTCCATGGCCAGGCTACCCAAGGGCAGTAAAGGTTAAATAGTAAAGGCTTAAAGACTAAAGATTGAAGTACATGCATAGCACCCCACTCACATCAAACATGGCATCGACCTAACTAGTGTGAGTATAGGGGGTAGAACTTACATGAGGTATGGCATGACCCAGCTAGTGTAAGTACCGAATAAAGGTCCCATATTCCTAAGGAACGTGACATGGCGATCACGCTTCGATGGGGTAAAAGGACAAAAGACAAACCAATTCCTATAGGATTAAGACTTGCGTCCAATTAATGGCCAAAAAAACTTAAAGAACAATGAGAAACAAATTCTTTAAGGTTTAAGACTTGCTTCCAATCGATGGCCAAAAGAACTTAAAGAATAAAGAGAAACCAATTCATTACGGATTAAGACTTGCTTCCATTGAAGGGCCAAAAGAGCTTAAAGAACAAAGTAAATCCAATTCAATACGGATTAAGTCTTGCTTCCGATCAATGGCTAAAATAACTTAAAGGACAAAGACAAAGCAATTCTCAAAGGATTAAGACTTGCTTCCATTCAATGGCCAAAAGAACTCAAGAAACAAAAAGAAAGCAATTCATAACGGATTATGACTCGCTTCCATTCAATGGCCAAAAGAACTTAAAGAACAAAGTGAAACCAATTCAATACAAATTAAGTCTTGCTTCCAATCAAAGGCTAAAAGAACTTAAAGGACAAAGACAAACCAATTCTCAAAGGATAAAGACTTGCTTCCAATCAATGGCCAAAAGAACTTAAAGGAAAACAGAAACCAATTCTTAAAGGATTAAGACTTGTAACACCCTACTAATTTTATGTTATGCTTAAGTCATAGCATGAAACTAGTCGGGTTGTGTTACCGTGTTGATACTTTACTTACCTTTCTTGTCTTTAAGTTCTCCTTAACTAAATCTCTCTATTAATGAGCAGCGTCTTGTTATATTACAAACAAAATAAGCGAAATATCAACAAATGAACCGAATAGACTATCATCAAATAAGTATGGTACAATAAGGTCCTTTGCATGTGTAAACATATGTATATATATATATATCAGAAAGCCATTTGTTTTTAGTTTATGTACAAAGGTTCAAAGTAAAACACATACATGGGCTAGTGTATCAAAAGACCATCTGCCCTCATACATCGGCCTACCACATGGTCCTCATAGGACATTTCATAATCTCACTAATTCTCACAGTCAAACCCATGACCCAAAGCTACATCTTTGTCCAAGAGGGTCATCTTTGTACAACATCCCTGCCGCTAAACTACTCAGGTAGGTAGCCGTTAGCCATGCCAGGCTCGGGAGTATAGTCGCTAGGTCAGGAGGAAGAGGCTGACGAGGCACCGTGGCCTCGAAAGGGTCACTCTCGGAACTTCGAGGGGCGTTGGGGGCTGCTGTGGTGGTGACTTCGGGAGGCGGTCGTGGTCTTTGAGTGCGGGAGGAAGCGAGGATGCGGGTGCGCCATATGTAGAGGGATGGCAATATAAGGGGTAGAGTCGAATAGGGGATGGTGCAAAGGAACATCAAAGTTCTGTCGCTAAATAAGTACAACGAAAGTTACCTGAACCGACTATGTGCAGAGAGTCAACTCCAGGTCATGGTGGGCGGAAGTCAGGGATCTCAATAAAGGGTTGTGGAGTCCATCCTTTGAATCTGAGAATGATCACGGAATACACAAGGCGGGGTGAGAATTTCAGGAAAATTCGGTAGGGTTGATTAGGGTGACATCACATACATTCTCGATTACCTGGGTTTTACTTAATTATTAAAATCGTGTTCAAACTAAAGTCCATTTTCATGAGTTTAAAAACATGTGCGAATTAGGTAAGGTTCAATTTTACTTTAATTGGCATAAGAAGCGAAATAAGTACTAATACTGAGTACGAAGGATAAATGGAATAAATCAATGAATAGCGATGCGATTTATAGCAATTGTAAACATCTGATGCAACTATTCCATGGATTTATGCATTCATGTAATCATGTAAACTCATTCTTGAACTTTCTTTCATAAACTCTTTCATTACTTTCTATGTTTTCCATCTCTCTTGGATTACAGGAGTTCTTGGCCATTTAGACTCTGGGTAATAGATGCCGCTATCGGGATCGAGCTCGTTCCTATACAGAAATGCCGGTTTACTTTCCCCGGCCTTTCCACCGATCTATTCCCATTTTCTTTCTATCCGGGGCTGGCCCAAGTAGTATGGAACTTGCATAATGTCATGCTTCTTTGCGCCACGTTCTTAGCTTTCTTAGGAATGTATATACATTCGTATGTAATTCATAACTTGTTCATGGGTTCTACGAACTTGACAGCATAGCAGGCGTGTGCTTCCCCATGAATAGTGCCAGCCAATCAATACATCAATATATCACAAGAAGCACAAATTCACATGTATACTCCAACATGAAACTCCAATTCATATCAAATTCATTAAGACAGAAATTCTGCCTCAGCATATACAACAACCCGGTTCTTGTAATTCATGCCACAATTTCATTTTAGCTCATTTGGACCTCAAATTTGAGTATGTTACAGGGTTGTGTGTCTATTTTCTAACCTCTTTGGTCCCATCTAATTTCGGTATCTATAACTCAAGATATCTAAACTTTATCTCGGCCTGCCCATTAGCTGGCCAGAATCAGGCACAACAAAAGTAGAAATTTACCAAAAATCGAAAACTCACTCAAATCAGACGAAGTTGGTCTCGTATTAAAGCTAACAGGACAAACTTTCATATACAAAAGTCCCATTTCATTTGCCTTAGTAGGGCTCAGTTACAAGCCCGAAACTTAGCCTTCCTGAACTGTCCTGTGTTGGCCTGGTTTGGACATAGGAGTAACTTCTTCAAATCACTGGGAATAACTGAGTGGATAACAAACTCAGGATTTCTCTGGATGTTGTTCTCCTATGTGTGTAAGCTTTCCAACAAAGTTGGTTTCACTCAGTTTCATGTAGTATAGGTCGAGTTCTACCTAAATAACCCAATCTGCCCAGAGCCTAGAGTTAAAACCTAGGTCGAGATTCAGAAATTCATATCTTCCTCAATTCTGACCCAAAACCCTTATATGATATGTCTATGGAAAGCCCTAGATGTCTAGTTTCATTTAAAAATAGGTTCATCGAATTTGACCGATCGTAGGCGGCGCCATGCGCTCCGCCATATGGTTTGCCGTGGACTCTCCACCAAGACAGCACCTCCACCATTTAATCCTCTTGGTTTCTTCTTCTAATTCTACTTCTAACTCAAAATCTTCTATTAATCCAAGCATAATTATTCAATTCACACATCAATTAAGGTGAAACTAATTCAGTCCAGCCAGCCAAGTGCATGGATTTGATGCAAGAAATTTAAAACCCCTACCTTTGCTTTAAGTGTTTTGGTCTTGAGCTCTTGAAATTTGGATAAACAAGGCTGGAACTTTGCTTAAGTCTTGGATGTGTGAGCAAGAGAAAAGAGAGCTGATGGAGAAGAGGAAAAAACAGCGTGAATAATGGTCTGATTCAAAGGAGGATAGTGTGTTATATAGGCATGAGTGGGAGTTAACTTGGAAGATTGTGATTGGTTTTGCCCTCTTTGTGTGGTAGAATCACTTTCTCCCACGTCGCTCAAGTGAGTGGGAGTTTCTAGCATATTCTGGAAACAAAATCGAACTTCGTACTCTACATAAAGTCGTACCTCGTGAACTTCTGTATATGAAGTCGGAACTCAGAAAACATCAGTCTAATTGGAAGCGTAAAGTAGAGCCTGGTGAGAAGCCAAGCACTTAAGGTGAGAGCTCGTAAATCATGAACTTTCTATCCAGGAACTGAAAAGATATAGAAGTGAGAGCTTCAATATTGAACTCAAGATCGGATCTATTACCCGTTGTGAATCATAATGTCGAATTCGGAATACTTTCAGTTCATCTGAGCCTTAGAGGCAAGTCGAATCGAACATTTTACTCTTTGATCGATAAGATCGGATCGTAAAGAATCTTTGAAGTCGACAGCGAACTCGTAAGTTGGAAGCATCGATCCTCTCATTTCATCTCGCGAAATTGGAAGTCGAATTCATACTGAGAAGGTCAAAATTTATCACGCTTACAAGGTGAAATCGTCGACTCCATCCATTAAATCGGAGAGCGTAAGCTGCATGCCTTAGGTCGGAAATCGGAAGAAGTCCCTTGCAAGCCTTGAAACGAAGTCGGAAGTCGAAGCTAGTGTTGAGGTCGGAGGCCAAGTGTAAGGAAACTCGGAAATCGGAAATGTCATCAATAATGGGGATCGGAAGTCGGAATTCGCGGATGTTACAAGACTTGTTTCCAATAAAGTGCCAAAAGAACTTAATGAAAAAGAGAAACTAATTCCTTAAGGATTAAGACTTGCTTCCAATCAATTGCCAAAAGAACTTAAAGAACAAAGAGAAACCAAATCCTTACGGACTAAGTCTTGCTTCCAATCAATGACCAAAAGAAATTAAAGGGCAAAGAAAAACTAATTCCTAAAGGATTAAGGCATGGTTCTAATCAATGCCCAAAAGAACTTAAAGGACAAAGACAAACCAACTCCTAAGGGATTAACACTTGCTTCCAATTAAAAGCCAAAAGAATTTAAAGAACAAAAGGAAACCAATTCCTTGAGGATTAATACTTGCTTGCAATCAATGGCCAAAAAACTTAAAGAACAAATTGAAACGAATTCATTACGGATTAAGTCTTCTTCCTATCAACGGCCAAAAGAACTTAAATGACAAAGACAAACCAATTCTTAAAGGATTAAGACTTGCTTCCAATCAATGGCCAAAAGAACTTAAAGGACAAAGACAAAACGATTCTTAATGGATTAAGACTTGCTTCCAATCAATGGCCAAAAGAACTTAAGGAACAAAGAGAAACAAATTCCTTAAGGATTAAAACTTGCTTCCAATCAATAGCCAAAAGAACTTAAAGAATAAAGACAAACCAATTCCTTGAGAATTAAGACTTGCTTGCAATCAATGGTCAAAAGAACTTAAAAAACAAAGTGAAACCAATTCATTACGGATTAAGTGTTGCTTCCAATCAATCACCAAAAGAACTAAAACGACAAAGACAAAGCAATTTCTAAAGGACTAAGAGTTGCTTCTAATCTATGGCCAAAAGAACTTAAAGATCAAAGATAAACCAATTCATTACAAATTAAGCCTTGCTTCCGATCAATGGTGAAAGGAACATAAAGAACAAAGAGAAACCAATTCCTGAAGGTTTATGACTTGCTTCGAATCAGCGACCAAAAGAACTTGAAGGACAAAGAGAAACCTATTCCTAAAGGAAAAAGACTTGCCTCTAATCAGTGGCCAAAAGAACTTAAAAAAACAAAGGGAATCCAATTCCTTAAGGATTAAGACTTGCTTCCAATCAATTACCAAAAGAACCTAAAGGACAAAGACAAATAAATTCCTAAAGGATTAAAACTTGCTTCCAATCAATGAGCAAAAGAACTTAAAGAACAAAGAGAAACCAATTGCTTAGGAATTAAGACTTGCTTCCAATCAATGGCTAAAAGAACATAAAGGATAAAGAGAAAGCAATTCCTAATGGATTAAGACTTGCTTTCAATCAATGGCCGAAAGAACTTAGTGAACAAAAGGAAACCAATTCCTTAAGGATTAAGACTTGCTTCCAATTAATGACCAAAATACCATAAAGGATAAAGACAAACTAATTCCTAAAAGATTAAAACTTGCTTCCAATTAATCGCCAGAGGATCTTAAAGGACTAAGAGAAAGCAATCTATTAAGGATTATGATAAGTGCATTTTATTCACTTGGAAAGCAATCTATGCTTGTTCGTAGCTTTAATATTGTAAATATAGTGCTTTTATTTTACTATTTGTGTTTTGTAGGAAAATAAAGCTTAAGGATGATTTTTGAGCTGAACAAGAGTAAATTGACTAAATTAGAGCTAATTCAGGAAAATGCTAAGAATTGAGTACTGGATAGCATGAGCAGCATGGCTTTCCAAGAGCATAACTTTTTCATCTGAAGTCAAAATGACATGATTCTACTTGAAAATGAACATAGACATCTAGAGCTTTAATTTGGCACCAAGATAACTTAAAAAGTCCAACGGACCAGAAAGATTGAAGCTGCCAAAAATGGGCCTGATGCTATTCCATCATTGCATTCAATGCAGTTTTGCTCAAATCAATTCTCCCTTGATATAGCACCAAATGGGATGATTCCGAGCCAAAAATGAAGCCCAAGATGTTAGCTTTCCAATGGTGTTGAATTACTCTCATCTAAGCCCATTTGGTCAATGAAATTTACGTGTGAAGCACAGCTGCCAAAAAAAATTGACATTATCAATTTTAAGTAATGAATGGTGGGCCAATTGAGTTCAATTCATTTGTGGGTTTTCATTGTCTAATTATAGGTTGTTAAAAACATAATTATTCGAATTATTTCTGATAATCACCAATGCTTTGTGAGAATGTAACCTATGAAGCTAGTTTAATATGGTGTTACACTTGGAGTAGTTACAATTTGGATGGCTGAGATTACATTTTAACAAGAGACTAGTAGCCACAAGGGAGGAGAGTAACAAATGAGCATTTTTTTTCTCTTCTTAGAGAGAGAAATTTTCGTGGAGAGAGAAAGAGGTTTTAGCCACTCATCATTAGAAGCCATAGTTACAATATTGGAGTTGAAGAAGTGACAGTTGCATCAACCTTGTTGCTGCAGACATCACATTTTGCTGCTCTTTAGGGATGTAATTAAGGACAAGAAAAAGAACAAATAGGTGCTAAAGATTAGAGTTTTGGCAACTTTGCTTTCACCCTTTAGTCTGCACATGTTTTTCTTTCTTTCTTAACTCATGTCATGTATTCTTCAATTTGTGATATGGTTTTCTTTAGAATGTTGGGCTAAGTTATTTTTATGGTTATGGGTGAACTTTGAACCCTAAATTATTATGTAATTAAATTGATTTTCAAACCTCTATTTTTTTGAGAGTTGATTATATTCTCCTACTCACTTCATTATTTATGGTAATAATGTGACATGTTTGGATTGGCCACCCTTATATTTCATGTTATGGCTGATTGCTAGATTTAGGATTATGATATTCATTATCCTTTATCCATATGTAGTAACTTGTGCGCAAACTTAATGGTCAAGTTTTGATTGTATGCAAGGGAGAATATAACCTAAGTCACTTAGTCCTATGTTAAAGACCAAAACTTAGATCAAGTTGTCCTTCTAGTTGCAATTGTTAATTGAACTTAGTGGATGTTTCCTATGTCAATTAGTGATTAGAATAGGTTAATGGATGTTCCTTAATCTATTTAAAAGAAGGTAGGTAATAGAATATTTCAGTGCTTTAAGATTGGTAACTATAAAAGGAGAATTGGAGGTTGAAATTGAGAACTAATTGCATGATATAATTGGTAGGGAAAAGGGATCCCATAACTAGTTTTTAATTGATTTCAACAAAACAACATCATATGCTCTTGTTTATTTTTTTTATTTTTGTGTAATTTTTTTATATAATTTTGTTTGATTTATAGAACCGACAAAACCCCCCCCCATTTTGTGTTACTTTGTCCTTTTAGAGTTTATTAGAATCAGAATCTAAAATAAGTTAAATAATTAAATTAATTCAATTCCTTGTGGATCGACCCTTTGCTCATTACTAAACTAATTTTTCCTAAACCAAGCAAAGGTTTTTAATTTGTAGTTTAACGACATATCAAATTTTGGCGATATTGATTGGGAATTGATATTTATTGGATTGTTTTGTTCATGTAGGTTCTGTTCTATTTTGTTGATGATCTTTAGTATTTTTAAGTTCTAGTTTAGTCTTGTTTGTTTTTGTATTTTCTTTGTTTCGTTAAGTTTTGCTTAGATTGTTCTTAAATTTGTATTTGTCTAATCATTTTGTTGGAGTTTTGCTTTCTTGGTGTTTTTTAGGTGCATGTTAGAGAACAATTTCTATATTGAGAGAAACAGAAGACTCAACAATTTCTTTGAAGCTAGAAGACACATTTTTGTACCAATACCACAACCATCACTACATTCTCCATCCTTATCAACTTTAGGCTTTTCACCATTCCAAATTGAATAAGCCATCAACACTGCCCTTTCAAGTTCAACATCTGAATTTTCAAAAGAAGAAGAAGTGATAGCTAGAAATCAAACCTTGAGGGAGCTTGCTGCTCCTAATCTTGATTAATAACCCTCGTGCATAGAATTTCCAGTCATTGAAGGTGGATTTGAGTTGAAGTCTGGTATGATCAATTTACTTCCAATGTTTAATGGTCTTGCAGGAGAAAACCCAAACAAACACCTTAAGGAATTTCAAGTTGTTTGCTTTAGCATGAGATCTTCAAATATCTCACAAGAACAAGTGAAGCTGAGAGCATTTCCATTCTCTTTAGATGGTGCTGCAAAAGATTGGCTCTACTACTTACCTCCCAGCTCAATTTGCTCTTGGGTTGAACTGAAAAGAAGCTTCCTTGAAAGATATTTCCCTACATCTAAGGTTGCCAACATAAGGAAGAAAATCTGCGATATTAGATTGATGAATGGGGAAACATTACATGAATATTAAGAGAGGTTTAAACATCTCTATGCTAGTTGTCTTAATCATCAAATTAGTGAGCAACTGCTTATTCAATATTTTTATGAGGGACTCATGCCAATGGATAGGAGTATGATTGATGCAGCTAATGGCAGTGCTTTGATGAACAAGACTCCTCAAGAAGCAAAAGATTTGATTACCAACATGACAGCCAATACTCAACAATTTGGCACTAGACAAGATATGAGGAGGGTTAATGAAGTGTCATCATCTCCCTTGGAGCAAAAAATTTCTACCAACACTCAACATATTTCAAATTTGGCAACCTTAATGCAACAACTCATGGTTGGTAATGTGTAGCAAGTGAAGGCTTGTGGAATTCATTCGAATTTTGGACATCCTATTGATATGTGCCCCATACTTCAAGAGCAAGATTGCAATGCAATTAGAGGATTTCAAGGGCAGCCACAACGCCCTCAATATGGAGTTCAGAATAATCAACAGGGTTTTAGTTCTGGAGGAAGTCAACAACCTCATGCAATATTTAACAAACCACATGATTTTTTTCAAAAACCAGCACATTCCCAACAAAGACCTCAAGAGCAACAAGGTTCTAATGATGAAATGAAGGAGATAATGAAGACTTTTGCTTCAAATATAGTCCAATTGCAACAAATTGTTTCTGAAATGCAGTTTGGCATGAAGAACATGGAGAATCAGATTGGACAACTTGCAACATCTTTAAGCAATTTGGAGGCTAAAATGTCAAACAAAATTCCTTCTCTAACTATAGTGAATCCTAATGTTCAGAATGCTAGTGCCATCACTTTGAGGAGTAGAAAAGAGCTTACAAATCTAGCACCCAAAATATTGAGGAATGATGAAGAATAGGAAGTGGTGGTTATCAATGAAACTCATAATTCCACCCAATCTCCAAGGAAGCATACATCTCCAACACTTGACACTTATGTGCATCCTCCACCCTTTCTGCAAAGGCTTGCAAAGTCCAAAAAAGAGGAACAAGAAAAGGAGATTTTGGATACTTTCAAGAAGGTATAGATCAATATTCCATTGCTTGAGGCTATTAAGCAAGTTCCCAGGTATGCCAAATTTTTGAAGGATTTGTGCACAAACAAGAGAAAGTTAAAAGGTAATGAAAAGGTTTGCATGGGAGAATAGGTTTCTGCTATTTTTCAAAAGAAATTTCCTCCAAAGTGTAAAGATCTTGGTTCATTTACAATTCCTTGCATCATTAGTGATAAAATTTTTGAGAGATACATGTTAGATCTAGGTGCTTCTATTAGTGTAATTCCTTTTACTATTTACAAATCTTTGAATCTTAGTCTATTAGAAGAAACTGGCATCATAATTCAATTAGCCGACAGATCTCATGCATATCCTAAAGGAGTTGTTAAAGATGTTCTAGTGAAAGTGAATGAACTTGTTTTTCCCACTGATTTTTATGTTCTAGATATGGAGGATAAGGGTGCACTTAACCCTACTCCTATTTTGCTTGGGAGACCATTTTTAATGACTGATAGAACTAAGATTGATGTGTATGAAGGAACTCTTTCTACGAAATTTGATTGACATGTCATTAAATTTAGTTTGTTTGATACAATGAAATACCCTTGTGATTCATTTTCTTTATGTTCCATTGAAGTTGTTGATGCAATTGACTTAGTAGTGCAGCAAGTGTTTGAATTAGGGAAGGAAGATAGCTTGGAAGTAGCTCTTATCAATAATCTTGAGTTAAAGAAGCTTAATGAGCCAAAGTGGGAGCTAGAATTGCAAGATGACATCACTGAAGAGGTTGCCGCCTTGGAAGCCATGTCTCCTATTCTTCTACACATGGTGTCTTAACTTGAGCTTCCTACACTTAAAGAAAAGCTTTCCCCATCCATTGTTAAGGCACCTGAACTTGAATTTATGCCTTTACCAAGTCATCTCAAATATGCATTCTTGGGAGAGAAAGAAACACTTCTGATGATCATTGCTAACAATCTGACACCATCCCAAGAAGAAAGGCTTATTAGAGTCCTTTGAGACCACAAGATAGCCATTGCATGGTCAATTGCGGATATCAAGGGAATTAGCCCTTCTGTGTGTATGCATAGGATCTTAATTGAAGATGGAGCAAAGCCAAGTAGAGAACCTCAAAGAAGACTTAATCCTAACATGATGGAGGTTGTGAAAATGGAAATTCAGAAACTAGTTTATGCTGGTATCATCTATGCCATCTCTAGTTCAAAATGGGTGAGCCCTCTGTAAGTGGTTCCCAAGAAATCTGGCATCACAGTGATTAAGAATGAAGACAATGAGTTGGTTCCAACAAGCGTGCAAACTAGTTAGAGAATGTGTATTGATTATAGGAAGCTAAATTCAGCCATAAGGAAGGATCATTTTCCTCTTCCTTTCATGGATCAAATGCTGGAAAGATTAGCTAGACACTCTCACTTCTGCTTCCTTGATGGTTATTCAGGATACAACCAAATTGTGATTGCTCTACAAGATCAAGAAAAGACCATATTCACTTGTCCTTATGGTGTCTATGCTTATAGAAGAATGCCCTTTGGTTTATGTAATGCCCCTTCTACTTTTCAAAAGTGCATGGTAAGTATCTTTTCTGATTACATTGAAAGCATTATTGAGGTATTTATGGATGATTTTGCTGTTTATGGTAATTCTTTTGATAGATGCCTTGATAATTTGTCTCTTATTTTGGAAAGATGCTTAGAAACAAATCTTGTTTTAAATTGGGAAAAATGCCATTTTATGGTTGATCAAGGAATTGTTTTGGGACACGTGATTTCAGCTAAAGGAATTGAGGTAGATCAACCTAAAGTAGACCTTGTTAAATCCTTACCATACCTCACTTTGGTGAGGGAGGTTCGTTCCTTTCTTGGACACGCAGGTTTCTACAGAAGATTTATCAAGGATTTCTCAAAGATTGCTAATCCTCCCTGCAAGTTGCTACAAAAGAAGTGGTGTTTGATTTCAGTGAAGAGTACAAAATGGCATTCAACAAGCTTAAAGAGCTTCTCACTTTACCTCCCATTATTCAGCCACCTGACTGGAGCTTACCTTTTGAGGTTATGTGTAATGCAAGTGATTTTGCTATTAGTGCTATTTTGGGTCAGCAAAAAGGGAAGTTGCCTCATGTCATTTATTATGCTTTTCACATTCTAAATGATGCACAACTGAACTATTCTACCACTGAAAAAGAATTTCTTGATGTAATCTTTGCTTTGGAGAAGTTTAGATCTTATTTGGTTGGATCTAAAGTTGTTGTTTATAGTGATCATGCAGCACTTAAGTATTTACTTTCTAAGAAAGATGCAAAGCCTAGATTGATCAGGTGGATTCTTTTATTGTAGGAATTTGACATTGAGATCAAAGACAAGAAAGGAAGTGAAAACTTAGTGGTTGATCATCTTAGTCACTTGGCTCTTGAAGAGGATGCCTTACCATTGGAAGAGAAGTTCCCTGATGAACAACTCTTTGCCATTAATGTCAGTGTTCCTTGGTATGCTAATATTGTCAATTTTAAGGTCATAAAGGAGCTACCAAAGGATTTAACTAGAGCACAAAAGTACAAGATTAAGAGTGACTCCAAGTATTATATTTGGGATGATCCTTATCAATGGAAGCATTATTCTAATCAGGTAATAAGAAGGTGTGTCCCTGAATCTGAGTTTAACTCAATTTTAAGTTTTTGTCATGCTTATGCTTGTGATGGCCATTTTAGACCAAAGAAAACAACTCTTAAAGTGCTTGAATATGGTTTTTATTGGCCTTCTTTGTTTAAGGATGCATATTTGTTTTGCAAAGCATGTGATAGATGCCAACGTGTTGGTAATTTAAGCCCTAAAACCCAAATGCCCCAATCACCCATACTTGTTGTTGAAATTTTTGATGTTTGGGGAATTGATTTTATGGGACCATTTGTTTCTTCCTTTGGTAATGTTTACATTCTTCTTGTAGTTGACTATGTCTATAAGTGGATTAAGGCTAAGGCCACTAGGTTGAATGATGCTAAAATTGTTTGTAATTTTGTGAGAACTAATATCTTTGCAAGATTTGGCACTCCTAAAACTATTATTAGCGATAGGGGTACTCATTTTTGTAACAGGTCTTTTCAAGCTCTCTTGAAGAAGTATAATGTTGTCCATAGAATTTCCACCGCATATCATCCTCAAACAAGTGGACCAGCTGAATTGTCAAATAGAAAGGTGAAATCCATCTTGGAGAAAACAGTGAATCCAAAGTTAAAGGATTGGAGCTTAAGGCTTGATGATGCATTATGGGCTTATAGGACAGCCTGTAAAATGCCTTTGGGAATGTCTCCATACAAGTTGCTTTATGGCAAACCTTGCCATTTACCTGTGGAGCTTGAATATAAAGCTTACTAGGCTATTAAGCAATATAACATGAATTTAGATGAAGCTAGTATTCATAGAAAGTTACAATTGCAAGAACTTGAAGAAATCAAGAACAATGCATATGATAATGCAAGAATTTATAAGGAGAAGACAAAGATGTTCTATGACAAGATGATTTTGAGGAAGGATTTTTTAATTGGTCAAGAAGTTCTTGTTTTTCATTCAAAGCTAAAACTGTTTCTTGGTAAGTTAAGATCAAGGTGGATTGGTCTTTTTGTTGTCGCTAACATATTTCCCCATGGTGCAGCTGAAATTAAGGCTTTAGATACAAGGATAGTATTCAAGGTTAATGGTCATAGATTTAAGCCTTATTATGATTTACCATTGATGAGATTGAGGAGATAAAATTGGAAGAGCCTTCTTATGACCATCTCTGATCTTCTGAGGCAAAGTCAGGCTGAGGACAACAAACCAAGTGCTTTTGGGAGGCAACCCAATGGATGGAGAGCTTTGGAAATCAGATTTGATCTCTCCTATTCCTTATCATGTTACTCCTTTATTTTATTTACTTTGTAGTTTGTTACTTTTTTTTTTTTTCCCTTTCACCTTAATTCATATTTTTGTCTTACATTGAGGACAATGTAAGGATTAAGTATGGGTGGAATGGTTTAGGATAATTTCTTATTTATTTGAGAAGAAAAAATCAAACTTTTCAAAAACAAAATTCTGGTTGTGTTTTTTTTTTTTTTCATAATTTTGTTTTTAAGTTTAGTTTTAGTTTTTTTTTTTTTTTTTATTCTTTCTAGCAAAATGATGAGATTTTAAGCTTTAATTCATAACTTTGATTGATGACATGTTTAGAGTTGGATTTGACTTCATTCTCTTGTTAACACATTTTTATGATGTTATACTCTTTTAAATGTTACTTACTTTGCTTTTGGTACAGTTATAATGCATACTTTATAACCTTGCTTACATTCTTGAAATTTACACTTGGATAGTCATTAGATTTAATTGTTTGATTGTTGAGCTGAAATTCTCTTTTGAAGTGCTATTGGATTTGAAACTAATTACTGCCACTTTGGAAAATGAATAAGATATTTTGTTGTCTAACTCCATGGCCAAATGGACCTGCTTCCTACATTTTGATATTCCAAAGAGAACACAAATCCTTAGTGAGCCAATGTGAGCCTTCATAGAATTTAGACTTATTTTCTTTGGCACCCTTATCTTCTTTACCTAGCTTGATATAAATTTTTGTCCTAACCTTTGTTTCTTTGATGGAATAGAGCTAGAGACTTGATTGATGTGCAAGGTATTGGTAATTCAAGTATGGTAAAGATGAGAAGTGTGGGGGAATTTGTTATCTTTCAACAGTTAGTGGAATAAAAAAAAAGAAAAAAAAGAGAAAAAAAAAGTGTACAATAAACCAAGTTGAAGTTCAAAGTATGCTACAGTGTTACAAGAGTAAAGAAAGGTGAATGAGGGGTCCATACTAAAAAAATTGACCCTCATGTTTGTTCTATGGAGTTTTGACTTAAATATGCTTGCATTATCATTTTCATGTCTCTGATTCTAGGAATTCAAAGAAACTCTTGTGTATTTCCTTTTCCTTTTGTTTCTTAAGATACATTACAACCCCTGTTGACCCCATTATAACCAAAGAAAAGACCTTTTGATTCCATTGTGATGTTTTGATTATGATTTGACATTTGCATGAATTAAGAGAATTTGATGCTTGACATGATTGCATGAAAATTAAAAGCTTGAATTGTGGAGATGGAAAGAGTAAGGCTTGTTTAAAGTGTTGCATAGTTTTTTTTTTTCACTATTAGCTTAGTTGTTTCATTTACTTGAGTATGATGTTCATTGGATGCATTATCTTGAGAATGGAAACCGATGATAACATTTTTCTTGTTTGATTTCAAGGTTGTGTATTTTTAGTTCTCTGAAAAATGCTGGAAAGAATAGGTGTTTGTGGGTATCATTGCTGGAAGCCGAGTCTATAACTCGTCCTTTTATGGGCCACCTAGAGGTTGAAAGGCTTGTTGCATATGGCAAATGCAATCGTGATTTCCTACGAAAGTGGATTAGCTTAGGTTTTATTTTAGTCTTGCTTGAGGACAAGCATGGTTCAAGTGTGAGGGAAATTGATAAATGTATTTTATTCACTAATTTTATATTCTTTTCTATGCTTATTCATAGCTTCAATCTTGTAAATATAATGTTTTTATTTTACTATTTGTGTTTTGTAGGAAAATAAAGCTTAAGGATGATTTTTGAGCTGAACAGGAGTAAAATGACTCAATTTGGAGCTAATTCAAGAAAATGCAAAGAATTGAGTGCTGGATAGCATGAATAGTGTGTCTTTCCAAGAGCATAACTTTTTCATCCGATGTCAAAATGACATGATTCTCTTAGAAATGAAAGTAGACATCCATAGCTTTAATTTGACACTAAGATCACTCAAAAATTCCAACAGACTAGAAAGATTGAAGCTACTAAAGATGGGCTTGATGCTAACTCGTCACTGCATTCAATGTAGTTTTGCTCAATTTAGTTCTCCCTTGATATAAGCTCAAATGGGATGATTCTAGTGCTAAAAATGAAGTCCAAGATGTTAGCTTTCCAATGGTGGTCAAATTACTCTCATCCAAGCCCATTTGGTCAATGAAATTTACGTGTGAAGCACAACTGCCAGAAAAAATCGAAACTATCAATTTTAAGTAATGAATGGTGGGCCAATTGAGTTAAATTCATTTGTGGGTTTTCATTGTCTGATTATAGGTTGTCAAAAACATAATTATCATAATTATTTCTAATAATCACCAATGCTTTGTGAGAATGTAACCTATGAAGCTAGTTTAATATGAAGTTACACTTGGAGCAGTTACAATTTGGATGGCTAAGATTACATTTTGGCAAGAGACTAGCAGCCACAAGGGAGGAGAATAACAAATGAGCATTTTTTTTCTTTTCCTAAAGAGAGAAATTTTCATGGAGAGAGAAAGAGGTTTCAGCCACTCATCATTAGAAACCATAGTTACAATATTGCAGTTAGAGAAGTGACATTTTCATCAAGCTTGTAGGACATCACTTTTTGCTGCTCTTTAGGGATTTAATTGAGGACAAGAAGAAGAAGAGATAGGTGCTGAAGATTAGAGTTTGGGCAATTTTGGTTTCACCCTTTAGTTTACACATGTTTTTCTTTCTTTCTTAACTCATATCATGTATTCTTCAATTTGTGATATGGTTTTCTCTAGAATGTTAGGCTAAGTTATTTTTATGGTTATGGGTGAACTTTGAACCCTAAATTATTATGTAATTAAATTGATTTTCAGGCCTCTATTTTCTTGAAAGTTGATTATATTCTCTTACTCACTTCATGATTTATGGTAGTAATGTGACATGTTTGGATTGACCAACCTTATATTTCATGTCATGGCTGATTGCTAGATTTAGGATTATGATGTTCATTATCCTTTATCCATATGTAGTAACTTATATGCAAACTTAATGGTCAAGTTTTGATTGTATGCAAGGGAGAATATAACTTAAGTCACTTGGTCCTATGTTAGAGAGCAAAACTGTTAGAGACCAAAACTTAGATCAATCTGTCCTTCTAGCTGCAATTGTTAATTGAACTTAGTGGATGTTCCCTATGTCAATTAGTGATTAGAATAGGTTAATGAATGCTTCTTAATCTATTTAAAAGAAGGTAGGTAATAGAATGTTTCATTGCCTAAGATTGGTAACTATAAAAGGAGAATGGGAGCCGAAAATTGAGAACTAATTGCATGATATAATTTGGTGGGGATAAGGGATCCCATAACCAGTTTTTCATTGATTACAACAAAACAGCATCATTTGCTCTTGTTTATTTTTTTATTTTCATGTAATTTTTTTATATAATTCTGTTCAATTTATAGAACCAACAAAATCCCCCCATTTTGTGCTACTTTGTCTTTTTAGAGTTTATTAGAATCAGAATCTAAAATAAGATAAATAATCAAATTAATTCAATTTCGTGTGGACCGACCCTTTGTTCATTACTAAACTAAATTTTCCTAAACCAAGCAAAGGTTTTTAATTTGATAGTTCAACGACATATCAGATGAAAACTTGTTTCTAATCAATGACCAAAAGAAAAAAAAGGACATAGAGAAACTAATTCATTATAGATTAAGACTTGATACCAATCAATGGCAAAACGAATTTAAAGAACAAGAGAAGCCAATTCCTTAATGATTGAGACTTGCTTGCAATCAATGGCCAAAAGAACTTAAAGGACAAAGACAAACCAATTCCTAAAGGATTAAGACTTGCATCCAATCAATGCCCGAAAGAACTTAAAGAGCAAAGAGAAACCAAGTCCTTAAGGATTAAGACTTGCTTCCAATCAATGGCCAGAAGAACTTAAAGAACAAAGCGAAACCAATTCATTACGGATTAAGTTTTGCTTTCAATCAATGGCCAAAAGAACATAAAGTACAAAGACAAACCAATCCTTAAAGGATTAATACTTGCTTCCAATCAATACCCAAAAGAACTTAAAAAACAAAGAGAGAGCAATTCCTTACGGATTAAGTCTTGCTTCCAACCAATGACCAAAAGAACATAAAGAACAAAAAGAAACCAATTGCTTAAGGAATAAGAATTGCTTCCAATCATTAGCCAAAAGAACATAAAAGACAACGAGAAACCAATTCCTAAAGGATAAAGACTTGCTTTCAATAATGGCTAAAACAACTTAATGAACAAAGAGAAACCAATTCCTTAAGGATCAAGACTTGCTTCCAATTAATGACGAAAAGACCATAAAGGAAAAAGACAAACCAATTCCTAAAGGATTAAGACTTGCTTCCAATCAATCGCCAAGAGAACTTAAAGGACTGAGAGAAAGCAGTTTATTAAGAATTAAGACTTGCTTTCCAATCAATGGCCAAAAGAACAACAAGGACAAAAAGAAACTAATTCATTATAGATTAAGATTTGAATCCAATCAATGGCAAAAAGAATTCAAAAAACAAGAAAAACCAACTGTTTAAGGATTGAGACTTGCTTCAAATTAATGGCCAAAAGAGCTTAAAGGACAAAGACAAACCAATTCCTAAAGGATCAAGAGTTGCATCTAATCAATGGCTGAAAGAATTTAAAGAACAAAAAGAAACCAATTCATTACGAATTAAGACTTGCTTCCAATCAATGGCCAAAAGAACATAAAGAACAAAGTGAAACCAGTTCATTACGGATTAAGTCTTGCTTCCAAACAATGGCCAAAAGAACTTAAAGGACAAAGCCAAATCAATTCTTAAAGATTTAAGACTTAGTTCAAATCAATAGCGAGAAGAACTTAAAGAATAAAGAGAAACCAATTCCTTAAAGATTAAGACTTCCTTCTAATCAATAGTCAAAAGAACTTAAAGAACAAAGAGAAATCAATTTCTTATGGATTAAGCCTTGCTTCCAATCAATGACCAAATGAATTAAAAGGACAAAGACAAACCAATTCCTAAAGGATTAACACTTGCTTCCAACCAATGGCCAAAAGAATGTAAATAACGAAGAGAAAAAAATTCCCTGAGGATTAAGACTTGCTTCCAATCAATGGCTGATAAGCAACATTTTGAGACATTGATTAACCGTCATATTTAGTTTATTGAACCTTTTTTGTGCTTAATTGAATAATATTTGACACATTTTTTAAGTTTGGATTCTAATTGGGCTTAATTGTATTTTTCAGCATCATTACAAATTTATACTCTTTTTGTATTATGGATGTATCTTGAGTTGTAGATATCTAAAAATTACAAATTTTATATTGTAGGAAAGCTAAGAGAAAGATCTACAACTTTGATGAAGAAGTCAAAAACTAATTCAGATGTCTAGTGGGTCGAATTGCACCATGAATTCAGAACAGGGCTGTTATGCTAGAATCTAATCAGTGTATACTAATTGGGCCATAACGTAAGTTGTAGACATTGGATTGAGGTGAAAATGGTGCCATTTGAAAGCTAAGATATAAAGCTTCAATTCATATGAAGAGAACTTTCCAAAATAATGATATGTTGATAGACTTATTGGCTGTTGAATTTCACTAACGTGGATAGAGATACAACCTAGACATGCTATAAAGATTGGGCCATAACTCTCTCATTTTAAGTCCAAATAAAGCAAATTGGGTGTCCACTTAAAGCTAAGAGGCAGAGGATTAAGTTGGGCTCAAGGGCATTTTTGAATTTTGGCATTTGAGGTCTGATAAGAAGAGAGAAAATCAAGACGCGAAGAGGACTCTCATTACCAACATTTTTTTCATTTTTCTTTCTTCTCTTTTCCTCTCCTCTTCTTTTCTTTTCATTTTGTAAGATACTTGTTTTGGGTTCTAGTTTGTAACCTTCATTGCTATGGAGGAGTAGGACTTCAAGCTAGTTCAAGGAGACTCCAAGGATATTATGGTTGTAATCTTGAAACCCTATACTTGAATTTCAATCATATTTGTTTTCTTGATTCTTTGCCCTCTTTCATTTGTAAACTTGCATTGAATGATATTGATATGTGGGTTTATGAATGAGGAATTAGTTGGGTGATTGCTAATTAGTCAATTGGTATGAACTTGATTAGTTAAAGAATTAGGAATTGGGTTTGGGTTCAAACCTAGGCTAATACATTTGGGGCTAGAAATCAACATAGGTTAATTAGAGTTGAGGTCTCAATTATCTAATCAATTATGTGTTGGTTGAATTCCTAGAGTTCTCTAGGTAGACTTGTGGGGTTGTTAGTAGAGGTCTCTCTAATGGCTCAAATTAGCTACACTACATGTGTTTGATATATTGTGCATTAACGATTGATTCACCTTATGCCTAAGGAATTCTTTGAACTAGTGTTTTTATTTTCATCTAATTTTCTTTTATAGCTTATTTACTGCATGTTTGCACATACCCCCTTGTTACTTAACTAGATAGCAACAACATCCTTGGGAGAAGACCTTGATTGCACTATATTTCAAATTTAGTGTAATTAAGTATTTTAAAATTGTAATTTGGAGCAGGCTGCGACACTTGCTGCCAAATTTTGGCACCATTGTCGGGGATGTTGATGTTATTTAGTTTGTAAATATATGCGTTTACTTGCTTTTGTTTGAGTTTTGCATATTTTGGTCATTTTCGGTGTTTTTAGGCTAATATTAGGTGCTGTCCTGTTTTGTTCGTGCTTAGATTACCTTGAAACTTTCCAGTCCAAAGTTTTTCGACATTCTAAGCAAGACTCATTGCTAAGCATGATCCCCACCCCATTTTGGCCAAATTCCATTGTTTTGACCACTTTTTTGAATTTTTAATAATTTTTATTGAATTTTCGGGTACTAGATAGGTGCAGTTTTATTGTGTGGTATTTCTATAAATTGAAAAAAATCATTTTGTACAGTTTTTTTTTAATTTCCTAAGTCATTTGTTTTTAATGATTTTTGTGTTTTGGTACTTTTAGTAGTAGTAATTGTTATGTTAGTTTCACTTTTATACATTATTCTGCTAGCTCTTTTTCTTCTTTTCTATGTTTTTTGTTGAGATGACTATCCCTGATAAGACACTGAAGGAGCTATTTGCTCCTAATGCCGTGGATCACTTATTTTGTATCCAATATCCTGATTTAGATTCTAACTTTGAGCTTAACCCTGCATTGGTTCATTTGCTTCCAAGATTTCATGGTTATATAGGTGAAGATCCTTATAGGCATCTTAAGGAGTTTCATGTGGTATGCTCAACTCTCAACTTTCGGGGAATTCATGAGGATCATGTCAAGCTAAGAGCCTTCCCTTTCTCATTTGTTGAAGTAGCCAAGGATTGGCTTTACTATCTTCCCCCTTGTTGTGTAATAGAATGGACTGATATGAAAAGGCTCTTCTTGGAGAGATTGTTCCCTACATCCAGATCTATAGTAATAAGAAAGGAGATATGTGGTATTAGGCAATGCAAGAAGAAACATTATATGAGTATTGGGAGAGGTTCAATAGGTTGTGTACAAGTTGTCCCCATCACCAAATTAGTGAGCACTTATTAATCCAATTTTTCTATGAGGGGCTGATACCCATGGATAAAAGCTTGATTGATATAGCGAGTCGTGGAGCTCTAATGGAGAAGACACCAGCTACCGCTAGAGATCTAATAGCTAACATGGCAAAGAATTTCTAGCAATTTGGCTCTAAGCTAATCACAAAGACCAAAGGAGTTGGCGAGATCCCTGACGTGAATTTGCTGAGGATCGAACACAAATTAGATAAGATGGTATCTTTGATAAAGTAGTTGATCATGGGACATCATGTTACTCCTACATCTGTACCAGAGCCTACTAGAGTATGTGATATTTTAGTGTGTCCATCCCACTCTATTAATGGATACCCCTAACTTCAGAAGGATACCGCATGCCTTCAGGGTTATACAGTGGGTACTGTAGAAGTATTGCCTGGGAAACCTCAATACCAGCACCTACCCCCTCAGCAGCAACAACAGGCTGGATCAACAGTTACCTCACTGGAGCCATCATTACAGGATCTGATGAAGCAAATTGTAGAAAATAACCTCCAATATCAGCAAAGAACTGATGCAGCTATCCAGAATATAAAGACTTTGCTTGGTCAGTTTGCTTCCTCCATGAGCCAGATGTAGTCACATGGTTTTGCTCAGACTCCATCTCAATTGATCCCCGATCCAAAGGGGAATGTCAGTGTTGTTATGCAGCAATCAGGTAGGACTTTACTAGAGTTGGCACAGAGAATTGATCAAAGTATAGCTAAGACTGAGCATTCTGATGAAGCAACTGAAGTGAAAGAAAAGCTAGGTGCAAATTTTGTACAAGAGGAATCAAATAAGCACTTTGTATTTCATTTGGATATCATTGATTACACAGCTAAGGAGGTTCATGACAGTTTCTGTGAGGAGTTCCCTGAGTTGTTCGACCTTAGTAATTTCATTGATTGTTTCTCTTGTGATCAATGTGATGGTGTTGAGCTGTATGTGGAGTGTGCAGAGATGGATGCATATCTAATGGGTGATAGGCCTATGAGTGTTGACACAGTGGAGAAAATTCATTTAACAGAGATTCAGGTTAAAGAGATCATTCCGTCTAGAGTCCAAACACTAAAACTAAATTGGAATTTCCTCCTTATGAGCATCTATTGGGTCGATTTGAATATGCGTACCTAGAAAATGTTGCCCAACTCCAAGCTATTTGTGACATGGCTCTAGAGACATCTTCCATAGATACATTGAGGTGATTGGATTATGCTCACAAGGAGAGCGCTTTTCAACTCGAAGCCATCTATGTCATTACTATAGCGATGCATCATGGGAATGAACTAAGATATTCTACACTGAGATGTGAATGCAAAAGTGACAAGGATGGTCGGGAACACAAAATAACCTTGTGGGATCCTGGTGGAGGCAAGAAATGCAAGCCTTGGTGGGAGTTCATAGATCAATTCAAGTATAAGCGACCATGAGGGAGTTCTCATCACTTTTTACCTTTTTAATTTTCTGTCTTGCATTTTACTTTTAGAATAAAGTATGTTTAATGTTAGTTTTCATATACTAGTTGTGTGGTTTAGTTGGATGTTCCCCCATGGTGATGTTTGAGTTGTTAGCTTTAGGTATTAGACATTCTTGGCTTGAGACTTCAACATGCTTGACTTTTCATCTGATTCTTTATGTCTTGCATGCTTGATAAATTGATCTTCAATTGCTTGGATTGAGTATGTTGGACATGACCCATGTGAGCTTTTGAGCCATATTTGGATGGCTATGTTACATGTCATTCTTTTCTTTCTTGTGTGTTTTATTCTCTCATAGGATTTGTCACTCTAGAACTTGCTTTGATTCTTTTTGAGGCTACACCATTCATTTGCATACATGAATATGATTGAGACATTCATTTTGTGATTAACCACTTAACCAAATAGCCAACCTTGCATTTTTTCCCCTTGCTTAGCCTCTTTGAGCCTTTTTACCTATTCTTTATTTTTAGCACAGTACAAGCCTAAAGCAAAAAGCCATGATTCTATCTAGACTTAGGGATTAGGAGACCATTGGTTACCATTAGTAATGTGTATTCATATAAGTGTGGGGGGTGCAAAGTGATGTAAAGAGAAAAAGGAAAGAAATGAAAAGATTAAAAAGAAAATGAAGAAGAAGCAAAGAAAATGTAAAAAAAAAAAAAAAAACAAAAAGAAAAAGAAAAAGTCAATAAATTGGGGCAATTTTGATTAAAAAAAAAGTAAAGCAGTGAGATAAAAAAGAGTTGTTTGTTGCATTCTTAGATTTGAGGAGGGCCCTCACATTTGTGACCTTATGTCTTTGCCAATATTCTTCTATTCTCTTTGATTTTTATCTTGCATATCCTTACTATTTCCTTAACCTCACCTTGGCCCCATTACAACCCTGAATAAAGTCCTCTTGATTTGTGCGTGCATGTGTTTGAGTGGTGGAGAATTAGATGATAAGAAAGCTTATGGTAGTACTTTTCCTTTTGAGGTGATTTGAGTGGTATAATTGAGCCTTAAACACTTGAGAGTAAGAGTGCTAAACACATTATCTTGTGAGATCCTCCATGCTTGATCCATACTTTTTGGAGTGATTTTTGCCTTGCTTGCACCTTTATAGAGACATGTCTTGATTGTTGAATTTCTTGATACCTTGGATGTGCTTTTTACCTATATGCTTGACACTCTTGAGGATCCATTGAAAATTTGTTTTTCATAGTATTTGGTCATTTTTTGTTTTTAGGACTTGTGTGTTTGTTTTAGATTCTGATGGTTCATTTTCGGCATCCTTAAGTATATTTTGGATTATGCATGAGGGCATGCAAAAAGCTAAGTGTGGGGGAATTTGATAAGCAACATTTTGATACATTGATTAACCATCATATTTAGTTTATTGAACCTCTTTTGTGCTTAATTGAATAAGATTTGACACATTTTATAAGTTTGGACTCTAATTGGGCTTAATTGTATTTTTCAGCATTATTACAAATTTATACTCTTTTTGTATTATGGATGTATCTTGAGTTACAGATAGCTAAAAATTACAAATTTTATATTGTAGGAAAGCTGAGAGAAAGATCTACAACTTTGATGAGAAGTCAAAAACTAATTTAGATGTCTGGTGGGTCGAATTGGGCCATGAAGTCAGAACAAGGCTGTTATCCTGGAATCTGATAAATGTGCACTAATTAGGCCATAACGTGAGTTGTAGACATTGGATTGAGGTGAAAATAGTGCCATTTGAAATCTAAGATATAAAGCTTCAATTCATATGAAGAGCACTCTCCAAAATAATGACATCTTGATAGACTTATTGGCTATTGAATTTCACTAACGTGGATAGAGATACAACCTACACATGCTATAAAAATTGGGCCATAACTCTCTCATTTTAAGTCCAAATTAAGCAAATTGGGTGTCCACTTAAAGCTAAGAGGCAGAGGATTAAGTTGGGCTCAAGGGAATTTTTGAATTTTGGCATTTGAGGTCTGATAAGAAGAGAGAAAATCAAGACGCGAAGAGGACTCTCATTACCAACATTTTTTTCATTTTTCTTTCTTCTCTTTTCCTCTCCTCTTCTTTTCTTTTCATTTTGTAAGATACTTGTTTTGGGTTCTAGTTTGTAACCTTCATTGCTATGGAGGAGTAGGACTTCAAGCTAGTTCAAGGAGACTCCAAGGATATTATGGTTGTAATCTTGAAACCCTATACTTGAATTTCAATCATATTTGTTTTCTTGATTCTTTGCCCTCTTTCATTTGTAAACTTGCATTGAATGATATTGATATGTGGGTTTATGAATGAGGAATTAGTTGGTGATTGCTAATTGGTCAATTGGTATGAACTTGATTAGTTAAAGAATTAGGAATTGGGTTTGGGTTCAAACCTAGGCTAATACATTTGGGGCTAGAAATCAACATAGGTTAATTAAAGTTGAGGTCTCAATTATTTAATCAATTATGTGTTGGTTGAATTCCTAGAGTTCTTTAGGTAGACTTGTGGGGTTGTTAGTAGAGGTCTCTCTAATAGCTCAAATTAGCCGCACTCCATATGTTTGATATATTGTGTGTTAATGATTGATTCACCTTATGCCTAAGGAACTCTTTGAACTAGTGTTTTTATTTTCATCTAATTTTCTTTTATAACTTATTTACTGCATGTTTGCACATACCCCCTTGTTACTTAACTAGATAGCAACAACATCCTTGGGAGACGACCTTGGTTGCACTATACTTCAAATTTAGTGTAATTAAGTATTTTAAAATTGTAATTTGGAGCAGGCTGTGACACTTGCTGCCAATGGCCAAAAGAACTCCAAGAACAAAGTGAAACCAATTCGTTATGGATTAAATCTTGCTTCCAATCAATGGCCAAAAGAACTTAAAGTACAAAGGCAAACTAATTCTTAAGGCATTAAGACTTGCTTTCAATCAATGGATGAAAAAACTTAAAGAACAAAGACAAACCAATTCCTTAAGGATTAAGACTTGCTTCCAATCAACAGCCAAATGAACTTAAAGAACAAGGAGAACCCAATTCTTACGGATTAAGTGTTGCTTCCAATCATTGACCGAAAGAACATAACGAACAACAAAAAAAACCAATTGCTTTAGGAGTAAGACTTGCTTCCAATCATTGGCCAAAAGAACATAAAGGACAAGGAGAAACCAATTCCTAAAGGATTAAAACTTACTTTCAACTAATAGCCAAAAGAACTTAATGAACAAAGAGAAATCAATTTCCTTAAGGATTAAGACTTGCTTCTAATCAATGATAGAAAAGACCATAAAGGACAATGGCAAACCAATTCCTAACGGATTAAGACTTGCTTCCAATCAATCGTCAAAAGAACTTAAAGGACTACGAGAAAGCAGTTTATTAAGAATTAAGACTTGCTTCTAATCATTGGCCAAAACAACAAAAAGGACAAAAAGAAACCAATTTATTATAGATTAAGACTTAATTCCAGTCAATGGCAAAAAGAATTTACAAAACAAAAGAAACCAATTCTATAAGGATTGAGACTTACTTGCAATCAATGGCCAAAAGAACTTAAAGGATAAAGACAAACCAATTCATTGCAGATTAACACTTAATTCCAATCAATGGCATAAAGAATTTAAAGAATAAGATAAGCCTATTCCTTAAGGATTGAGACTTGCTTACAATCAATGGCCAAAAAAAATTAAAGGACAAAGATAAATGAATTCCTAAAGGATTAAGACTTGCATAAAGAGCAAAGAAAAACTAGTACATTATGGATTAATGTAACACCCTTTATTATATAAGTCATGCTCGAGTCATGAAGTTATATTAAAGGGGTGTCACAGTGGTAAGAAAGCTATAAAATATGGAAAATATAATACATGGCCCTTTAACTGCACACTTTATTACTAGCTAATAGTTCATAAACTTCATCGTATTTGATACATAGTGGATAAAATAATTACAATTTTAAAAGAAATTGTGACTAACATAATACACAGAACTTGCTTTCGACTAGTCTCTAACTAGCTCCAATAGTTGCTTAGTCTGGTTTGGGCCCGAATCTTGCTCAGAAAATATCTTTGTACTCTATCTCACACTTGATTTCCAACTTAGGTGCTGGAATGTTTACAGAAAAGAAAAACATACAAGCAAGCAGTGAGAACCTAAGGTTCTCAATAGGTAAACATGAATTATTCTTATACAGTGCCATCATAAACATTCCAACCACTTCAGTTTATTATGAAAATATGAGCACATATACGCAAACAATGGTTCAATTTTAAGTGGAAAACTTTTTTCTCGAAGCGGGTTATGTTTTAACAACCACTTGCCATATTATATGACGAACATAGAAATACATATGGTGCAATATGCTTCAAAAAGAATCTTAATAACATTATGACTTAATGGGATAATTGAAGATGCACATAAAGATGCTTGTACTTGTTTGTATGCAAGTTCGCTTGACTTAATTCGTATCTTTCTTTAACTTGCAACTTAATCTTGCTTTTTTCTGTACTTGGTCCCCCGGAGGTGAATGGCCTCTCTTACCCCTGGGTAATAGCTTGCTTTTCAGGTTTGAGCTCGTATCTATACATGAGTGACGGGTTTACTTTCCCTGACCCTCACATCGGTTTATTCCCCTTAAATCTAGTCGAGGGTTGGCCCAAGTCTTAGACAGTACCGCTCTGGCCCACGCTAGCTGGGTCTATGCCATGTCTCATGTGGTAGCTTGGTACGTTCCTCTTACAAGTTCTTATTATCCATTTCCTTTCCATATCTTATCATGCATGCGGATGCTTTGAGCATTCATGGATATGTCTCTTACCTTACTTCTCATATCATATTCTAATTATGCTTGCATGCATGACGTACATGAACATAACATATAAATATAAATATATTCAAGGCATAATCACCCATAGCATAAGTTCTCATAAATTCCTGCCGAAAATTCGGCAGCATAACGGATCGAGTCCGCTTCCCCGTGAACAGTGCCAGGCTACCAATATAATCAATTAAGTATGCAATTCAATGTAAAACAGCAAGTTATAGCAACATTATTGATCATATGGTATGTCAAAATCAATAGAAATATCAATAGAGTTTTATGCTCACTCTACCCTCTTCTGCCTGAATTTTGTAAAGTCTACCCTTACTCCTATTCAACTCATCTAGACTTGTATTTTGGATATGTCATATTTCTATGTGTCTAGTTTCTAACCTTTTTAGTCCCATCTCATTTTGATTTGTATAACTCAAGTTATTTAAGTTTTACCTCGGCCTGCCCTGTAGCTAGTCAGAATTACACACTTAAAAGTAAAAATTCACTAAAAATCGAAAGTGAGTCCAAATCATACAAAATTTATATCATATTAAAGCTAAAAGGACAAGCTTTCATATGAAATAAGTTTCATATCATTTTCATGTGTATATTTTGAGATATGAGCCCCGTAACTTGACCCTACTGAACTATCTTATTCCAGCCCGGTTTGGGCTTAAGGTGAATTCATTAATGTACTGGGAATAACTGGAAATGAATCTGACTTTGAAATTATTATGGGATGTTTCTCATATGTTAGCTTTCAAAAAACATTGGTTCACTCAATTTAGAGTTGTGTAGGGTGAGTTACACTCTTCCTAGCTCATACTACCTAGATAAGAATCTAGATTTCTAGGTCAAATTTCAAAAATTCATAACTAATTCTACACTAATCCAATGGCCTTATATTTTATATGTATGGAAAGCCCTGAATGTTTAGTTTCATATAAAAATGGAGTCATCAAATTTAAATGGCTGTAGGCAGATCTGTAAGCTCTGTCATACGGACCATCGAGGGAAAAACCCTAACAGCTTCTTGAATTCTTCTTGAATTCATGTTTTCCTTAAATCAATCCATCCAATCTTCAATTCAAACTCACATATACACCTTAAACCAACCTTAATTCATTATCATCACTCAAGATAACATCAGAATCATAGATGAATAAGGGACCCTAGGTAGCCCCAATTCAAAGAAAAGAAGGAGAAGGTTGAGATTACTACCTTGGTGGTGTGAAATCTTGATGGAACTTGATCTTGAAGTGAAGTTGATGGTTGGGGCTTGAGCTTAGGGATGAGAGGAAGTGGAAGAAGATAAAGGAAAGTGGGAAAATGAGGGCTAGCTTGCACCTCTTGTGGGGAGGCCGAAAATGTAAAGGGAGAAGGAAGAAAAAAATGAAAACTTATGAAGGAAGTTGGCTTTTGATTGGTGGATTTCAATCCTCATTCAAACTTGGCTTGGCTTCCCTCTTTTATGGCTGATTGAGGCGCCACTTGTAGGGATGTTTTGGCAAAATTTTGGTCCTTCTTCATAAGGTTCCCATAGTATAATTTATATTGGTCCGGTTCCAACAGTTTAAAATACCGAAATTCTACCGATTTCCTTCAAATCGGTAAAACGGTTTTAGAAAAGTCCTATGAGGTTTCCTATGATTCTAATATAATTCCATCATGTCTAATCTTTATAGATCATATTTAATTGGCTTTAAGTGAATGCTTAATCGAATCCTAATTAATCCCAATTATTCGATGAAAATCGAACAACTAGGCAAAAAATGATAAAAATCCGGTGGAGGTGAGGCCAAGTTTCTCCACTATCTTGAGCAACACTTGGCGCCACTCATATGTGGTAGGGGTGGCTGAATTTTAGCCAGTTAAATGAGGGTTTCCAGTAGAAAATTCTACTGGTTTGGTTCTGGCGGTTTAAAATACCGAATCTTGGCCGATTTTCTTTAAATCGACAAAACTTTACTAAATGACTTTGAGAGAATTTCTATATCTCTATTCTAACTGTTCCTAAGCCTAATCCCTCTAATTAACATCTAATTAACCCTACTTAATCAATAAGATCGAATAAATTGCTTGTTAACATGAAATAATAGTTCTTGCAAATTTAGAGCTTTTCTATTTTCTATTTTCCATGGCTAATGGCATGTCCGTAATTTTGAAAAAATCCAGGGGCATCCCACATCATTTCACAGTAGACTGCCTCCATGGCCTAATTGGCAAAGATTTAAACTTCTACAGTTTCACCGTGTGATTCTGCTTTGTTTAAAACCCCATTCTGCTAATTCTACCTATGTGAGGACATAAAGGTCATTTTATAAAAAAATTCTAGGATTATTGTGGAAATATCCACTTGGGGTTAAAGTACAATTTCTAAAACTTTTGGGTAAGATTGTAATTAACAAAAGTTGACAGGGGCACTTTTGTCATTTCATAATTTTTAGCATATGGCAGTGCCATATTTTTAACGACGGTGTTATGCTATCCTATGTTTTTGAGTGTGAGGATTGTTGGGGTGAGAAATTCCCACACTGCCTAAGAAAAATAATTGAAAGTTTCTATTATACTCCACTTAAAAAAGTGGGGAATGTTACAATTAAGACTTGCTTTGAATCAATGACCAAAAGAACTCAAAGAACAAAGTGAAACCAATTCATTACGGATTAAGTCTTGCTTCCAATCAATGACCAAAAGAACTTAAAGAACAAAGACAAGCCAATTCTTAAAGGATTAAGACTTGTTTTGAATCAATGGCCGAAAGAACTTAAAGAACAAATTGAAACCAATTCCTTAAGGATTAAGATTGCTTCCAATCAATAGCCAAATGAACTTAAAGAACAAAGAGAAACTAATTCCTTACGAATTCAGTATTGCTTCCAATTATTGACCAAAAGAACATAAATGCCCTGGAGAAACTCATTCCTAAAGGATTAAGACTTGCTTTCAATCAATGGCCAAAAGAACTTAACAAACAAAGAGAAACCAATTCCTTAAGGAAAAAAACTTGCTTCCAATTAATGACCAAAAGACCACTAAGGACAAAAAAAAACCAATTTCTAAAGGATTAAGACTTGCTTCAAATCAATCGCCAAAAGATCTTAAAGCACTAAGAGAAAGCAGTATATTAAGAATCAAGACTTGCTTCCAATCAATGGCCAAAACAACAAAAAGGACAAAAGGAAACTAATTCATTACATATTAAGGCTTGATTCCAATCAATGGCAAAAATAGTTTAAAAAACAAGATAAACTAATTCGTTAAGGATTGAGACTTGCTTCCAATCAATGGCCAAAAGAACTTAAACGACAAAAACAAACCAATTCCTTAAGGTTTAAGACTTCCAATCAATGCCCAAAAGAACTTAAAGAATAAAGAGAATCCAATTCATTACATATTAAGACTTGATTCTAATCAATGGCCAAAAGAACATAAAGAACACAGTGAAACCAATTCATTATGGATTAGGTCTTGCTTCCAATCAATGGCCAAAAGAACTTAAAGAACAAAGATAAACCAATTCTTAAAGGATTAAGACTTACTTCCAATCAATGGCAAAAGGAACTTAAAGAATAAAGAGAAACCATTTCCTTAAGGTTTAAGACTTGCTTCCAATTAATAGCCAAAAGAACTTACAAACAAAAAAAAAAAAGCAATTTCTTATGGATTAAATGTTGCTTCTAATCAATAACCAAAAGAACTTAAAGGACAAAAACAAACCAATTCTTAAAGATTTAAGACTTATTTCTAATCAATGGCCAGAAGAACTTAAAAGATAAAGAGAAACCAATTCCTTGATGATTAAGACTTCCTTCCAATCAATAGTCAAAAGAACTTAAAGATCAAAGAGAAAGCAATTTCTTATGGATTAAGTCTTGCTTCCAATCAATGGCCAAATGAATTTAAAGGACAAAGACAAACCAATTCCAAAAGGATTAACACTTGCTTCTAATCAATGGTGAAAAGAACATAAAGAATGAAGAGAAGCAAATTTCTTGAGGATTAAGACTTGCTTCCAATCAATGGCCAAAAGAACTCCAAGAACAAAGTGAAACCAATTCATTACGGATTAAATCTTGCTTCCAATCAATGGCCAAAAGAACTTAAAGTACAAAGACAAACCAATTCTTAAGGCATTAAGACTTGCTTCCAATCAATGGCCGAAAAAACTTAAAGAACAAAGACAAAACCAATTCCTTAAGGATTAAGACTTGCTTCCAATCAATAGCCAAATGAACTTAAAGAACAAGGAGAAGTCAATTCTTACGGATTAAGTGTTGCTTTCAATCATTGTCTAAATGAACATAAAGAACGAAAAAGAAAACAATTGCTTTAGGAGTAAGACTTGCTTCCGATCAGTGACTAAAAGAACATAAAGGACAAAGAGAAACTAATTCCTAAAGGATTAAGACTTGCTTTCAATCAATGGCCAAAAGAACTTAATGAACAAAGAGAAACCATTCCTTAAGGATTAAGACTTGCTTCCAATCAATGATAGAAAAGACCATAAAGGACAAAGACAAACCAATTCATAAAGGATTAAGACTTGCTTCCAATCAATCGCCAGAAGAACTTAAAGGACTAAGAGAAAGCAATTTATTAAGAATTAAGACTTGCTTCCTATCATTGGCCAAAACAACAAAAGGGAGAAAAAGAAACCAATTCATTACAGATTAAGACTTGGCTCCAATCAATGGCAAAAAGAATTTACAAAACAAAAGAAACCAATTCCGCAAGGATTAAGACTTGCTTGCAATCAATGGCTAAAAAAACTTAAAGTACAAAGGCAAACCAATTCATTGCAGATTAACACTTGATTCTAATCAATGGCAAAAAGAATTTAAAGAACAGCAGAAGCCTATTACTTAAGGATTGAGACTTGCTTGCAATCAATGGACAAAAGAAATTAAAGGACAAAGATAAACGAATTCCTAAAGGATTAAGACTTGCGTAAAGGGCAAAGAAAAACTGATACATTATGGATTAAGAATTGCTTCGAATCAATGACCAAAAGAACTCAAAGAACAAAGTGAAACCAATTCATTATGGATTAAGTCTTGCTTCCAATCAATCCAAAAGAATTTAAAGAACAAAGACAAGCCAATTCTTACAGGATTAAGACTTGCTTCGAATCAATGGCTGAAAGAACAAAGAGAAACCAATTCCTTAAGGATTAAGACTTGCTTCTAATCAATAGGCAAATGAACTTAAAGAACAAAGAGAAACTAATTCCTTACGGATTTAGTATTGCTTCCAATCATTGACCAAAAGAACATAAATGACCTAGAGAAACCAATTTCTAAAGGATTAAGACTTACTTTCAATCAATGGCCAAAATAACTTAGTAAACAAAGACTAACCAATTCGTTAAGGAAAAAGACTTGCTTCCAATTAATGACCGAAAGACCACAAAGGACATAGAAAAACCAATTTCTAAAGGATTAAGACTTGCTTCAAATTAATCGCCAAAAGAACTTAAAAGACTTAAAAAAAGCAATTTATTAAGAATTAAGACTTGCTTCCAATCAATGCCCAAAACAACAAAAAGGACAAAAAGAAACTAATTCATTGCACACTAAGACTTAATTCCAATCAATGGCAAAAAGAATTTAAAAAACAAAATAAACCAATTTGTTAAGGATTGAGACTTGCTTCCAATCAATGACCAAAAGAACTTAAAGGACAAAGACAAACCAATTCCTTAAGGTGTAAGACTTCCAATCAATGGCTAAAAGAACTTAAAGATCAAAGAGAATCCAATTCATTACATATTAAGACTTAATTCCACTCAATGGCCAAAAGAACATAAAGAACACAGTGAAACCAATTCATTATGGATTAAGTCTTGCTTCCAATCAATGGCCAAAAGATCTTAAAGGACAAAGACAAACTAACTCTTAAAGGATTAAGACTCGCTTCCAATCAATGGCAAAAAGAACTTAAGGATTAAAGAGAAACCAATTTCTTAAGGTTTAAGACTTGCTTCCAATCAATAGCCAAAAGAACTTAAAAGCAAAAAGAAAGCAATTTCTGACGAATTAAGTGTTGCTTTCAATCAATAACCACAAGAACTTAAAGGACAAAGAGAAACCAATTCCTAAAGGATTAAGACTTGGTTCCATTAAGACTTGCTTGCAATTAATGGCCAAAAGAACTTAAAGAACAATGTCAAACCAATTCATTACGGATTATGTCTTGCTTCCAATCAATGGCCAAAAGAACTTAAAGGACAAAGACAAACCAATTCCTAAAGGACTAAGACTTGCTTCCAATCAATAAACAAAATAACTTAAAGAACAAAAAGAAATCAATTTCTTAAGGATTAAGACTTGCTTCCAATCGATGGCCAAAAGAACTAAAAGATTAAAGAGAAACCAATTAAGTATAGATTAAGTCTTTCTTCCTATCAATGGCGAAAAGAACTTAAAGAACAAAGAGAAACCAATTCCTTAAGAATTATGACTTGCTTCCAATCAATGGCCAAAAGAACTTGGAGGAGAAAGGCATACCTATTACTAAAGGATAAAGTCTTGCTTCCAATCAATTGCTAAAAGAACTTAAAAAATAAAGAGAATACAATTTCTTGAGGGTTAAAACTTGCATCCAATCAATGACCAAAAGAACCTAAAGGGCTTAGACAAACAAATTCCTAAAAGATTAAAACTTGCTTCCAATCAATGACCAAAAAAACTTAAAGAATAAAGAGAAAGCCTAAGGAATAAGACTTGCTTCCAATTAATGACCGAAGAACCATAAAGGTGAAAGACAAACCGATTCCTAAAGGATTAAGAATTGCTTCTAATCAATTGCCAAAAGAATGTAAAGAACGAAGAGAAAGCAATCTATTAAGGATTAAGTCTTGCTTCCAATCAATGACCAAAAGAACAAAGAGGACAAAAAGAAACCAATTATTGCAAATTAACACTTGAATCCAATTAATGGCAAAAAGAATTTAAAGAATAGCCGAAGCCAATTCCTTAAGAATTGAGACTTGCTTCCAATCATTGGCCAAAAGAAATTAAAGGACAAAGATAAATGAATTCCTAAAGGACTAAGACTTGTATCCAATCAATGCCTGAAAGAACATAAAGAGCAAAGAGAAACTAATACATTATGGATTAAGACTTGTTTTGAATCAATGGCCAAAAGAATACAAAGAACAAAGTAAAACCAATTTATTACGGTTTAAGTCTTGCTTCCAATCAATGGCTAAAAGAACTTAAAGTACAATGACAAGCCAATTCTTTAAGGATTAAATGGCCGAAAGAACTTAAAGAACAAAGAGAAACGAATTCCTTAAGGATTAAGACTTGCTTCCAATCAATAGCCAAATGAGCTTAAAGAATAAAAGCGAAACCAATTGCTTAAGGAGTAAGGCTTGCTTCCAATCATTGGCCAAAAGAACTTAAAGAATAAAAATGAAACCAATTGCTTAAAGAGTACGGCTTGCTTCCAATGATTGGCCAAAAGAACTAAAAGATTAAAGAGAAATCAATTAATTACAGAGTAAGTCTTGCTTCCTATCAATGGCGAAAAGAACTTAAAGAACAAAGAGAAACCAATTCCATAAGAATGATGACTTGCTTCCAATCAATGGCCAAAAGAACTTGGAGGAGAAAGGCATACCTATTCCTAAACGATAAAGTCTTGCTTCCAATCAATGGCCAAAAGAACTTGGAGGAGAAAGGCATACCTATTCCTAAACGATAAAGTCTTGCTTCCAATCAATGGCCAAAAGAACTTGGAGGAGAAAGGCATACCTATTCCTAAAGGATAAAGTCTTGCTTTCAATCAATGGCCAAAAGAACATAAAAAATAAAGAGAATACAATTCCTTGAGGGTTAAGACTTGCTTCCAATCAATGACTAAAAGAGCCTAAAGGACATACACAAACAAATTCCTAAAGGATTAAAACTTGCTTCCAATCAATGACCAAAAGAACTTAAAGAACAAAGAGAAACCAATTGCCTAAGGATTAAGACTTGCTTCCAATTAATGACTGAAAAACCATAGAGGTGAAAGACAAACCAAATCCTAAAGGATTAAGAATTGCTTCCAATCAATCGCCAAAAGAACTTAAAGGTTTAAGAGAAAGCACTCTATTAAGGATTAAGACTTGCTCCCAATCAATGACCAAAAGAAGAAAGAGGACAAAAAGAAACTAATTCATTGCAAATTAACACTTGAATTCGATCAATGGCAAAAAGAATTTCAAGAACAATAGAAGCCAATTCCTTAAGGATTGAGACTTGCTTCTAATCATTGGCCAAAAGAAATTAAAGGGCAAAGATAAATGAATTCCTAAAGGACTAAGACTTGCATCCAATCAATGCCTGAAAGAACGTAAAGAATAAAGAGAAACTAATACATTATGGATTAAGACTTGCTTCGAATCAATTGCCAAAAGAACACAAAGAATAAAGTGTAACCAATTCATTACGGATTATGTCTTGCTTCCAATCAACGGCCAAAAGAACTTAAAGTACAATGACAAACCAATTCTTTAAGGATTAAGACTTGCTTACAATCAATGGCCGAAAGAACTTAAAGAACAAAGAGAAACCAATTCCTTAAGGATTAAGACTTACTTCCAATCAATAGCCAAATGAACTTAAAGAATAAAAGCGAAACCAATTGCATAAGAAGTAAGGCTTGCTTCCAATCATTGGCCAAAAGAACTTAAAGAACAAAAATGAAACCAATTGCTTAAGGAGTAAGGCTTGCTTCCAATCATTGGCTAAAAGAACATAAATACATGGAGAAACCAATTCCTAAATGATTAAGACTTGTTTTCAATCAATGGCCAAAAGAACTTGATGAACAAAAAGAAACCAATTCCTTAAAGATTAAGACTTGCTTCCAATTAATGACCAAAAGACAACAAAGGACAAAGACAAACCAATTCCTGAAGGTGTAAGACTCTGCTTCCAATCAATCGCCAAAAGAACTTAAAGGACTAAGAGAAAGCAGTTTATTAAGAATTAAGACTTACATCCAATCAATGGCCAAAAGGGTTTAAAAAACAAGATAAATCAATTCCTTAAGGATTCTGACTTGCTTCCAATCAAATGCCAAAAGAACTTAAAGGACAAAGACAAACCAATTCCTAAAGGATTAAGACTTGCATCCAATCGATGGCTGAAAGAACTAAAAGAATAAAGAGAAACCAATTCCTTAAGGTTTAAGACTTGCTTCCAATCACTGGCAAAAAGAACTTAAAGAACAAAGAGAAATCAATTCACTACGCAATAAAACTTGCTTCCAATCAATGGCCAAAAGAACATAACAATTCATTACGGATTAAATCTTGCTTCTAATCAATGGCCAAAAAACTTAACGGACAAAGACAAACAATTTCTTAAAGGTTTAAGGGATTAAGACTTGTTTCCAATCAATGGCCAAAAAAACTTAAAGAATAAAGAGAAACCAATTCCATAAGGATTAAGACTTGCTTCCAATCAATAGCTAAAAGAACTTCAACAACAAAGAGAAAGCAATTTCTTGAGAATTAAGTGTCACTTCCAATCAATGACCAAAAAAACTTAAAGGACAAAGACAAACCAATTCCTAAAAGATTAAGACTTGCTTCCAATCAATGGCCCAAATAACTTAAAGAGCAAAGAGAAATCAATTCCTTAAAAATTAAGACTTGCTTCCAATCGATGGCCAAAATAACTTAAATGCTTCCAATCAAAGGAGAAAAGAACTTAAAGAACAAAGAGAAATAAATTCTTTAAGCATTAGGACTTGCTTCTAATCAATGACCAAAAGAACTTAAAGAGCAAAGAGAAACCAATTTCTAAAGGATTAAGACTTGGTTCTAATTCATGGCCAAAAGAACTTAATGAGCAAAGAGAAACCAATTCCTTAAGGATCAAAGACTTGCTTCCAATTAATGACCAAAAGACCGCAATGGTAAAAGACAAACCATTCCTAAAGAATTAAGACTTGCTTCCAATCAATTGCCAAAAGAACTTAAAGGACTAAGAGAAAGCAGTTTTTTAAAAATTAAGACATGATTCAAATCAACGGCCAAAAGAATTTAAAAAATAAGAGAAACCAATTCCTTAAGGATTGGGACTTGCTTCCAATCAATGGCCAAAAGAACTTAAAGGACAAGACAAACCAATTCCTAAATAATTAAGAATACCATCCAATCAATGGCCAAAAGAGCTTCACGAACAAAGTGAAACCAATTCATTACGATTTAAATCCTGCTTCCAATCAATGGTCAAAAGAACTTAAAGGACAAAGACAAACCAATTCCTAAAAGATTAAAACTTGCTTCCAATCGATGGCCAAAAGAATTTAAAGACTAATAAGAAACCAATCCCTTAAGGATTAAGACTTGCTTCCAATCAATGGCCAAAAGAACTTAACGAACAAAGTGAAACCAATTCATTATGGATTAAATCTTGCTTCCAATCAATGGCCAAAAGAACTTAAAAGACAAAGGCAAACCAATTCCTAAAGGATTAAGACTCGCTTTCAATCAATGGCCAAAAGAATTTAAAGAATCATGAGAAACCAATTCCTAAAGGATTAAGACTTGCTTTCAATCAATGGCCAAAAGAACTCAATGAACAAAGAGAAACCAATTCCTTAAGGCTTAAGACTTGCTTCCAATTAATGACCAGAAGATCATAAAGGTAAAAGACAAACCAATTCCTATAGGATTAAGACTTGCTTCCAATCAATTGCTAAAAGAACTTAAAGGACTAAGAGAAAGCAATTTATTAAAAATTAAGACTTGCTTCCAATCAATGGCCAAAAGAACAAAAGGGACAGAAAGAAACTAATTCATTAAAGATTAAAACTTCATTCCAATCAACGATAAAAAGAACTTAAAAAACAAGAGAAACCAATTGCTTAAGGATTAAGACTTGCTTCCAATCAATGGCTAAAAGAGCTTAAAGCACAAAGCCAAACCAATTCCTAAAGTATTAAGACTTGCATCCAATCAGTGGCTGAAAAAACTTAAAGACAAAAAGAGAAACAAATTCCTTTAGGTTTAAGACTTGCTTACAATCAAAGGCCAAAAGAACTTAAAGAACAAGGAGAAGCCAAATCATTACAGATTAAGACTCGCTTCCAATCAATAGCGAAAAGAACATAAGGAACAATGTGAATCCAATTCATTACGGATTAAGTCTTACTTCCAATCAATGGCCAAAAGAACTGAAAGGACAAAGCCAAACCAATTTTTAAAGGATTAAGACTTGCTTGCAATCAATGGCCAAAAGAACTTAAAAGAATAAAGAGAAAGCAATTCTTTAAGGATTAAGACTTGCTTCCAATTAATAGCTAAAAGAACTTAAAGTGCAAGAGAAAGCAATTTCTTACGGATTAAGTCTTGCTTCCAATCAATGACCAAATGAACTTAAAGGACAAAGACAAACCAATTCCTAAAGGATTAAAACTTGGTTCCAATCAATGGTGAAGGAACTTAAAGGACAAAGACAGGCTAATTCCTAAGAGATTAACACTTGCTTCCAATCAATGGCCTAAAGAATGTAAATGCCAAAGAGAAATGAATTCCTTGATGATTAAGACTTGCTTGCATTCAATGGCCAAAAGAACTTAAAGGACAAAGACAAATCAATTCCTAAAGGACTAAGACTTGCTTCCAATCATTGGCCGAAATAACTTAAAAAACAAGGCAAAATCAATTTTCTTAAGCATTAAGACTTGCTTCTAGTCAATGGCCAAAAGAACGTAAAGATCAAAGTGAAAACCAATTCATTGCAGATTAAGTCTTACTTCTAATCATTGGCAAAAAGAACTTATAGAACGAAGAGAAATCAATTCCTTCAGGATTATGACTTACTTCTAATCAATGGTGAAAAGAACTTGGAGAACAAAGACAAACCTATTCCTAAAGGGTAAAGACTCCTTTCAAATCAATGGCCAAAACAACTTAAAGACTAAAAAGAAACCAATTGCTTCAGGATTAATACTTACTTCCAACTAATGACCGAAAGATAATAAAGGACAAAGACAAACGAATTCCTAAAGGATTAAGACATCAAAAGAACCAAAAGGACTAAGAGAAAGCAATCTATTAAGGATTAAGACTTGCTTCCATTCAATGGCCAAAAGAACATAAAGAACAAAGCAAAACTAATTCATTACGGATTAAGTCTTTCTTCTAATCAATGGCCAAAAGAACTTAAAGGACAAAGACAAACCAATTCTTAAAGGATTAAGACTTGCTTCCAATCAATGGCCAAAAGAACTTAAAGGATAAAGACAAACCAATTCCTAAAGGAATAAGACTGGCTTCTAATCAATAGCCAAAATAACTTAAAGAACAAAGTGAAACCAATTCATTATGGATTAAATCTTGCTTCCAATCAGTGACCAAAAGAATTAAATGACAAAGACAAACCAATTCCTAAAGGATTAAGACTTACTTCTAATCAATGGCCAAAGGAACTTAAGGAATAATGAGAAACCAATTCCTTAAGGAGTAAGACTTGCTTTCAATCAATGGCCAAACGAACTTAAAGAACAAAGTGAAACCAATTCATTATAGATTGAATCTTCCTTCCAATTAATGACCAAAAGAACTTAAATAATGAAGAGAAAGCAATTTCTTACGGATTAAGTGTTGCTTACAATCAATGACCAAAAGAACTTAAAGGACAGAGACAAACCAATTCCTAGAGGACTAAGACTTGGTTCCAATCAATGGGCAAAAGAAGTTACAGGACAAAGACAAACTAGTTCCTAAGGGATTAACACTTGCTTCTAATCAATGGCCAAAAGAATTTAAAGAATACAGAGAAATCAATACCTTGAGGATTCAGACATGCTTTCAATCAATGGCCAAAATAACATAAAGAACAAAGAGAAATCAATTCCTTAAGGATTAAGACTTGCTTCCAATCGATGGCCAAAAGAACTTAAGGATCAAAGAGAAGCCAATTCATTACAGATTAAGTCTTGCTAGCAATTAATGGCGAAAAAATCTTAAAGAAAAAAGAGAAACCAATTCCTTAAGGATTATGGCTTGCTTCCAATCAATGGCCAAAAGAATATAAAGAACAAAGAGAAACCAATTCCTTAAGGATTATAACTTGCTTCCAATCAATGGCCTAAAGAACCTGGAGGACAAAGACAAACGTATTCCTAAAGGATAAAGACTTGCTCCCAATCAATGGCCAAAAGAACCTAAGGGACAAAGGCAAACAAATTCCTAATGGATTAAACTTGTTTCCAATCAATGACCAACAGAACTTAAAGAACAAAGAGAAACCAATTGTTTAAGGATTATGACATGCTTCCAATTAACGACCGAAAGACCATAAAGGACAAAGACAAACCAATTCCTAAAGGATTAAGACTCGCTTCCAATCATTCGTCAAAAAAACTTAAAGGTCTAAGAGAAAGCAATCTATTAAGGATTAAGACTTGCTTCTAATCAATAACCAAAAGAACACAAAGGACAAAGAGGAACCAATTCATTGCAGATTAACACTTGATTCCAATCAATGACAAAATGAATTTAAAGAACAAGAGAAGCAAATTTCTTAAGGATTGAGACTAGCTTCCAATCAATGGCAAAAAGAACTTAAAGGACAAAGACAAACCAATTCCTAAAGGATTAAGAGTTGCATCCAATCAATGGCTGAAAGAACTTAAAGAACAAAGAGAAACCAATTCTTTAAGGTTTAAGACTTGCTTCCAATCAGTGGCCAAAAGAACTTAAAGAACAAAGACAAACCAATTCATTACGGGTTAAGACTTGCCTCTAATCAATGACCAAAAGAACATAAAGAACAAAGTGAAACCAATTCATTATGAATTAAGTCTTGCTTCCAATCAATGGCTAAAAGAACTTAAAGGACAAAGACAAATAGTTTCTTAAAGGATTAAGATTTGCTTCCAATCAATAGCCAAAAGAACTTAAAGAATAAAGAGAAACCAATTCCTTAAGGATTAAGACTAGCTTCCAATGAATAGCCAAAAGAACTTAAACAACAAAGAGAAAGCAATTTCTTACGGATTACATGTTGCTTCCAATCAATGGCCAAAGGAATTTAAAGGACAAAGACAAACTAATTCCTAAGGGATTAAGACTTGGTTCCAATCAATGGCCAAAGAACTTAATGGGCAAAGACAAACCAATTCCTAAAGAATTAACACTTGCTTCCAATCAATGGCCAAAATAACTTGGACAACAAAGGGAAACTAAATTCCTCGAGGATTAAGACTTGCTTGCAATCAGTGGCCAAAAGAACTTAAAGAACAAAGTAAAACCAATTCATTACGTATTAAGTCTTGCTTCCTATCAATAGTCAAAAGAACTTAAAGTACAATGACAAGCCAATTCTTAAAGGATTAAGATTGTTTCCAGCCAATGGCCGAAAGAACTTAAAGAACAAAGAGAAACCAATTTTTTAAAGATTAAGACTTGCTTCCAATCAAAAGCCAAATGAACTTAAAGAACAAAGAGTAACCAATTCCTTACAGATTAAGTATTGCTTCCAATCATTGGCCAAAAGTACTTAAAGAACAAAACAGAATCCTATTACTTAGGGAGTAAGACTTGCTTCCAATCATTGGCCAAAAAAACATAAAGGACAAGGAGAAACCGATTCCTAAAGGATTAAGACTTGCTGTCAATCAATGGCCACAAGAACTTAATGAACAAAGAGAACCAATTCCTTAAGGATTAAGACTTGCTTCCAATTAATGACCGAAAGACCATAAAGGACAAAGACAAATCAATTCCTAAGCGATTAAGACTTGCTTCCAATCAATCACTAAAAAAACTTAAAGGACTAAGAAAAAGTAGTTTATTAAAAATTAAGACTTGCTTACAATCAGTGGCCTAAAAAACAAAAACGACAAAAAGAAAACACTTCATTACAGATTAATACTTGATTTCAATCAATGGCAAAAAGAATTTAAAAAATAAGAGAAATCAATTCCTTGAGAATTGAGACTTGCTTGCAATCAATGGCCAAAAGAACTTAAAGAACAAAGAGAAATCAATTCATTACAGATTAAGACTTGCTTCCAATCAATGGCGAAAAGAACATAAAGAATAAAATGAAACCAATTCATTACGGATTAAGGATTGCTTCTAATCAATGGCCAAAAGAACTTAAAGGACAAAGACAAACCAATTCTTAAAGGATTAATACTTGCTTCCAATCAAAGGCCAAAAGAACTTAAAAGATAAAAAGAAACCAATTCCTTAAGGATTAAGATTGGCTTCCAATCAATAGCCAAAAGAACTAAAACAACAAAGAGAAAGAAATTTCTTACGGATTAAGTGTTGCTCGTGATCAATGACCAAAAGAGCTTAAAGGACAGAGCCAAACCAATCCACAGAGGATTAAGACTTGTTCCAATCAATGGGCAAAAGAACTTACGGGGCAAAGACAAACCAATTCCTAAGGGATTAACACTTGCTTCCAATCAATGGCCAAAAGAACTTATAGAATAAAGAGAAACCAATTCCTTGAGGATTAAGACATGATTTCAATCAATGGTTAAAAGAAATTAAAGAACAAAGTGAAACCAATTCCTTACGGATTAAGTTTTGCTTCCAATCAATGGCCAAAAGAACTTGAAGGACAGAGACAAACCAATTTCTAAAGGACTAAGACTTGTTTCCAATCAATAGCGAAAATAACATAAAAAACAGAGAAATCAACTCCCTCAGGATTAAGACCTGCTTCCAATCAACGACCAAAAGAACTTAAAGAACAAAGACAAATCAATTCCTAAAGGATTAAGACTTGGTTTCAATCAATGGCCAAAAGAACTTAAAGGACAAAGACAAACCAATTTCTAACAGATTAACACTTGCTTCCAATCAATGGCCAAAAGAACTTGAGGAGCAGAGAGAAACTAAATTCCTTGAGAATTAAGACTTGTATGCAATCAATGATGAAAAGAACTTAAAGAGCCAAGTGAAACCAATTCATTACGGATTAAGTCTTGCTTCTAATCAATGGTCAAAAAAACTTAAAGGATAAAGACAAACCAATTCCTACAGGACTGAGACATGCTTCCTTTCAACGGCCAAACTAACTTAAAGAACAAAGAGAAATCAACTCCTTAAGGATTAAGACTTGCTTCCAATCGATGGTCAAAAGAATTTAAATATCAAAGAGAAACCAATTCATTACAAATTAACTCTTGCCTCCAATTAATGGCAAAAAGATCTTAAAAAACAAAGAGAAACCAATTCCTAAAGGATTATGACTTGCTTTCAATCAATGGCCAAGAGAACATAAAGAACAAAGAGAAACCAATTCTTAAAGCATTATGACTTGCTTCCAATCAATGGCCAAAAGAACTTAAAGGAGAAAGACAAACCAATCCCTAAAGGATTAAGATTTGCTTCCAATCAATGGCGAAAAGAATTACAGGACAAAGGCAAACCAAGTCCTAAAAGATTAAGACTTGCTTCCAATCAATGGCCAAAAGAACTTAAAGGATAAAGACAAACCAATTTCTAAAGGACTAAGACTTCCTTCCAATCAAGGGCCAAAATAACATAAAGAGCAAAGAGAAATCAACTCCTTCAGAATTAAGATTTGTTTCCAATCGATGGTCAAAAGAACTTAAAGATCAAAGAGAAACCAATTCATTACAGATTTAGTCTTGCGTCCAATCAATGGCAAAAAGATCTTAAAGAACAAAGAGAAACCAATTCCTTATGGATTATGACGTGCCTTCAGTCAATGGCCAAGAGAACATAAAGAACAAATAGAAACCAATTTCTGAAGGACTAAGCCTGGCTTCCAATCAATAGCCAAAAGAACTAAAACAACCTAGAGAAAGCAATTTCTTACAGATTAAGTGTTGCTTCTAATCAATGACCAAAAGAGCTTAAAGGACTGAGAAAAACCAATCCCTAGAGGATTAAGACTTGTTTCCAATCAATGGGCAAAAGAACTTATAGGGCAAAGACAAACCAATTTCTAAGGGATTAACACTTGCTTTCAATCAATGGCCAAAAGAACTTATAGAATAAAGAGAACTAATTCCTTGAGGATTAAGACATGATTTCAATGAATGGCCAAAACAAATTAAACAACAAAGTGAAACCAACTCCTTACGGATTAAGTTTTGCTTCCAATCAATGGCCAAAAGAACTTCAAGGACAAAGACAAGCCAATTCCTAAAGGACTAAGACTTGCTTCCAATCAATGGCCAAAATAACATAAAGAACAAAGAGAAATCAACTCCTTCAGGATTAAGACTTGCTGCCAATCGATGGCCAAAAGAACTTAAAGATCAAAGAGAAACCAATTCATTATAGATTCAGTCTTGCTTACAATCAATGGCTAAAAGATCTGAAAAAACACAGAGAAACCAATTCCTTAAGGATTATGACTTGCTTTCAATCAATGGCCAAGAGAACATAAAGAACAAAGAGAAACCAATTCTTAAAGGATTAAGATTTGCTTCCAATCAATAGCCAAAAGAACTTAAAGAATAAAGAGAAACCAATTCCTTAAGGATTGAGACTAGCTTCCGATCAATAGCCAAAAGAAATTAAACATCAAAGAGAAAGCAACTTCTTACGGATTACGTGTTGCTTCCAATCAATGACCAAAAGAACTTAAAGCACAAAGGCAAACCAATTCCTAAAGGATTAAGACTTGGTTCCAATCAATGGCCAAAGGAACTTAAAGGACAAAGACAAACCGATTCCTAACGAATTAATACTTGCTTCTAATCAATGGCCAAGAGAACTTGAGGAACAAAGAGAAGCTAAATTCCTTGAGGATTAAGACTTGCTTGCAATAATGGCCAAAAGAACTTAAAGAGCAAAGTGAAACCAATTCATTATGGATTAAGTCTTGCTTCTAATCAATGGCCAAAAGAACTTAAAGGATAAAGACAAACCAATTCCTACAGGACTGAGACTTGCCCCTTTCAATGGCCAAAATAACTTAAAGAACAAAGAGAAATCAAATCTTTGAGGACTAAGGCTTGTTTCCAATCGATGGCCAAAAGAATTTCAATATCAAAGAGAAACCAATTCATTACAGATTAACTCTTGCTTCCAATCAATGGCAAAAAGATCTTAAAGAAGAAAGAAAAGCCAATTCCTTAAGGATTATGACTTGCTTTCAATCATTGGCTAAAAGAGCATAAAGAACAAAGAGAAACCAATTCTCAAAGGATTATGAGTTGCTTCCAATCAATGGCCAAAAGAACTTAAAGGATAAAGACAAACCAATCCCTAAAGGATTAAGACTTGCTTCTAATCAATGGCCAAAAGAATTATAGGACAAAAAAAAACCAAGTCCTAAAAGATTAAGACTTGCTTCCAATCAATTGTCAAAAGAACTTAAAGGACAAAGACAAACCAATTCCTAATAGACTAAGACTTGCTTCCAATCAATGGCCAAAATAACATAAAGAACAAAGAGAAATCAACTTCTTCAGGATTAAGACTTGGTTCCAATTGATGGCCAAAAGAACTTAAAGATCAAAGAGAAACCAATTCATTATAGATTAAGTCTTGCTTCCAATCAATAGCGAAAAGATTTTAAAGAACAAAGAGAAACCAATTCCTTATGGATTATGACTTGCTTTCAATCAGTGGCCAAGAGAACATAAAGAACAAATAGAAACCAATTCCTTAAGGATTATGACTTGCTTCCATTCAATGGACAAAAGAACATGGAGTAGAAAGACAAACCTATTCCTAAAGGATAAAGACTTACTCCCAATCAATGGCCAAAAGAACTTAAAAAATGAAGAGAATACAATTCCTTAAGAATTAAGACTTGCTTCCATTCAATGGCCAAAAGAATGTGAAGGACAAAGACAAACAAATTCCTAAAGGATTAAAACTTGCTTCCAATCAATGATCAAAAGAACTAAAAGAACAAAGAGAAACCAATTAATTAAGGATTAAGATATGCTTCCAATTAATGATCGAAAGACCATAAAGGACAAAGACAAACCAATTCCTAAAGGATTAAGACTCGCTTCCAATCAATCATCAAAAGAGCTTAAAGGTCTAAGAGAAAGCAATCTATTAAGGGATTAAGGCTTGCTTCCAATCAATAACTACAAGAACAAAAAGGATAAAGAGAAACCAATTCATTGCAGATTAACACTTGATTCCAATCAATGGCAAATAGAATTTATAGAACAAGAGAAGACAATTCCTTAAGGATTGAGACTTGCTTCCAATCAATGCCCAAAAGGAATTAAAGGCAAAGGCAAACCAAAACCTAAAGAATGGAGACTTGCATCCAATCAATGGCTGAAAGAACTTAAAGAACAAAGAGAAACCAATCTCTCAAGGTTTAAGACTTGCTTCCAATCAATGGCCAAAAGAACTTAAAGAACAAAGAGAAACCAAATCATTATGGATTAAGACTTGCTTCCAATCAATGGCCAAAAGAACATAAAGAACAAAGTGAAACCAATTCATTACGGATTAAGTCTTGCTTCCAACCAATGGCCAAAAGAACTTAAAGGACAAAGACAAATAATTTCTTAAAGGATTAAGGCCTGCCTCCACTCAATAGCCATAAGAACTTAAATAACAAAGTGAAAGCAATTTCTTATAGATTACGTGTCACTTGAAATCAATGACCACAAGAACTTATAGGACAAAGATAAACCAATTCCTAAAGGATTAGGACTTGGTTCCAATCAATGGCTAAAAGAACTTAAAGGACAAAGACAAACTAATTCCTAAAGGATTAATATTTGCTTCCAATCAATGGCCAAAAGAACTTGAAGAACAAAGAGAAACTAAATTCCTTGAGGATTAAGACTTGCTTGCAATCAATGGCCAAAAGAACTTAAAGAGCAAAGCGAAACCAATTCATTACGGATTAAGTTTTGCTTCTAATCAATGGCCAAAAGAAGTTAAAGGACAAAGACAAACCAATTCCTAAAGGATGGAGACTTGCATGCAATCAATGGCTGAAAGAACATAAAGAACAAAGGGAAACCAATTCCTTAAGGATTATGACTTGCTTCCAATCAATGGCCAAAAGAACATAAAGGACAAAGATAAAGCAATTCCTAAAGGATTAAAACTTGCATCCAATCAATGCCTGAAAGAACTTAAAGAGGAAAGAGAAACTAATTCCTTAAGGATTAAGACTTGCTTCCAATCAATGGCCAAAAGAAGTCAAAGAGCAAAGTAAATCCAATTCATTACGGATTAAGTTGTACTTCCAATCAGTGGCCAAAAGAACTTAAAGGACAAAGACAAACTAATTCTTAAAAGATTAAGACTTGCTTCCAATCAATAGCCAAAAGAACTTAAAGAACAAAGAGAAACCAATTCCTTACAGATTAAGTGTTGCATCCAATCATTGACAAAAAGAACTTAAAGAACAAAAAAGAAACCAATTGCTTAAGGAATAAGACTTGCTTCCAATCATTGGCCAAAAGAACAAAAAAGATAAGGAGAGACCAATTCCTAAAGGATTAAGACTTGCTTTCAATTAATGGCCAAAAGAACTTAGTGAAAAAAGAGAAACCAATTCCTTAAGGATTAAAACTTGCTTCCAATTAATGATCGACAGACCATAAAGGACACAGACAAACCAATTCCTAAATGATTAGAACTTGCTTCCAATCAATCACCAAAAGAACTTAAAGGACTAAGAGAAAGCAGTAGATTAAGCATTAAGACATGCTTCCAATCAATGGCCAAAAGAACAAAAAGGACAAAAAGAAACCAATTCACTACAGATTAAGAATTGATTCCAATTAATGGCGAAAAGAACTCAAAGGACAAAGACAAACTAATTCTTAAAGGATCAAGACTTGCTTCCAATCAATGGCTAAAAGAACTTAAAGAATAAAGAGAAATGAATTCCTTAAGGATTAAGACTTGCCTCTAATCAATAGCCAAAAGAACTTAAACAACAAAGAGAAAGCAATTTCTTACGGATTAAGTGTTGCTTCCAATCAATGACTAAAAGAACTTTAAGGACAAAGAGAAACCAATTCCTAAAGGATTAAGACATGGTTCCAATCAATGGCTAAAAGAACTTAAAGGACAATGACAAACCAATTCCGAAGGGATTAACACTTGCTTCCAATCAAAGGCCTAAAGAATGTATAGAACAAAGAGAAACAAATTCCTTGAGGATTAAGACATGCTTGCAATCAATGGCCAAAAGAACTTAAAGAACAAAGTGAAACCAATTCGTTACTGATTATGTCTTGCTTTCGGTCAATGGCCAAAAGAACTTAAAGAACAAAGACAAACCAATACCTAAAGGACTAAGACTTGCTTCCAATCAATGGCCAAAATAACATAAAGAGCAAAGAGAAACCAATACCTTAAGGATTAAGACTTGCTTATAATCAATGGCCAAAAGAACTTATAGATCAAAGAGAAACCAATTCATTACAGATTAAGTCCTACTTCCAATCAATGGCGAAAAGAACTTAAAGGACAAAGCGAAACCAACTCCTTAAGCATTATTAAATGCTTCTAATCAATGGCCAAAAGAACTGGAAGGACAAAGATAAACCTCTTCCTAAAGGATAAAAACTTTCTTCCAATAAATGGCCATAAGAACTTGAAAAACAAAGAGAATCCAATTCCTTAGCCATTAAGACTTGCTTCCAATCAATGACCAAAAGAACCATAAGGACAAAGACAAACAAATTCCTAAAGGATAAAAACTTGCTTCCAATCGTTGACCAAAAGAACTTAAAGGACAAAGAGAAACAAATTACTTAGGGATTAAGACCTGCTTTCAATCATTGACCAAAAGAACATAAATGACAAAGAGAAAGCAATTCCTAACGGATTAATACTTTCTTTCAATCAATGGCCGAAAGAACTTCATGAACAAATAGAAACCAATTCCTTAAGGATTAAGACTTGCTTCCAGTTAATGACCCAAAGACCGTAAAAGACAAAGACAAACCAATTCTTAAAGGATTATGACTTACTTCCAATCAATCGCCAAAAGAACTTAAAGGACAAAGAGAAAGCAACCTATTACGGATAATGACTTGACTCCAATCAATGGCCAAAAGAACAAAAAAGACAAAGTGAAACCAGTTCATTAGATGTAAAGATTTGATTCCAATCAATGGTAAAAAGAATTTAAAGAACGAGGTAAGCCAATTCCTTAAGGATTGAGACTTGATTCCAATCAATGAATAAAAGAACTTAAAGAACAAAGACAAACCAATTCCTGAAGGATTAAGACTTGTATCCAATCAATGCCCGAAAGAACTTAAAGAGCAAAGAGAAACCAATTCCTCAAGGTTTAGGACTTTCTTCCAATCAATGGCCAAAAGAACATAAAGAACAAAGAGAAACTAATACATTACAGATTAAGACTTGCTTCCAATCAATGCCCAAAAGAACTTGAAGAATAAAGTGAAACAAATTCCTTAAGGATTATGACTTGCTTCCAATCAATAGCTAAAAGAAATTTAATAACAAAGAGAAAGCAATTTCTTACGGATTAAGTGTTGCTTCCAATCAATGACCAAAAGAACTTAAAGGACAAAGACCAACCAATTCCCAAAGGATTAAGACATGACTCCAATCAATGGCCAAAAGAACTTAAAGGACAAAGACAAACCAATTCCAAAAGGATTAACACTTGCTTCCAATCAATGGCGAAAAGAACTTAAAGAACAAAGAGAAACCAATTCCTTGAGGAGTAAGACTTGATTTCAATCAATCGCCAAAAGAACTTAAAGGACAATGTGAAACCAATTCATTATGGATTAAGTCTTGCTTCCAATCAATGGCCAAAATAACTTGAAGAACAAAGAGAAATCAATTCCTTAAGGATTAAAACTTGCTTCGAATTAATGGCCAAAACATCTTAAAGATTAAAGAGAAACCAATTTATTACAGATTAAGTCCTGCTACCAATCAATGGCTAAAAGAATTTAAAAAACAAAGAGAAACTAATTCCTTAAGGATTAAGACTTGCTTCCAATCAGTGACCAAAAGAACTGAAAGGTCAAAGATAAACAAATTCCTAAAGAATTAAAACTTGCTTCCAATCAATAACCAAAAGAACTTTATGGACAATGAGAAACCAATTGCTTAGGGATTAAGACTTGCTTCCAATCATTGGCCAAAAGAACATAAATGGCAAAGAGAAAGCAATTCCTAAAGGATTAAGACTTGCTTTCAATCAATGGCCAAAAGAACTTAATGAACAAATAGAAACCAATTCCTTAAGGATTAAGACTTGCTTCCAATCAATCGCCAAAAGAACTTAAAGGACTAAGAGAACCAACCTATTAAGGATTAAGACTTGTTTCCAATCAATGGCCAAAAGTACAAAAAGGACAGAGAAACTGACTTGAGTGCTGAGCTCGGTCAAATTATAATATAACCGAGTTACACTACTTTGCGGTAAAGGGTGCAATCTGGGTCATCTCACATGGATGGCAATGTTATATGATCAGAAATTCGTTGGGGGGTTGTTTATCAAATAAAAACGTAGCTAATAAAAATGGAAATGAACAGAAATTGAAAACTCTAATCCAAGAATCAAAGGACCAACCATAGACACTCAATCAATGAATTCTAGAAATAACTCAGCAAACAGAATCAGTCATTGACATTGAATCTGAATGAAACCTCAATTCAAACTTAGCATTCACATGAAAAACTTCATGCATTTGATTAACGCAATTTCAATTAGAATTTAGAAACCTCTAAAATCTAAATGAATTACACTAATTTCATATGCCAATGCAGTTAATCATATAATTCAAACCTGAAACTCTAATTCATATTCCTTCCACAATTTGATTACATATATCTACCAAATATTATGCAACCAATCAAATTTCAATCGTCAATTCAGAATGAAGAACTGCAATTTAAACGATATTGAAATAAAGGAAGAAGGAATAAATGAAACCGATTGTATGTTGAGTCTGATTAAACCAATTCTCAAGAGTGTTGTTATTGTTTCTTTAATTCGTGGATCAGATGTAAATTCAAGCCTATATGAATGGAGGAAGACAAATTGGCAAGGTGGGGGGTGAGAGAAGAGAGGAAGAAAAAAGTAAAAACTGAAAAAAATTGCTTATTCTCCCAAAATCTGTCTAATCCCCTAAGTTTCTCACCCCTCACTATTCAGCCCACTAAAACAGAATCAAAACATCACCAAACAATCCATAATAGTTATGACATTAATCCCCTTGTCTCCTAGATGAATTTGGCCATCTTATTTGCTAAATTCTAAATTGTAGAGAGAAAATTATGCTAGACATACTAAATTTAGCTTTCCAATACAAATAGTAAAATTTTCCATGGTTTTGTCCGGAAATATGCAATCGTTTGGATTTGTATTCTGAAGAAGAATTGTAGCCTTGGATGTTAGCTTCAAAATGCCACTGGAATGGGCTTAATTGGGGTACTACCGACCAAGATAGGGTCCAAATACTGCACCCAGTTCAGAAACCGCGAATGCATCTCTTCAGCTCAATTCTAGGCCCAGTTTTAGCTTGTTGTCATCGGAATTGGCCTCTGACCTCTACATAGCTATTGTGGGCCTATCTTCAGCTTTCTTGCAAATCAAGAATCACAATAAAATGAGCTCTATAACTCAAGATATGCCCAAAAAACCAAAATAGTGTCAGAATTAGCTTAATGCTGGAAAAACAAAATCTAGCCCAACCAAAATTCAATAAAACACAAAATGGCCCAAATTAATCCTATTAAGCACTAAAGAAGATTAATGAACTAAATATGAGAGAAAATAAATATATAAAAATCCAATTAATCAAATTTCCTCACACTTAGTTCTTGCATGTCCTCATGCAAAATTCAACTAAGGACAAAAACATGCAACCTAAAAATTAAAGAATAACCAAATTGAACAAACAAATTCTCCAATGAATCATCAAAAGTGCTAAGCTTAGGAACATAAGAGCATATAAGGCATTAAGAGTTTCCAGTAATCAAATCATTCAACACCCCATTTCTCAAAAATGTAAGTTAAGCAATATCCTTCAAACTGCAAATAGATCAAGCATGAAAGAGTTAACAAGATGGTGTTTTAATCTCTCAACTCGCAAGTGTATGGGCAAAAGTGTTTCACTCAAGTCACCTCAGTAGACAATGCATTACCGTAGGTTTGTTAATCTTCTACTTCTCTACTACTCACAATCATATGTAAGCACAAATCAAGAGGACTTTATTCAAGGTTGTAATGGGGCTAAGGTAAGGGTAGGAAAACATGAGGATGTGACATACAACCTAAGGGAATAGAAGTGACATTGGTCATTAGACCAATCAAACCATAACACACTTCCTCTCTTTGAACTTTCTTTTCCCTTTATCAAGATTCCCCATTTTATTAATTTTTTTCTTTTTTCTTTTTCTTTTTTTCTTTCTTTTTCTTTTTCTTTTTTTACTTCCCTTGCATCCTTTCAAACACTGACACTTGAAATGCAACAATAATGATGAAACCAATGCACTCCCTATTCCCTAAGGTTGGGTATAACATGGTTTTCCACTTAAAGCTTATAATGTGCTAGAAACCAAGAAATGGTCAATAAGGCTCAAAAGGGCTAAACAAGGGGCAAAATGCAAGGTAAGCTATATGGCTAAGTGGTTAAAATGAAAGATGCCTCTATCATGTTCATAAATGCGTATGAAATATGTAGCCTCAAAGAAGAATCAAAGCAAGTTCTAGAATAACAAAATCTATGAGGGAAAACACACAAGAAAGAAAAGAATGGCATGAAGTGCTACTATCCAAAATAAGGCTCAAAAGCTCACAAAAGTAAAGTCCAACATACTCAATCATTGCAAATCACGATCAATCACCCAACTTACACATATCAAGAAAGGAGAGAAAAATGAAATCATGTTGGAACCCTTTCCTCCCTAAAGTCTAATGCCTTAACTCAACAACTTTCAATTCAACAATGGAGAACCAAAGCAAAACAAAGTGAATAAAGCAAATTTTTTTTTAAGCAAAAATGAAGTAAAAGCAAACATGAAACAAATCTATAATGCAAGACAAATTACCAAACAACACAACCTATGTCGAAACCACCCCCCCACACTTCAACTTTACATTGTCCTCAATGTATTACACATAATGGAAATGCAAGGCAAGTAAAATGAGGTGAGGGAAAGGAAAGAGAAACTCCCGTATTAAGGGTAAGTGGTTGCTAGTAAGCGGACCTCCTCAATGGTCTCCAAGGGTGTGTCTTCATGAAATGGCTTCAGGCGGTGGCCATTCATTGTGAAAGCTTTATCGGTCCCAGGCTCCAAAATCTGCACAGCACCATATGGAAAAAACTTAATCACTATGTAAGGACCAAGCCACCTAGAACGAAGCTTACCAGAAAAGAGCTTGAGGCGAGAATTGTAGAGAAGCACTTTTTGGCCAATGGAGAACTCCTTCCGCAGCAACTTCTTATCATGGATGAGTTTTGTCTTCTCCTTATACATGTAGGAGTTTTCATAGGCTTCCAACCAGATCTTCTCCAACTCCTGAAGTTGGAACTTCCTATGAAGTCCGGATTAGCTCATATCAAGGTTGCAGTTCTTGACTGCCCAATATGCTTTGTGCTCAATTTCCATCGGAAGGTGGCATGCCTTGCCAAAGACAATCCTATAAGGGGACATCCCCAAACGAGTCTTGTAGGCAGTACGGTAAGCCCATAATGCATCCTCCAACCTCTTGCTCCAATCCTTCCTGCTAGGCTGCATTGTTTTCTCCAGAATCTGCTTCAACTCCCTATTTGATACCTCCACTTATCCATTAGTCTGTGGATGGTATGGAGTTGAGACCTTATGGGTGACACCATATTTCTTTAGTAGAGTGGCCATGTTCCTATTACAGAAATGGCTCCCTTGATCACTGATGATTGCCTTAGGCACTCCAAACCTGCAAAAAATGTGTGATCTGACAAAATCTACAACAACATGAGAATCATCAATTTAGTGGCCTTAGCCTCTACCCACTTAGAAACATAATCAACAGCCAACAAAATATACACAAAACCAAATGAGATAGGAAATGGACTCATAAAGTCAATACACTAAACATCAAATATCTCACAAAACAATAATGGTTGTTAAGGCATCTCATTCCTACGGGAAATAGTACCTGTCTTCTGATACTGTTCACAATTCTTACAATAAGTGTAAGAATCACGAAACAATGTAGGTCAATAAAAACCTGCATCTAAGACCTTCTTAGCAATGCGTTGTGGTCCTAAGTGACCACGATAAGCAAGTATGTGACAGAAATACAAAATGGAAGGAATTTCAAGCTTATGCACATAGCGCCTAATAATTTGATCACTAGACATGCACCACAAATAAGGATCATCCCAGACATAATATTTAGCCTCACTCCTAAGTTTCTCTATCTGATGCTTTTTAAAATAAGTAGGTAACTCAGAAGCAACTAGATAGTTAACCAAATCAGCATACTATGGATCCTTACCTTGTAACCCTAAAAGTTGCTCATCTAGAAAGGTCTCACGGATAGGTAGAGGCTCCAAGGTCTATCAAATGCAACTCAAGTGGTCTGCTACTAGGTTCTCAGCTCCACTCTTGTCCCTGATCTCAATATCAAATTCTTGCAACAGCAATCCACCTGATGAGTCTAGGCTTTACATCCGACTTCTTCAATAAGAACTTCAAGGCTGTATGATAAAAAAAAAAAAAAAAGTTACTTTAGTTCTTAACAGATAAGCAGAGAATATATCTAAAGCAAAAATAATGGCTAAAAGCTTCTCCGTGGTGGTGTAATTAGCCTATGCAGAGTCTAGGATCTGAGAGGCATATTCTATGACATGAGGAATCTTCCCAACCTTATGGGAAAGAACAACTCCAACTACAAGGTTCAATGCATCACACATGAGCTCAAACGGGTATTTCCAGTTTGGTGGCTGAAGAACAGGAGCAAAAATTAGGTGCCGCTTCAACTAGTCAAAAGCTCTCTTGCAGTTATCATCAAACTGGAAGTCTATATCCTTCTGCAGCAGCTTGGAAAGTGGAAGGGCAATTTGGCTGAAGTCCTGGATAAATCGCCTATAAAAAACTACATGTCCAAGAAAAGAATGCACTTCCCGTACACATGTGGGGAAAGGTAGAGAAGCAATAACATCAATCTTGGACTTGTCAACAGCAATACCCTCACTAGAAATAACATGTCCTAAGGCTACACCTTGTTTAACCATAAAATGACATTTTTCAAAATTCAAAACAAGGTGAAACTCGACACATCTATTCAGTATCTTAGCAAGACTATCGAAGCATACATCAAATGAAGTGCCATAAATAGTAAAATCATCCATATAGACTTCCATACAATTCACTAGAAAATCAGAAAAGATACTCACCATGCCCCTCTGAAATATACCTAGGGCATTGCATAAACCAAAGGGCATCCTTCAATATGCAAATGTGCCAAATGGACAGGTGAAAGTTGTTTTTTCCTGATCTTTAGTTGCTATATGGATCTGAAAATAACTAGAAAAACCATCAAGAAAATAGTAGTGTGACTGACCTACCAATCTCTCTAGCATCTGATCAATGAAGGGCAATCAGAAATGGTCCTTCCTAGTAGCTTAGTTCAACCTCCTGTAGTCTATGCAGACTCTCCAGCTATTCTGCACTCTTGTAGGCACCAGCTCTTCCTGGGAGTTCTTCACCACTATTATTCTAGTCTTCTTTTGAACCACTTACATCGGGCTCACCCACTTGCTCTTTGAAATTGGATAAATGATTGCTGCAGCTAGCAACTTACTCACTTCTTTCTTCACCACATCCAAGATAAGCGGGTTGAGCCTTCTCTGAGGTTGCCTCACTGGTTTCACTCTCTCCTCTAACTGAATTCTATGCATGCACATAGAGGGGCTAATCATAGGTATGTCTGCCAATGTCCAGCCTATAGCCTTCATGTTCTGCCTTAGGATGTTCAGCAACTTCTCTTCTTGCTCTAGCTGTAGATCTTTGGCTATAATGACTAGTAGCCTCTCATTCTAGAATTGCATACTTCAAATTTTCTGGCCGTGGCTTTAGTTCCAAGGTGGGTAGCTCTATGATAGAAGGTGCTAATCTTGGAGTTGCTTCTGATGGTTTGGGTTCAGCACCTGCAATCTGCGAAAAATTCTACACAACAGCATCATCATATCCTATGGAAGCTAAAATAGAACCAGCAGAGTTAAAATGATGTACAGAATTCAAAATCACAGAATCTGAAAATTCAGAATTTAAAATTTGAAAATCAACCTCAGAAACTGCAGAAATAGAAACTACAGACTGTACATCATAAACAAAATTTTTAGAAATAGACTTATCGGTAGCAAAAATTTCTATAAATGCAGAATTTGTGCAACTAGAAACTGGAGTAGCAGAATGTGCAGAAAATGGTAATGTAGAACCTACAAAAACTATAAGTGCAATATTTAAATCTGTAGAAATAGAATTTATAAAGACATTAGCATAATTCGCATAATTTGACACTGTAGAATCAATATTTGCAGAATCTAAAAATACAATAGCAAAATTTGCTACTGTAGCAACAGAATCAGATTTGTCACAATCAATACATGCAAAATCTACAGTGGCAGAATTCGTGCAAACATAATTTCCAGAATTTAATTCAACATCAACATCAGAATTCACAGGATTTGTAACATCCTCAATTTCATGTCGTGCTAAATTATCTTAGTAACCCTGAGTAATTAGGCACTTAATGAGAAATTTTGAGATTACGGCTTAATTAAGGGGTTAACTCGGATGAAAAGGGTCAAGAGAATGCTTAATCGAGATTAGATAATCTCTAATTAAGTAAGTCAGAGCCCCTACAGCTTAATTAAGCACTAATCACCTTTAATTAGCCTAATCGAATTTAATTAAGGTCAATTAAGCTTAATCGCAAGATTAATTTTTGCTAATCGAGTTCTTGTGTGTTACTCACTAATCCTTGCTTAATCATCTTAATTAAGTTGTATGAGCACTTAATCACATGATTAAATTCAAATTTAGTCAACTAGACAATAAAGTAAAGAGTGATGTCATAAAAGCATAAAGCATTAGACAAGAGTGCTTTATGCAAGAGTTTGACCATGTTTTGTCTCCCCATCATTCACTTTGTCCCCTTAATCACTAATTAACACAAAATTAAGCAAAATATCTCACTCTCCCTCCTTTAATGTAGGACGCCACTTTCACACACACACACACACACACACACACACACTCACATTTTCATTTTCACTCATCCTATTCTCTCTCTTCAAGCCAAATTCTCTAACTTCTCTCTAAACACTTCTTCATCTTCTTCATCTTTCTCTTCCTTTCTCCACCACCACCACCTAAACCACTCACTTAGCCCTTCAAAGACCTAAACTTTGGGTCTTTGGAGACAAGATCAAAACACTACAACCTCCATGTCCACAAGATTTCAAGAGCTTCTCCTTCCTTCTTGCAAAACCGCCACCTTCATCATCAAGAGGAGTCATCATCTTCTTCTTCCATTTCTCTTGTTTTGCGCCATCTTCAAGAAAGGTAGTGATCTTCATCTTTTTCATTTTGTTTACTCAAGAAAACTTGGAGCTTGGTTCTTTCATGACCAAGATTTCTAAGTGAAAGCTTGAGAAGATCCTTCATGCTCTTCAAGAACCAAAGTTTTCGTTTTTAGTAAAATATGTTCTTGATGTTCTTCATGTATTCTTAAGTTTCCTCTTTTGGAAAAATATGTTCTTGATGTTCTTCATGTGTTCTTAAGTTTCCTCTTTTGTTGGTAGCTTGCTTAAAGTTGTTCTTTCCTTTTTATGATGAGTTGATGACAAGAAAAGCTCCACCTTTTTATGTTCCCATGATTTGATAAGACTTTGAACATTCTTAAAGCTTAAAACTTTAAAAAGTTTGCTTCTTGATACACTTAAAGTGGCGCAAGTTTTAGTGCCATCATAAAGTTTTCTTTTGTTTTGTTTTGAAGACAAAAATGCATGTAAAAGTCTAAGCTTTTTGGCATGATAAGCCTTTTTGAGTTAGAAAATGATATCTTGTCACTTTATGTCTTAGAAATCAAACCTTAAAGAAAAGACCTTTTATAAAGTTTCAAACTTTAATCAAGAATGAGACCTTTAAGTCATAAAAGTGTTGTTTTATAACAATTAACTCATAAAGTTTAGATCTTGAACCAAAACAATGCTTAAAGGTAAGAGCTTCTATAGAAATTAAGACTTTTTAACCTTAAAGTTAATGTTTCATGTCACTAGTTGATAAAGTAGGAACCTTTTTATGTAAAGACAACTTTAAGTCATAAAGTTGAGACCTTAATGGTCTTTGAATAATTAAATGAGTCAACTTTTATAAAAACAAGACTTTTAGTGGAAAAGCTAGTAACTTGCATCATTATTTCATAAAGATCTAATCGTTAAGATAAAAGCTTGAAGCTTTGTAACTAGGTTAAGTTAAAAATCACCCTTGGTGTTCAGTGAACATGGTGTTGTTGGGTTCTTGATATGGTTATGCGTTGTCATGACCCAAGGATTAGAGGGATCTCGAACTCCTTGGGAACAGAAGTATGATTAGGGCCTCTGAGCATACCATGCACCTAGGAATCACTAAGTGCACTATATCGAGGAAAGGAAACAATCACTTAACTATATTCGAATAAGTGTTCCATAAGACATGAATTCAAGTAAAGAATAATTTCATGCGAGAGCTAAGTAACTAAAAGACCATATACACATATCTTAACTGCGTGATACTCTCATAGGTAACCATGCGAAATCATGTGATGATTCATAATATTCTTCACAAAGAATAACACAACTATAAACCCCTTTAGGGTATGAATATGTGATGCCATACGGCATGATGAATGACAAGTTGGGTTGAGCGTTGTCTCATGATTAGATGATGAGTGTGATGATATGGTGAACTATTGGTTGGATATTGATGATTGGCATTTTGGGGAAGCTCTGGTCTAGCCGTTATGCTGCCGGATTTCCATCAAAATTATGGACTTAGTCATATCATTGCATGTGTCTAGTCAAAGAAGTGTTATGCATGTAAAGTATAAAGATAAGAAAAGAATCAATGGGACATGACCCTTCAATCACTTCAGTAAGGGAAATGAGAGATGGCGATCCACAAAGACACAAGGAACCTCTATGAGGGAGGCAAGGGTGACATGGAGGACCCTCCAACTTAGAGGTAACCAATGTCGGCTTAGTCTGATTTGGTTAGTACTGTGTGACGACGGTCACGGAATGAGCTCATGTCCAAAAGCAGTCTATTTCAAAGGAAAGTAAAGAATGTTAAGCACGTGCTAAAAAGGAAAGTTAATTCAAAAATATAACCATGGTTAAATTGATGATGATGCATGTCCTTGCATGTACTTATGTTGCCCATTTGCATTATGAATGTTTACTCTATCTTTCAGTATGTATGTTAGATTATGATAATGTAGTATGATGTTAAGTTTAAAAGCAACCCGCTTCGGGGTCTAAGTTTTCAAAACCATTAAAAATTGAACTTATATCTGTCCACTATTTTTATAATTAAACCCGAAGTGGCTGGGATGATGACGATGACACTGTGTTTGTCTAGTCGCGATCCTACTGAGAAATTTAGTATTTCTCATTCCTATGTTTCCCGTGTCATCGTCAGAGGATGTCGACGTCGGGCACGGTGGTGATCTACATTGAGTTCCCGGTGTGGCGTTGGCGCTTTGACCCGGTGCTGAACGCCTCTGTGCTGTCGGCGAGCGCAACAATGAGGGTCTACATCTTCCATGACCGCCAGTTTCAGACTCCCGTAATGAGCCCATTTTTTCGACTGCATCAGCCATTCGGCGAGCTTACTATGGATGACATCCGCCCCTACTTTCAGCCACCGAGATACCCCACCGATGATGATGAGACTGACTCGGATACCCATTTGACTTCGACTGTTTCACTGGATTCCAACCCCTCGGAGCCGTCTTATCCGAGCTTCCATGTGGAGACCGATCCGTTTAAGCCCCTCTATCCGACTCATTCTGGGGGATCTCACCGTTCGGGTTCGTCGCAGCCTTCGGTGATTCGTATATCTTCTGATTCTTCTGCTTCATCTGCTGGCCTAGCTTCACCCCCGGTTCGCTGGCATGGGTTCATTCGTACCCACACTGTGCCCTGTGAACGAGGACGTACATGAGGAGGGGGACGTGGCGACACTTCTCCTGGTGGATATGGGAACGGTTTTCTCCCGCCAGATGCTTGATGTGACGACTGCATGCGGAGCTGAGCACGAGGATAGCTCCTTTTGGTCGTAGTTATAGGGTTATCATTCTATTGTATGGCATGCTTGGGTAGTAGGATTTTCTGATATATTTCCTTTTATTATGTATTGGTAGGCTTTTGTGCAGGGCCGACGATAGATATCGGACCCATTATTATCTTATGTATGACTCTAGTATAACTATTATTGTATTATCATGGATGGCCGTGGAATGAATGTTACCTTTATCTAAGAATTGTGGTTACTCTTATGGTTTCTATGCTTGTTCAATGCGATGTATGTATGGGACAGCGGTGTTACTTTATATGTTCACGATGCGCTCATGGCTCTCGATTTCAAAAATGGTTCACTTGTTTTGTAGAAAAAAATTTTACCCCTATTTTCAGTACAAAGTAATTTCTAAAAGGTAATGTTAGTTCCGCGAGCAAACATAACAACTAGTAATTCCATAATATGACTGAAGCATAGAATGGAACTACTAGGGTGTTATAGGATTAAACATAGCACAATTAGAATCAGCATAAATAGATTTGTCAGCAGAAAAATTCACAAAATCAGAATTAGTAAATGTTGAAACTGAAATTGAAATAGCAAGATTTTCAGAATTTGAACGAACAGAATCACAACCATGTAGGCATGCAGCAAATTTAGCATAAACAACATAAACAGCACATAAGTCATTACTACCATTACAATCACAATCAACACAATATAATTCAACCAACAAGTTCTCATGCACTTCGTCAACCAATGAATCAATAATGTCTATATGAAAAATAGAATGCTCTTCCAGTGGGTATCTCATGGCATCAAACAAATTAAAATGCATTTTACTATCTCCAGATTCCATAGATAATGTACCAAAATGCACATCAATCTTAGTCTTAGCAGTTTTAAAAAATGGCCTACCTAAGATTAATGTTGGTTGATTAGCATGCAATTCATCCTCCATATTTAGCACATAGAAATCAGTAGGAAAAATAAGGTCATTTACTCTTACCAGCACATCTTCTAAAACTCCTTCAGGGTGAGTTGTGCTTCAGTTGGCAAGTTGAATAACCACTCTGTTGGCTTGAGCTCTCCAATGCACAATGACTGGTAAATTGATTTTGGCATGAAATTTATTGAAGCTCCAAGATCCAACATAGCTTAACTGAACTACTTACTTCCTATGATACATGGAATAGTGAAAGTCCCTGGGTCCTTGCATTTCAGAGGAATACTTGGCTGAATGATGGCAGAAACATTTTTGCCTATGCTCACCTTCCCATTTCCCTTCAGGCTCCTTCTATGAGTGCACAAATCCTTAAGAAACTTAGCATACTTTGGAATCTATTTGATGGCTTCTAGGAGCGGAATATTGACTTCCGCTTTTCTAAATGTGTCCATAATCTCCTTGTCCATTGCTGCTTCTGCCTGCTTCTTATTTTGTGTCACTCTGTTAGAGAAAGGTAGTGGAACACTTTGTTCAGCTTGCTTGCTCTTGGTTCTGCACCATTTTTCTTTATTTCTGTAGAATCAGATTTTTTTGCTACCTCTGGTTGTTCTGCAGAATCTGCTTGGTTGTTCTTTTCTGCAACATCAGGAATCTTAAGCTTCTTGCCACTTCTCAAAGTAATGGAACTCTCATTCTTTGGATTGGTGACGGATTGGGAGGGAAGGTTGCCAGAACCTTGAGACTTCATCTCATTTACTATTGTAGCCAACTGACTAATCTATGTTGCAAATTCTGGATGCTGGCTTTTGTTCTTTGTTGAAACTGAATACTGCTAGTTGCCGTTTACTTTCACTAAATCTGCAAGGCTAGGTTCTGAGCTGCTAGTTTGTGGTTTATTTTGCTGAACTAGTGGATAATATTGTCCTGAGCTTGGTCCAGCAAAACTGAGGTTGCTGAAACTGATTGAAGTTGTTACCATACTCAGATTTGAGTGATCTCTCCAGCCAGGATTATATGTGTCGGAGAATGGATGATAACTCTTCTACTGCTGCTACTGCTGCTGATAAGGCCTACCAGGAAAGATTCCTGCAACAGTTTCGTTGCTCTCCTGCAGATGTGGACACTAATCTATTGGATGTCTTGGTATAGAGCAAATGCCACAAATGGTAGCTATTGGTTGTTGGGGCTGGGGCTGCTGGCCAAGTGCCAATTGCCTTACCAAGGTTGTCAACTCATCTATTCGGTTCTCCATCCACTGCTGGTTTGTATCAGAGGTTTGCACTTCATTTACTCCACTTGTTGACACTATGGCTTGGGTACCAAATTGTTGTGCATTGGTAGCCATGTTTGTAATTAATTCATGAGCTGCAACAGGTGTTTTATCTACTAGAGCTCCTTCAGAAGCAGCATCAACCATACCTTTTTTCCATTGGCATGAGACCTTCATTAAAATACTGAATAAGAAGTTAGACACTAATCTGATGGTGCGGACAACTTGCACACAATTTCTTAAACCTCTCCCAATACTCATGCAATGTCTCTCTACCAATTTGCCTTATTCCACAAATGTCCTTCCTGATTACAGCAGCTCTTGATGCATGAAAGAATTTCTCCAAGAACATCCTCTTCATGTCTTGCTAGCTTGTAATGGAACCTGGATGCAAGTAGTACAACCAATCCTTGGCAGATCCATCCAGGGAGAAGGGAAATGCCCTTAGGTTGATATGGTCTTCCTCCACTCCAAGTGGCTTCATGGTTGAGCACACTATATTGAACTCCTTCAAGTGCTTGTGAGGGTCTTTTCTAGCTAAACCATGAAACTTAGGCGGCAGATGTATCAGTCCTGATTTTAGCTCGAAGTCTGCATCCAAATTCGAGTACTGGATGGCCAAAGCTTGATAGTTGACATTAGGTGCTGCAAGTTCCTTCAAGGTTCTATTATCCATGCTTCTTAAAAAATTAGAATTGTCAACAAAGTTAGGAATAGAATCAAAAACAGAATTATTAGTAGAACTAGTCTCAAACAACCTCTTCTTAGCTCTTCTAATTTGTCTAAGAGTCCTCTCTAATTCGGGATCAAACTCAACTAAATTAGGACTTGGATTAGACCTAGTCATGCACTAACAAAATAGCAAATAGAACTATATGCACACCTATTTCACTCCTAACACAAAGCACTAAAAATTGCACACAAACACTCAAAAAAAAAAACACTACCAAATAATTTTTAAAAATTATGGGACCACCACCCCTCAAAAATTTTACCCTCAAGGAGTAAAAAAAATGTAAAGAAAAATCTTAAAAATTAAAAAAGTGGTCTAAATGAAGGAATTTGGCTTAAAAATAATTGATCAGAGGGTCATTTTCCTTTAATTGACCAATCTTCAAGTCAATTGGAGTACAAAATCTTTTACAAAAATATCCATTACATCCCTAACAAATACCGAAAATATCAAAAAACCTCTAAAAACCTATCTAAAAGATGGAATTTGACAAAAATAGGGGGCCTCAATCCTAAAAGGATTGAGTTCTTCTCAAAATGATGTTTTGCTATGGAATTAAGTCCCCTGAAATCAACTGAAAAGAGTTAGTCATCAAAAACCGTAAAACAGAACTACTAACCATGAATTAAAACTAACAACTTAACCAATCACACATCAAAACAGAACATGCAATGATATTAACACATATTAACATGACCAAATAACATCAATCATCCCCGACAACGGCGCCAAAATTTGACTCGAGTGCCGAGCTTGGTCAAATTACAATAAAATTGAGTTACACTACTTTGTGGTAAAGGGTGCAATCCGGGTTGTCTCACATGGATGACAATGTTATATGATCAGAAATTCGTGGGCGAGTTGTTTATCAAATAAAAATGTCGCTAATAAAAATGCAAATGAACAGAAATTGAAACTCTAATCCAAGAATCAAAGGAAAAACCACAGACACTCAATCATTGAATTCTAGAAATAACTCAGCAAATAGAACCAGTGATTAACATTGAATCTAAATGAAACCTCAATTCAAACTTAGCATTCACATGAAAACCTTCATGCATTTGATTAACGCAATTTCAATTAAAATTCAGAAACCTCTAGAATCTAAGTGAATTACGCTAATTTCATATGTCAATGTAGTTAATCATAGAATTCAAACCTAAAACTCTAATTCATATTCCTTCCACAATCTGATTACATATATCTACCGAATATTATGCAACCAAATTTCAATCGTCAATTCAGAATGAAGAACTCCAATTCAAATGAGATTGAAATAAAAGAAGAAGGAATAGATGAAACTGATTGTATGTAAAGTCTGATTAAACCAATTCTCAAGATTGTTGTTGTTGTTTCTTTAATTCGTGGATCAGATGTAAGTTCAAGCCTCCATGAATAGAGGAAGACAAATTGGCAAGGTGGGGGCATGAGAGAAGAGAGGAAGAAGAAAGTAAAAACTAAAAAAAAATTGCTTATTCTCCTAAAATCTGTCTAATCCCCCAAGTTTCTAACCCCCTCACCATTCAGCCTGCCAAAGCAGAATCGAAATGTCTCCAAACAATTTGTAATAGTTATTACATTAATCCCCCTGTCTCCTAGATGAATTTGGAAATCTTATTTGCTAAATTTCAAATTTTAGAGAGAAAATTATGTTAGAAACACTAAGTTTAGCTTTCCAATACAACTAGTAACATTTTCCATGGTTTTGGCCAGGAATATGCAACCGTTTGAATTTGTATTTTGAAGAAGAATTATAGCCTTGGATGTTAGCTTCAAAATGCCACTGGAATGGATTAGTTGGGCTACTACGAACCGAGATATGGTCCAAATACTGCACCCAGTTTAGAAACTGCGAGTGCATCTCTTTAGCTCAATTCTAGGCCTAGTTTTAGCTTCTTATCATCAGAATTGGCCTCTGAACTCTCATAGGAATTGTGGGCCTATCTCTCAGATTTCCTACAAATCAAGAATTACAATAAAATGAGCTCTATAACTCAAGATATGCCCGAAAACCCAAAACAGTGTCAGAATTAGCTTAATGCTGGAAAAACTAAATCTAGCCCAACCAAAGCTCAATAAAACACAAAATGGCCCAAATTAATCCTATTAAGCACAAAAGAAGATTAATGAACTAAATATGAGACAAAATAAATATATAAAAATCCAATTAATCAGAAACCAATTCATTATAGATTAAGACTTGATTCTAATCAATGGCAAAAAGAATTTAAAGAGCAAGAGAAGCCATTCCTTAAGGATTGAGACTTGCTACCAATCAATGGCCAAAAGAACTTAAAGGACAAAAGCAAACCAATTCCTTAAGACTTGCATCCAATCAATGCCCAAAAGAACTGAAAGAGCAAAGAGGAACCAATTCCTCAAAGATTAGGACTTGCTTCCAATCAATACCCAAAAGTGCTTAAAGAACAAAGAGAAACCAATACATTATGGATTAAGACTTACTTCCAATCAGTGGCCAAAAGAACTTAAAGAACAAAGTGAAGCTAACTCATTACGGATTAAGTCTTGCTTCCAATCATTGGCCAAAAGAACTTAAGGTACAAAGACAATCCAATTCTTAAAGGATTAAAACTTACTTCCAATCAATGGCCAAAAGAACTTAAAGATCAAAGAGAAACCAATTCCATAAGGATTAAGACTTGCTTTCAATCAATAGCCAAAGGAAATTATAGAATAAAGAGAAACCAATTCCTTGCGGATTAAGTCTTGCTTCCAATCAATGACCAAAAGAACTTAAAGAACAAAAAGAAACCAATTACTTGAGGATTAAGACTTGCTTCCAATCATTGGCTAAAAGAACATAAAGGACAAAGAGAAACCAATTCCTAAAGGATTATGACTTGCTTTTAATCAATGGCCAAAAGAATTCATTAACAAAAGGAAACCAATTCCTTAAGGATTAAGACTTGCTTCTAATTAATGTCCAAAAGACCATAAAGGACAAAGACAAACCAATTCCTAAAGAATTAAGACTTCTTCCCAATTAATCGCCAAAAGAACTTAAAGGACTAAGAGAAAGCAGTTTATTAAGAATTACGACTTGCTTCCAATCAACAGCCAAAAGAACAAAAAGTACAAATAGAAACCAATTTATTACAGATTAAGACTTGATTCCAATCAATGGCAAAAAGTGTAACACCCTCCCAAGTACGGTACTATGCTTAAGTCATAATACCTCCTCTAGGAGTTGTTACTGTCATTTGTTCGGACCTTGTCTGGCGGCAACCTTCGACCACCTTCAATCTTACTAGTCGACTCTGTCTCGAAGGGCTTTCTTCGGAACTTTTGAGCTATTTGAAGATAACACGGAAATAGATATAGGAGTGAGAATTATGAATTCTCAGGAGGGTTCTGTCACTGTCATACATAATGTCATCGTTGTCATCTCCAGTTGCTTCGGTTTATTATGAAAAAGGGTAAACATATTATACAAGCTATTTAATTTCACAGTTTGAAAACATACTTTCCGAAGCAAAGTTCATTTTATTCACACACGTGTAATTTAGCAAGCCAATACAAGATCAATTCATGAATTATGTTACGAACAATAACTGGAACATGTTAACCTATAATAACACCGATATACTGGAAACTTAAAATCTGCACATGCCTTTACTTGCACTTGTCATATATATTCCAGAGTATGATCGCCATGTCATACTCCATCGGGGTGTGATCGCCATGTCACACTCCTTAGAGATAGGTCCATCCTGCCATGTCCCAGAGTATGATTGCCATGTCATACTCCATCGGGATGTGATCGCCATGTCACATTCCCTAGGGTTTGGAATCATCATGCCACATTCCAGAGTATGATCGCCATGTCATACCCCATCAGAGTATGATCGTCATGTCATGATCCTTAGGAATATGAGGCCTTCATCATATCCTTTTCGGTACCTACACTAGCTGGGTCATGCCATGCCTCGTGTAAGCCCTATCCCATATACTCACACTAGCTGGGTTGATGCCATGCCTCATGTGAGTGGGATGCTTGCATATGCTTCATCATTTACTTTCATATATCCTTGCATATAGAATTTCATATTCATACCATGAATATTCATAACAAAAACTATCATAATCTCATTAATATACGTTACATCATACTTAATCATTCTTATATATATGAGTCTTATGAGCATAACACATAAATGTTTGTCACATTCATATAATTCACATATTTCTGCCAGAATTTCGGCAGCATAACGGATCAAGTTCGCTTCCCTGTGAATAGTGCCAGCCAACCAGTACATCAATTTATCACAAAGAACATAACATCACATTTATATTCCAACATTAAACTCATATCAACATCAAATTCATTAAGGCAGAATTCCTACCTCAGCATATTCAACCAACCTGGTTTTTATAATGCAAGCCATAATTTCTATTTAACTCATTTGGATCTCAAATTTGAGTATATTAAAGTGTTAGGTGTCTATTTTCTAACCTATTTAGTCCCATCTAATTTTGATTTCTACAACTCAAGATATCTAGATTTTATCTCGGCCTGCCCATTGGCTAGCCAGAATCAGGCAACTAAAAGTAAAAATCCACTAAAAATCGAAAACTGACTCAAATCATACAAAATTGGTCTCTTATTAAGGCTGACAGACCAATTTTCATTTAGAAAAAGTTCCACTCAATTTGGCTTAGTAGGGCTCGAGTTACAAGCCCCGAATTCGGACCTTCCTACACTGCCCTGTTCTAGCCTAGTGTGGACATAGGGCAAATTCGTGGAGCACTGGGAGCAACTGGGACCTTATCTAATTCTAAAATTTTTATGGGACATTCTCCTATGTGTAAGATTTCTAAAAAAGTTCGTTTCACTCATTTTCAAGTAGTGTAGGTCGAGTTCTACCCTAAAAAACCTAATCTGCCCAGAGCCAGAGTCAAAACCCTAGGTCAAAATTCAAAAATTCATAACTCTCTCAATTCTAATCCAAAAGCCTTATATATATATCTATGGAAAGCCATAGATGTCTAGTTTCATATAAAAATGGTTTCATCCAATTTGATCGGTTGTAGGCGAAGCCGTACACTCTGCCGTACGGACTGCCGAGAGGTTTTGGTTCTCCAGGCCCTTAACTCTTCTTATTTCTATTCTTTCTTGCTTCAAATTCGATTTTAACCAACCCAACTAAAGCCAATCACATATCATCATAATCCTCCATTTAACACATCAAGAATCATAAAAATAATCCAAGCTCAAGCAGCCAATATTACAAATTTGATGCAATTATTGAACTCCTACCTTTGATCCAAGTGTTTGTGCTGGATTCTTGAAGCTTGGATGAATAAGGCTGGAATTGGCTTGAGTTTTTGGTGTGTGAAGATGAGAGAAAGAAAGCTGAAAGGAGAAGAGAAGAGTGGCGTAAAAGGGTGGTCAGAATTGGTGATAAAGGAGCTGAAAATCTGATTGCTTTGAGTGACTTTTTTGCTTGAATTTGATTGGCTCAAATTGCTTGGCTGAAATTCAGCCAAGCTTCTCCATGGTTTAGTGGCCTTGTGGCACCACTTTTATGGGGCAAAGTGGCTGAGTTATCAGCCTTAGATGCTAGGGTCTTAAGCTTGCAATTCTCTTGGTCCGGTTCCGACAGTTTAAAATATCATAATTTTACCGATTTCCTTTAAATCGGTAAATCGGTTTTGAAGAATTGTGTGAGGTTTTTGTGAATTTCTATCTTAGCTCTAACTTCTCTAATTTAACCTCTAATCAACTTCTAGTTAACCTCTAATTAACTCTTTAATTAACTCTACAAATCCCATAAAATTGAGTAAATCGATTAATAGTGTACATTAAATGTTTTGGAAAATTTTAGGGACTTCTGTTTCTATTTTTCAAAGCTAATGGCATTTTCATAATTATGGGTAAGTTTAGGGGCATCCCATGTCATTTCACATATGGATATCTCCGTGGCTCAATCGGCTGAGGTTTAGGTTTCTACGTTTCCGCCACATGATTCTGCTTCGTTTAAAATCTTATTCTACTAATCTTATTAATATAGGGACCTAAATATCATTTTTTTAAAAGTTCAAGGGCAAGGTGGTGAATAATAAAAATTTGTTGTTATTATTTCCTATTACGTTATATGGGGATGTTACAAAAAGAATTTAAAAATCAAAAGAAACCAATTCCTTAAGGATTGATACTTGCTTCTAATCAATGGCCAAAAGAACTTAACGAACAAAGACAAACCACTTCCTAAAGTATTAAGACTTGCATCCAATGAATGCCAGAAAGAACTCAAAGAACAAAGAGAAACCAATTCCTTAAGGATTAAAACTTGCTTCCAATTAATTGCCAAAAGAACTTAAAGAACAAAGAGAAACCAATACGTTATGAATTAATTAAGGCTTGGTTCCAATCAGTGGCTAAAAGAACTTAAAGAACAAAGTGAAACCAATTCATTATGAATTAAATCTTGCTTCCAATCAATGGCCAAAAGAACTTAAAGTACAAAGACACACCAATTCTTAAAGGATTAAGACTTGCTTCCAATCAATGGCCAAAAGAACTTTAAAAACAAAGAGAAGCCAATTCCTTACGGATTAAGTTTTACTTCCAATCATTGTCCAAAAGAACATAAAGGACAAAGAGAAACCAATTCCTAAAGGATTAAGACTTACTTTCAATCAATGGCCAAAAGAACTTAATGAATAAAGAGAAACCAATTCCTTAAGGATTAAGACTTACTTCCAATCAATAGCCACAAGAACTTAAAGAACAAAGAGAAAGCAATTTCTTACGGATTAAGTCTTGCTTCCAATTAATGACCAAATGACCATAAAGGATAAAGACAAATCAATTCCTCAAGGATTAAGACTTACTTCCAATCAATCGCCAAAAAAAACATAAAGGACTAAGAGAAAGCAGTTTATTAAGAATTATGACATGCTTCCAATCAATAGCCAAAAGAACAAAAAGGTCAAAAAGAAATCAATTTATTACAGATTAAGACTTGATTCCAATCAATGGCAAAAAGAATTTAAAAAACAAGAGAAACCAATTCGTTAAGGATTGAGACTTGCTTCCAATCAATGGTCAAAAGAACTTAAAGGACAAAGACAAACCAATTCCTAAAGGATTAAGACTTGCATCCAATCAATGGCTGAAAGAACTTAAGGAACAAAGGGAAACCAATTCCTTAGGGTTTATGACTTGCTACCAATCAGTGGCCAAAAGAACTTAAAGAAAAAAGAAAAACCAATTCATTGCATATTAAGACTTGTTTCCAATCACTGGCCAAAAGAACTTAAAAAACAAAGCGAAACCAATTCATTACGGATTATGTTGCTTCCAATCAATGGCCAAATGAACTTAAAGGACAAAGATAAACCAAAATTAAAGGATTAAGACTTGCTTGCAATCAATAGCCAAAAGAACTTAAAGAATAAAGAAAAACCAATTCCTTAATGATTAAGACTTTCTTCCAATCAATAGCCAAAAGAACTTAAAGAACAAAGAGAAAGCAAATTCTTATGGATTAAGTCTTGCTACCAATCAATGACCAAAAGAACTTAAAGGACAAAGACAAACCAATTCCTAAAGGATTAAGACTTGGTTCTAATCAATGCCCGAAACAACTTAAAGGACAAAGATAAACCAACTCCTAAAGGATTAAGACTTGCTTCCAATCAATGGCTAAAAGAACTTAAAGAACAAACTGAAACCAATTCATTACGGATTAACTCTTGCTTCCAATCAATGGCCAAAAGAACTTAAAGGACAAAGACAAACCAATTCCTAAAGGATTAAGACTTAATTCCAATCAATGGCCAAAAGAACTTGAAGAACAAAGTGAAACCAATTCCTTACAAATTAAGTCTTGCTTCCAATCAATGGCCTAAAGATCTTAAAGGACAAAGACAAACCAATTCCGAAAGGATTAAGACTTGCTTCCAATCAATGGCCAAAATAACTTAAAGAACAACGACAAACCAATTCCTTAAGGATTAAGACTTGCTTCTAATCAATGGCCAAAATAGCTTAAAGAACAAAGAGAAACCAATTCCTTATAGATTAAGACTTGCTTCCAGTCAATGGCCAAAAGAACTTAAAGGACAATGATAAACTAATTCTTAAAGGATTAAGACTTGCTTCCAATCATTGGTCAAATGAACTTAAAGAACCAAGAGAAACCAATTCCTTACGGATTATGTAACACCCTAATAAACCCATACTATGCTTAAGTCGTATTACGGCATTTTATTAGTTGTTACTTATGCTTGCGGAAAACTAAACTTCATTTATAAATTAAGTTACTTGGAAAATAGGGTAATTTTTTTTTTTTGGAAATATGTCGTCGCTTTACATCATTTTGGAAAGTGAAGCCTTAAAAAATATAGCTATAGAGAGATCACGTCATAACAAATCATACCATAATATCATAAAACATGAGAAAGATAAATAAATAGTAATCACAATTACATTGCATTACATAGCAAATCATTTCACCCATATGGGTTCATAATGTGTATATATATATATATTACATCAAAGGAGGCTCATGGTCGTGCCATGGCCCAAATACTAGATACCAAATACAAACTTAAATGACAAAGTTCATTACAAAAAGGAATATGTCAAAGTGCAGAGTAACAGTAACTACAAGTCCAAAACAACATAGTCTAGCATCCCTTATCATACATTCGCTCACAATGTGGGGGATCCATGCTCCACTCCACCCAGTGCACCATCAAAATCTGGTGACGACACGGAAAATAACGAGGGTGAGAAATGATATTTCTCAGTAGGATTCGAACCCGACATGGAAATGTCATCATCATCATCCCAGCCACTTCGATTTTATAAATTTAAATAGTGAGCATTCATAAGATCCAATTCTTAGATTTTCGTAAACATGGATATCTGAAGCGGATTCAATTGTTAACATACCCTCTATTCATTTATATCATAACATGCATGGGAACAAGTATAATTACATAAAACATGCATAGTTGTGTTATAGGCTTCTCTTAACATCTTCCTTTCAAGGGTTTGGATTGAAGTCCCTTTTCTTTTCTTAACTTGACTTTATCTTAACCCACTAAATATAGGTGGTAATAAGCTCATACCGTGGCTATCACCACCATAACTTTTCAGAACTTATACTAGCTGGGTCAAGTTATGCCTCATGTAAGCTCTGTCCCTTATACTCATACTAGCTGAGTCTATGCCATGCCTCATGTGAGTCATGCGTGGAAGGGGAGTTTAATATGGGTCACCTTCCCTTTTAAAGGATCACACCCTTAGTTCAATCTCTTCTTATTATAATGCAAAAATTATTCTAAGTCCATAGATTTTGCACAATTTCGGCAGCATAACGGCTTCCCAAAATTTTGCCAAATAGAGAATCCAATATCACATATCATTAAGCATCAATATCATCCTCATATCATCATCATATCAACATTATCATTATCATATCATCATCATTATCATTATGTTAGCATATAGAGGCATGCATAACACACAAAGTCTTATGAGCTTAACTTGGTAAACTTGGTGCAAGCTTTCAATTAAATTTGCCTCTCATGTCAATTCTTTTATTAGGCATAGGGCCAACTTTGTCTATTATCCTTTTAAAATCTTTTTAAGTTGAATTATGAAGTTTTTCCAATCTTGTAATTTGAGGGTCTTATTGTCTTGAAGCTTATTTCTCATTAACCTTTAAACTTAACCATAACCAATTTTACTTTTATAGTGGGGCAGTAATTTGAAAAATTTGCCATAATTCCATCTTTTACTCTTTTGAGTCTAATTTTGGTATGATTATACTTATCTAAGTCCATTTTTAAACAAAGTAAAACCCACTTAAAAATTCATTTTGTAACTTGAGATATGAACATTTTACTCTGACTGTTCTATCTCTTAGATTCATTCCGTAATAGTGACTTTTAAAATTTACTGGAAGCTCCTCACAAGAGATCTGACAAAACTTTTTATGGGCATGTTCCTCTATGTCTTAGCTCTCTAAAAAACTTGGTCCCACTAAAAAATGTGTTGAATAACTTGAGTTATTAAGATTTTAGTACATACTGCCTGAACAGAAACACATATGGGGACAGCCTATTTTGAAAATTCATATCTCTCTCATTTTAAGGCCAAATTTAACGTATTTTATACGTATAAAAATATCTACGAGTCTATTTTCATTTAAAATTAGTTTCATTGCATTTGAAGTTGTATTGAATAAGTTATTAGTTACACTATACAGACTACCAGAATTTCCAACTTCAACAGTTTTGATTTCAATGAGTTTTCTTGTAAAAACATTAACCTTTAAACTTAACCATAACCAATTTTACTTTTATAGTGGGGCAGTTATTTGAAAAATTTTCCATAATTCCATCTTTTACTCTTTTGAGTCTAATTTTGGTATGAATATACTTATCTAAGTCCATTTTTAAACAAAGTAAAACCCACTTAAAAATTCATTTTATAACTTGAGATATGAACATTTTACTCTGACTGTTCTGTCTCTTAGATTCATTCCGTAATAGTGACTTTTAAAATTTATTGGAAGCTCCTCACAAGAAATCTGACAAAACTTTTTATAGGCATGTTCCTCTATGTCTTAGCTCTCTAAAAAACTTGGTCCCACTAAAAAATGTGTTGAATAACTTGAGTTATTAAGATTTTAGTACATACTGCCCGAACAAAAACACATCTGGGGACAACCTATTTTGAAAATTCATATCTCTCTCATTTTAAGGCCAAATTTAAGTATTTTATATATATAAAAATCTCTACAAGTCTATTTTCATTTAAAATTAGTTTCGTTGCATTTGAAGTTGTATTGAATAAGTTATTAGTCACACCATACAGACTACTAGAATTTCCAGCTTCAACAGTTTTGATTTCAATGAGTTTTCTTGTAAAAACATTAAGCTTTTTCTTCAAGTGATCACTTTTCTCTTCCAAACGACTTTTATACTTTGAGATCTTGATGATAAATCAATATTTTGAGTTCTAAAAAGTTTGGTTCAAAATAAGATAAAAGCACAACCAAAGTCATTTTCCAAGAGAACAGCAACAACTACAAGTAAACTTCTTATAATAAGAGTATGGCCATGAGGCCTTTAGAGTAAGTTCTAAAACCACCTAGCTATGGAGAGCTTAGGAGTTCTAGAGCTTGAAAACATAGAAGAAAAAAGGGTTAGAGTCACTATCACAAGGATTCTCTTGAAAGCTTAAAGGAAAAGAAAGGTGTTGGAGATAGCCCTCCTTCTTCTTGAACTTGCTAATGGGGCTAAGTGAGTGTTTGTTTTGCTTATTCAAGAACCAAAGAGGGTGGTCCTTGATAAGTTTGTGAGGGTGGTGATAGGAAATGAGGTTGATGATAGTGGGAAAGTAAGAAGAACAAGAAGGGAAATAGGAAGAACAATTAGAGAGGTTGACAAGGAGAGGAGTGACAACTTATGTCTTTGAAAAAGGATGAAAATCATAAATGAGGGAGTGAGGAAGGGGGGCTAGTTAGCACAAGAAATGGGGGTGATGTAACATCCGCGAATTCCGACTTCCGATCCCCATTATTGATGACATTTCCGATTTCCGAGTTTCCTTACACTTGGCCTCCGACCTCAACACTAAGCCGACTTCCGACCGTTTCAAGGCTTGCAAGGGACTTCTTCCGATTTCCGAGGCCTAAGGCATGCGACTTACGCTCTCCAGATTTAATGGATGGTAGCGATTTCCGACCTTGTAAGCGTGGATAAATTTTGACCTTCTCGGTATGAATTCCGACTTCCAATTTCGCGAGATGAAATGAGAGTGACTGATGCTTCCAACTTACGAGTTCGTTGACGACTTACAAAGATTCTTTACGACTTCCGATCTTATCGATCAAAGAGTAAAATGTTCGATTTCGACTTCGTCTCTAAGGCTCGAGATGAACCGAAAGTATTCGAATCAGACATTATGATTCTAGCAGATGCGAGATCCGATCTTGAGTTCAATATTAGATGCTCTCACTTCTGTATCTTTTCGAGTTCAGGGATAGAAAGTTCATGATTTCTGACTCGACCTTAAGTGCTTGGCTTCTCACGGACTCTACTTTACGTTTCAATTAATTGGATGTTTCTGAGTTCGACTTCATATACAGGAAGTTCACAGTGCGACTTTATGTAGAGTGCGAGTTCGATTTTGTTCAGAATATGCTAGAAACTCCTACCACTTGGCGGCGTGGAGAGGTGATTCTACCACACAAAGAGGAACCAATCACAATCTTCCAGTAACTCCCACTCATGCCTATATAACACACTATCCTCCTTTGAATCAGAGACCATTATTCACGTTGCTTTTCCTCTTCTCCATCAGCTCTCTTTTCTCTTGCTCACACATCCAAGACTTAAGCAAAGTTCCAGCCTTGTTTATCCAAATTTCAAGAGCTCAGCACCTAAACCCATAAATCAAAGGTAGGGGTTTTAAATTTCTTGCATCAAATCCATGCACTTGGCTGGCTGGACTGAATTAGTTTCACCTTAATTGATGTGTGAATTGAATAATTATGCTTGGATTAATAGAAGATTTTGAGTTAGAAGTAGAATTAGAAGAAGAAAGCTAACTGGATTAAATGGCTGGAGGTGCTGTCTAGGTGGAGAGTCCACGGCAGACGATATGGCAGGCAATACGGCGCCTCCTATGATCGGTCAAATTCGATGAACCTATTTTTAAATGAAACTAGACATCTAGGGCTTTCCATAGACGTATCATATAAGGGTTTTGGATCAGAATTGAGGAAGATATGAATTTCTGAATCTCGACCTAGGGTTTTAACTCTGGCTCTGGGCAGATTGGGTTATTTAGGGTAGAACTCGACCTATACTACATGAAACTGAGTGAAACCAACTTTGTTGGAAAGCTTACACATAGGAGAACAACATCCAGAGAAATCCCGAGTTTGTTATCCACTCAGTTATTCCCAGTGATTTGAAGAAGTTACTTCCTATGTCCAAACCAGGCCAACACAGGACAGTTCAGGAAGGCTAAGGATTTCAGGGCTTGTAACTCGAGCCCTACTAAGGCAAATGAAATGGGACTTTTTGTATATGAAAGTTTGTCCTGTTAGCTTTAATACGAGACCAATTTCGTCTGATTTGAGTGAGTTTTCGATTTTTGGTAAATTTCTACTTTTTGTTGCCTGATTCTGGCCAGCTAATGGGCAGGCCGAGATAAAGTTTAGATATCTTGAGTTATAGATACCGAAATTAGATGGGACCAAAGAGGTTAGAAAATAGACACACAACCCTGTAACATACTCAAATTTGAGGTCCAAATGAGCTAAAATGAAATTGTGGCATGAATTACAAGAACCGGGTTGGTTGTATATGCTGAGGCAGAATTTCTGTCTTAATGAATTTGATATGAATTGGAGTTTCATGTTGGAGTATACATGTGAATTTGTGCTTCTTGTGATATATTGATGTATTGATTGGCTGGCACTATTCATGGGGAAGCGGACACGTTCCGTTATGCTGCCGAAGTTTCGGTAGAACCCATGAACAAGTTATGAATTTCATATGAATGTATATACATTCTTAAGAAAGTCATGAAAGTCGTGAAAAGAAGCATGTCATTATGCAAGTTCCATACTACTTGGGCCAGCCCGGATAGAAAGTTAATGGGAATAGATCGGTTGGAAAGGTCAGGGAAAGTAAACCCGGCATTTCTGTATAGGAACAGGCTTCGATCGATAGCGAGACTATTACCAGGGAGTCTAAAATGGCCAAGAACTCCCAGGGGACCAAGAGATGGAAAAATGATAGAAAGTAATGAAAGAGTTTATGAAAAGAAAAGTTCAAGAATAAGTTTACATGATTACATGAATGCATAAATCCATGGAATAGTTGCATCGGGATGTTTACAATTATGCATTACAACGCCTTCTGCTATTCATTGATTTATTCCATTTATCATACGTGCACTAGTATTGAGTACTTATTTCGTTTCTTATGCCAATTAAAGTAAATTGAACCTTACCTCCGGACGGACATGTTTTTAAACTCATGAAAATGGACTTTAGTTTGAACACGTATTTTAATAATTAAAGTAAACCGAGGTAGCGAGAATGTATGTGATGTCGGTCAGGTGTAGACCGAACCCTGGGAGAATTTTCCTGAAATTCTCACCGATCTGTGTATTCCGCATCATTCTCGATTGAGCGATGGACTCCTGACCACCCCTTTTTATTGAGATCCACGCGCCGGTTCCACCATGACCTGGAGTTGGACTCTCGTACATAGCCGGTTAGTGTAACTTTCGTTTGTACTTATTTAGCGCAGTGAACTTTGATGTTCCTTTGCACCATCCTGTTCGACCACCGCTACCCCTTATATTGCCATCCCTCTACATATGGCGCACCGCATCACGCTCCTCACGCATGGCCCGACCGACGCTCGAGTCACCACCACAGTGCCCCAGACGTCCTACGAGTTCAGTGACCCCTCGAGGCCACAGGCTCGTCGCCCTCTTCTCCTCTCCGGGACCTAGCGGACTATACTCGGCCGAGCGGCATGGCTAGGACTGCCACCTGGCGGAGTAGTTTAGCGGCAGGGGATGTTGTCTGACATGATGACCCTCTTTTGGACAAAGCATGTAGCTTTGGGTCATGGGTTTGTGTAGAATTAGCTGATGAGATTATGAAATGTCCTATAGAGGACCATAGGGTGAGGCGATAGATGAGAGGCGATGTCTTTGATACACTAGCCCATGTATGTGTTTTACTTTTGAACCTTTGTACATAAACTAAAGCAGCGTCTTGATATATATATATACATATGTTTACGCATGCAAAGTGACCTTATTGTACCATACTTATTTGATGATAGTCTATTCGGTTCATTTTGTTGATATTTAGTTTATTTTGTTTGTAATATAACGCCACGCCCGTCTCGTCAATAGAGACGAGTTAAGGAGAACTTAAAGACAAGAAAGGTAAGTAAAGTATCAACACGGTAACACAACCCGACTAGTTTCATGCTATGACTTAAGCATAACATAAAATTAGTAGGGTGTTACAGGTGATGGGGCTGATTGCTTTGCTTCACCAACAACCAAGAGGGAGTATGTAACACCCCAATCCTTAAGCAAAATTTGAGCAAAAATTTTTTTTTTTCGCGGAAGCTACAAAATCTCCTTTCTTTATTAAGTGGTTTGTCCAATATATCTTAAATTCATTTATCAATTCTAAATATATGAATTAAATAACTACTTTATATTATATCCCACAAGAAGCCTAAGCTTAAAAGAACAGACCACTCACCACTATGAAATACCTATTATACAGATATAGTTCTAGAATTATACTAGGGATACTTGAGTTATAAGCCAAAGGATAGACACTGACACCCTTAACTTCTCAAAAAGCTAATACACAACCCGCTACGTAATCTACTTCTTCGCAAGGGCAAGGTCTTGTGCTATTGTTACCTCCATCATTATAGCAAATTCCTGCTATCTGGAAACACCAAGAAAATAGGGTGAGAGAAAACTCCCAATAGGGTGGTGTTTTTAGGGGAGTCCCATTTGTAACATCTCCATTTTTATCTAAGCTAATTAGCTCGATGTGTGGGGTTAGCAATTAATTGAAAACTAATTGACTAATCTCGAGAGCAAGGGCTTAGTAAATTAGAGGCAAGTCAACAAGATAATTGAAAGTTAATGGTTAACAAGAAAATTCAACAATTGAAGCACAATGCATTAAAGGTTATAATTAAAAGTCTAATTGCCCAATTCATGTTAACTTATGATTTGGAACATATAATCAAGGTAATCTAACCTTATTAACTGAGTGCATGACAAGCATTACATCTTAATCACACATGACAAATTAACCCTCACACCCTCTATACATAATTAATGAGGAAAATTATTTTCAATGAAAATGTGTTAAGGTGTAATTAAACCAATTGAATTAATTAGCATTTAGATAATTTTAAAAATTGTGAAAATTTAGAAACTTCCCTTTAATTATTGTTTGAAAGTTTAGCCAAGGCAAGAGCCATATCCGACCATCCGTTTGCCTTCTCATCATGCACCCTTAGATCAAGAGTCTATGTTAGTAGTATTCCTTGACTCAAGATAAGATATGTACTTCCCTCCATCAAGATTGTGCCACTTGGAGTGATTATATTCACCCAAGCTAATCCCAAGAGTGGTCATGCCTTTAACCACTTGAAAAATACTAAATGGTCTTTACCCAAGTGTCAAGACTCAAAGAAAACACAACTCTTTCTTTTACCCCAAGGTTTCCCCCTACTCTCTTGCTTGTTGGAAGAAGCAAAATCACATCACTCCTCCCTCAATTTTGTGCCATCAACCCCCCTCTCTCCCCCCTCATTTCTTTTTTTTCATTTCTTCTCTCAAGACACAAAGCTCTCTCCTCTCTCCAAATCTCATCCACACTCTCTTGTTCTTCCAACTCTCTTTACTCTTCTTCTAATCTCCTTACTACCTTCTACCTCATTTCCATCACCACCCTCACAACCCCTTTAAGAACCACCATTTTTGGTCTTTTGAAAAACAAGACAACCCATACACAAGCTCCATTTCCAAGCTTTCAAGGAGGGAGGCTCTCTCCAACCTTCTATACACTCCAAATTCTTCAAGAAGCTCTCTTTGGTAGTGACACTAACCTTATTTTTCATGTATTTTTCAAGCACTAGAACCCCTAAGCTCCTTATAGCTAGGTGGTTTTAGGACTTGCTTCAAGGTCTCATGATCATATCTTGTTCTATGAGCTTTTCTTGCCTTGTTGAAAATGTTACCTTAAAATGAGATTATGTGATATGATAGTTTTTATGTAGCTTACTTTGTTTTTGTTCTAAAATACTGATTTGGTGGTTAAAATCTTGAATATAATGATGAGATAAAACATAAAAGTGGTGGTTTGAAGTCAGATAGCAACATCTCCACAAGTTAGAAATGGAAAACACAAGAACTAGTTAAGTTGGAATTCTAATAGTCTGTAATTTGTACTAGATAACTCGCTCTACAAAACTCAAAATGTAATGAAACTAATTTTATGTGAAAATAGACTCAAAGAGCTTTCCCGACATATAAAATACATGTAAATTGGATTTAAAATGAGGGAGATATGATTTTTCAAAGTGGGCTTTTCTTGGATGGATTTATGTTTTGGGCAGTCTGCAGTAAAAACCTTATAACTTGAGCTACAAAAATTATTTTTGAGTGGGACCAAGTTTGGCAGAAAGCTAAGACATATAATATTAACCCCATAAAAGCTCAAGTTACTATCTCGGGAAAAAGCTGGAAAACTGGACAATCAGAATAAGACGTGTATATCTCAAGATCCAAGAGGAATTTTTAAGTGGAAATTATTTTATTTAAAACTAAACTCAGAGAAGCTTAACCACACAAAAATTCAATTCAAAATAATAAAATATAAATTTATGGGGAATTTTTGAATTTACTATCCCACCGTAAAAAGTAAGTTTGGTTAAGTGAAATTTTAATAAGGGTAGAAAACAAATTTGTGAACAAAAAAACCTCTAATTTTAAGATAATGAAACTTCATAATTCAACCTAAGAACTTTAAAGAGGAGAATTAGATGAAACTTCATAATGAAAGAATCGAATAATACGAAATCCAATTAAAAGCTTGCACCAAATTTATTAAGCTGAACTCATAAAACTTTGCTTGTAAATATACCTATATTTATGTGCAAGCATGATGCTATGATGATATAATAATGATGATGAGTATGTTATGGTTGAATGTGATGCTTATGCTGTTCACTGATACATGATAGTGACTGTAATTGGCATATCTATTAGCAAAACTTTGGGAAGCTTCAGTTCAGTCATTATGCTGCCAAAATTCTGCAAAAATTGTGGACTTGAGAAGAGATTGATCTAAGGATGTGATCCTTCAAAAGGGAAGGTGACCTGTAATAAGAAGCTCCCCTCACCCACGACTTACATGAGGCATTGCATCGACCTAGCTAGTATGAGTATAGGGGATAAGGCTTACATGAGGCATGGCATGACCCAGCTAGTGTAAGTACCGAAAATTTATGGTGGTGATGGCTACAGTATGAGCTCATTACCACTTATGTTTAGTGGGTGAAAAGAAAAAGACTTAAGAAAAGAAAAGGGACTTCTATCCAAACCCTTGAAGGGAAAAAGTTGAGAGAAGCTTATAGCACAGCCATGCATGTTTTATGTAATTATACTTGTTCCCATGTATGTTATGATATAAATGATTAAAGGGTATCTTAAAATTGAATCTGCTTCGGATATTTATGTTTTCAAAAGCTTAAGAACTGAACCTTATGAATGCTCACTACTTTCATTACTAAAATCGAAGTGGCTGGGGTGATGATGATGACACTTTAGTGTCGGGTTCGAGTCCTACTGAGAAATCCCATTTCTCACTCTAGTTATTTTTCACATCTTCACCAGATTCCGATGGCACATCCTGTAACACCCTACTAATTTTATGTTATGCTTAAGTCATAGCATGAAACTAGTCAGGTCGTGTTACCGTGTTGATACTTTATTTACCTTCCTTTTTTTTTATTTCTCTTTAAATCATCTCTATTGATGAAACGGCGTGCTTTTATATAAAAATTGAAACAAACAAAATACCACCGAGATAAGTATAGTACAATAATGTTACTGCATACGAGTAAACATATATATATATATATATATATATATTAGAAGCCACTATCTCAGTTTATGTACAAAGTTCTAAAGTAGTACACATACGGGCTGGTGTATCAGGAAGATCATGATACCCTATGGTCCTCAAAGGACATTTCGTAAACTACTGCTAACCCTACAGTCAAAACCCATGACCCAAAGCTACATACTATCCAAAAGAGGGTCATACTGTACAACATCCCCTGCCGCTAAACTACTCCGTCAAGTAGCCGTTAGCCATGCCAGGCTCGGTCGGGGTGTAATCTGCACTAGGTCCCGAGGAGGAAGAGGGCGACGAGCCAGTGGCCTCGGAGGGGTCACTCTCGGAACTCAGCGGGATGTCGGGGACTGCCTGTGGTGGTGACTCAAGGGCAGGATCAGCGGGTGCTGCGGGTGCAGGAGGTGCAGGATGTGGGTGCGCCATATGTAGAGGGACGATAATATAAGGGGTAGCAGGGTCAAAGAAGGGATGGTGTAAAGGAACATCAAAGTTCACATCGAAAAAGGTACAAACGAAAGTTGCACGAACCAGCTATGTACAATGAGTCCAACTCCAGGTCATGGTGGAACTGTAATGCAGGAATCTCAATAAAAAGGGTGGCTGTGGAGTCCATCGCCAGTGTCTGAGAATGATGCGGGAGACACAAAATCGGGTGAGAATTTCAAGAAAATTCTCAGTAGGGTTTGGTTATACTAATACTGACGTCACATACATTCTCAGTTGCCTCGGGTTTTATTTAATTGTAAAATCATGTGTTTAAATAGAAATAGCCATCTTACTGAGTTCAAGAAAATATCTAATCCGAGGCAAGATTCCATTTTACTTTAGGAGACATGAAAATCTAAATAGACTACTAATAATGATACATAAAGAAATAGACAGGTTAAATAAACAAACAGTAGTAAATAAATATAGTAACATCTGTAAATATCTTAACATAAATATTCCATGTATTCATGCACTCATGTAATCATGCAAACTCATACTTGAACTTTCCTTTATAAACTTTTCATTTCCTTTCATCATTTTTCCATCTCTTGGTCCCCTAGGAGTTCTTGGCCATTTAGACTCCTGGGTAATAGTCTGCTTATCAGGATCGAGCTCGTTCCTATGCAGAAATGCCGGGTTTACTTTCCCCGACCTTTCCACCGATCTATTCCCATTAACTTTCTATCCGGGGCTGGCTCAAGTAGTATGGAACTTGCATAATAACACAATTCTTTTCATAACTTTCATGGCTTTCTTAAGAATGTATATGCATTCACGTGTAATTCATAACTTGTACATGGGTTCTACCGAAATTTCGGCAGTATAACGGAACGTGTCCGCTTCCCCATGAATAGTGCCAGCCAATCAATACATCAATCTATCACAAGGAACACAAATTCACATTTATATTTTAACATAGAACTCAAATACATATCAAATTCATTAAGGCAGAAATCCTGCCTCAGCATATTCAACCAACCCGGTTTTTGTAATTTATGCCATAATTTCATTTGAACTCATTTGAACCTCAAATTTGAGTATGTTACAGGATTGTGTGTCTATTTTCTAACCTCTTTAGTCCCATCTAATTTCGGTATCTATAACTCAAGATATTTAAACTTCATCTCGGCCTGCCCATTGGCTAGCCAGAATCAGACAACTAAAATTAGAAATTAACTAAAAATCGAAAACTCACTCAAATCAGATGAAATTGGCCTCATATTAAAGCTAACAGGACAACCTTTCATATAAAAATGTTCCATTTCATTTGCCTTAGTAGGGCTCTAGTTACAAGCCCCGAAACGTAGCCTTTCTGAACTGCCCTGTGTTGGCCTGGTTTGGACATAGGGTAATTTCTTTAAATCACTGGGAATAACTGTGTTGATAACAAACTCGGAATTTCTTTGGATATTGTTCTCCTATGTGTAAGCTTTCCAACAAAGTTGGTTTCACTCATTTTCATGTAGTATAGGTCGAGTTCTACCTTAAGGAACCTAATCTGCCCAGAGTCAGGGTCAAAACCTTAGGTCGAGATTCAAAAATTCATATCTTCCTCAATTCTGATCCAAAATCCTTATATGATATGTCTATGGAAAGCCCTAGATGTCTAGTTTCATCTAAAAATAGCTTCATCGGACTTGACCGATGGTAGGCGGCGCCGTATGCTCCGCCATACGGACTGCCGTGGACTCTCCACCAAGACAGCACCCTTATTCATTTACTTCTCTTCATTTTCTTCTTGTAATTCTACTTCTAACTCAAAATCTTCTATTAATCCAAGCATAATTAGTTAATTCACACATCAAATAAGGTGAAAATGATTCAGCCCAGTCAGCCAAGTGCATGGATTTGATGCAAGAAATCAAAACCCCTACCTTTGATTTAAGTGCTTTGTGCTGAATTCTTGGAGTTTGGGTGAACAAGGCTGGAACTTTGCTTAAGTTTTGGATGTGTGAGCAAGAGAGAAAGAGAGCTGAAGGAGAAGAGGAAAGCAACGTGAATAATGGTCTGAATCAAAGGAGGATGGTGTGTTATATAGGCATGAGTGGGAGTTAACTTGGAAGGTTTTGATTGGCCTTTAAACAAAAGGCCAAGCTTCAGCCAACCTTACTCTCCACGTTGCCCTCTTTATGTGGTAGAATCACTCTCCACGTCGCCTAAAGTGGGAGTAGTTTCGGTATATTCTGGAAACGAAATCGGAACTCGTAGGCTCCATAAAGTCGGAACTCGTGAACTTCCTGTATATGAAGTCGGAACTCAGAAAACATCCAGTCTAGTTGAAACTTGAAAGCAGAGCCTGGTGTGAAGCCAAGCACTTAAAGTCGGAACTCGGGAATTATAAAATTGCTAGCTCGGAACCCAGAAAGATATAGAAATGAGAGCTACTAATATTGAACTCAAGATCGGATCTCGTACATTGGTGAATCATAATATCGGAATTCAGAATACAGTCAGTTCATTTGAGCCTTAGAGACGAAGTCGGAAATCGAACATTTTACTCTTTGATCGATAAGATCGGAAGTAAGTAAAAGTGTCTTTGAAGTCAGCGAACTCGTAAGTTGGAAGCATCAGTCACCTCATTTCAGCTCACGAAATCGGAAATCAGAATTCATACTGACGAGGTCAAAATTTATACACGCTTTCAAGGTCGGAAATCGTAAGCTTCATGCATTAAATCGGAGACCGTAAGCTGTATGCATGAGGTTGGAAGTCGGAAGAAATCCCTTATAAGCCTTGGAACAAAGTCAGAAGTCGAAGCTAATATTGAGATTGGAAACTGAACTATAAGACAAACTCGGAAATCGTAAATCCTTGTCTGTCCAGCCTTGAAGATGAATTTGGAGGTTGGGAAGACTCTGAACTCGGAAGTCGGAAGTCGTGGATGTTACAATACCACTCCCCTTAAAAAATTTTGTCCTCAAAATTTAGTGCTGGAGAATAGTTCAGGATACTCTTTCCTCATGTCCGATTCCAATTCCCAAGTATAGTCCTCAGCATCTTCTTTTCCCCATGCTACTTTTATTAGCTGTACAGATTTATTTCGGAGTTGTCTGCTGCTTTTATCTACAATCCGTACTGGTTGAACATGGAAGGTCAGATCCTCCTTCAACTTTATTGATTCGGGTTCAAGGGAGTGCGTAGGGTCAGGTTGATACTTTCTGAGTTGGGAGACATGATAAACATCATGGAGGTTTGATAGATGTGGAGGCAAAGCGACTTGGTACGCCACTGCCCCGATTCGCTTTAGGATTTGAAAGGGACCAATAAAATGAGGATTTAGCTTCTTGACTTTGATAGTTCTACCAATCCCTGTTGTAGAAGTAACCTTCAGAAATACATGGTCTCCTTCTTGAAATTCCAAAGGTTTCCTCTTGGTATCCGCGTAACTCTTCTGGCGACTCTGAGCGACAAGTATCTTGTTCCGTATTTTCTTGATCTGCTCGGTGGTCTGCTCGACTAAATCGGGTCCCAATAGAGCTGATTACCCTATCTCATACCAGCATAGGGAAGACTGGCACTTTCGTCCGTACAATGCTTCGTAAGGAGCCATGCCTATGCTAGCGTGATAGCTATTGTTGTACGTGAACTCGGCCAATGGTAAATATCGATCCCAATTCCCGCGTTGCTCCAGTATATAAGCTCGTAACATATCCTCCAAGGTTTGAATTGTCCTTTCTGTTTGGCCGTCCGTTTGCGGGTGGTATGCCGTGCTTAGGCATAACTTAGCATCGAATGCCTTTTGTAAGGCTCCCCAAAACCTTGAAGTAAACCTTGGGTCTCGATCGGAGATAATGGTTGAAGGGGTCCCATGCAGCCTTATAATCTCTTGAATATACAGTTGTGCCAATTTTTCCAACGGATAATTCGCTCGGATGGGTAGAAAGTGGGCAGACTTGGTCAATCTATCCACGATGACCCATATGGCATCGTAACCTGTTAGTGTTCTTGGCAATCCCATTACAAAATCCATGGAAATACTTTCCCACTTCCACTCAGGGACTTCCAAGGGTTGAAGCATCCCAGAAGGCTTCTGATGTTCCGCTTTCACCTTTTGACAAATCAAGCATTTGCCAACAAAGTTTACTATATCTGACTTCATGCCTGGCCACCAAAACATCTTCTTGAGGTCTTGATACATCTTAGTTATGCCAGGATGTACGGCAAACTCGCCTCTATGCGCTTCTTCTAAGATTCTCTTTCGGAGATCATCCCTTTCAGGAACACATACTCTGTCATGGCACCGCCAGATGCCCTCTTTGTCTTGGGCAAAACCTGCTAGCTTCCCTGATCGCACGAGACTAAGCGTATGTTGAAAGTTAGCATCTTGTTGCTGAGCTTGTCGAATCTGATCCTTGAAGCTACTGGTTATCTGAATTTGGTGTAGCTGAAGAGTCTTGGGAGTTATAAGAATTCCCAAATTAAGATTTCGGAAACTTTCAATAAGTTCCGTCTCCTTAATCATCATCTACGCGACAGTCAATGATTTTCTGCTTAACGCATCTGCCACGATATTCGCCTTACCTGGGTGGTATTTCAATTCAAATTCGTAGTCTTTAAGGAGTTCCATCCATCTCCGCTGCCTCATATTCAATTCCTTCTGATCGAAAAGGTACTTCAAACTCTTATGATCCGAAAAGACCTTGAACTTTACTCCATACAGGTGATGTCTCCATATTTTCAAAGCAAACACTACTGCTGCTAATTCAAGATCATGAGTCGGGTAATTCTTTTTGTGTGGCTTCAATTGTTTGGAGGCATACGCGACCACCTTTCCAGCTTGCATCAACACACATCCTAACCCTTGTTGGGAAGCATCGCAATAGACCTCAAACGGTCCATGAGGGTCTGGTAAAGCTAGCACTGGGGTCGTGGTCAACCTTCTCTTCAAATTTTGAAAACTCTGTTCACACTCCGGCGTCCACTCGAAAGGGACATTCTTTCTGGTTAACTTGGTCAAAGGCAAGGCTATTCGAGAAAAATCCTTAACGAATCGCCTATAATATCCAGCTAAGCCCAGAAAACTTCGGACTTCAGAGGCTGTAGTTGGCCTCTCCCAGTTCAGAACTGCTTCTACTTTGCTGGGGTCGACAGAGATTCCTCCAGATGACACTACGTGGCCGAGAAATTTTACCTCCTTCATCCAAAATTCACATTTGGATAACTTGGCATAGAGCTTCTTTTCTCTTAAAATTTGCAGAACTAGCCATAAGTGTTCCACATGTTCTTGTTCCGTCTTTGAGTAGACAAGTATATCATCGATAAAGACCACTACAAATTTGTCCAGATATGGGCGGAATATCCGATTCATGTAATCCATGAATACCGCCAGCGCATTCGTCAGTCCAAAAGACATCACGGTGTATTCATAGTGCCCGTAACGAGTTTGAAAAGCTGTCTTAGGGATATCTTGTTCCCGAACTCGAATTTGGTGATATCCAGAACGCAAGTCGATCTTGGAGAATACCGTTGCACCCTGTAGTTGGTCCATGAGATCATCAATCCTCGGCAGCGGATACTTGTTCTTAATCGTCACTTTGTTCAACTGCCTATAATCCACGCATAAGCGCATGCTTCCATCCTTCTTCTTGACCAATAAGACCGGAGCTCCCCATGGCGACACACTTGGTCGTATGAATCCCTTTTCTAAAAGCTCTTCGATCTGTCTTTTTAGTTCCGTCAACTCCATAGGTGACATTCGATACGGAGCTATGGATATTGGTCCCGCACCTGGAACCAACTCGATGGTAAACTCAATTTCTCTCTCCGGAGGGAATTCAGGAATATCTTTTGGGAAAACATCCGGATATTCCCTGACAATCGGAATCTTCTCCAATTCCTGCTCAGCTTCTACCGCATTAGCTGACAAGAGGATATATCTTTGATCCTTTGGCCCGAAGGAGTTCAGATAGAAGAGTGTTGCGGTTTGGGATTCAGAAAGTAAGACAGGGGGAAGTACCACCATCTTATCAGAGCAATTGAGTACAACATGATTGGCAGAAAGCCAATCCATGCCTAGAATTACGTCGAGACCAGATAGAGGGAGGCAAATCAAATTAGCGGCAAAGGTCCTGCCTTCAATTCGAAAAGGAACATTGATGCACATTTGACTAGTTCTAACAGGCCCATTGGTAAGAGTAGAAACCAATAGATCATAAGGTAATTCAGAAATGGGCAATTACAAAGCAGCTACACAATCATGAGAAATAAATGAATGTGAGGCACCCGAATCATAGAGTACAGTTAGAGTCTCACCATTCACATCACAATTGCCTTGAATCAATCCTTCTGACTTATCGGTTTCTTCCGCATTCATAGTAAAGACCCGTCCTTGTCGCTGGGGTCGAGGCGGCTGTGATGAGTTCCTGGTTGGACACTCATAAATTTTGTGGCCTGGCTTGCCACATCCATAGCAGACATTCTGGCCTACCAAGCATGGCCGATCGCCATGATTCTTGCCGCATTTTATGCAAGTTGGATTTAGAAAAGGCCTTTGGGGCTGCTTGCCTCTGTTGCCTCCTGGTGGAAATCTCCGCCGTTGTTGTACATTGGGCTTGAATCTTAGGCCTTGCGGGGCTAACCCCCTCTTGAAATTCCCACCAAATGCCCTGGCTGCAGCTAATTTCGAGTGGCAATCCTCCACCAGTCGGCATTTATTCACTAATGTAGGGAAATCCCTAATCTCTATCGGGCTGATTGCGGTGAGAATGTCCTCTCGTAACCCACCTTCAAATTTAATGCACTTCCAGGCTTCATCTGGGTTCCTCTGGTAAATTGTGGAGAATTTACATAGCTCCTCAAATCGGGCAATGTATTCGGATATTGTCCGATTTCCTTGACGCAGCTGCATAAATTCGAGTTCTTTGGCATTTCGAACCGAAGCGGGGAAGTACTTCTGGTAAAATACATCCTTAAACATTGTCCAGGTGACTACTGTCTGAGATTCCTCAAACAACCTTCGTACGCCGTTCCACCAGAACTCGGCGTCTGCTTCAAGCGTGTAAGTGGCAAAAGTCACTTTTTGATGATCCGAGCAATCCAAGACGGAGAAAATCTTCTCCATGGTTTTGATCCACTCGTCAGCTTTGTCCGGGTCATATGCCCCTCGGAAACTTGGCGGATTTGCCTTTCTAAACTCTGCGAACCTGAGGTAGTCCAGGTTAGCCTCTGGGCCTTGTGGGTTCCTTTCACAGCCCGCTGCAGGCCGCCTGCCTAGTTGCTCCATCATCTGGTGAGCTGCCGCGGCTTGTTCTCGCATTGCGTGAGCCATTTCTGGCATTGTGGCCATCACGTCAGTCGGGTTCTCTGGAGCAGGTTCCACACGTGGTCTTCCTCGCCTTCCAGAAGCCATTAAGTTCTGAACACATAAAACAAAAGGTATTGAGTTGATCAGGCTCAATACTAAGTTTAATGTGCTAGTAAATAACAGCCCACACGGTCAGGCACTTCATATATATGCACAACTACATCTCCACCATATAGGCAAGATCTGGTGCACATTATTAACTAAAGTACAGAATATGCGCGAAGCATAGCCAGTCCTGTAACATCCCCATTTCTACCTAAGCTAATTAGCTCGGTGTTCCCGGCTAATTAGAGGGATTAGCGATTAATTGAGAACTAATCGATTAATCCCGAGAGCAAGAGCTTAGTAAATTAAGTCTAGCCGACAATTTAATCATAATGTCCTAAGCGTTTTAATAAAACCTTAATCGTCTAATCCTTAATTACTCCAAGGTGCCAAAACAAAAGTAAGACAACCTAACCTTACTAATTAAGTTTATAATGATTAAGACACTTAAGACAACTTTTAAAAAATTAAACCCCAAATCAAGCGTATGCTTAACCGTAATGCAAGACATCATAAAAAGTGTAATTGACAAGAGTTAACTCATGGGTAATTAAACCAATTAAGTTAAGTTACATTTAAATAATTCTAATTACATTTAGAGATAAAAGTTCTTCCATGCATATGCCCTAGAAAGACATACCAAGGAGGAGCAACATCTCACCCTTCATTCAATCTCTTTAATCCTACACCATTAGATCAAAAGCCAAGACTAGTATCCTTGTCATCCACCATTAGATCTTGACACTTGGATGAGTCTTAGACAAGCAACCAAATCCTAAGAGGGGTACTCCCCTTTAACCCCTAGAGAAAAGCACAAATTGGACATTAGAATGCCTCCAAGACTCAAGGAAAAACAACTCACCCTTTTACCCCAAGGTTTTTCCACTCTCTTGCTTGTTGTAAGAAGCAAAGTCACATCACCTTTCCCTCCCTCAAACTCGCCACCTTCAGCCATCTCTCTCTCCTCCATTCATTTTTCATTTCCTCTCCCAAAGACACACACAAAGCTCTCTTCTCTCTCCTCAATTTCAAATTCTCCTCCTTCTCTCTAAACTCTCCAACTTCTCTCTAGAATCCTTCCACTTCTCTCATCCTTTCCTCTCCTCATCCCACTCACAAACTCTTCAAGAGCCACCATTTCTTGCTCTTGGAGAATCAAAGACAATCACATATCAAGCCTCTTTCAAGATCCAAGAGGAGGAGCACCACCACCACCACCATCTTTTCCATCACAAGTTCCTTCAAAGAAAGCTTCTTGGTAGTGGCTCTAGACTCTTTTTCTCTCTTGTTTTTCAAGCTTTAGAACTCCTATGCTCTCCATAGCTAGGTGGTTTTAAGGATTGATTATGGGCATCATAGCCATTCTTGTCACAAAATGAGATGTTGTTGCTTGTATGGTTGTTTGTTGAAAACATGTTTTCGGTTTTGGTGTGATGCATGGCTGAACTCAATATTTTTGAACTCCAACATGTTAGTTTTTCACTGATCTTTCATGGTATATGAGTGTTTTATAACTTGAGAATGTTTTCTTGAAAGTGAGGTTGAGTGTTTTGGAGAAAACATGAGAAAAATCAAAACGTGAAATCTGGATTTTGTGACAGCCTGTAAACCGAACGGTATAACTTTTTCCAGAAAGCTCAGAAATTAGTGGAACCAATTTTATATGAAAATAGACTCAGAGAGCATTCCATACATATAAAATATATAAGATTCGGAGTTAAAATGAGTGAGATATGATTTTTCAAAGTGGACTGTTCTCGGATTGGTTTCTGTCTGGGCAGTCTACACTAAAATATGTATAACTCGAGCTACAAAAATGATTTTTGAGTGAGACCAAGTTTAAATGAAAGCTAACACATAGAGGAACAAACCCATAAAACAGTTTTCTCAGATTCCTTCTGAGCAATTATAATGAGAGGTAACAATCCACTGTACCGGGAGTGAACTTAGAAAGTGAACAGTCAGAATAAAATATGCATAACTGGAGATAGACAACGAATTTTTTAGTGGGACTTATTTTGTTAAAAACTAGACTCAGAACCTTATAAGCATATAAAATTTCCCATTAAAATGATAAAATACCAAATTATGGTGAATTTTTAAAGTTACTGCCTAGGGTAAAAGTAAAACTGTCAAAACTTAACCTTAAGTAAGACTATGCATAAATGACTTAAAAAGGTAAAAGGCCTTAGCCTAAAGTAATGAAACTTCATAATTTACTTAATAAGGACTAGATAGAATAAAATACTAAGCTCACCTAATCCTTAACAAAAGAAGCGAATAAAACGAAAAACCGAATATAAATGTAGTTAAGGTACTAGATTAAGTTCATAAAATTCTAATCAACTATAATGCAAAACCTAAACTATAAATTTTCCAAATTTAAAATATGAGAATCATATAAGTCAAGTTAGAATAATTGAGAAGAAGGAATCAATAAAACGAAAGCCAATGTAAAAGCTTGCACCTAATTTACTAAGCTAAGTTCATAAGACTTTGTTTGAGAATATGCCTATGTTTAGGTTGCAAGCATGATGTGATGATGATGTGATTATGATGTCATGATAATGATGATATGATGATGATGATATGATATGATGCTGTGATACTGGTATTCTGTTTGGCAAAATTTTGGGAAGCTGCGGTATAGCCGTTATGCTACCGAAATTTTGTAGAAACTGTGGACTTAGAAATATTTTGCATCATAAGTTAGTAAGAAAATATTTGATAAAGTGTGATCCTTCAAAAGGGAAGGTGACCTAAGTTAAGTTTCCCCTCACCCACGACTCACATGAGGCATGGCATGACCCAGCTAGTGTGAGTATAGGGGATAGGGCTTACATGAGGCATGGCATGACCCAGCTAGTGTAAGTACCGAAATTTTATGGTGGCGACGGCCACGGTATGAGCTCATTACCACTTATGTTTAGTGGGTGGAAAGAAAGGACTTAAGATAAGTCAAGTTGAGGAAAGAAAGGGACTTCGGTCCAACCCAAGTAAAGAACATAACTCTCAATCTGTTTATGTATGACATGACTAGTCGTATGAGCTTTCGTGTATGCCCTGATGTCGTTAATACAACGAGGATAAGTACTAAAAATGGGATCCACTTCGGATAGTAACGTTTTCGAAAATCCAATAATTGAACCTATTGTATGCCCACAGTTTTCATTTAAAAATCGAAGTGGCTGGGACGAAGACGATGACACCAGCGTGTCAGGGTCGAGTCCTACTGAGAAATCTAATTTCTCACCCTAGTTGTTTTTCCGTCTCGTCACCAGTTACTCATGGAGCCTCACGTGACATGGAGCATGGAGCCTCCCCACCATGAGTGGGTTTATGATGAGGACGCCCACGCTATCGTGGCCACGACCACCACGATAGTTCGCACCTACTTCTATCCGGGTCGAGCTTTTGAGCAAGAGGAGCCAGAGATCTCGCCAGCCCCTGTGGACGTATCTTCATCACGCCTTGGACAGCTGTTGGGTCCTTGGGATTTCCCGCCCGAGCCATTGCCCGAGATCGAGATGGAGCCTATGTCTCCCGGTCTACCCGTAGCCGAGCCTGTGCCGCTACCAGAGGTTCCCATGGTCGATGTGAGTTCGACGGCCACCCCTAGGGCCGAAGCAGCTTCGCCACCACTTCCCGAGTATCGGCCTGTCACATCTGAGGAGGATCCCTCCGAGGCACGTTCTTCGGTGGGCAGCTATGTTCCTGGCCGTCGTATCCGTCGTATCGAGGTGATTAGCAGGCACCCCCGCATCATTCGCACTCCTCGCGTTCCCCAAGGCTGAGCAGCATAGGGGACTAGACATTCGAGGACCTGAGTCCGTTCGACGGAAGGGCATGGAAGGGGCAGAGAAGTCAGCATATGTCTACGTGGGCTTATTTTGATTTGCGCTCCTTAACTCTTGTATTTCATTTTGTATTGGATTTCATCAGACTTGTGTACCTTTGATATTTGGGGCCATGGCATGACCATGAGTTTCCTTTATATGTATTCGTTTGGATATTATGAGATTAAGTGTATTATGTAGCTGATGTTATAATTTGGAATGTATGACTTTATGATTTATCTCATGTTCCTTCCATTTATATCGAAATCTCTGCGATACGCGCGTTTACTGCTATCTTCTCGCGCAAGGCTTTACTTTTCAAAAACAACGACATATTTCAAAAAAAAAAAAAAATTTTACTGTATTTTCCGCGTAAGTTAATTTTAAGTGAAGTTTAGTTTTCCACGAGCATAAGTAACGACTAATAAAACGTCGTAATACGACTTAAGCGTAATATGGATTTATTAGGGTGTTACATTATGGTATCAGAGCAGTTCATCCTGTTAAAGCCTGAGGATTGGACTGACTATGCTTCCAAGCATAATTCTACGTGCGCTATGTTAAGTCGTGCTAAGAACCCTGTCTGTATGATGGGATGTAGGACTTAGAATGCATGACCGTCGTGTGAGATTGCCTTTTGTTGCTGCCATGCTTATGCTTGATATTGGGCCTGATCAACTCGATATTTTTGTTTTGGTGTGTTCAGGAACTAATGGCAACTCGCAGACGTACCGCCACTGAGCCCAGCGACGACACGAACATCGCTGATTTCATGAGGACCTTCCAACAGATGGCGAATGCCGTGCAAGCTCAAGCTACGGCAGCTGAACACATGATGCATCAGCTAAATCGAAGGTCTGAAGAGTCCGTCGGCGGAAATGGGGCAAGTACGGAATATCAGAAGTTCGCAGAGTTCCGCAAGGCTAACCCGCCCAGTTTCAAGGGGGCCTTCAACCCTGAGGAAGCTGATGAATGGATTAAAGAGATCGAGAAGATCTACTCAGTGCTGACTTGCTCGGAGACCCAAAAGGTAGCCTTTGCTACCTATATCTTTGGCGGATGCCAATGCAGTGGAAGGGGGCGAAGAGCTTGATGGAAAGTGACCAAAGGGAAATCACTTGGGACGTCTTCAAGACAGCTTTCTACGAGAAGTATTTCCCGATGTCTGTGAGGAATGCAAAGGAGATGGACTTCCTGAGGCTCTACCAGGGAGGTATGAGCGTTGCTGAGTACACAGTGAAGTTTGAGGAGCTGTGTAAGTTCTCCACGCTATATCAGCGAAACCCCGATGAGCACTGGAAGTGCATGAAGTACGAAGGAGGTTTGAGGGCTGACATCCTGGCATCAGTGGCCCCGCTGGAGATTCGGAACTATGCGGCCCTTGTCAATAAGAGTCGCGTGGTGGAGGACTGCAACCGCAAGCTGGCTATCCAGAGATCGGAAGCCCATAAGAGAAGGCAGGCATCTCAAGGGCAACACCAGAGACAGCCCCCACAAAAGAAGCCCTATCGTGGCGACGGTTCTAGAGGCAAACAGCCGCAGAGATCCTCTGCCAATCCTCCAAGACCCGCCAGCCAGCCTCCGAAGCCTGCGACCAATTCCGTCTGCCCTAAGTGTGGGAAGCAACACAAAGGGGTTTGCTACGCTGGACAAAACGTGCGCCGGATGTGGACAGCCTGGCCATTTTGCCAAGAACTGCACGAAGGACACATCTGCCCCCAAACCGCAACGCCAAGGGAGGGTCTTCACCATGAATGCCGAGGAGACCACGGAGTCTGGTGATCTCATTCGAGTGCGTCGAAGTAAATGGTAACATCTTAACTGTACTATATGACTCTGGCGCTACGCATTCGTTTATTTCTCATGATTGCGTAAGTAGATTGGAGTTGTCTGTTTCTGAACTACTTTATATGTTGCTTGTTTCTACTCCCACTGGGAAACCAGTTAGAACTTGTCTGTGTTGTTTGAAGTGTCAAATTCATATTGAGGGTAGAACTTATGAGTCCGATTTAATCTGCCTTCCTTTGTCTGGTTTAGATCTAATCTTAGGCATGGATTGGCTCTCAGCCAACCATGTTCTGTTAGATTGTGCAGCCAAAACAATCATATTCCCTTCCTTACCTTCTAAACCTGTTAGTTTAAGCTTGAAACCTATCATGTTATACTGTTGTAAGACTGAGAATCAAGAATACGTTCTCCTATCGGCTAGTGAGGTTGAACTAGAGCAAGCTCTTGAGGAGATTCCTATGGCGAATGAGTACCCCGAAGTCTTTCCTGAGGATATTCCGGAGTTTCCCCCTGAGAGAGAGATAGAATTTTCCATAGAATTGATGCCAGGGACTGGACCAATATCTATTGCACCCTACCGAATGTGCCCTTTGGAATTGGAAGAGCTGAAGACCCAATTGGAGGAGTTGCTGGAAAAGAAGTTTGTGCGACCAAGCGTCTCACCTTGGGGAGCCCCGGTGCTATTTGTCAAGAAGAAGGATGGAAGCATGAGGCTGTGTGTGGATTATCGGCAGTTGAACAAGGTCACAGTGAAGAACAAGTACCCCTTACCAAGGATAGACGATTTGATGGATCAACTCAGATGAGCAGTGGTGTTTTCCAAGATAGATCTGAGGTCGGGATACCATCAAATTAGAGTAAAGGAGGAAGATATTCCCAAGACGGCCTTTAGGACTAGATATGGGCATTATGAGTTTAGAGTAATGTCGTTTGGATTGACCAATGCCCCGGCTATGTTTATGGATTATATGAACAGGATCTTTAGGCTGTATTTGGATAAGTTTGTGGTGGTCTTTATAGATGACATCCTCATCTATTCAAAGACAAAGGAGGAACACGAAGAGCATCTTCGGATTGTGTTGGGAATCTTGAGGGATAAGAAGCTCTATGCGAAGCTGTCGAAGTGTGAATTTTGGCTAGAAGAAGTGAAATTCTTGGGTCACGTCGTGACTAAGGGAGGGATATCCGTAGATCCGAGCAAGGTGGAAGCTGTGATGAACTGGGAGAGACCGAGGACGGTGACGGAGATTTGGCGTCTGGATATTATCGAAGGTTTATAAAGGGATTTTCTCAGATATCCCTACCTTTGACTAAGCTCACTAGGAAGAATGCTGCTTTTGTGTGGACTGAAGAGTGTGAGAAAAGTTTTCAAGAGTTGAAGGCGAAGTTGACTTCTACACCTGTACTAGTCCTGCCTGACCCTAAGGGAGCCTTTGAGGTTTACTGTGATGCCTCTGGAAGAGGGTTAGGTTGTGTCCTGATGCAAAATCGTAATGTGGTAGCGTACGCCTCTAGGAAACTGAAACCTCATGAAGTTAACTACCCGACCCATGACCTGGAGTTAGCGGCAGTTGTGTTTGCCTTGAAGATATGGAGGCACCATCTATATGGAGTTAGGTTTGAGGTATTTTTGGATCACAAGAGTATGAAGTACTTGTTTGATCAGAAGGAGCTTAACATGAGGCAAAGGCGATGGATGGAATTCTTGAAGGACTACGATTTCGGGTTGAACTACCACCCTGGTAAGGCCAATGTGGTGGCGGACGCACTGAGCCCCAAATCATTGCATGTGTCATGGTTGATGGTCAAGGAAGCGGAGTTGATTGAGAGCTTTAGAGACTTAAATCTCGGAGTTACCCTGACCCCTCGTAGCATAAGGTTGAGTCTGATCAAGGTGACAAGTGAGTTCAGAGGGCAAATTATGCGGGCTCAGGAAGAGGATGAAGAGTTCTTGAGGATTGTAGCTTAGGTGAAGGAGGGAAAGCTGAAAGAATTTACTCAAGGCATTGATGGCGTGTGGAGGTATCAAGGGAGGATATGCGTGCCTGCTAAGGATGACTTGAGGAGGACAATTGTGGAAGAAGCCCACAAAGGTCATTTCACCATGCATCCTGGCATAACGAAGATGTACCAAGACCTCAAGAGGATGTTTTGGTGGCCAAGCATGAAACGAGACATAGCAGATGTGGTGGATAAGTGCTTAGTTTGTCAAAAGGTGAAGATTGAGCACCAAAAACCCTCAGGTATGCTGCAACCATTGGAGATCCCTAAATGGAAATGGGATGGAATCTCTATGGATTTCGTGATGGGTTTGCCCGAGCATAGCTGGATTCGATGCCATATGGGTTGTTGTGGATAGGTTGACAAAGTCTGCCCACTTCTTACCCATAAGAGCGAGTTATCCTTTGGATAAGCTAGCCCAGCTATACATCCAAGAGATCGTGAGATTGCACGGAGTACCTGCAACCATTGTGTCGGATAGAGACCCAAGGTTTACCTCTAGGTTCTGGGGAGCCTTGCAAAAGGCATTTGGGACGAAACTTTGTTTAAGTCTGACCTACCACCCCAGGTGATGGACAATCAGAAAGAACCATACAAACCCTAGAGGATATGTTAAGGGCATGCGTAATGGATCGACCCGGAAGTTGGGACAAGCACCTACCCCTCATCGAGTTCACTTACAACAATAGTTTTCATGCTAGCATTGGGATGGTGCCTTATGAAGCTCTGTATGGCAGGAAGTGCCAATCTCCGCTTTGTTGGTATGAACCGGGTGAGCAAAGCCTCTTAGGGCCTGATCTGGTTAGAGAAACCACCGAGCAAATTAAGAGGATAAGGGAAAAGATTCTCACAGCACAAAGTCGTCAGAAGAGCTATGCGGACAAAAGGAGGAAGCCAATCAAGTTCCAAGAGGGAGAACACGTATTCTTGAAAATCACTCCTACAACAGGCATAGGTAGAGCCCTTAGAGTCAAAAAGTTGAGCCCTCGTTTTCTTGGCCCTTTTGAAATCCTGAAATGAGTAGGAACAGTTGCCTACCAGATAGCATTACCGCCTCATTTGTCAAACCTTCACAATGTCTTCCACGTCTCCCAGTTAAGAAAGTACAACTCCGACCCCAACCACCTTCTTGAGCCAGAAAGTGTACAGTTAAGGGAAGACCTGACCTTCGACCTACCGCCTATGAGAATCATAGATAGGAAGGTCAAGCAGCTGAGGAACAAGTCTGTTCCCCTAGTGAAAGTGGTGGCCTGGGGAAGAGGAAACTTGGAAGAGCACACGTGGGAACTCGAGGCAGAGATGGAAAGAGATTACCCCCACCTGTTTTCAGGTAACGAATTTTGTGAGCAAAATTCTTTTTAAGGAGGGGAGAAATGTAACATCCCCATTTCTACCTAAGCTAATTAGCTCGGTGTTCCCGGCTAATTAGAGGGATTAGCGATTAATTGAGAACTAATCGATTAATCCCGAGAGCAAGAGCTTAGTAAATTAAGTCTAGCCGACAATTTAATCATAATGTCCCAAGCATTTTAATAAAACCTTAATCATCTAATCCTTAATTACTCCAAGGTGCCAAAACAAAAGTAAGACAACCTAACCTTACTAATTAAGTTTATAATGATTAAGACACTTAAGACAACTTTTGAAAAATTAAACCCCAAATCAAGCGTATGCTTAACCGTAATGCAAGACATCATAAAAAGTGTAATTGACAAGAGTTAACTCATGGGTAATTAAGCCAATTAAGTTAAGTTATATTTAAATAATTCTAATTACATTTAGAGATAAAAGTTCTTCCATGCATATGCCCTAGAAAGACATACCAAGGAGGAGCAACATCTCACCCTTCATTCAATCTCTTTAATCCTACACCATTAGATCAAAAGCCAAGACTAGGATCCTTGTCATCCACCATTAGATCTTGACACTTGGATGAGTCTTAGACAAGCAACCAAATCCTAAGAGGGGTACTCCCCTTTAACCCCTAGAGAAAAGTATAAATTGGACATTAGAATGCCTCCAAGACTCAAGGAAAAACAACTCACCCTTTTACCCCAAGGTTTTTCCACTCTCTTGCTTGTTGTAAGAAGCAAAGTCACATCACCTTTCCCTCCCTCAAACTCGCCACCTTCAGCCATCTCTCTCTCCTCCATTCATTTTTCATTTCCTCTCCCAAAGACACACACAAAGCTCTCTTCTCTCTCCTCAATTTCAAATTCTCCTCCTTCTCTCTAAACTCTCCAACTTCTCTCTAGAATCCTTCCACTTCTCTCATCCTTTCCTCTCCTCATCCCACTCACAAACTCTTCAAGAGCCACCATTTCTTGCTCTTGGAGAATCAAAGACAATCACATATCAAGCCTCTTTCATGATCCAAGAGGAGGAGCACCACCACCACCACCATCTTTTCCATCACAAGTTCCTTCAAAGAAAGCTTCTTGGTAGTGGCTTTAGACTCTTTTTCTCTCTTGTTTTTCAAGCTTTAGAACTCCTATGCTCTCCATAGCTAGGTGGTTTTAAGGATTGATTATGGGCATCATAGTCATTCTTGTCATAAAATGAGATGTTGATGCTTGTATGGTTGTTTGTTGAAAACATGTTTTCAGTTTTGGTGTGATGCATGGCTGAACTCAATATTTTTGAACTCCAACATGTTAGTTTTTCACTGATCTTTCATGGTATATGAGTGTTTTATAACTTGAGAATGTTTTCTTGAAAGTGAGGTTGAGTGTTTTGGAGAAAACATGAGAAAAATCAAAACGTGAAATCTGGATTTTCTGACAGCCTGTAAACCGAATGGTATAACTTTTTCCAGAAAACTCAGAAATTAGTGGAACCAATTTTATATGAAAATAGACTCAGAGAGCTTTCCATACATATAAAATATATAAGATTCGGAGTTAAAATGAGTGAGATATGATTTTTCAAAATGGACTGTTCTCGGATTGGTTTCTGTCTGGGCAGTCTACACTAAAATATGTATAACTCGAGCTACAAAAATGATTTTTGAGTGAGACCAAGTTTAAATGAAAGCTAACACATAGAGGAACAAACCCATAAAACAGTTTTCTCAGATTCCTTCTGAGCAATTATAATGAGAGGTAACAATCCACTGTACCGGGAGTGAACTTAGAAACTGAACAGTCAGAATAAAATATGCATAACTGGAGATAGACAACGAATTTTTGAGTGGGACTTATTTTGTTAAAAACTAGACTCAGAACCCTATAAGCATATAAAATTTCGCATTAAAATGATAAAATACCAAATTATGGTGAATTTTTAAAGTTACTGCCTAGGGTAAAAGTAAAACTGTCAAAACTTAACCTTAAGTAAGACTATGCATAAATGACTTAAAAAGGTAAAAGGCCTTAGCCTAAAGTAATGAAACTTCATAATTTACTTAATAAGGACTAGATAGAATAAAATACTAAGCTCACCTAATCCTTAACAAAAGAAGCGAATAAAACGAAAAACCGAATGTAAATGTAGTTAAGGTACTAGATTAAATTCATAAGATTGTAATCAACTATAATGCAAAACCTAAACTATAAATCTTCCAAATTTAAAATATGAGAATCATATAAGTCAAGTTAGAATAATTGAGAAGAAGGAATCAATAAAATGAAAGCCAATGTAAAAGCTTGCACCTAATTTACTAAGCTAAGCTCATAAGACTTTGTTTGAGAATATGCCTATGTTTAGGTTGCAAGCATGATGTGATGATGATGTGATTATGATGTCATGATAATGATGATATGATGATGATGATATGATATGATGATATGATATGATGCTGGTATTCCGTATTACATGCGGCAAAATTTTGGGAAGCTGCGGTATAGCCATTATGCTGCCGAAATTTTGTAGAAACTGTGGACTTAGAAATATTTTGCATCATAAATTAGTAAGAAAAGATTTGATAAAGTGTGATCCTTCAAAAGGGAAGGTGACCTAAGTTAAGTTTCCCCTCACCCAAGACTCACATGAGGCATGGCATGACCCAGCTAGTGTGAGTATAGGGGATAGGGCTTACATGAGGCATGGCATGACCCAGCTAGTGTAAGTACCGAAATTTTATGGTGGCGACGGCCACGGTATGAGCTCATTACCACTTATGTTTAGTGGGTGGAAAGAAAGGACTTAAGATAAGTCAAGTTAAGGAAAGAAAGGGACTTCGGTCCAACCCAAGTAAAGAACATAACTCTCAATCTGTTTATGTATGACATGACTAGTCGTATGAGCTTTCGTGTATGCCCTGATGTCGTTATTACAACGAGGATAAGTACTAAAAATGGGATCCACTTCGGATAGTAACGTTTTCGAAAATCCAATAATTGAACCTATTGTATGCCCACAGTTTTCATTTAAAAACCGAAGTGGCTGGGACGAAGACGATGACACCAGCGTGTCAGGGTCGAGTCCTACTGAGAAATCTCATTTCTCACCCTAGTTGTTTTTCCGTCTCGTCACCAGTTACTCATGGAGCCTCACGTGACATGGAGCATGGAGCCTCCCCACCATGAGTGGGTTTATGATGAGGACGCCCACGCTATCGTGGCCACGACCACCACGATAGTTCGCACCTACTTCTATCCGGGTCGAGCTTTTGAGCAAGAGGAGCCAGAGATCCCGCCAGCCCCTGTGGACGTATCTTCATCACGCCTTGGACAACCGTTGGGTCCTTGGGATTTCCCGCCCGAGCCATTGCCCGAGATCGAGATGGAGCCTATGTCTACCGGTCTACCCGTAGCCGAACCTGTGCCGCTACCAGAGGTTCCCATGGTCGATGTGAGTTCGACGGCCACCCCTAGGGCCGAAGCAGCTTCGCCACCACTTCCCGAGTATCGGCCTGTAACATCTGAGGAGGATCCCTCCGAGGCACGTTCTTCGGTGGGCAGCTATGTTCCTGGCCGTCGTATCCGTCATATCGAGGTGATTAGCAGGCACCCCCGCATCATTCGCACTCCTCGCGTTCCCCGAGGCCGAGCAGCATAGGGGACTAGACATTCGAGGACCTGAGTCCGTTCGACGGAAGGTCATGGAAGGGGCAGAGAAGTCAGCATATGTCTACGTGGGCTTATTTTGATTTGCGCTCCTTAACTCTTGTATTTCATTTTGTATTGGATTTCATCAGACTTGTGTACCTTTGATATTTGGGGCCATGGCATGACCATGAGTTTCCTTTATATGTATTCGTTTGGATATTATGAGATTAAGTGTATTATGTAGCTGATGTTATAATTTGGAATGTATGACTTTATGATTTATCTCATGTTCCTTCCATTTATATCGAAATCTCTGCGATACGCGCGTTTACTGCTATCTTCTCGCGCAAGGCTTTACTTTTCAAAAGCAACGACATATTTCAAAAAAAAAAAATTTTACTGTATTTTCCGCGTAAGTTAATTTTAAGTGAAGTTTAGTTTTCCACGAGCATAAGTAACGACTAATAAAACGCCGTAATACGACTTAAGCGTAATATGGATTTATTAGGGTGTTACAAGTCCAATCCTCAGGCCTTAGCTAGGACGAACTGCTCTGATACCAAAAATGTAACACCCTACTAATTTTATGTTATGCTTAAGTCATAGCATGAAACTAGTCAGGTCGTGTTATCGTGTTGATACTTTATTTACCTTCCTTTTTTTTTATTTCTCTTTAAATCGTCTCTATTGACGAAACGGCGTGCTTTTATATAAAAATTGAAACAAACAAAATACCACCAAGATAAGTATAGTACAATAACGTTACTGCATACGAGTAAACATATATATATATATATATATATATATATATATATATATATATATATATCAGAAGCCACTATCTCAATTTATGTGCAAAGTTCTAAAGTAGTACACATACGGGCTGGTGTATCAGGAAGATCATGATACCCTATGGTCCTCAAAGGACATTTCGTAAACTACTGCTAACCCTACAGTCAAAACCCATGACCCAAAGCTACATACTATCCAAAAGAGGGTCATACTGTACAACATCCCCTGCCGCTAAACTACTCCGTCAGGTAGCCGTTAGCCATGCCAGGCTCGGCCGGGGTGTAATCTGCGCTAGGTCCCGAGGAGGAAGAGGGCGACGAGCCGGTGGCCTCGGAGGGGTCACTCTCGGAACTCAGCGGGATGTCGGGGACTGCCTGTGGTGGTGACTCAGGGGCAGGATCAGCGGGTGCTGCGGGTGTAGGAGGTGCAGGATGTGGGTGCGCCATATGTAGAGGGACGACAATATAAGGGGTAGCAGGGTCAAAGAGGGGATGGTGTAAAGGAACATCAAAGTTCCTGTCACTGAAAAGGTACAAACGAAAGTTGCACGAACCAGCTATGTACAATGAGTCCAACTCCAGGTCATGGTGGAACTGTAATGCAGGAATCTCAATAAAAAGGGTGGCTGTGGAGTCCATCGCCAGTGTCTGAGAATGATGCGGGAGACACAAAACGGGGTGAGAATTTCAAGAAAATTCTCAGTAGGGTTTGGTTATACTGATACTGACGTCACATACATTCTCAGTTGCCTCGGGTTTTATTTAATTGTAAAATCATGTGTTTAAATAGAAATAGCCATCTTACTGAGTTCAAGAAAATATCTAATCCGAGGCAAGATTCCGTTTTACTTTAGGAGACATGAAAATCTAAATAGACTACTAATAATGATACGTAAAGAAATAGACAGGTTAAATAAACAAACAGTAGTAATTAAATATAGTAACATCTGTAAAGATCTTAACATAAATATTTCATGTATTCATGCACTCATGTAATCATGCAAACTCATACTTGAACTTTCCTTTATAAACTTTTCATTTCCTTTCATCATTTTTCCATCTCTTGGTCCCCTGGGAGTTCTTGGCCATTTAGACTCCTGGGTAATAGTCTGCTTATCAGGATCGAGCTCGTTCCTATACAGAAATGCCAGGTTTACTTTCCCCGACCTTCCCACCGATCTATTCCCATTAACTTTCTATCCGGGGCTGGCCCAAGTAGTATGGAACTTGCATAATAACACAATTCTTTTCATAACTTTCATGGCTTTCTTAAGAATGTATATGCATTCACATGTAATTCATAACTTGTACATGGGTTCTACCGAAATTTCGGCAGTATAACGGAATGTGTCCGCTTCCCCATGAATAGTGCCAGCCAATCAATACATCAATCTATCACAAGGAACACAAATTCACATTTATATTTTAACATAGAACTCAAATACATATCAAATTCATTAAGGCAGAAATCCTGCCTCAGCATATTCAACCAACCCGATTTTTGTAATTTATGCCATAATTTCATTTGAACTCATTTGAACCTCAAATTTGAGTATGTTACAGGGTTGTGTGTCTATTTTCTAACCTCTTTAGTCCCATCTAATTTCGGTATCTATAACTCAAGATATTTAAACTTCATCTCGGCCTGCCCATTGGCTAGCCAGAATCAGACAACTAAAAGTAGAAATTAACTAAAAATCGAAAACTCACTCAAATCAGATGAAATTGGCCTCATATTAAAGCTAATAGGACAAACTTGCATATATAGAAAGTTCCATTTCATTTGCCTTAGTAGGGCTCGAGTTACAAGCCCCGAAACGTAGCCTTTCTGAACTACCCTGTGTTGGCCTGGTTTGGACATAGGGTAATTTCTTTAAATCACTGGGAATAACTGTGTTGATAACAAACTTGGAATTTCTTTGGATATTGTTCTCCTATGTGTAAGCTTTCCAACAAAGTTGGTTTCACTCATTTTCATGTAGTATAGGTCAAGTTCTACCTTAAGGAACCTAATCTGCCCAGAGTCAGGGTCAAAACCCTAGGTCGAGATTCAAAAATTCATATCTTCCTCAATTCTGATCCAAAATCCTTATATGATATGTCTATGGAAACCCCTAGATGTCTAGTTTCATCTAAAAATAGTTTCATCAGATTTGACCGATGGTAGGCGGCGCCGTACGCTCCGCCATACGGACCGCCGTGGACTCTCCACCAAGACAACACCCTTATTCATTTACTTCTCTTCATTTTCTTCTTGTAATTCTACTTCTAACTCAAAATCTTCTATTAATCCAAGCATAATTAGTTAATTCACACATCAAATAAGGTGAAAATGATTCAGCCCAGTCAGCCAAGTGCATGGATTTGATGCAAGAAATCAAAACCCCTACCTTTGATTTAAGTGCTTTGTGCTGAATTCTTGGAGTTTGGGTGAACAAGGCTAGAACTTTGCTTAAGTTTTGGATGTGTGAGCAAGAGAGAAAGAGAGCTGAAGGAGAAGAGGAAAGCAATGTGAATAATGGTCTGAATTAAAGGAGGATGGTGTGTTATATAGGCATGAGTGGGAATTAACTTGGAAGGTTTTGATTGGCCTTTAAACAAAAGGCCAAGCTTCAGCCAACCTTACTCTCCACGTTGCCCTCTTTATGTGGTAGAATCACTCTCCACGTCGCCTAAAGTGGGAGTAGTTTCCAGTATATTCTGGAAACGAAATCGGAACTCGTAGGCTCCATAAAGTCGGAACTCGTGAACTTCCTGTATATGAAGTCGGAACTTAGAAAACATCCAGTCTAGTTGAAACTTGAAAGCAGAGCCTGGTGTGAAGCCAAGCACTTAAAGTCGGAACTCGGGAATTATAAAATTGCTATCTCGGAACCCGGAAAGATATAGAAATGAGAGCTACTAATATTGAACTCAAGATCGGATCTCGTACATTGGTGAATCATAATATCGGAATTCGGAATACAGTCAGTTCATCTGAGCCTTAGAGACGAAGTCGAAAATCAAACATTTTACTCTTTGATCGATAAGATCAGAAGTCGTAAAGTGTGCTGAAGTCGAAAACGAACTCATAAGTTGGAAGCATCAGTCACCTCATTTCAGCTCACGAAATCGGAAATCGGAATTCATACTGACGAGGTCAAAATTTATACACGCTTTCAAGGTCAGAAATCGTAAGCTTCATGCATTAAATCAGAGACCGTAAGCTGCATGCATGAGGTCGGAAGTCGGAAGAAATCCCTTATAATCCTTGGAACAAAGTCGGAAGTCGAAGCTAATATTGAGATTGGAAACTGAACTATAAGACACACTCGGAAATTGTAAATCCTTGTCTGTCCAGCCTTGAAGATGAATTTGGAGGTTGGGAAGACTCTGAACTCAGAAGTCGGAAGTCGTGGATGTTACACATCCAATGGAGTAGAGCCTAGAACCACCGCACTATGAGTGGACATATGATGGGGGATATCAGACGAAGCTGTTTTGGGACTTATAGCTACCGTCACTCTATACCTTTATATATTCCTTTTTGGTGACAAACTATGTCATTTTAAGTTTGTATTTATTATCCAGTATTTGGGTCATGGCATGACCATGAACCTCTTCAATGTAATGTTTATATATATATATATTATGAACTCATATGGATATAATGATTAGCTATGTAATGCAATTCTGAATTACTATTCATCTACCTTTCTCATGTTTTATGATATAGTGTTATGATTTGTATATGAGATGCTCTCTCGGTATCTATATTCTTACTCAAGGCTTTACTTTCTAAAACACTGCAAAGCGACAACGCATTTCAAAAAAGAAAAAAAGATTTACCGTATTTTCCACGTAAATTAATTTATAAACAAAGTTTAGTTTTTCACGAGCATAAGTAACAACTAATAAAACGCCGTAATACGACTTAAGTGTACTATGGGTTTATTAGGGTGTTACACCTCTTCATCCCAAAAATGCTAAGAAGAAGGCGGGAGTGCAGCAATATGCAGAATATACAATTACCCAGGTTACTAGTAAAGTATTAAAACATTTAGTAGCAAAAGAAACTATAGACAATTGACAAGATAAATTATCATTCCCAGCCATTTTATAATGTCAAACAAGATGGTAGTGCACAATCATAAGTATAAACAGTAAAGTAGTAATACAAATAACATAACTATTAATATAATTTCATAAATAATGGCAAGTATACTATCAAATTCCTTTTTGCTACTTACTGATCTTGTTTGATGGCTAAAGTCTGCAGGGTCTGCATCACATAATCCAGATCTGCGAGAGCACTCTTTACTAGGGCATCCCCTAGTCAGATCAGTGATTGCCAAGTCCTTATCCGCTATCTTGTCAGGGCCTAAGGGATCACTTTGTGATCACCAAGTCTTGTTCTGCTACCATGGCGAGGCCCAAGGTGTCACACTACGATCACCAAGTCCTAATCCACTAGCATGGCAGGGCCCACGGTGTCGTTTTATCCACTGCAAGACTTAGTGATCACCAAGTTCTAATCTGCTAACAAGGCGGGGCCCAAGGTGTCACTTCGTGAAATGCATGGCTTGTCCACTACACGGTGGGACCCACACACTCACTTATTCATTTATCACTTACAGTAGCCATGTATTTCATATCTAGTCACATAGTGCATATATATATTTCAAGCTCATCATGTAGTGCAAAGTATTTCAAAACCTTCAATAGTGCATAACTGCCTTATAGTAATTATGGAATCTCATAATTCTAAGCCATAAGATATAGAATAGCATATAGTGCACAACCACATATATAACATCCCCATTTCTACCTAAGCTAATTAGCTCGGTGTTCCCGGCTAATTAGAGGGATTAGCGATTAATTGAGAACTAATCGATTAATCCCGAGAGCAAGAGCTTAGTAAATTAAGTCTAGCCAACAATTTAATCATAATGTCCTAAGCGTTTTAATAAAACCTTAATCGTCTAATCCTTAATTACTCGAAGGTGCCAAAACAAAAGTAAGACAACCTAACCTTACTAATTAAGTTTATAATGATTAAGACACTTAAGACAACTCTTGAAAAATTAAACCCCAAATTAAGCATATGGTTAACCGTAATGCAAGACATCATAAAAAGTGTAATTGACAAGAGTTAACTCATGGATAATTAAGCCAATTAAGTTAAATTACATTTAAATAATTCTAATAACATTTAGAGATAAAAGTTCTTCCATGCATATGCCCTAAAAAGACATACCAAGGAGGGGCAACATCTCACCCTTCATTCAATCTTTTTAATCCTACACCATTAGATCAAAAGCCAAGACTAGGATCCTTGTCATCCACCATTAGATCTTGACACTTGGATGAGTCTTAGACAAGCAACCAAATCCTAAGAGGGGTACTCCCCTTTAACCCCTAGAGAAAAACATAAATTGGACATTAGAATGCCTCCAAGACTCAAGGAAAATACAACCCTCTCTTTTACCCCAAAGTTCTTAGCCTTCAACCTAGCTAAACTCACCCACTCCCCTTGCTTGTTAGAGAAGCAAGGGCAATCAGCCCCCTCCCCCCATGTACGCCTCCCTCCCTCTCTCTTTCTCTATTCATTTTCATTTCACTCACCCTCTTCTCTCTCCTCAATTCCAAAATTCTCCTCCTTCTCTCTAAACTCTCCAACTTCTCTCTAGAATCCTTCCACTTCTCTCATCCTTTCCTCTCCTCATCCCACTCACAAACTCTTCAAGAGCCACCATTTCTTTGTTCTTGGAGAATCAAAGACAATCACATACCAAGCCTCTTTCAAGATCCAAGAGAAGGAATACCACCACCATCACCTTCTTCCATCACAAATTCCTTCAAAGAAAGCTTCTTGGTAGTGGCTCTAAACTCTTTTTCTTTCTTGTTTTTCAAGCTTTAGAACTCCTATGCTCTCCATAGCTAGGTGATTTTAAAGATTGATTATGGGCATCATAGCCATTCTTGTCATAAAATGAGATGTTGTTGCTTGTATGGTTGTTTGTTGAAAACATGTTTTCGGTTTGGTGTGATGCATGGTTGAACTCAATATTTTTGAACTCCAACATGTTAGTTTTTCACTAATCTTTCATGGTATATGAGTGTTTTATAACTTGAGAATGTTTTCTTGAAAGTGAGGTTGAGTGTTTTGGAGAAAACATGAGAAAAATCAAAACGTAAAATCTGGATTTTTTTAGCAGTCTGTAAACCGAACGGTATAACTTTTTCCAGAAAACTCAGAAATTAGTGGAACCAATTTTATATGAAAATAGACTCAGAGAGCTTTCCATACATATAAAATACATAAGATTCGGAGTTAAAATGAGTGAGATATGATTTTTCAAAATGGACTGTTCTCGGATTGGTTTCTGTCTGGGCAGTCTACACTAAAATGTGTATAACTCGAGCTACAAAAATGATTTTTGAGTGAGACCAAGTTTAAATGAAAGCTAAGACATAGAGGAACAAACCCATAAAATAGTTTTCTCAGATTCCTTCGGAGTAATTATAATGAGAAGTAACAATCCACTGTACCGGGAGTGAACTTAGAAACTGAACAGTCAGAATAAAATATGCATAACTGGAGTTAGAAAACGAATTTTTGAGTGGGACTTATTTTGTTAAAAACTAGACTCAGAACCCTATAAGCATATAAAATTTCGCATTAAAATGATAAAACACCAAATTATGGTGAATTTTTGAAGTTACTGCCCCACTGTAAAAGTAAAACTAGTTAGGGTAAAAGTTAAAGGTTAATGAAGAATAAGCTTTAAGACATTAATACCCTTATATTAAGTATTAGAAAACCTTCATAATTCAACTTAAAAAGTATCAAAAAGGACATTAGACAAAATTGACCCTACAACTAATAAAAGAGGACACACAAGAGACAACCTCAAGTAAAAGCTTGCACCAAATTTATTAAGCTAAGCTCATAAGACTTTGTGTGATATGTATGCCTCTATGTGTTCATATGATGATACTGATATGATAATGATATGATGATGATGATGATGATGATGATATGATATGATGATGATGATTATGATAGTGGTATGATGATGATCATGATGATGATGATATGATATGATGATGATGATTATGATAATATGATGATAATGATTATGATGATGGTATGATGACGATATGAAAATGAATGATGATGATATTAATATGATATGTTGATATGATGCTTAATAATATACATTAAAGGAATCACATTTGGGGACGGCGATACGTAACGCCCAAATGTGGAAAAGAATTACAATGATTTTGCATCATAAGCTTTAATAAGAAGAGAAAGTAAACTAAGGATGTGATCCTTCAAAAGGGAAGGTGACCCAAAGTAAGTTCCCCTCACCCACGACTTACATGAGGCATGGCATGACCCAGCTAGTGTGAGTATAGGGGATAGGGCTTACATGAGGCATGGCATGACCCAGCTAGTGTAAGTACCGAAATTCTATGGTGGCGACGACCACGATATGAGCTCATTACCACTTATGTTTAGTGGGTGCAAAGAAAGGGACTTAAGATAAGTCAAGTTAAGAAAAGAAAAGGGACTTCGGTCCAAACCCTTAAAGAGAAAAAGTTAAGAGAAGCTTATAGTACAGTCATGCATGTTTTATGTGATTATACTTATGCCCAAGTATGTTATGATATAAATGATTAGAGAGTATGTTAAAATTGAATCCACTTCGGATATTCATGTTTTCGAAAACCTAAGAACTGAACCTTATGAATGCTCACTGTTTTCATTAATAAAACCGAAGTGGCTGGGACGATGACGATGACACCTCCGTGTCGGGTTTGAGTCCTACTGAGAAATTCTTATTTCTCACTCTAGTTACTCTTCCGCATCGTCACCAGATTTTGTTGACACATCCAATGGAGTGGAGCCTGGAGCCACTGCACTACAAGTGGACGTACGACGTGGGATGCCAGACGAAGCTATTTTGGGACTCATAGCGACCGTCACCCCACATCTTCGCGGATTCTTTTTGAGAGGAGCTTTGTCATTGAAGTCTGTAGTAGTACCTAGTACTTAGGTCATGGCACGACCATGAGCTTTCTTCAATGTAATGTTTATATATATGTATATATATATATTATGAACTCATATGGATGTAATGATTAGTAATTAATGCAATGTATTTGTGAATTTCTATTTATTTGCCTTTCTCTTGTTTTATGATATTTGGGTATTTATTTTATGCGACACGCTCTTTCTCTATCTACCTTCTCGCTCAAGGCTTTACTTTCCAAAGTGACGACGTATTTTAAAAGAAAAAAAAATTTACCGTATTTTCTGCGTAACTTAATTTCAAGTGAAGTTTAATTTTCCACGAGCATAAGTAACAACTAATAAAATGCCGTAATACGACTTAAGCGTAGTATGGGTTTATTAGGGTGTTACAACATAGGCCAGATATTTTTCATGTAGTGCAGAATCAAGCACTTCATTATCATTCCAAAATCATATAGTGCACGTTAAGGCTACTCATATTCATGCATGAAAGCATACTTATCACATGTTTTTCATATCATGCTTCTCATTGAAGCAATCAAAGTAAAGTATACACTTATACTATGAGATAAAGCTAAACACATACTCATATATTCAAATTCATTTTTATCATATAGAGCACATAATATCATAGCCATCAGCTAAGGATTATTCTCTTCATCAAGAGTACACAATATCTTGCTCTAAACTCAAAACATCAATATGTTCATGTGTATGTAATGCCATCAATTCACAATTAATGTATATGCTTCCATTTTTTTTCTAAATTTAGCTCATAGTCACATGTAGGTGCATGCTTCACAACTTTCATATTACACTCATTTTTGAAGTAATAATTTCTAGCTTACATATCTTGAAGGCATATAGGCATAAAATAACATAAGAATACACATGATTCAACTAAGCTTTTATGCATACAATTTGAAGCTCAAAAGAACATATCTTTTATCAAGATAAAGCTTCAAAAACAAACTTTAAAGAATAGATCAAGAAAACATTTGTTCTTGGAATAGGACTTAGAAAACCACTTCAAGCAAGGAATTAGATAGTTCATATGACATTTCTAATGGGACCTTTAACTTAAAACCTTTATATTTAAGGTTCTTTAATGTGATTAGAGGTGTGATCAAGTCCAAAGTCTAAAGTCCATAGCCAATGTCCAAAGTTCATATTCAATGTCCAAGCAAAGGTTCTCCAATGCATAGGTAAGACCTTAAAATGTCTCAATAGGTCTAATTTGAGTCTCATGGTCTTATGACAATTCAAATAAGTCCATATAACTCGAATAGCATAGGTCAAGGTCTTAAACTCCAAGCAAAGGTAATGATTCTTTTTATTAAGTTTTAAATGGCTTTTTGTGTCTTATTAAATCCTAATGGTCCCAAAAGAAACAATCACATAAAGATACTATTCAAACATGCTCAAAGGTTTCAAAATAGTTCAACATAGCCAAATGATTGAATAAATTTTTATGCTAAAAGAAACTCATAGCCGAAAACATGTACATGGCTAGAAATAAGGTATTTTTTTGCTTCAAATCTCTCAAACTTGTGCACAAGCTTAATCAAGTGAAAACATAGGATATAAGGCATCAAACTAAGTTTATAAAGCATTAAAACAAGAGAAATAAGAATGAAAAACCTGCTGCCTAAAACAGGCAGAATTTAGAAATTAGACTTTTAATTAACAAATCAACTCAATAATACAAGAAACTTGGCATGTAAGCACATCACATGCTAATATGGATTCTTAGGTATCTAAATAATACTTGAGAATATAAAAACACCTCCAAAACCATGAGGGAAGGTCACGGCTAAAAGAGTGCATAAAATTAAATCAAACTTATTCATATATGCAAGAGTATAGATTAAAGGATTAAGCACGTATCTTGCATATATATATATATATATTCAACAAGCTTAGGCAGGGAATAGTGCATCTGTAACACCTTACCGGATAACATATTATGCTTAAGTCATAATATATTATTACTTGATAGGTTATTACGTGTGACCAGCTAAATAAATTCCATTCTCTGTTTTATTATTTTTACCTATTGTTTTTCACAATTTCTGTATGACGATGAAATAAATACTAAATAATCATTGTATCGGAATTAAAGTAACATAAATATAAATGCGAACTAGACAGAACTACTGAAAACAACATATATATATATATATACACATCTGTTTTCAAAGTTGTCAAAATGTATATGCAATTGTATAGGGTAAGAAAAAAAAATGAGCCTGCTAAGACAAAATAAAACAGCTTGTCACTATAATCAGAACCCTATTTGGCCCCCATGGGACATTTCAAGTATCATCTCCACTACTATCACCTATGGCCCAAAAAGTCAGCAGAGGGTCATCTTGTACATATCCTACTACTACATTGCACAGACGCCTTAGGTGGACTCCGAGGAAAGGAATCTGTTCGCCATGTCGACGTCCGTAGGGGTGTAGTCTATGCTCGGAGCAGAGGATGAGGAAGATGAGCTCGCTGCCTCCGACGGGTCCTCCTCAGACATCGAGATCGAGGGCATCTATTGCGGTGGTGAGGCTGGCAGAGCCATAGCTACTGGTGCTACTGGTGCTACTGCGGGTGGCGGTGGAAAGGGATGGGCCATGTGGAGGGGAATGACAATATAAGGAACAACAGGGTCGAATAGTGGATGCATGAGTGGTATAGCAAAATCTCTCTAGAAGAAGAAATGAAGGAGAAACTGACACTTACCGGATATATATACAGAGTCTAAGAAGGGATCGAGGTGGATATGGAGCTCATGAAACTCAATAAACAGGACGCTGGTAGCCGTGTTCTCCATGATCTAAGAATGACGCAGGAGTATGTAGTAGGGTGAGAAATAGAGATTTCTCAGTAGGAATTCCTAAGTATATATATATATCTATCATCGCCGCCATTCTCAGGTGTTTCAGATTTTAATTAAAAGAAAAAGTTACATTAACAGGATGTTTTAGAAATCATAGCCCGAAACACAACTTGGTTTTATTTTAGGAGATAAAGGAAAATTAAACAGAAAAATAAGTAACAAGACATATATTTTGACATAATTAAGTGGCATCTGTGAAGTAAACAAAAGTACATATATAGTAGATAATAGTGTAATTAACTCAACACATGATAACAAAAACTGTGGATATGCAGAAATGATAATGCACTTGACTTTAACAACATATATAGTAGATAATAGTGCAATTAAATCAACACATTGTAACTGTAACACCCTCCCGAGTACAGTACTATGCTTAAGTCATAGTACCTCACCTAGGAGTTGTTACTGTCACTTAATCGGACCTTGTTTGGCAGCAACCTTTGGCTACCTTCAATCTTACTAGTCAACTCTGCCTCGGAGAACCTTCTTTGAAACTGCTGAATCATTTGGAGATAACACAGAAATAAACATAGGAGTGAGAATTATAAATTCTCAGCAGGATTTATTAAACTAACATAAGCTATGTCATCGTTGTCATCTCCAGTTTGCTTCGGTTTATTATGAAAAGGGTGAACATGCTATACAAACTGTTCAATTTTATAGTTCGAAAATATACTTTCCGAAGCAAAGTTCATTTTACTCATACACTTAAATTTCATGAATTATATTAGGAATCGTAACTGAAACATAATAAAATTACAATAGCATTAATATACTGGGGACATAACATCTGCACATAAGTTCACTTGTACTTAAATACATGCATTTACATATAGTTTACTTTTCTTTCTTTTGCTTCCTTTTCGTCACGTCCCTTAGGAATATTGGACCTTCATTCGGTACTTACATTAGCTGGGTCATGCCATGCCTCATGTAAGTCCTAGCCTCTATACTCACACTAGCTAGGTCGATGCCATGCCTCATGTGAGCGGGGTGCTTGCATATGCTTTAATCTTTAGTCTTGAGTCTTTAGTCTTTAGCCTTTACTGCCCTTGGGTAGCTTGGCCTTGGAGTGAGCTCGTCAGCTCGACTCGTGACTGTCGTCACACCGACTCACCCACAAGGGGATTCACGTGCCTCTAGTCTTGGAGGGATCTCATTTTGGTCACGTGCCTCTAATTGAGGGATCTCTTCTGACCACGTGCCTCCAAGGTAGAGGGTAACTGCCTTCACAAGGAGGGATTCAAAGTGCCACTGCCTCCAAGTGAAGGGATTCATATCTTATCTTATTTAACTACCTTCACTAGGAGGGATCTCGTAACTATCTCCAGGTGAAGGGACCCACATTCAATATATTCACATTATGCTTAAATCATCCTTGCATACATGAGTCTTATGAGCATAACACATGGATGTTTATCGCATTCATATAACTCACATAGTTCTGCCGAAATTTCGGTAGCATAACAGAACATGTCCACTTCCCCGTGAATAGTGCTAGCCAATCAATACATCAATTTATCACAAAGAACATAACATCACATTTATATTCCAACATTAAACTCATATCAACATCAAATTCATTAAGGCAGTATTTCTACCTCAGCATATTCAACCAACCCGGTTTTTATAATTCAAGCCATAATTTCTATTTAACTCATTTGAACCTCAAATTTGAGTATGTTATATCCTTATGTGTCTAGTTTCTAACCCTTTTTGTCCCATCTCATTTTGATACCCATAACTTGAGATATTTATGTTTTATCCCGGCCTGCCTAGTGGCTGGCCAGAATTAGACACCTAAAATTAAAAATCCTCTATAAATCGAAAACTGACTCAAATTACACGAAATTGGTCTCATATTAAATTTAAAAGAACAAAGTTTCATTTAAAAAAAGTTTCATTCCATTTGACTTAGTAGAGCTCGAGTTATAAGCCCCGAAAGCTGACCTTCATGAACTGCCTTATTCTGGCCCGGTTTGGACATAGGGCAAGTTTCTTGGATCACTGGGAGCAACTGGGACCTTATCTAGTTCTGAAATTTTTATGGAACATTCTTCTATGTGTGAAATTTCTAAAAAAGTTAGTATCATTCATTTTCAAGTAGTATAGGGGAGTTATACCCTGAACAACCCAGCCTGCCCAGAGTCAGGGCAAGAAACCTAGGTCGAAATTCAAAAATTCATAACTCTCTCAATACTAATCCAAAAGCCTTATATGATATATGTATGGAAAGCCCTGGATGTCTAGTTTCATATAAAAATAGTTTCATCAAATTTAATCAGCTGTAGGCGGAGCCGTACACTCCGCCGTACGGACTGCCGAGGGATTCTAGGTTTCCAGCTTCTCACATCTTCATCCTTTCACCTTTTCTTGCCTCCTAAATGAATTTAACCCCAACAACAGCCAACAAACCAGCCAAATAACATCATAATAACTCAATTGCCTCATGAAGAATTGAGTAAATAGAGTCACCAACAATCACCCATAATCAGAATAACAAGATAAGAATTGGAATCCTACCTTTATTTTGATGTAATAACTAGCTAATCTTGAGTTTCAATGGAAGATATGGATGCAAGTGGTTTGATGGAGGCTGAAAGAGGAGGAAGGAGATGAAGAGGATGAAGAAAAAGAGGAGAGGAGGACTGCTGGAAAGGGAGCTCGAAAATATGAGTGGAGAAGGAGAAAAATCTGATTGCATTTTGAGTGTTTATCTTGAATTTGATTGGTCAACAATGCTTGGCTGAAATTCAGCCAAGCTTCTCCATGAAGTGTGGCCCTGTGGCGCCACTTTTATGGGGCAAAGTGGCTGAGTTATCAACCTTAGATGCTAGGGTTTTAAGCTTGCAATTCTATTGGTCCGGTTCCGGCAGTTTAAAATACCATAATTTTACCGATTTCCTTTAAATCGGTAAATCGGTTTTGAAGAATTGTGTGAGGTTTTTGTAAGTTTCTATCTTAGCTCTAACTTCTCTAATTTAACCTCTAATCAACTTCTAGCTAACCTCTAATTAACTGTTTAATTAACTCTACAAATACAATAAAATCGAGTAAATCGATTAATAGTGTACATTAAATGTTTTGCAAAATTTTAGGGACTTCTGTTTCTGTTTTTCAAAGCTAATGGCATTTTCGTAATTATGGATAAGTTTAGGGGCATCCCATGTCATTTCACATATGGATACCTCCGTGGCTCAATCGGCCGAGGTTTAGGTTTCTACGTTTTCGCTACATGATTCTACTTCGTTTAAAACCTTATTTTACTAATCCTGTTAATATAGGGACCTAAATGTCATTTTTTAAAATGTTCAGGGATAAGATTGTGAATAATAAAAGTTTATTTTTATTATTTCCTATTGCGTCATATGGGGATGTTACAGTAACAAAAACTGTGGATATGCAGAAATGATAATGCACTTGACTTTAACTCATATTTTTCCATACTCGGTCCCCTGGGAGTATATTGGCCATAAGACTCTTGGGTAATAGTCTGTTTTTTAAGATCGAGCTCGTTCCTATATGGGGTCACCAGGTTTGCTTTCCCTGACTTCCCCACTAATCTATTCCCCTTAACTTTGTTTAGGGGCTGGCCCAAGTCACATGGAAATCCTTCCTTATTCTTATAAGGGTAGCATTACTTGTCTCATGCTTTGACCAATGCATGCATAACTTGTAAATTCATATTAATTGCAACCTTTGCCGAAAGTTCGGTAGTATAAGGGATCATGTCTGCCATGAATAGCGCCAGACAACCAAGAAATTTTAATCAGATAACAAATTCAATACAGAACATCATGTTCATACCATGAATATAACAATATCAATAGGTACAAGTTTTAAAACCTTAAGTCTTAATCTATCTTGCAAGCTTTTAATTTCTATTGATATTCCCGAGTTCAACTTCCAAGATTAAATGGGTCCAAGTTATGATATTACATGAGTTCCGACTTCCGGGTATATGTTCGATCTTCCAAGATTATAAAATTTCCGACTTCTGGGGTTATGTTTGAACTCCTAGATTGATTCTGGATTGATCCCAATCTCTGACCTTAGTCTACATTTGGCCTCCCAAGACTTTTATGAGGGTGTTTCCTAATTACTGAGTTTTGACATTAACTATACCCGATCTAATTTACTATTCACTAAGTTTTCGAATTCAACGTTAAGTAAGTCCGATCTAGCTTTCTGTCTACTAAGTTTCCGAATTCAACCTTAAGTATACTCTTTCGAGTTCAACACTAAGTATACCCTTACAAGCTCAACCTTAAGTATACCCGTTCCTAGTTCAACCTTAAGTATACTCGATCTAGCTCTATGTTTGCTAAGTTTCCGAGTTCACCCCTAAGTATACCCGATCTAGCTCTATTTCTAGCCAGAATTACACTCTTATAAGGGAAAATTCACCAAAAATAGAAATCTGGGTGAAATCATACAACATTTATATCACTGTAAAGCTAACAAAGCAACCTTTCAAATGAAACAAGTTTCATGTCATTTGAGTGAGTATAACTCAAGATATAAGCCCTGGAACTTGACCCTACTAAACTACCCTGTTCCAACCTGGGTTGAACTTAAGGTGAACTCATTGATGTACTGGGGATAGATGGCAATGAATCTGAATCTGAAATTTTTATGAGATTCCCTCATATGTTATCTTTCAAAAAAGGTTGGATTCACTCAATTTGGAGTTGTGTAGGGTGAGTTACACCCTTCCCAACTCATACTGCCTGGATGAAGGTCCTTATTTCTAGGTCAAACTTCAAAAATTCATAACTACCTCTATACTAATCCAATGGCCTTATATTATATATGTATGGAAAGCGCTGAATGTTTAGTTTCATATAAAAATAGGATCATCAACTTTAAATGGCTATAGGTGGAGCCGTACACTCCGCCATACGGACCGCCGAGGAATAACCCTAACAACTTATTGAGTTTTCTCTTTTCTTCAAGTTCTTTCATATCAACTCCAATTCTAATCACAACATACATGCATAATCAATTATAATTCATCATCATCACTTCAAATCTCATCAGTATCACAAGATACCCAAGGCCTCCATACAATCCCAAACCATGGAAAGTAAGAAGAAGGGTAGGATTCCTACCTTGTCTAGTTGAAATTTAGTTGATTTGGTGCCTTGAATGAAAGCTACTCTTGATGAGACCTAAAGAAAGGTTGGAGATAGAGTAGAGAGGAGTATGAATGGAAGAGAAATAAAGGGGAGTCAGCCCCTTATCTTGACCGAACTTCACAAGGGCAAGGAAGGGATTGCACACAAACTTGTAGAGCAAGGAGTTGTGTGATTGGTGGATTTGAGTAAGTTATTCAACTTGGTTTTTGTGGCTGCTTCTTGGCTAAAAATGGTGCCACCTATAGGAGTGTTGTGGCTGAATCTTAGCCATTCATTCTAGGATTCTCACAATGATTCTTCTATTGGTCCGGTTTCGACAATTTAAGATTACCGAAATCTTACCGATTTCTCTTAAATCGGTAAACTGGTTTTAGAAAAAATTCTGTGATATTTCCTATGTTCCTAATCTAATTCCATCAAGCCTAATCACTTCTAAATCACACTTAATTGACTTTAAGTAAATATTTAATCTAATTTCAATTAAGCCCACTTATTCGGTAAAAATCGAACAACTCGGTTAGTAACAATAAAATTTTTCGGACGTTACAACATCAATTAAGACTCAAAACTAACCTTTTACATGCTTAAAATTGATGAGTTGAGTTAAGGTGTTGCCCAAAACAGGGTAGCCTATGAAACCAATTGAAACACAAATATTAATGCACCAAAGTCATGTAAAGTTAGCATATAAGCACATATAATTAAACTATAGGTTATGTGACACCAATATAACAATTTTTCTCACTTAAATCATTCAAAAAACATGCTGGAACATTAGGCACAAAACAGGACAGCCCAAGTCTTTCACGTACAGCATGCATAACCCTTACATGTATTTTCATGTTCTTATGCTTCACAAACAAAGGGATAAATATCTATATGGATCCAACACTTAAATTTCATGGAAATGCAACTCATAACATCTCAAGAACATGACTTACAGTGGCTGCCCTGCACATGGCCGAGATTGAGTTTTGTGACAAGTTATGGTTATTTAGCTTCTAAACTTTAAAACCAAGCACATAAGGCTTCTTCACATAAAATACAACATCTAAGGTATCAAACCATCACTTCAATATCATAAAGTAGATGAGTTAGAATGAGAATATGTTCTGCCCAAACTAGGGCAGCAACATCTTTAGATGAAAATTCACAAGTTACATGCTCTAAATTGCAACTATATGAGAATACATCTTCTATAGAACAAGTGCATCATCAAAAGAACATAGAAACTCCATAAAAATTAATCAAACAAACCAAACACATCTCAGCCCTCATATAGCCACGAGCTTCATGGTGAGGTACAAGAAGATTTAACCCAAATTCATGGACAAAATCATGTTCTTTTGCTTGCAAACATATGTATACATGAACTAGTCTTCAAATCACCAAAGAAAATCATCAAAAGCCAAACATAACTCAAGCTTTCAGCACCTTAAAGAATGAACAAATATTCTGAAAATAGAGGATTTAACCTTCAAATAACTCATACACATGCATAGAACACAAAATATGAAGCCTAAGGAGCAAGAAGGCAAACCCTACATGTGATATCCCTTGAAAACTTCAACTGCACCAAGGTTGGCAGCAGGTAACCACGAGAGTTTGCTCTCTTTTTAAGGCTTGTTTGTGAGCTTTGAGGGTGTAGAATGATAGAGCTTAAGGGTGATTGAAAAGGGTGAAGGTTTGGTGGTGTTTTAATGGAGGTTTTGTGGTGTTTTTGGAAGAAAATGGTGGAGGAAGGAGGAAAGGGGTGGCTGCACGTTTTGGGGCTGTTTGAGGCTGATGGGAAGGCTTCTAAAGTGTGTTGGGGTCAGCCATGGGTGATATTTTTATAGAGAAAAGGGTTGGCTAAGTGTTGGATTAATTAGATAGTTAAATTGGCTTAATTTGGTAGTTTAGTTGGTTAATTATGCCATCAATATTAAAGTAATTTATCTACCAATAAAAACTGATTTATATGAATTATAATACTCATATTATGTTGTGATTAAAGTTTGAGAAAAGATTAGAATGGTTTAAAGCTTAATTAGTGCATAATTAGCAATTTTCTCTTAAAACTAGTTTTGGCAATTTAAGCTTTAATTAATCAAATAATTAGCAAAAAATTAAATTTCATTAATCTATCATCAAAATAATGTTTAATTATGTGTTATAAGATATTCTGAGTTTTTCCAGAATTTTTCTATAATTATTAGTATTTTAAGTGAATTTTTACCTTAAATAAGCTTATTTTGAGTTAATTAACGTAATTAAATTATCTATGGTTAAAAATTAAAATCTCCATCAGCCATGTGATGATTTCCATGCCAATTCATGAGTCAAGGGGACAGGAAAAGCATGGTAAAAGATTTTGGTCAAAATTCAAAGGATTTAATAAAAGGTTAATTAATGTAAGATTACTTAAATTGACCAAAGTTTTACCTTCTTGAGTGTTCTTCCTTCTTCACTAATTTTTTCTACTTTTTCTTATGAAATCCTGATTATTTGGAGTTTATTTAAGTATTATTTCAGTCACCACAAATTAGTTGCCCATTAGCTGTGTTTTTATGCATTTTTATACAATTTTCTAGCTTAATTAGTGAATTAATTAACTATAGTTCAAATATTGATTTTTGTTTCATGAAAATTCTTCCCATGTGATGATTTGATGAAAAATGGTGGCTTCAAGGTGCTGAATGTAACATCCCCGTTTACTTTAATATAGCGCAATAGGAATTTTGAATTATTTCACTTAAGCAGTGTGAGAATTTCTCTGGTAGCGCTATACCATGACAATCCTCATACTTAAAACTATAGGGTAGTATGATACTGCCATTGAAATTACTACACTGCTGTGTACTAAAAATTAGGAAAAGATGAAAATGCCTCCATAGTGTAAACTTTTGGTTATTTATAGTTTTGCCCAGAACTTTTTGTAATTACACTTTGATCCCAGATGATAATTCCATATTGATCCCAAGACTTTACAAAATGACATTTAGGTCCCCGCATCCGTAAAATTAGTAGAATAGGGTTTCAAACGGAGCAGAACCACATAGCGAAACCGTAAAAACCTGAGACTTAGCCTATTGAGCCACAAAGGTATCTAAGTGTGAAATGACATGGGATGCCCTTGGACTTGGTTAAAATTATGAAAATGCTATTAGTTATAAAAAAAAATAGAAAATACAAAGAAAACTCCGATAGAAAATAGACAAAAAACACTAAAGGACTTACAGAAAACTAAAAACTACCTAGAAGGCCTTAAAAAACTTTCAAAAATATTACAAATACATTTTTAACATAATTTTGAATATAAATATCAAATTTTAATAAATTTGAGTAGTATTTACATAATTACACAACAATAACCTTACCGGGGTACAAAACATTAAATCACTTTAACTTACAATACGGCAAAGAATCACTGAAATTTCAGGCTTGGGCTTGAAGGACCACGTGAATGGGCCTCAAATTGGGCCTTGGCAGCTGCAATCTTGGGTCAAACAGTTTTTGAATATATTTTTGGCTTAATTATACTTAATTACATCAAAAAGGCCTAAAATAAGTTACAAATCATAAAATAAATTAAATAAATTGAATAAAAAATCAACTAAGCCTAACCTTCAGCCCTAGGACGCCCCCAACAGTCCTCCGGTAACATCCACCATTTTTTGCCTAATTATTCGATTTTATCGAATAATTGAGAATAATTAAAATTCGGTTAAACAATTATTTATACTCAATTGATTAGCAATTACTTGAGTTTAGATATGAGAGAAGTAAGTTAGGAGTATAAGAGATTTCATAAAATTTTATTGAAAACCGATTTACCGATTTAAAGGAAATCGGTAAAATTACGGTATTTTAAACTGTCGGAACCGAACCAATAGAATTCCAATTCTTTTACCCTACCTTGAGTGGCTGATAACTCAGCCACTTAGCACCAAATGTGGTGCCACTTTGGCCACAAAAGCAAGGAGGGCTGGCTGAAACCTAGCCATGGGATATTAACCAATCAAAAGCCAAAGCAAGCCAACCACAAACACTCAAATGTAATCAGATTTTTCCACCCTTTTATCACCCATTTAGACCACTTTTCTTGCGCCACTTTCTCCTCCCTTTTCAGCTCTCTTCTTCTCTCCTTCACTCACATAAGTCCAGCCAACATCTAGCCCAATCAAGCTTTGCTCATCCAAACCTTCAAAAATCTAGCAAAATCACTTAGAACAAAGCTAGAGGTTTTATTCTTGCATCAATTCTGTGGTCTTGGCTGGCTGAGCTTGGATTATTTTCACAATCTTTGGTGTGTTAAATGAATGATTATGATGATATGTGATTGGTTTTGGGCTGTTTGTTTGATTAAAACCGAATTGGAAGCGAGAAAGAATGGAAATAGGAAAAGCTGATGGTTTAGAGAACCAAAAACCCTTAGCAATCCGTACGGCGGAGTGTACGGCTTTGCCTACAGCAGATTAAATTGGGTGGAACCATTTTTATATAAAATTAGACATCTAGGTATTTCCATACATATATCATATAAAGCTTTTGGGTTAGAATTGAGAGAGATATGAATTTTTGAATTTCGACCTAGGGTTTTGACTCTAGTTCTGGGTAGACTAGGTTGTTTAGAGTAGAACTCGCCCTATACTACTTGAAAATGAGTGAAACTAACTTTTTCAGAAAGCTTACACATAGGATAATGTCCCAGAAAAAATTTAGAATTAGATAAGGTCCCAGTTGCTCTTAGTGATCCAAGAAAATTGCCCTATGTCCAAACCGGGACAGAACAGGGCAGTCTAGGAAGGTCAAAATTCGGGGCTTGTAACTCGAGCCCTACTAAGTCAAATGGAATGAAACTTTATGTAACTGAAACATTGCCCTGTTAGCTTTAATATGAGTACAATTTCGTGTAATTTGAATCAGTTTTTTATTTTTGGTGGATTTTTACTTTTAGTTGCCTAATTCTGGCTAGCCATTAAAACCTGAATATTTTGATCTATAGATATCAAAATTAGATGGGACGAAAGAGGTTAGAAACTAGACACATAACTCTTTAACATACCCAAATTGAGATCTAAATGAGTTAAATAGAAATTATGGCTTAATTTAGAAGAACCGGGTTGGCTGACTATGTTGAGGCAGCAACATTGTCTTAATGAGATTATTGTTATTATGAGGTTCATGTTAGAATATGTATGTAATGTTGTGATCTTTGTGAGAAATTGATGTTTTGGTGTGCTGGCACTATTTATGGGGAAGTGGACACGTTCCGTTATGCTGCCGAAATTTCGGTAGAATCCATGCATAAGTTATGAATTACATGTTAATGCATTGCATTTCAAGAAAGCTATGAAAGTTATGATAAGAATTATGTCACTATGAAAGTTTCATGCTACTTGGGCCAGCCCCGGATAAGAAGTTAAAGGGAATAGATCGGTGGGAAGGTCGGGAAAAGTAAACTCGGCATTTTTGTATAGGAACAAGCTCGATCCTAAAAAGCAAACTATTACCCAAGAGTCTAAATGGCCAAGAACTCCCAGGGGACCAAGAGATGGAAAATGATGAAAAGTGATGGAAAAGCTTATGAAGAAAGGTTCATGATTAAGTCTGCATGATCACATGACTGCATGGTTACATGAGATAATTATGTCAAGATGTTTACAGTTGTCTATTATGTTTGCTTACTGTTGTTTATTTATTTATTTTGTTTATTATTCTATGCATCATTATTAGTAATCTATTTTGTTTCTTGTGCCGTCTAAAGTAAAACTGAACCTTGCCTCGGACTAGACACTTTCTTGAACTCATTAAAATGGATATTTCAGTTTGAACACATGTTTTTATAATTAAATAAAACCCGAGGCAACTAAGAATGCATGTGACGTCAGATAACCACTACACACGAACCCTACTGAGAATTTCTTGCCCCGTTCTATATTTTCCGCATCATTCTCAGATGCTGGTGATGGACTCCATAGCTACCCTCTTCATTGAGATCCCAGCTTTACAGCTTCACCATGATCCAGTATTGGATTCCTTGTATATAGCCGGTTCGTGTAACTTCCGCCTCTACCTCTTTAGCAACAGGAACTTCGATGTTCCTTTACATCATCCTATTTTTGACCCTGCCACTCCGTACATTGTTGTCCCGCTGCACATGGCGCACCCACCTCCAGCTCTTCCTGCACTTACAGCACAGGCAGCTCTTGCTGATCCTGCACCGGAGTCACCTCCGCAGGCCGTTCCCGACGTGCCGCTTAGTTCAAAGAATGACCCTTCTAAGGCCACCGACTCGTCACCCTCTTCCTCCTCGGGACCCAGCGCAGAGTATTCTCCGGTCGGGCCTGACATGGCTAACGATTTTCTGACAGAGTAGTTCGGGCAGCAGGAGATGTTGTACAACATGACCCTCTTTTAGATAGCACGTAGCTTTGGGTCATGGACTTGACAGTAGGATTAGCAGTAGGTTATAAAATGTCCTTTGAGGACCATAGGATCTTTTGACTGATAGGGGCTTATTGTCTTTTTGGTATGCCGACCCACTTATGTATTCTACTTTGATACTTTGTTCATAAACTGCAGCAGTGGCTTCATATATATACATATACATGCACATATACAGTAATGTTATTGTACTATTCTTATCTTTTGTTATATTTTGTTAAATTCGTTTCGCCCTTAGTATAGCAGCGTGCCGTTTCGTCTGTTAAAAAAAAAAAAAAAGAAGAGAAATAATGATAACAGGGAACACGAATCATGAAAGGTAAGCAGAGTGTTAATATCGTAACACAATCTACTCGATTTCGTGTTATGACTTAAGCATAACATCGAATTAGTAGGGTGTTGCATTTTTGGTATCAGAGCGGTTCATTCTAGCTAAAGCCTGAGGATTGGACTGACTGTGCTTCACGCATATTCTGTATTTTTATCTGATAATGTGCACCAGATCTTGCCTGTATGGTTGAGATATAGTTGTGCATGTGTATGAAGTGCCTGACCATATGAGCTGTTATTTACTAGCACATTAGACTTAGTATTGAGCCTGATCAACTCAATAACTTTTGTTTTGTGTGCTCAGAACTTAATAGCTTCCGGAAGGTGAGGCAAACCATGTGCAGAACCTGCTCCAGAGAACCCGACTGATTTTATGGCCACAATGCGAGAAATGGCCCAGGCAATGCGGGAGCAAGCCGCAGTGGCTCACCAGATGATGGATCAGTTAGGCAGATGACCTGAGGTAAGCTATGGAGGGAACCCTCACGGCCCAAGAGTTGACCTGGACTATCTCAAGTTTGCTGAGTTCAGAAAGGCAAATCTACCAAGTTTCCGAGGGGCATATGATCTGGATAAAGTTGACGAATGGATTAAAGCCATGGAGAAGATTTTCCCTGTCTTGGATTGCTCGGATCATCAGAAAGGTGACTTTCGCCACTTACATGCTCGAAGCGAACATCGAGTTTTGGTGGAACGGCATATGAAGATTGTTCAAAGAATCTCAAACGATAGTCACCTGGACGATGTTTAGGGATGTATTTTACCAGAAGTACTTTCCGGCTTTGGTTCAAAATGCCAAGGAACTTGAGTTTATGCAGCTCATCAAGGGAACCGGACGATATCGGAATACATTGCCAAGTTTGAAGAGCTATGCAAATTTTCCACGATTTACCAGAGGAACCCAGATGAAGCTTGGAAGTGCGTTAAGTTTGAAGGAGGGTTAAATTGCGATAGGGCCAATGGAGATTAGGGATTTCCCTACGTTGGTGAATAAATGCCGACTTGTGGAGGATTACAATTCGAAATTAGCTACAGCCAGGGCATCTGGTGGGAATTTCAAGAGGGGGTTTAGCCCCGCAGGGCCCAAGATTCAAGCCCAACGTACAGCAATAGCGGAGATTTCCACCGGCAGGCAACAAGGGTAAGCAGCCCCAAAGGCCTTTTCCAAATCCAACTTGCACAAAATGCTGCAAGAATCATGGCGATTGACCATGTTTGGCAGGCCAGAATGTCTGCTATGGATGTGGCAAGCCAGGCCACAAAATTTATGAGTGTCCAACTAGGAATCCATCAGAGCCGTCTCGACCCTAGCGACAAGGACGGGTTTTTACAATGAGCGTAGAAGAAGCAGATAAGTCGGAAGGACTAATCCAAGGCACTTGTGATGTGGATGGTGAGACTCTAACTGTACTTTATGATTCAGGTGCCTCACATTCGTTTATTTCTCATAACTGTGTAGCTGCTTTGCAATTGCCAATTTCTGAATTACCTTATGATCTATTGGTTTCTACTCCTACCAATGGACTTGTTAGAACTAGTCAAATATGCATCAATGTTCCTCTTTGAATTGAGGGTAGGACCTTTGTCGCCAATTTGATTTGTCTCCCTCTATCTGGTCTTGACGTAAGTCTGGGCATGGATTGGCTTTCTGCCAATCGAGTCTTACTCAATTGCTCTGATAAGACGGTGGTACTCCCCTCTGTTTCACTTTCTGAGTCCCAAACCACAACGTTCTTCTATCTGAACTCTTTCGGGCCAAAGAATCAAGGGTATATCCTCTTGTCAGCTAATGTGACAAAAGCTGAGCAGGAACTAGAGGAGATTCCGGTTGTCAGGGAATATCCGGATGTTTTTCCAGAGGATATTCCTGAATTCCCTCTGGAGAGAGAGATTGAATTTATCATCGAGTTGGTTCCAGGTGCCGAACTAATATCTATAGCTCCGTATCGAATGTCACCTATGGAGCTGACGGAGCTAAAAAGACAGATCGAAGAGCTTTTAGAAAAAGGATTCATATGGCCAAGCGTGTCGCCATGGGGAGCTCCGATCTTGTTGGTCAAGAAGAAAGATGGAAGCATGCGCTTATGCATGGATTATAGGCAGCTGAACAAAGTGACAATTAAGAATAAATATCCACTGCCAAGGATTGATGATCTCATGGACCAACTACAGGGTGCAACAGTATTCTCCAAGATCGACTTGCGTTCTGGATATCACCAAATTCGATTTCGAGAACAAGATATCCCTAAGATAGCTTTTCGAACTCGTTACGGGCACTATGAGTATACCATGATGTCGTTTGGGCTGACGAACGCACCAGCAGTATTCATGGATTACATGAATCGAATATTTCGTCCATATCTGGACAAGTTTGTAGTGGTGTTCATTGACGACATACTTGTCTACTCGAAGACGGAGCAAGAGCATGCGGAACACTTGCAGCTAGTTCTGCAAATTTTAAGAGAAAAGAAACTCTATGCTAAATTATCCAAATGTGAATTTTGGATGAAGGAGGTAAAAATTCTTGGCCATGTAGTGTCCTCTGGAGGAATCTCTGTTGACCCTAGCAAAGTAGAAGCAGTTCTAAACTGGGAAAGATGGACCACAGTCTCTAAAGTCGAAAGTTTTCTGGGCTTAGCTAGATATTACAGGTGATTCGTTAAGGATTTTTCTCGAATAGTCTTGCCCTTGACCAAGCTAACCAGAAAGAATGTCCCATTTGAGTGGACACCGAAGTGTGAACAAAGTTTTTAGAATTTGAAAAGGAGATTGACCACGACACTAGTGTTAGCTTTACCAGACCCTCATGGACCATTTGAAGTCTATTACGATGCTTCCCAACAAGGGTTAGAGTGCGTGTTGTTGCAAACCGGAAAGGTGGTTGCGCATGCCTCTAGGCAATTGAAGCCACACGAAAGGAACTACCCGACTCATGTCCTCAAATTAGCAGCAGTAGTATTTGCTTTGAAGATATGGAGACATCACCTGTATGGAGTAAAGTTCGAGGTCTTTTCTGATCATAAGAGTTTGAAGTACCTCTTCGATCAGAAGGAATTAAACATGAGGCAGCGGAGATGGATGGAACTCCTTAAAGACTACAAATTTGAATTGAAATATCACTCAGGTAAGGCAAACATCGTGGCAGATGTGCTGAGCAGGAAATCATTGATTGTCGCCTGGATGTTGATTAAAGAGACGGAACTTATTGAAAGCTTCCGAAATCTTAATTTGGGAATCCTTACAACTCCCAAGACCCTTCAGTTGCACCAAATTAAGATAACCAGTAGCTTTAAGGACCAGATTCGGCAAACACAGTAGCAGGATGCTAACTTTCAACGTACGATTAATCTCGTACAATTAGGGAGATTAAGGGGTTTTGCCCAAGATAAAGAGGGCATCTGGCGGTGCCACGACAAAGTGTGTGTTCCTGAAAAGAACGATCTCTGAAGAAGAATCTTAGAAGAAGCACATAAAGGTGAATTCGCTGTACATCCTAGCATTACTAAAATGTATCAAGACCTCAAGAAAATGTTTTGGTGGCCGGGCATGAAGTTAGATATAGCAAGCTTCATGGGTAAGTGTTTGGTCTGTCAGAAGGTAAAAGCGGAACATCAGAAACCTTCTAGGATGTTACAACCCTTGGAAATCCCTGAGTGTAAGTGGAAGAGTATCTCCATGGATTTTATCATGGGGTTACCAAGGACATCAGCAGGATATGATGCTATATGGGTCATTGTGGATAGATTAACCAAATTTGCTCATTTCCTGCCCGTTCAAGCAAATTATCCGCTGGAAAAACTAGCTCAACTGTACATTCAAGATATTATAAGGTTGCATGGGACCCCTTCAAGTATTATCTCTGATCAAGACCCGAGGTTTACCTGACGATTTTGGGGAGCTTTACAGAAGGCATTCAGTACGAAGCTGTGCTTAAGCACTGCATATCACCCACAAACAGATGGCCAAACAAAAAGGACAATTCAAACCTTGGAAGATATGCTACGAGCTTATATACTGGAGCAACGCGGAAATTGGGATCGATACTTACCATTGGCCGAGTTCGCATACAACAATAGCTATCACGCTAGTATCAGCATGGCTCCTTATGAAGCATTGTATGGATGAAAGTGCTAATCTCCCTTGTGCTGGTATGAGACAAGAGAATCAACTCTATTGGGGCCTGATTTAGTCGAGCAGACCACCGAGTAGATCAAGAAAATACGGAGCAAGATGCTTTCTGCTCAGAGCCGCTAGAAGAGTTATGCGGATACCAGGAGGAAACCTCTGGAATTTTAGGAAGGAGACCACGTATTTCTCAAGGTTACTCCTACAGCAGGGATAGGTAAAGCAGTCAAAGTCAAGAAGCTAAATCCTCGCTTTATTGGTCCCTTTCAAATCCTGAAGCGAATCGGATCAGTTGCATACCAAGTCGCTTTGCCTCCACATCTATCAAACCTCCATGATGTTTTTCATGTCTCCCAACTCAGAAAGTATCAACCTGACCCTACCCACTCCCTAGAACCTTAATCAATACAGTTAAAAGAGGACTTGACCTTCTGCGTGCAACTAGCACAGATTGTAGATAGAAGTAGCAGACAACTTCGAAACAAGACCGTGCAGCTAGTAAAAGTAGCATGGGGAAAAGAAGATACAGAGGACTACACTTGGGAGCTGGAATCAGACATGAGGAAAGAGTATCCTGAACTATTCTTAGGTACTAAATTTTGAGGACAAATTTTTTTTTTTTAAGAAGGGTGGTAATGTAACATCCACCGTTTTTCGCCTAATTATTCGAATAATTGAGAATAATTAAAATTCGGTTAAATAATTATTTAGACTCAATTGATTAGCAATTACTTGAGTTTAGATATGAGAGAAGTAAGTTAGGAGTATAGGAGATTTCATAAAATTTTATTGAAAACCGATTTACCGATTTAAAGGAAATCGGTAAAATTACGGTATTTTAAACTGTCGGAACCGAACCAATAGAATTCCAATTCTTTTACCCTACCTTGAGTGGCTGATAACTTAGCCACTTAGCACTAAATGTGGCGCCACTTTGGCCACAAAAGCAAGGAGGGCTGGCTGAAACTCAGCCAAGGGATATTAACCAATCAAAAGCCAAAGCAAGCCAACCACAACCACTCAAATGTAATCAGATTTTTCCACCCTTTTATCACCCATTCAGACCACTTTTCTTGTGCAACTTTCTTCTTCCTTTTCAGCTCTCTTCTTCTCTTCTTCACTCACATAACTCCAGCCAACATCCAGTCGAATCAAGCTTTGCTCATCCAAGCCTTCAAAAATCCATCAAAATCACTTAGAACAAAGGTAGAGGTTTTATTCTTGCATCAATTCTGTGGTCTTGGCTGGCTGAGCTTGGATTATTTTCACAATCTTTGATGTGTTAAATGAATGATTATGATGATATGTGATTGGTTTTGGGCTGTTTGTTTGATTAAAACCAAATTGGAAGCAAGAAAGAATGGAAATAGGAAAAGCTGATGGGTTAGAGAACCAAAAACCCTCGGCAGTCCGTACAGCGGAGTGTAAAGCTCCGTCTACAGCCGATTAAATTGGGTGGAACATTTTTATATAAAACTAGACATCTAGGGCTTTCCATATATATATATATATATATCATATAAAGCTTTTGGATTAGAATTGAGAGAGATATGAATTTTTGATTTTCGACCTAGGGTTTTGACTCTGGTTCTGGATAGACTGGGTTGTTCATGGTAGAACTCGCCTTATACTACTTGAAAATGAGTGAAACTAACTTTTTTAGAAAGCTCCCAGTGATCCAAGAAAGTTTCCCTATGTCCAAACCGGGCCAGAATAGGGCAATTTAGGAAGGTTAGAATCCGGGGCTTGTAACTCGAGCCCTACTAAGTCAAATGGAGTGAAACTTTTTGTAAATGAAACTTTACCCTGTTAGCTTTAATATGAGTACAATTTCATGTAATTTGAGTTAGTTTTCGATTTTTGGTGGATTTTTACTTTTAGTTGCCTGATTCTAGCTAGCCATTAAGCAGGCCGGGATAAAACCTGAATATTTTGAGCTATAGATATCAAAATTAGATGGGACCAAAGAGGATAGAAACTCGACACATAACGCTTTAACATACTCAAAATTGAGGTCTAAATGAGTGAAATACAAACTATGGCTTAATTTAGAAGAACCGAGTTGGCTGACTATGTTGAGGCAGCAACTTTGCCTTAATGAGATTATTGTTATTATGAGGTTCATGTTGGAATTTGTATGCAATGTTGTGACCTTTGTGACAAATTGATGTTCTGGTGTGCTGGCACTATTCATGGGGAAGCGGACATGTTCCATTATGCTGCCAAAATTTCAGTAGAATCCATGCATAAGTTATGAATTACATGTTAATACATGTGCATTTCAAGAAAGCTATGAAAGTTATGATAAGAATTATGTCACTATGAAAGTTTCATGCTACTTGGGCCAGCCCCGGATAAGAAGTTAAGGGGAATAGATCGGTGGAAAGGTCGGGAAAAGTAAACCCGGCATTCCTGTATAGGAACAAGCTCGATCCTAAAAAGCAGACTATTACCCAAGAGTCTAAATGGCCAAGAACTCCCAGGGGACCAAGAGATGGAAAATGATGAAAAGTGATGGAAAAGTTTATGAAGAAAGGTTCATGATTAAGTCCGCATGATCACATGACTGCATGGTTACATGAGATAATTATGCCAAGATGTTTATAGTTGTCTGTTATGTTTGCTTACTGTTGTTTATTTATTTATTCTGTTTATTATTCTATGCATCATTATTAGTAATCTATTTTGTTTCTTGTGTCGTCTAAAGTAAAACTAAACCTTGCCTCGGACCAGACACTTTCTTGAACTCATTAAAATGGATATTTCAGTTTGAACACATGTTTTTATAATTAAATAAAACCCGAGGCAACTGAGAATGCATGTGACGTCAGATAACCACTACACACAAACCCTACTGAGAATTTCTTGCCCCGTTCTATATTTTTCGCATCATTCTCAGATGCTGGCGATGGACTCCATGGCTACCCTCTTCATTGAGATCCCAGCTTTACAGCTTCACCATAATCCAGTATTGGATTCCTTGTATATAGTTGGTTCGTGTAACTTCCGCCTCTACCTCTTTAGTAACAAGAACTTTGATGTTTCTTTACGTCATCCTTTTTTTGACCTTGCCACTCTGTACATTGCTGTCCTGCTGCACATGGCGCACCCACCTCCAGCTCCTCCTGCACTTGCAAAGACAGCAGCCTCGCTAATCCTCAAGACGAGTCACCTCCGCAAGCTGTTCCCGACGTGCCGCTTAGTTTAGAGAGTGACCCTTCTGAGGCCACTAGCTCGTCACCCTCTTCCTCCTCGGGACCCAGCGCAGAGTATTCTCCGGCCGGGCCTAACATGGCTAACGACTTTCTGACAGAGTAGTTCGGGCAGCAGGAGATATTGTACAGCATGACCCTCTTTTGGACATCATGTAACTCTGGGTCATAGACTTGACAGTAGGATTAGCAGTAGGTTATGAAATGTCCTCTGAGGACCATAGGATCTTTTGATTGATACAGGCATTATTGTCTTTTTGGTATGTCGACCCACTTATGTATTCTACTTTATTACTTTGTACATAAACTGAAACAGTGGCTTCATATATATACATATATATACACGTATACAGTAATGTTATTGTACTATTCTTATCTTTTGTTATATTTTGTTAAATTTGTTTCGCCCTTAGTATAGTAGCGCGCCGTTTCGTCTGTTAAAAAAAAAAAAAAAAGAAGAGAAGTGATGATAAGAAGGAACACGAATCATGAAAGGTAAGCAGAGTGTTAATACGATAACACAATCTACTCGATTTCGTGCTATGACTTAAGCATAACATCGAATTAGTAGGGTGTTACACCTCCAACCTCTAGAATTAGTTTCAAACAAAATGTGAACAAGGATTAGCAAAATTCTAACCAAGACATCAAATAGTCAACAATTCATTAAATTACTTTTACTAATTTACCTTGCCTTTTTGACTTAACCATGTTATAACAGATTTTGTCATCCAAAATCTGATACATAGGCGTAGCACTTCACATGGATCAGTAGAGATTTTTTTTCATTTAATTATTAGATAATTAATTAGGCTAATTAACCCAAAATAGGCATATTTTAGGCAAAAATTCACTAAGAATAAAAAAAAATTATACAAAACTTCTGAAAAAGTTTTGAGTATCATCTAACACATAATTAAACATACATTTAATGGTAGATTAAATAAATTTAATTATTTGCTAAGTATCTTATTAATTAAAGCTTGAATTGCAAAAGCTAGTTTTTAGCAAAAACACTAATTATGCACTAATTAAGGGTTAAACTATTTTAATCTTTTCTTAAACCTTAATCACCATATAATATGAGTATTATATCATGTCTAAATAAGTTTGTTGTGGTGGTTAGAATAATTAGCCATTGATGTCTTCATTAGCTAACAAAACTACCTAATTAAGTCAATAACTAATTGAATGATTAAGACTAACTAAAACCACCATTTTTCTATAAAAAGACTCACCCCATCAGACCTACACACACTTTAGAACCCTTCACCTCAGCCCCAAGCACCTCCAAAACGTGCAGCTTCCTCTCCCCCTTCCTCCTCCATTTTCTCTCAAGTTCTTCACAAAAACACCTCCAAAACACCACCAAATCTTCACCCTTTCCAACTAGCCTCATACATCATCAGTCTTCATCATTGAAACACACATTCAAGCCCTCAAAAAGAAGCAAGAGCCACATGGTTAGCTGCTGCCCAACACTTGGTGCAGTTGGAGTTTTCAAGAGTTAACTCAAGTGGGGTTTTTCTTTCACTCTTTTAGGTTCATGCATGAGTTTCTTGCTAACTTGTGATGTTATTTGAAGCTTTGGGTGTTTAATTTCAGAATATATGATGTTATTTTGAACTTCTAATAGTTAATGATTGTTTGGGTTCATGATGAATTTTTGAAAGGATTTGTGTTTCTAATGATGTTTACTTGTGTTTTCATGCAACTTGTGATTTCATTTAAAGATGTTGCTGTCCTGTTTTGGGCGGAACATATTCTCATTCTTTCTCATCTATTTTATGATATTGAAGTGTTGGTTTGATGCCTTAGGTGTTGTATTTTGTAGAAGCCTTGTGTGCTTTGCTTTGAAGTTTAGAAGCTAAATAACCATAAATTGTCACAAAACTCAATCTCGGCCATGTACAGGGCAGCCACTATAAGTTATGTTCTTGAGATGTTATGAGTTGTATTTTGATGAAATTTAAGTGTTGGATCCATATAGATATGTATCCCTTTGTTTGTGAGGCATAAGAACATGAAAATACATGATTTTGGTGATGATTTGTAAGGGTTATGCATGCTATACCTGAAAGAGTTGGGCTGTTCTATTTTTTGCCTAATGTTCCAACATGTTTCTTGAATGATTTAAGTGAGAAAATTTGTTATATTGGTGTCACATAACCTGCAGTTTAATTATATGTGCTTATGTGCTAATTTTACATGACTTTGGTGCATGAAAGTTTGTGTTTCAACGGGTTTCATAGGCTGCCCTGTTTTGGGCAGCAGTTTAAGTTAATTTATATCATGTATCTAAAGCATCTAAATGGTTGATTTTATGTCTTGATTAATGAGTTTTCATTGGAATAAAATTTGAGTTATTGTATGTAAGATTACAATCTATTTTCCTACCTAAATAACTTGTGATCTTGAAAATGTTTGAGTTCAAACTTCTGCACCCATTGCCTGTGCACTTCCAGCAGGTTTTTGAAAGTGTTTTTAAGCCCTTAAATGTTGTATTGATGTTAGAGAATCTATGTGATCATATTAAGTAATTGTATGATAAGTTTCTTATGTTTTTGAGTTGGTTTTCTAAGTAAAAGTTAGATTTTATTTTCTGCCCTGTTTTGGATAGCACGTTTTTCATTTCTATTTCTCTTGATTTAATGTTTTATAAACTTCATTTGATGCCTTAAATCATGTAATTTCACTTAATTAAGCTTTATGCAAAAGCATGAGAAGTTTTGAATCAAATGCTTTGTTTTTGGCCTCATGTATATTTTGGCCATGCATTACCTTTCTATAAGTAAGTTATTTTAATTAGTTTATTACATTGAAGTGTTTTCAAACCTTTGAGCATGATTGAATTAGGGTAGTTATGTGATAGTTTCTTTTTGGGACCAATAAGACACTAAAAGCTACTTAAAACTTAATAAAATGAATCATTGCCTTTGCTTGGAGTTCATGACCCTGACCTATGTTATTGGAGTTTAGATGAACTCATTTGAATTTCTATGAGACTTATATGATACTTATTTGAGACCTCTTTGGGTCATACCTATGCATGGAGAACCTTTACTTGAACATGAACCATGGACCTTCAACTATGGAACATTGTACTATGACAAGGGACTTTGGACTATGACTATGGACTAAATCACACTATTAATCACATTAAATAACCTTAAACATAAAGATTTAATTTAAGGGTGCCATTAGAAATGTCACATGAACTATCTAGCTCCTTGCTTGAAGAGGTTTTCTAAACTTTGGTTTAAAAATAAGAATTTTGAACTAGTCTTTGAAGTATTTGTGAAGTCTTTGATTGGCATATGAATATGATCATTTATATATGTGAATTTCGAAATTTATGGATGAATATGTATGTGAATGATGTGTGTCCTTATGCACTTTGAACTTATGTGAATAAAGTGTTATAATACGTGTTTATGTGTAATCTATCATTAAGCTCCTTTTTGCTATGTACGATCAAGATTATGAGAATTTCGTACCATGAATTAAGTATGCACAATATCATGCATATCTGCTAAGATATTATGTGCTTTTGGTGCAATTATAAGTTTTATGTGTGCACTGAAATATGCTCAAAATAGTTTGTGTTATGTGCACTCTATGATAGAAATGAAACTATGCACCATTTGAATGGAAATTACACATGTGCACTTATGTCTGGCTGTTATATATGACTAAATGAATAAGTGAGCGTGTGGGCCCACTGTGTAGTGGACAATCAATGCATGTCACTAAGTGACACCTTGGGCCTCGCCTTGTTAGCGGATCAAGACTTGGTGATCATTAAGTCTAGCAGTGCGTTTGAAATGGTACCTTGGGCCCTGCCAAGTTAGCGAACAAGGACTTGGTGTCTGTTATGTGAATACCTTGGGCCCCGCCAAGGTAGTGGATAAGGACTTGGTAATTCACTGATCTGACTAGGGGACACTCTAGCAAAGAGAGCTCTCACAGATTTGAATTATTAATGTAGACCCAACAGACTTCAGTCACCAGAAAAGGAAGCAGTAAAAGGATCGATAGTATACTTGTGATTATTAAATTTATATATTGCTTGACTATATTACTACTTTATTGTTTTTAATATTATGACACACTTCCATCTTGTTTGACACTAATAGTAGCTGGGAATAATAATTTATCTTGTTAATTACTGTGCCTAGATATTTGTCATTTTGCTGCTAAATATTTTAACAATGTTTGTTTATATGCCTTACATATTGCTGCACTTCCGCCTTTGTTCTTAGCATTTTTAGGATGAAGCGGGATTCCCCTAGGAACACCACCCTATTGGGAGACTTCTTTCATCCCTTTTTCTTTGGTGTTTCCAATTGGCATGGATCATCCTCAACATTAAGATGGACATTGTTTACGAGCCTGATATACCGAATAATAGAGTTATATTGCATGTTGTGGATCATGTCCTTACTATTACTATAATAAATGACATGTTTTAGGATGATATAATATAGCTTAGGATGCTCCTTTTTGGTATCTTCATCCGACATATTTATTTTGAGCATTAGTGGGTTGTATATGGGTTGGGCGAAGATGATTAGTAGTATAGGCATCCCGTCTCCTTTTGATATTTTGGGTCCCGTATTATGACTTCATTATGTATTCTATGATGTAGTAGTTATGATGTATGTTTTCTGTAAATGGTAGTCTATCCTATAAGTGAATTTCTGAAACTAGTAAATAGTAGTAACTCCGACTTGTATGTGATAGCATTATCTCCGCTAAGCAAAATTATTAATCAATAAGTAAGATTAATGATGACAAACAACGAAAAAAAATTTACCTGCGCTAAAATTAAACTAGTAAGTTTAGTAATACCTTACTAGCTAATTATTATCCAACTTAAGTAAAGGAAATTAAAGCGGTATAATAATAGTTAGTATTAGGCTGTTACACTGAGTATGTATTTGACTCATTAAAGGTGGTAAAACTAAATCTTTGAAAAGTCTAAACTTGTCATAAACTTACTTAACTAGGTTAAACTCTTCAATTAATAAAATATTTACTTGTTTTTATCATTTGTCTTATATAACCATGGTGCCATGGATGATGTCATGGTGATTAGTGTGGTTAATTAAGATCTAGTTAATTATCTTGTTGATTCAGAAGTTAATTAAGTGGTTTATGCTTAATGAGGCTTAAAATCAATTAATTAGACCCAAAATTAATTAATTAAGCCCATGAAGGGTTCAACCACTATTCATGGCTCAAACATAAGGCCCATCATGTGGTCCTTCAAGCCTGTGCCCAAAACTCCATTGATTCTTTCCCATACTACAAGTTTCAGAGGTCTTATAAGGTTTTCAAGGCCCGTTTTGTATCTTGTTAAGGTTATTTTTGTGTAATTATGCAAATATTGCTCAATTTATTAAAATTTGGTATTTATCTTTAAAATTATGTTAAAAATATATTTTTAATATTTTTGAGAATTTTTCAGAACTTTCGGGTAGATTTTAGCCTTCTGTAAATTCTTTAGTGTTTTCTGTCTGTTTTTTGTCCAAGTTTCTGCTATATTTTATGTTTTTTGTAACGAATGGCCTTTTCGTAATTTTGACCAAGTCCAAGGGCATCTCATGTCATTTCACACTTGGATACTTTCGTGACTCAATAGGCTGAGATTTAGGTTTCTACAGTTCCATTGTGTGATTCTACTCTGTGTAAAACCTTATTCTGTTAATTCTACAGATGCGAGGACCTAAATATCATTTTGTAAAAAGTCTTGGGGTCAATGTGGAAATATTCTCGAGGGTCAATATGTAACTACTAAAAGTTCTATGGCAAGATTGTAAATAACAAAAGTTTATAGTACAAGGGCATTTTCGCTTTTTCTTAATTTTTTTTTTAGCATATAGGAGTGCGGTAATTTTAACGACAGTGTTACATTACCTTATAGTTCTATGTATGAGGATTGTCATGGCTTAATACTGCCTGAGAAATTTTTACATTACCTAAGTGAAATAATTCAAAATTTTTATATTAAGGAAAATGGGGATATTACAGAGTAGGTGAGTTTTACTTCTTTTTCAAGCAAAAAAGTTAGGAACCTTGGGCTAAAAGGATGGGTTGTGTTTTCTTTGGATCTTGGTGAATGCTATGGACCATTTTGTGTCTTCTCAAGTGGACAAAGGCATGGTCTACTCACTTTTGTGACAAGACTCTAATGAAGGCTAGCTTTTCCTTAGGTTAGGCTTGACTAGAGAATTATGCTAAAATAGGCTTGATCTAAGGGTCCAAGATTAGAAAGCAATAGATGATTGGATCTTGCTCTTGTCTTGGCCGAAATTTTAATGCAACAATTAGGAGGAATTTTTGAATCTCAAAGCTCTTAGAATTATCTAAGTTGTTGATTAATGTGATTAGTTTAATTGCTCTTTAGTCAATTTCGGTTAATAACACTTTTAAAATGTTTTTTCTCTAAAAGAATTGTTCTTATGAATTATGTATTTAGGGTTTAGGAATTAATTTATCTCAATTGATTAAGATAAAATAATTATCATGTACTTAATTATTAAGATTATATTAGCTTAATTATATTTCTAAGTTACGAATTAACGAGGTTCAAATAATTAGGCTTTAATTAAAACGTTTAGTGCGTTATAATTCAATTATTAACTTGACTCAATTTACTAAGCTTTTGCTCATCGAGATTAGCCGATTACTCCTTGATTAATCGTTAACCTCTCTAATTAGCCAGTACCACTGAGCTAATTAGCTTAGGCAAAATTGGGGATGTTGCAGATTAAGTCTTGCTTCCAATTAATGACCAAAAGAACTTAAATGACAAAGACAAACCCATTCTGAAAGGATTAAGACTTGCTTCTAATCAATGGCCAATAGAACTTAAATAACAATAAGAAACCAGTTCCTTAAGGATTAAAACTTGCTTCCAATCAATTCAAAAAGAACTTAAAGGACAATAAGAAACCAATTCCTTAAGGATTAAGATTTGCTACCAATCATTGGCCAAAAAAGCATAAAGGGCAAAGAGAAACCAATTCCTAAAGAATTAAGACTTGCTTCCAATCAACAGCCAAAAGAACTTAAAGGATAAAGACAAACCAATTCCTAAAGGATTAAGACTTGCTACCAATCAATCACCAAAAGAACTTGAAGAATAAAGAGAAACCAATTCCTTAAAGATTATGACTTGCTTCTAATCAATGGCCAAAAGAACTTAAAGAACAGGGAGAAGCCAATTCACTACGGATTAAGTCTTGCTTCCAATCAATGGCAAAAGGAACTTACAGAACAAAGAGAAACCATTTCCTTAAGAACTATGACTTACTTCCAATCAATAGCCAAAAGAACTTAAAGGACAAAGGCAAACCAATTTCTAAAATATTAAGACTTGCTGCCAATCAATCGCCAAAAGAACTTGAAGAATAAAGAGAAACCAATTCCTAAAGGATTAAGACCAGCTTCCAATCAATTACAAAAAGAACTTAAAGAGCAAAGAGAAACCAATTCCTTAAGGATTATGACTTGCTTCAAACCAATAGCCAAAAGAACTAAAAGGACAAAGACAAACCAATTCCTAAAGGATTAAGACTAATCAATAGCCAAAAGAACTTAAACAATGAAGAGAAACCAATTCCTTAAGGATTAAGACTTGCTTCCAATCAATGATCAAAAGAACATAAAGGACAAAGACAAACCAATTCCTAAAGGATTAAGACTTGCTTCCAATCAATGGCCAAAATAATTTAAAGAACAAACCAAAGTCAATTCTTTAAGGGTTAAGACTTGCTTCCAATCATTGGCAAAAAGAACTTAAAGATCAAAGAGAAACCAATTCATTACGGATGATGTCTTGCTTCTAATCAATGGCAAAAAGAACTTAAAGAACAAAGAGAAACCAATTCCTTCCAAATTATGACTTGCTTCCAATTGTAACATCCCCATATAATGTAATGGGAAATAATAAGAAAAATTTGGTAAATCGGTTAGATTATGGTAATTAAAAAACTGTCAAAATCAGATCAATAGAACTTATAGGTTGAGTGCCCTAAGATGAATGGCTAAGATTTAGCCAAACCACCCCCTTATGTGGCACCTTGATCAGCCATGAAGGATGGAAAGCCAAACCAAATTTGAAGGCAAGATGAAATCCACCAATCAACATGAAGCTTGCTTAAAAAATCTTCACCTTTTTCTCTCCTTCTCTTCTTGAAATTTCGGTCACCCTAGCTGCTGAAGCTCCCATCATTTCTCTTCTCTTCACTCTCATTTTCACTCCATCTTCATCCCCTCTTCAAGTCTCATCAAGAGTTGCTTCCATTTAAGACACTAAATCAACCTAGTTTCAACTAGACAAGATAGGATTCTTCAACTTCTTCTATTATTGATGCTATTGTGGCTGAGTAGAATTTCTATTCGTCCCATTAGTTTGATGATATATGGTATTTATATGAATTCTTATGGCTACATAAATGCATAAACGTTGAGTTTGGATGAGAACTTGGGTGAGAATTCAAAAAGGGATGCAAAATAGAAGCTGGAACATTGAAAACTTTATGGCATCTGTACTAGCGAAGTGTGCAGCTCTGCTTACAGCCACCAAAACTTGATGGAACTATTTTTATATGAAAGTAGACATTCAGGGCTTTCCATACATATATAATATAAGGCCATTGGATTAGTATTGAGAGAGATATGAATTTTTGAAGTTTGACCTAAGTTTTTGAGTTGATTTTGAGTAGACTAGGTTTTTTAGAGCAAAACTCGCCCTATATGAATGGAATTAAATGAAACCAAGTTTGCTAGAAAGCTTACACATAGAAGAATATCCCATAAAAATTTTCGAGTTAGATCCATTGTCAATTATTCCCAACATATCAATGAATTTGACTTAAGTTTAACCCAGGCTGGAATAGGGTAGTTCAGGAAGGTTAACATTCGGAGCTTATATCTCGAGTTATGTTCATTCAAATGATATGCAACTTCTTTCACTAGAAAGCTGGTTTTGTTAGCTTTAAATTGATATAAATTTCGTGTGATTTTGTTCAGATTTCTATTTTTGGTGAATTTTCTCTTAGGAGAGTGCAATTTTGGCTATAGACGTGTATGAAAACTAGATCAAGTTTAGTTAATATCGGAACTCAGGACTTAGCAAACAGAGAGTTAAATCGAGTATACTTAAGGTTGAATTTGGAAGGTTATACTTAAGGCTTGAACTCGGAAGTGTATAATTAAGGTTGAACTCGGAAGAGTATACCTAATGTTGAACTCGGACATGGTGAAATAAGAGAACTAGATCAGGTAAGGTTAATAGGGTGAACTCGGAACATAGGAAATACCTTCGTGGTCTTGGAAGACCAATTGTGGCATAATGTAGGAAGTCGGAAGTTGGTATCAGAATATGAAACCTTATACTCGTATCTCGGAAGTCGGGAACTAGACGCTCTAAACTCTTATGCACGTAGTTCTAAGGCTCAGTCTAGAATCAATCCCAGAGATCGATTCTAAACATAATCCCGGAAGTCAGGAATCAAGACATTCACAATCTCGGAAGTCGGGAATCAAGACATCGACCTTATGTACATAACCTACATGATCTCAGAACTCGGAAGTTGGACCTAAGCTCGAACTCAGGAACCTCATTAGAAGTTAAAAACTTGCAAGATAGATTAAGACTTAAGAGTTAAAAAACTTGCACATATTGATATTGTTATGTTCTTGGTATGATTATAATGTTCTACGTTGAGGTTGCTGTTTGATTAAAGTTTCTTAGTTACTGGCATTATTCATGGGGAAGCAGACATGATCCGCTATGCTGCTGAATTTTCGGTAGAATAGTAAGGAAGCTATGAGCATTTATATGTTATGAATATGTATGTAGAAATTTCATATACAAGGATATATGAAAGCAAATGACGAAGTATATGTAAGAGTGCATTTAGCATGTCTATGCATGATTATGCATGAGAGTGAAGGATATGAACATATTAAATGTGGGTCCCTTTACCTGGAGGCAGTTATAAGATCCCTCCTTATGAAGGCAATTAAAAGATAAAGATGTGGGTCTCTTCACCTGGAATCAATTATGAGATCCCTCATTGTGAAGGCAGTTAAAAGATAAAAATGTGGGTCCCTTCACTCGGAGGCAGTTGCACATTGGGTCCCTCCCTGTGAAGGCAGCTAAAACTTTTGGGTCCCTCTATGTTGGAGGCAGATGGCGAACTGAGTCCCTCCAACCTAGAGGCACGTGGGTCCCCTTGCGGGTCAGTACTGTGTGACAATGGTCATGGGTTGAGCTGATGAGCTCACTCCTAGATCAGGCTACCTAAGGGCAGTAAAGACTAAAGATTAAGACATATGCAAGCACCCTAGGGACAGCGATACGTAACACGTAGATGTGCCAAGAAAAGAAAGCAAAGAAAGTTAAAAAGATACCAATGCATTTGCATGGATTCAAATATAAGTATTGGCATAATTGTATCCCATATTTTATTGATGCGGTACTTATGCAGTGGTTATTATTATAATGAAATATTGCCAATGTGACCTAAGTGTATGAAATAAAATGAATTCTACTTCGGACTATATGTTTTCAAACTATAAAACAGAACAATTCATATAATGTATTCACTTTTTATAATAAATCGAAGCAGTTGGAGATAATAACGATGACACGGTATGAAGTTTCTTAATGAATCCTATTGAGAATTTATTATTCTCACTCTTATGTTTATTTCCATGTTATCTCCAGATAGTTCAGAAGTTCCAAAGAAGGTCTTCCAAGGTGGAGTTGACTAGTGAGACTAAAGGTGGCCGAAGGTTGTTGCTAGTCAAGGTCCGAGTAAGTGACAGTAACAATTCCTAAGTGAGGTATTATGACTTAAGCATAGTACCGTACTTAGGAGGATGTTATACCAATCAATGGCCAAAAGAACTTGAAGAACAAAGACAAACCAATTCCTAAAGGATTAAGACTTGCTTCGAATCAACAGACAAAAGCACTTAAAGAACAAAGAGAATCCAATTCCTTAAGGATTAAAACTTGCATCCATTCCATGCAATAAAACAGCAAATACAGAAAGAAAAACCAGCTCCTTATGGATTAAGAGTAGTTTCCTTTCTTCCATTCGTTGCAATAAACCACTAAAACGAGAAAGAGAAACCAGTTCCTTTTATATTAACATTTGCTTCTATTCAATTCTGTAAACCACTAAAAGGAGAAAGAGAAACCAATCACTTAAGGATTCAAACTTGCTTCCATTCATTGCCATATACCCCTAAAATGAGAAAAAGCAACCAATTCCTTATGGATGAAGACTTGCTTCCATTCGTTTAAGAAATCCACTTGAAGGAGAAAGAGAAACGAATTTCCTAAATATTAATACTTGCTTCCATGCAACGCAATAAACCACTAAAAGGAGAAAGAGAAACCAATTACATTTAGATTAAGACTTACTTTCAGTCAATGCCAAAAATGATTACAAGGAGAAAGAGAAACCTATTCCATTAACATGAAGACTTGGTTTCATTCACTGCCAAAAACCACTAAAAGGAGAAAGAAAAACTAATTCCTTAAGGATTAAGGCTTATATCCATTCAATGCCATAAACTACTAAAAGGAGAAAGAGAAACCAACTCATCTTTTATTTAGACTTGCATCTATTCAATTTCCGAAAACACTAAAAGGAAAAAGAGAAACCAATTCCTTAAGAATTAAAGCTTGCTTCCATTCAATGCAATAAACCAGTAAAAGGAGAAACCAGTCACTTAAGGATTCAGACTTGCTTCCATTCTATATACCACTAAAATTAGAAAGAAAAACTAATTCTTTATTGATGAAGACTTGCTTCCATTCATTTTAGAAATCCACTAGAAAGAAAGAGAAACGAATTCCCTAAATATTGAGACTTGCTTCCATACAATGCAATAAAACCCTAAATTGTGAAGGAGAAACCAATTACGTTAAGGATTAAGACTTGCTTTCATTCAATGTCAAAAATATAACATCCCCTATTTTCTTAAGTGGAGTATAATAAAAACTTTGAATTTTTTCTCTTAGGTAGTGTGGGAATTTCTCAGGCAGTGGTATACCCCCGAAAATCCTGACGCTCAGAAATATAGGGTAGCATAACACTGCCGTTAAAAATATGGCATTGCCATATGCTAAAAATTAAGAAATGACAAAAGTGCTCCTATCAACTTTTGTTAACTGCAATCTTGCCCAAAAGTTTTAGAAAGTATACTTTAACCCCCCAGTGGATATTTCCACAATAACCCTAGAACTTTTCATAAAATGACATTTATGTCTCCAAATCGGTAGAATTAGCAGAATGGGGTTTTAAACAAAGCAGAATCATGTGGTGAAACCGTAAAAGTTTAAATCTCTACTGATTGGGCCATGGAGACAGTCTGGTGTGAAATGACGTGGGGTGCCCCTGGACTTGCTCAAAATTACGGATATGCCATTAGCCATGGAAAATAGAAAATAGAAAAGCTCTAAATTTGCAAGAACAATTATTTCAAGTTAACAAATAATTTATTCGATCTTATTGACTAAGTAGGGTTAATTAGAAGTCAATTAGATATTAATTAGAGGGATTAGGCTTAGGAACAATTAGAATAGAGAAATAGAAATTCTGTCAAAGTCATTTAGTAAAGTTTTGCCGATTTGAAGAAAATCGGCAAAGATTCGGTATTTTAAACTGCCAGGACCAAACCAGTAGAATTTTCTACTAGAAACTCCCATTTAAGTGGCTGAAATTCAGCCACCCCTACCACATATGAGTGGCGCCAAGTGTTGCTCAAGATAGTGGAGAAACTTGGCCTCACCTCTGCCGGATTTTTATCGTTTTGCGCCTAGTTGTTCGATTTTCATCGAATAATTGAGATTAATTAGGATTCAATTAAGCATTCACTTAAAGCCAATTAAATATGATCTAGAAAGATTAGACTTGATGGAATTAGATTAGAACCATAGGAAACTTCATAGGACTTTTCTAAAACTGCTTTATCGATTTGAAGGAAATCGGTAGAATTTCGGTATTTTAAACTGTTGGAACCGGACCAATAGAAATTATACTATGAGAACCCTATGATGCAGGGCCAAGATTTAGCCAAAACATCCCTACAAGTAGCGCCTCAATCAGCCATAAAAGAGGGAAGCCAAGCCAAGTTTGAATGAGGACTGAAGTTCACCAATCAAAAGCCAACTTCCTTCATAAGTTTTCATTTTTTTTCTTCCTTCCCCCATCATATTTTCGGCCTCCCCATAAGAGGTGCAGACCAGCCCTCATTTTCCTACTTTCTTTCATCTTCTTCCACCTCCTCTCATCCCCAAGCTCAAGCTCCAACCATCAACTCCACTCCAAGATCAAGTTCCATCAAGATTTCACACCACCAAGGTAGGAATTTCAACTTTCTCCTTCTTTTCTTTGATTGGGGGCTGCCTAGAGTCCCTTGTTCATCTATGATTCTGATGTTATCTTGAGTGATGATGATGGATTAAGGTTGGTTTAAGGTATATATATAAGTTTGAATTGAAGATTGGATGGATTGATTTAAGGAAAACATGAATTCAAGAAGCTGTTAGGGTTTTCCCCTCGATAGTCCGTACAGCGGAGTGTACGGATCCGCCTACAGCTATTTAAATTTGATGAATTCATTTTTATATGAAACTATTATAGAATTAGTTATGAATTTTTGAAATTTAACCTAGAAATCTGGATTCTCATCTGGGCAGCATGAATTGGGAAGGGTGTAACTCACCCTACACAACTCTAAATTGAGTGAACCCAATGTTGTTTGAAAGCTAACATATGAGGGAACATCCCATAAAAATTTCAAAGTCAAATTTGTTGCCAATTATTCCCAGTACATCAATGAATTCACCTTAAGCTCAAACTGGGCTGGAATAGGGTAGTCTAGTAGGGTCAAGTTATGGGGCTCATATCTCAAAATATACACATGCAAATGATATTCAACTTATTTCATATGAAAGCTTGTCTTTTTAGCTTTAATATGATACCAATTTCGTATGATTTGGACTGATTTTCGATTTTTAGTGAATTTTTACTTTTAAGTGTGTAATTCTGGCTAGTTATAGGGCAGGCCAAGGTAAAACTTAAATAACTTGAGTTATACAAATCAAAATGAGATGAGACTAAAAATGTTGGAAACTAGACACATAGAGCTATGACATATCCAAAATTCAGGTCTAAATGAGTTGAATATGAGTAAGGGTGGACTTTACAAAGTTTGGGCAGAAAAGAATAGAGTGAGCAAAAAACTCTATTAATATTTCCATTGATTTTGACATACCATATGAGCAATAATATTGCTGTAACTTGCTGTTTTACATTGAATTGCATACTTAATTGATTTTATTGGTAGCCTGGCACTATTCATGGGAAGTGGACTCGATCCATTATGCTGCCGAATTTTCGGCAGGAATTTATGAGAACTTATGCTATGGGTGATTATGCCTTGAATATATTTATATTTATATGTCATGTTCATGTACATCATGCATGCAAGCATAATTAGAATATGATATGAGAAGTAAGATAAGAGACATATCCATGAATGCGCAAAACATCCGTATGCATGATAAGAGATGGAAAGAAAAGGATAATAAGAACTTGCAAGAGGGACATACCAAGATACCACGTGAGGTATGGTATAGACCCAGCTAGCATGGGCCAGAGTGGTACTGTCTAAGACTTGGGCTAGCCCTCAACCAGATTTAAGGGGAATAGACTGGTGTGAGGGTCGGAGAAAGTAAACCCATCACTCATGTATAGGTACGAGCTCAAACCTGAAAAGCAGGCTATTACCCAGGGGTGAGAAAGGCCATTCACCTCCGGGAGACCAAGTACAGAAAAGAGCAAGATAAGTTCCAAGTTAAAGAAAGATACGAATTACGTCAAGTGCACTTGCATACAGACAAGTACAAGCATCTTTATGTGCATCTTCAATTATCCCATTAAGTCATAATGTTATTAAGATTCTTGTTGAAGCATATTGCACTATTCGTATTTCTATGTTTGTCAGGTAATATGGCAGGTGGTTGTTAAAACATAACCCACTTCGAGAAAGATGTTTTCCACTTAAAATTGAACCACTGTTTGCGTATATGTGCTTATATTCTCATAATAAACTGAAGCAGCTGGAATGTTTATGATGGCACTATATGAGAATAGTTCATGTTTACCTACTGAGAACCTTAGGTTCTCACTACCTGCTTGTATGTTTTTCTTTTCCGTAAACATTCCAGCACCTAAGTTGGAAATCAGATGCGAGATAAAGTATTGGAACATTTTTTGAGCAAGACTCGGGCGCAAAGCAGACCAAGCGACTACTAGAGCTAGCTAGCGACTAGTCAAAAGCAAGTTCTATGTGTTATGTTAGTCACAATTTTTTTTAAATTGTAGGTGTTTTATCATCTATGTATCAAGGACGACGAAACTTATGAACTATTAGTTAGCAATAAAGTGTGCAGTTAAAGGACCATGTATTATATTTTCCACATTTTAAACCTTTCTTAACACAGTGACAACAGTTTAGTATAACTCCATGACTTGAGCATGGCTTATATAATAAAGGGTGTTAGAAAAAACCACTAAAAGGATAAAGAGAAACTAATTCCATTAAGATGAAGGCTTAGTTCCATTCAATGCAAAAACCAACAAAAGGAGAAAAAGAAACTAATTGCTTAAGGATTAAGGCTTGTATCCATTCAATGCCATAAATAACTAAAAGGAGAAAGAGAAACCAATTCCTTAACGATTAAGACTTGCTTCCATTCAATGCAATAAACCAGTAAATGGAGAAAGAGAAACAAATTCCTTACGATCTAAGACTTGCTTTCATTCAATGCTATAAACCATTAAGAGGATATAGAGAAACCAATTCCTTTTGGGGTAAAACTTGCTTCCAGTCAATATCAAAAGCCACTAAAAAGAGAAAGAGAAACCAATTCCATCAAGATAAAGACTTGGTTTTCTTCAAGGCCAAAACCCACTAAAAGGAGAAAGGGAAGCCAATTCCTTATGGATTAAGATATGCTTCCAATCAAATGCTATAAACCACTATAAGGAGAACGAGAAACCAATTTCTTTTGGATTAAGACTTGCTTTTATTCAATGCCAAAAACAATTAAAAGGAGAAAGAGAAACTAATTCCATCAAGATGAGGACTTAGTTTTCTTCAATTCCAAAAACCACCAAAGGGAGAAAGAGAAACCAATTCCTTAAGGATTCAGACTTGCTTCCATTCAATGCCAAAAACCACTAAAAGGACAAAGAGACACCAATTTCTTAAGGAATAATACTTGCTTCCGTTCAATGCCGTAAACCACTAAAAGGAGAAAGAGAAACTAATTCCTTTTGGATTAAGACTTGCTTCCATTCAATTTTGAATACCACTAAAGGGAAAAAAAGGAACCAATTCCTAAAGGATTAAGACTTGCTTCTATTCAATACAGTAAACAACTAAAATGAGAAGGGGAAACCAATTGCCTAGGGTTAAGCCCTGCTTCCATTCAATGCCATAAATCACTAAAAGGAGAAATTGAAAACAATTCGCTTTGGATTAAGACTTGCTTCTAGTCGATGCCAAAAATGACTAAAAGGGGAAAGCGATACCAATTCGATCAAGATGAAGACTTGCCTCTATCCAATGCCAAGAACTACTAAAAGGAGAAAGAAAACCAATTTTCTTAAGGATTAAGACTTGCTTCCACTCAATGTAATAAACCACTCAATAGGGAAAAGGAAACCAATTCCTTAAAGATAAAAACTTCATTCCATTCCCTGTCATAAAACAATGAAAGGAGAAAGAGAAATCAATTCCTTATAGATTAAGACTTGTCTCCATTCATTTACGAAAACCACTAAAAGGAGAAAGAGAAACCAATTCCATTAAGATGAAGAGTTGCCTCCATTCAATGCCAAAAATCACTGAAAGGAGAAAGAGAAGCCAATTTCTTTATGAATGAAGACTTGCTTCCAGTCAAAGAGAAAAACCACTAAAAGGAGAAAAAGAAACCAATTCCTTAAGGATTCAGACCTTCTATTGAATACCATATACCACTAAAAGGAGAAAGAGAAACCAATTCCTTAAGGATTAAAACTTGCTTACACTCGATATAATAAACCCCTAAAATGCAAAAGAGAAACCAATTCCTTAAGGATAAAGACTTCCTTCCATTCCATTCCATTCCATAAAACAGTAAATATAGAAAGAGAAACCACTTTCTTATGGATTAAGACTTGTTTCCATTCAATTCTGAAAACCACTAAAAGGATAAAAAGAAATGAATACCCAAGAGATTAAGACTTTCTTCCATTCATTGCAATAAACCACTAAAATGAGAAAGAGAAACCAGTTCCTTTTAGATTAACCCTTTCTTCCATTCAATTCTGAAAACCACTAAAAGGAGGAAGAAAAACTAATCACTTAAGGACTTAGACTTACTTCTATTCATTGCCATATACCACTAAAATGAGAAAGAGAAACCAATTCTTTATGGATGAAGACTTGCTTCCTTTCATTTCAGAAATCCATTAGAAGGAGAAAGAGAAACGAATTCCCTAAATATTAAGACTTGCTTCCATACAATGTAATAAAACACTAAAAAGAGAAAGAGAAACCAATTACATTAAGGATTAAGACTTGGTTTCATTCAATGGCAAAAACCACTAAAAAGATAAAGAGAAACAAATTCCATTAAGATGAAGACTTGGTTCCAGTCGATGCCAAAAACCACTAAAAGGAGAAAAAGAAACTAGTTTCTTAAGGATTAATGCTTGCATCCATTCAATGCCATAAATAACTAAAAGGAGAAAGAGAAATCAATTCCTTTTTTATTAAGACTTCTTTCTATTCAATTCCGAAAAACACTAAAATGAGAAACAGAAACCAATTTCTTATGGATTAAGACTTGCTTCCATTTAGTGCAATAAACCAGTAAAAGGAGGGAGAGAATCCAATTCCTTTGGGTTTAACACCTGCATCCATTCAATGCCATAAACCACAAAAAGGAGAAAGAAAAACTAATTCCTTTTGCATTAAGACTTACTTCCAGTCAATGCTAAAAATCACTAAAAGGAGAAAGAGAAACCATATCTATCAAGATGAAGACTTAGTTCTATTCAATGCCAAAAACCACTAAAAGGAGAAAGGGAAACCAATTCCTTAAAGATTAAGACATGCTTCTTATTCAATGTTATAAACCACTATAAGCAGAACGAAAAACCAATTCCTTTTGGATTAAGACTTGCTTCTAGTCAATGCCAAAAACAACTAAAAGAAGAAAGAGAAACCAATTCCATCAAGATGAGGACTTGGTTTTCCTTAATTCCAAAACCCACTAAACGGAGAAAGAGAAACCAATTCCTTAAGGATTCAGACTTGCTTCCATTCAATGCCAAAAACCACTAAAAGGACAAAGAGAAACCAATTCCTTATGGAATAATACTTGCTTCCATTCAATGCCATAAACCACTGCAAGGAGAAAGCAAAACCGATTCATTTTGGATTAAGATTGCTTCCATTCAATTCTGAATACCACTGAAGGGAGACAGAGAAATCTATTCCTTAAGGATTAAGACTTGCTTCCATGCAATACAATAAACAACTAAAATGAGAAAGGAAAGCCAATTCCCCAAGTGTAAAGGCTTGCTTCCATTAAATGCCACAAATCACTAAAAAGAGAAAGTGAAACCAATTCCATTTGGATTAAGACTTGCTTCCAGTCAATGCAAAAAATGACTAAAAGGGGAATAAGATACCAATTCCACCAAGATGAAAACTTCCCTCTATTCAATGCTATAAATCACTAAAAAGAGAAAGTGAAACCAATTTCCTTAAGGATTATGACTTGCTCAAACTCCATGCAATAAACCACTCAATGGGGAAAAAGAAACCAATTTCTTAAGGATTAAAACTTCCTTCCATTCTACGTCATAAAACAATAAAAGGAGAAAGAGAAACAAATTCCTTATGGATTAAGGCTTACTTCTATTCAATGCAATAAACTACTATAAGGAGATAGAGAAACCAATTCCTTAAGGAATTAAGACTTGCTTTCGTTTAATGCCAAAAACCACTAAAAGGAGAAAGAGAAGCCAATTCCATAATGATGAAGACATAATTCCATTCAATGTCAAAGACCAATAAAAGGTTATAAAGAAACTAATTCCTTAAGAATTAAGGCTTGCATTCATTCAAAGCCATAAACAACTAAAAGGAGAAAAACAAACCAGTTTCTTTTTTATTAAGACTTACTTCTATTCAATTCGAAAAAACACTAAAAGGAGAAAGCGAAACCAATTCCTTAAGGATTAAGAATTGCTTCCATTCAATGTCATAAACCACTAAAAAGAGAAAAAGAGACCAATTGCATTTGGATTAAGACTTGCTTCCAGTCAATGCCAAAAAAGACTAAAATGAGGAAGAGAAACTAATTCCATCAAGATAAAGACTTGCTTCCAGTCAGTGCCAAAAACCACAAAAAGCAGAAAGAGAAACCGATTCCTTAAGGATTAAGACTTGCTTCAATTCAATTTTGAATACTACGAAAGGGAGAAAGTGAAACTAATTCCCTAAGGATTAAGACTTGCTCCCATTCAATACAATAGGGGAAACCGATTCCCAAAGGATTAAGCCTTGCTTCCATTTGCTGCCAAAAACCACTGAACAGGGAAAGAGAAACCAATTCGATTTGGATTAAGACTTGTTTCCAGTCAATGCCAAAAATGACTTAAAAGAGAAAGAGAAACTAATTCCATGAAGATGAAGACTTGCCTCTATTTAATGCCAAAGACCACTAAAAGGAGAAAGCGAAACCAATTCCATCAAGATGAAGACTTGGTTCCATTCAATGCCAAAAACCACTAAAAGGAAAAAGAGAAACCAATTCCATCAAAATGAAGACTTAGTTCCATTCAATGCCATATAAAACTAAAAGAAGTAAGGGAAACCAATTCCTTTTTTATTAAGACTTGCTTCTATTCAATTCTGAAAAACATATAAAGGAGAAAGAGAAATCAATTCCTTAATGATTAAGAGTTGCTTCCATTCAATGCAATAAACCAGTAAAAGGAGAAAGAGAAACCAATTCCTTAGGGTTTAAGACTTGTATCCATTCAATCCATAAACCACTAAAACGAGAAAGAGAAATCAATTCCTTTTGTATTAAAACTTGCTTCCAGTGAATACCGAAAACCACTAGGAGGAGAAAGAGAAACCAATTCCATCAACATGAAGTTTTGGTTCTATTCAATGCCAAAATCCACTAAAAAGAGAAAAAGAAACAAATTCCTAAAGGATTAAGAGTTGCTTCCACTCAATGCCATAAACCACTAAAAGGAGAAAAAGAAACGAATTCCCTTCAGAGTAAGACTTGCTTGCTGTCAATGCCAAAAACCACTAAAAGGAGAATGAGAAATTAATTCTATCAAGATGAAGACTTGGTTTTCTTCGATGCCAAAAACTACTAAAGGGAGAAAGGAAAACCAATTCCTTAAGGATTCAGACTTGCTTCCATTCAATGCCAAAAACCACTAAACGGAGAAAGAGAAACCAATTCCTTAAGGAATAATAAGACTTGCTTGCAATCAAAGCTGTTGGATCAAGCGCTTACCATTAGGCCAAAAGCTATAGTTGTTAGCAAGGGTGCAACTTTATTTCCTTATAGTTTCTCAGAACAGTATCAAGCATAAAGGGCTGCACCCATTACAGGTGCCATGAATCCTAAGGGTGACGCTGGCCAAATAAAGCCAACAATCTCCTAGTGTCAGCTAGAGGATTCGAACCCATGACCTTGCTCTGATACCATTTGTTGGATCAAGCGCTTACCACTAGGCCAAGAGCTATAGTTGTTGGCAAGGGTGCAACTTTATTTCCTTATAGTTTCTTAGAACTGCATCAAGCATAAAGGGCTAAACACATTACAGGCGCCATGGACTGGGATGTTAAGCCCATCAAATCCTAAGGGTGACATTGGCAAAATAAAGCCAACAAATGCCATAAACCACTAAAAGCAGAAAGAGAAACCAATTCCTTATGGATTAAGACTTGCTTCTGGTTAAAGCCAAAAAGCACTAAAGGGAGAAAAAGAAATCAATTCCTTAAGGATTCAGACTTACCTCCATTTAAGGCCAAAAACCACTAAAAGGAGAAAGAGAAACCAATTCCTTAAGGAACAAGACTTGCTTCCATTCAATGCCATAAACTGCTAAAAAGAGAAAAAAAAACCAATTCTTTTTGGATTAAGACTTGCTTCCATTCAATTCTGAATACCGCTAAAGGGAGAAAGAGAAACCTATTCTTTAAGGATTAAGACTTGCTTCCATTTAATGCAATAAACCTCTAAAATGAGAAGAAGAAACCAATTCCCCAAGGATTAAGTCTTGCTTCCATTCAATGCCATAAACTCTAAAAGGAGAAAAAGAAACCAATTCTATTTGCATTAAGGCTTATTTTCAGTCAATGCCAAAAATGAATAAAATAAGAAAGAGAAACTAATTCCATCAAGATGAAGACTTGCATCGATTCAATCGCAAAAACCACTAAAAGGGGAAAGAAAAACTAACTCCATCAAGATAAAGACTTGCATCCAGTCAATGCCAAAATCTACTAAAAGGAGAAAGAGAAACCAATTCCATCAAGATGAAAACTTGGTTTTCTTCAAAGCCAAAAACCACTAAAGGGAGAAAGAGAAACCAATTTCTTAAGGATTAAGACTTGCTTCCATTCAACACCATAAACCATTAAAAGGAGAATGAGAAACCAATTTCTTTTGAATTATGACTTGCTTCCACTCAATTCTGAATACTACTAAAGGGAGAAAGAGAAACTTATTCCCTAAGGATTAATACTTGCTCCCATTCAACGAAAAAAACCTCTAAAATGAGAAGATGTAACACCCTAATAATACCATACTATGCTTAAGTCATTTTATGGCATTACTATTTGCTACTCTTAACTAGCGAAAGTTCTTATAATTGAAATTAGCGTAATATAGGAAAATAGCTTGCAAATTTTTATTTTTTATAAAACTTTTATGCTTGAAAACTGAGCCTTTATGCGCTTACTTACTCGTATACATATGGACGTTGTTTCTCATATCACAAAGTTACTAGAAAGACGTATGACAAAATTGAAATAACACAACACAAAGCCTTAAGCCAATAATGTAATCATAGATAATCAAGAGTCGTCGTTACATTAATAATTATCACATAAGTAATAGGTCAAATTAAGTAGCATGACTTCCCACATGCTCTTAATTACAGATAAACTACCCAACTAGGGCTCTCAAGAAGGTGAAAATGTTATACTACTATCTCGATCCTCCTTAGCTAGGTGAAGAAACATGGCAGCTCCTCGTCTTATCTAGTCAGGTACTATCAGAAATGCTACCATGGATGCCATCAGCTCTGTCTGAAGACAACACGAAAATGTAGGAGTGAAAAATACAATATTTCTCAGTAGGATCCCAACTATACCATTAATGTGTCATTGTCGTCGTCCTAGCTACTTTGGGTATAATTATGAAAATGGCGAGCATGCATAGATTCCAATTTTTAAAGGGTTTGAAAACATAGGTTCCCAAAGCGGGTTTCTTTTAGTCTTCATCATGTAAACATAATATAAAAGGACACAAAGCCATAAGGTAAAATCATATATATGAAAACATATTGCAAACATTCGTAACCATGCATATGAAAGAATAAAGATGCATGCATATTCATGTGACTTCATGGTTTTACTTGGACTTTACTTTTATTCTTAGCACGTACTTAATATTCTTTACTTTTCCCTTGAAATAGACTGCTTTTGGACATGGGCTCATTTTGTGACCGTCGTCACGCAATACTAACCAAATCAGACTAAGCCAATATTGGTTACCTCTAGCTTAGAAGGTCCTTTATGTCACCCTTGCCTCCCCTATAGAGATTCCTTGAGTCTTTGTCGATCACTGTCTCTCACTTCCCTAAAGTGATCAAGGGTTCATATCCTATTCTTTCTTTTCTTATCAATATACTTTACAAGTATAGTACTTCTTTGACAAGACACATGCAATGATATGACTAAGTCCAAAATTTTGACGAAAACCCGATAACATGATGGCTAGATCGGTGCTTCCCTAAAATGCCAATCATAAAACTTTTAACCAATAGTCCATTATATCCATATCATATCATCACACTAGTCATTCAATCATGAGATGATGCTCAATCAAACTGGTCATTCATCATGCCAAATAGCACCATACATTCATACCCTAATGGGGTTTATAGTTGTGTTATTCTTTGTGAGATGTCTTATAAGTCATCATATAATTTCTCATGGTTACCCATGAGAGAATCACATAGTTAAAATGAATATGTGTGAAATCTTTTAGTCACTTAGTCCTTATAGGTATTTACTTTTTACCTGGGTACATGTCTTATGGCACACTTGCTCAAATTAACTAAGTTAGGTGATTATTTCCTTTCCTTGAGATGGTGCACTTAGTGATTTCTAGGTTCATGGTATGCTCAGAGGCCCTAATCATACTTCTGTTCCCAAGGAGTTCAAGATCCCTCTAATCCTTGGGTCATGACAACGCATAACCATACTCATGAACCCAACAACACCATGTTCACTAATCACCAAGGGTGATTTTTAACTTATTCATTTTGCAAAGTTTCAAGTTCTTATCATTAACATGACAAGATCTTACCTTAAAAGTTATCATTCTTTATAAAGAGTTTATAAAGTTTCATTCTTTGAGAAAGTATATGCCTTTCAAATTAAGCTCTTGTCTTAAAGATTAAATCTTTATGAAATAATGATACAAGATACTAACTTTTGAACTAAAAAGTCTTGTTCTTGATGAAAGTTGACACTTTTAATTATTCTAAGACTATCAAGGTCTCAACTTTATAATTTAAAGTTGTCTTAAAGTCAAAAAGGTTCCTACTTTATGAACTAGGGATATAAAATATTAACTTTAAAGTTAGAAAGTCTTGATCTTCATAAAAGTTGACACTTTTAAGCATTATTTTGACTCAAGATCTAAATTTTATGAAGTAAAGGTTGTAAATCAACACTTTTATGACTTAAAGATTTCATTCTTAACTAAAGTTTGAAACTTTATCAAAGATCTTGTCTTCAAGATTTGATTTCTAAGACATAAAGTGACAAGTTATCATTTCCATAGCTTCAAAAGGCTTCATATTTCAAAAAGCTTAGACTTTTACATATATTCTTGTCTTTAAGACAAAACAAAATAAGACTATATGAAGGCACCAAAACTTGTGCCACTTTTCATGCATCAAAAAGCAAACCTTTAGAGGTTGATACTCTTAGAATGTTCATAGTTTTATCAAATCATGAAAAACATGTGGAGATAAAACTTTTCTAACCATAAACTTACCATAAGAAAAGGAACAAACTTTAAATAGAATACCACCAAGAACATCATTCTTTTTCCAGCTACTCACAAGAAATATCAAGATCTCATGTAACATCCCGATTTCCGACTTCACCTTTGGATTTCAATAGGATGACTATTTCCAAGTTCCGAATTCATTTTGGCCAATTTCCGACTTCACCTTTGAAACTCAGATAAGAAGCTTATTTCTGAGTTCCGAGTTCGCCTTCGTATTCCACATAAATTCCGACTTCACATCCTGTCCGATTTCCGATTTGATCTTCAATTTTGATTATGACCGATTTCCGACTTAGAGGTATATTGGGCATAATTTCCGACCTCCGACTTCAAGTGGCATAATTTACTTCTTCACGACTTCCGACTTCATGGCTCAAAGGTGTTTATACACGGTTTCCGATATAATCAAATGTAAGATACCGACTTCCGAGTTTAAGTACTTGGGTTTGGAAATGTGACTCGAATTTCTGAGTTCCGACCTTAATGTTGAACTCAATTGGAGTAGACACGAGTTCGGACCCTTGAGCAAATCTTCAGTCACACGAGTTCCGATTTTACATCCAGCATTGGCATTCCCGAGTTCAAATAGGAAGTTCCGAGATTATGTGATTGTGAGCTTTCGACTTACGGCCTACGACCTTGATTCAAGATTTCCCCAAAGTCACAAACAAGCTGGTACGAGTTCCGACATTAGGCTTCTGCTCCCAGCTCAAGTAAAAACGACACGAGTTCCGACCTCAAGTATAATAAGGATGAGTTCCGACTTGAAATAGAGTAAATGCGAGTTCCGATTTCAAACAGTAGGGCGGCAAGTTACACTGATAGGCAGACGTAGCTAAATTCTGTCCACAAGAAAATTCAGCCAATCAAAGCCCTCCAAGTTAACTACCACCTCAAGCTTATAAACTCATCTCTTTCTCTCCTTCAGCCCCATTTTTCTACGCCACTTTCTCCCTTGTTCAACTCTCTTTTCTCTTCTTCAACTCCATTACTCCTTCAAGATTAGCAAGGTTCTAACACTCCAAGTTTCAGCACTTAGCCAAACCTTGCTCCAAAGAGGTAGGATTCTACTTTTATTCTTGGATTATTTGTCTTATGGCTGTATGAACTTGTATTCTTCTTCATGTATTTGATGAGTTAATAGATGTATTATGATGGATCATGATTGAGTTAACGTGAAATATTGGGTTGGGAGTAAGATTAGAAGAAGAAAACTAGGAGAAGTGAAAGTTGGAATACTGTCTAGTTGAGGAGTTCCACGGTAGTCCGTACGGCAGAGTGTACGGCGCCGCCTACAATCGGTCAAATCCGATGAAACCATTTTTAGATGAAAGTAGACCTTCAGGGCTTTCCGTGGATATATCATATAGGGTATTGGATTAGTATTGAGAGAGATACGAATTTTTGAAGTTTGACCTAGGGTTTAGAACTTTCATCCGAGCAGGGTGACATGAGGAGGGTATAACTCACCCTATACAACTCCAAACTGAGTGAAACTAATTTTGTTAGAAAGCTTACACACAGAGGAACACCCCAATATAAGATTCCGAGTTTGTTATGGTCCCAATTGTTCCCAGTGATTCGAGAAAGTTGTTTTATGTCTAATCCAGACCAAAACAGGGTAGTTCAGGGAGGTCGACTTTCAGGACTTATAACTCGAGGTGTGCTTAAGTAAATGGAGTGAAACTTGTGGCAAATGAAAGGTTGTCCTGCTAGATTTGATATGAGACCAATTTCGTAAGATTTGAGCTTAATTTCGATTTTTAGTGAATTTAAATCCCCAGGAGTGTAATTCGGGCTAGTGACTGAACAGGCTGAAGTAAAAGTTGAATATCATGATTTATATGAATCAGAATGACATGGGACCAAAGAGGTTAGAAAGTAGACATATAGAGCTATGACATATCCAAATTTCAGATTTAAATGAGTTGAATAGAGATAAAGGTGGATTATACAAGATTCGGGCAGAACTGAATAGAATTGGCAGGATGGCCAAAATGATAATTTTACAAGTGTTAGTGAAACATATAAAGTTTTAATGGAGGATTGCCAGCTTGACATTGATATATGTGTGTTAAGTTGATTATGTTGCTATGACTAATTGTCCGTGAGAGCTGGCACTATTCATGGGGAAACGGCCCTGATCCGTTACGCTGCCGGATTTACGGCAAAAGTCTATGAAGCTATGAATGTTTAGATGTATGGATGAATTAAAGTATAAATGGGTATATAGAAACCCTATATTCAAGAATGACATAATTATGTTATGAGGTAAGTGATGTAGCATATGTATAACTATGCTTGAATTTGTTTGAGAAGGAAAGAATGTGAATATATTGAATGTGAATCCCTTCACTTGGAGGCAGTTATTTGAAATCCCTCCCTGTGAAGGCAGTTAAGACAATGAGATCCCTCTACCTTGGAGGCACGTGGTCAGATGAGATCCCTCTATGTTGAAGGCACGTGGTCAGATGAGATCCCTCTATGTTGAAGGCACATGGTCAGATGAGATCCCTCAATTTTGAGGCACGTGACCAGAAGAGATCCCTTCAACTAGAGGCACGTGACCAGAATGAGATCCCTCCAAGACTAGAGGCACGTGAATCCCCTTGCGGGTGAGTCGGTGTGACGACGGTTACGGGTGAAGCTGACGAGCTCACTCCAAGGCTAGACTACCCAAGGGCAGTAAATGCACCCTAGGGACGACAACACGTAACGGCTAGGTGTGCCAAGTAAAAGACTAAAGACTAAAGATTAAAGTATATGCAAGCACCCTAATCACATGAGGCATGGCATCGACCCAGCTAGTGTGAGTGCAGGGGACAGAACTTACATGAGGCATGGCATGACCCAGCTAGTGTAAGTACCGAATGAAGATCCTATATTCCTAAGGGACGTGACATGGCGATCACGCTCCGATGGGGTATGACATGGCGATCATACTCTGGAATGTGGTATGTAAAGACTTTATGATGAAAAGGGAGATGAAGAAAGAAAAGCAAATTTCATGTATAGGCATGAATTTAAGTACGAGTGATTTTATGTGTAGATGTTATATTCCCAGCATATTGATGTTATCTGTGTTTTAATATGCTACAGCTATTATTCATGGTGTTATATTTGAATGAATTTTATGGGTTCTCCCAAATGCTAAGTATATGATTAAAATGAACTTTGCTTCGCATAAGACATTTTTCGAAATGTAAAAATTAAACAGTTTGTGCAGCATGTTCACTTTTTTCAAATTAAACCGAAGTAAACTGGAGACGACCATGATGACACTATGTAGGAAAATTTGAGAATCCTACTGAGAATTTTATAATTCTCACTCCTATTTCCATGTTGTCTCCAGATGATTGTAGAAGTTTCCGAAGATGGCTGAAGTTGCTGTCAAATGAGGTCCACTCAGGTAACAGTAACAGCTCCAGGGTGTGGTACTATGACTTAAGCATAGTACTGTGCTTGGGAGGGTGTTACATCTCACGCATCAAGAAAGAAAATTAGAGACTTTAAAGTACTTAAAGGAAGGAACATTTCCAAAGAATCAAGAATAACTCATGAATAAGAACCTGAACATATTTTACCAAAATAGAAACTTTTGCTCATGAAGAGCATGAAAGATTTTCTCAAGCTTTTACTTGAAGATCTTGGTCATAAAAGGAACCAAGCTTCAAGCTTTTTTGAGTAAACAAAATAGAAGAGTGAAGATCACTACCTAGGGTGAAGATGGCGTGATCTTGGAGGTGAAAATGAAGAAGATGGTGGCTCTTCAAGGTCGTGAAGGTGGCGACTTTGGAAGGACAAGAAGAGAGCTCTTGAGTTCTCTTGAAAATGAGTCTTGTAGTGTTTAGATGTTGTCTCCAAGACCAAAAGATGTGATCTTTGAAGGACTTAGTGAGGAAGGTTTGGTTATGGAGGTGGAGAATGATGAAGAAGATGAAGAAGAAGAAGAGGAAATGTAGAGAGAGGTTGGAGAGTTTTAGAACTTTAGAGAGAGAATGAGAAGTTGAAAATGAAATGAATGTGTGTGTGTGTGTGTGTGTGTGTGCATGAAGTGGCCATAAGGTATAAGGGGTGGGGGAGAGATATTTTTGTGTTATTTTGTGTTAATTAGTGATTAAGGGGACAAAGTAGATGATGGGGAGACAAAACATGGTCAAACTTTTACATAATGCACTCATGTCTAATGCTTTATGCTTTTATGACATCACCTTTTACTTTATTGTCTAGTTGACTAAATTTGAATTTAGTGACGTGATTAAATGCTTTTACAACTTAATCAACATGATTAAGCAAGGATTAGTGATTAAGCACAAGAAAATGATTAATAAAAATAAATCTTGCAATTAAGCTTAATTATCCTTAATTAAACTCGATTAAGCTAATTAAGGGTGATTAATGCTTAATTAATTTATTAAGGCTCTGACTTGCTTAATTAGAGATTATCTAATCTCGATTAAGCATTCTCTTGACTTTTCTCATTAGAGTTAACTCATAAACACTTTGTTAATCCCTTAATTAACCTTAGTCTCAGAATTTCTCATTAAATGCCTAATTACTCAAGGTTACTGAGGTAATTTAGCATGACAAGAAATTGAGGACGTCACAAAAGGTGAAACCAATTCCCTAAGGATTCAGCTTTGCTTCCATTCAATGTCATAAACCACCAAAAGGAGAAAGAGAAACCAATTCCATTTGGATTAAGATTTGTTCTACTCGATGCCAAAAATGACAAAAAGGGGAAAGAGATACCAATTCCATCAAGATAAAGGCTTCTTCTATTCAAAGCCAAAAACCACAAAAAGGAGAAAGAAAAACCAATTTCTTTAAGGAATAAGACTTGCTTCCACTCAATGCAATAAACCACTCAATGGGGAAAGAGAAACCAATTTCTTAAGGATAAAAACTTCCTTCCATTTCATGCCATAAAACAATAAAAGGAGACAAAGAAGCCAATTCCATATGGATTAGGATCTGCCTCCATTCATTTCTGAAAACCACTAAAAAGAGAAAGAGAAACCAATTCCATTTGGATTAAGGCTTACTTCCAGTCAATGCCAAAAATGACATAAAGGAGAAAGGGAAATCAATTCCATTAAGATGAAGACTTGCTTCCATTCAATGCCACAAACCACTGAAAAGTGTAACATCCACCGTTTTTCGCCCAATTATTCGGTTTTATCGAATAATTGAGAATAATTAAAATACGACTAAGCAGTTATTTAGTCTCAATTGATTAGCAATTACTTGAGTCTAAATAAGAGAGATTAAGTTAGAGTATAGGAGATTTCATAAAAATTTTTTTGAAAACCGATTTACCAATTTAAAGGAAATCGGTAACATTAAGGTATTTTAAACTGTCAGAACTGAACCAATAGAATTACAAGCTCTAAACCCTATTTTGAGTGGCTGATGGCTCAGCCACTTACCAGCCAAAAAGTGTCGCCACAAGGCCACTAAACCATGGAGAAGCTTGGCTGAATTTCAGCCAAGCAATTTGAGCCAATCAAATTCAAGCAAAAAGGTCACTCCAAGCTATCAGATTTTCTGCTGCTTTATCACCAATTCTGACCCTCATTCACGCCACTTTTCCTCTTCTCCTTCAGCTCTCTTTCTCTCTTACTCACACACCCAAAAACTCAAGCCAAATCCAGCCTTATTCATCCACACTTCAAGAATCCAGCACAAACACTTGGATCAAAGGTAGGAGTTTATTAATTGCATCAGATTTGTGATATTTGGCTGGCTGAGCTTGGATTATTTTTATGATTCTTGATGTGTTAAATGGAGGATTATGATGATATGCGATTGGCTTTGGGTTGTTGATTTGGTTAAAATCGAATTTGAAGCAAGAAAGAATAGAAATAAGAAAAGCTGAGGGGCTGGGGAACCAAAACCCCTCGGCAGTCCATACGGCGGAGTGTACAGCTATGCCTATAACTGATTAAATTGGCTGGAACTATTTTTATATAAAACTAGACATTCATGGCTTTCCATAGATATATCATATAAGGCTTTTGGGTTAGAAATGAGGGAGTTATGAATTTTTGAATTTCGACCTAGGGTTTTGACTCTGGCTCTGGGTAGATTAGGTTGTTTAGGGTAGAACTCGACCTATACTACACGAAAATGAGTGAAACTAACTTTTTTAGAAAGCTTACACATAGAAAAATATACCATAAAAATTCCAGAATTTAATAAGGTCCTAGTTGCTCCCAGTTCTCCACGCAATTTGTCCTATGTCCACACCGGGCTAGAATAGGGCAATGTAGGAAGGTCCGAATTCGGGGCTTGTAACTCGAGACCTACTAAGTCAAATTGAGTGGAAATTTTTCTAAATGAAACTTTGTTCTGTTAGCTTTAATATGAGATCAACTTCGTATGATTTGAGTCAGTTTTCGATTTTTAGTGGATTTTTACTTTTAGTTGCCTGATTCTGGCTAGCCAATGGGCAGGCCGAGATAAAATCTAGATATCTTGAGTTGTAGAAATCAAAATTAGATGGGACTAAAGAGGTTAGAAAATAGACACATAACACTTTAACATACTCAAATTTGAGGTCCAAATGAGTTAAAATGAAATTATGGCTTGAATTATAAAAACCGGGTTGGTTGAATAGGCTGAGGCAGGAATTCTGCCTTAATGAATTTGATATTGATTTGAGTTTTATGTTGGAATATAAATGTGATATTGTGTTCTTTGTGATGAATTGATATACTGTTTGGCTGGCACTATTCATGGGGAAGCGGACACGTTCCGTTATGCTGCTGAAATTTCGGTAGAACCCATGTACAAGCTATGAATTACATGTTAATGCATATGCACTCTTATGAAAGCCAAGAAAGTTATGAAAATGATTATATTACTATGAAAGTTCCATGCTACTTGGGCCAGCCCCGGATAAGAAGTTAAGGGGAATAGATCGGTGGGAAGGTCGGGGAAAGTAAACCTGGCATTCCTGTATAGGAACGAGCTCGATCTTGATAAGCAGACTATTACCCAGGAGTCTAAATGACCAAGAACTCCCAGGGGACCAAGAAATGGAAAGAATAATGATAAAAAGAAATGGAAAGACTTATGAGGAAATGATTCATGATTTGGTCTGCATGATCACATGAAATGCATGAATACATGGCATAGTTATGTTAAGATGTTTATTATTGCCTCTTGTATGTGTTTGCTGCTGCTCGTTTATTATCCTGTTTATTACTATACGAATCATTATTAGTAGTCTATTTATCTTTTCATATCTTCTAAAGTAAAACTGAACCTTGCCTCGGATCAGACATTTTTCTTAAACTCATTAAAATCGATATTTCAGTTTGAACACATCTTTTTATAATTAAATAAAACCCGAGGCAACTGAGAATGTATGTGACGTCAGTACCAGTATACCCGAACCCTACTGAGAATTTTCTTGAAATTCTCACCCCGTTTTGTATCTTCCGCATCATTCTTAGACACTAGCGATGGACTCCACAGCTACCCTCTTCATTGAGATTCCAGCATTACAGCTCCACCATGATCCAGAGTTAGACTCTTTGTACATAACTGGTTCGTGCAACTTCCGTTTATACCTCTTCAGCAACAGGAACTTTGATGTTCCTTTACACCATCCCATCTTCGACCCTACTACCCCTTATATTGCCGTCCCTCTGCACATGGCACACCCACCTCCTGCACCTCCTGCACTGCAAAGACCGGCAAAGACTGCGACCGCCCGCTGAGTCACCACCACAGGCAGTCCCCGACATCCCGTTGAGTTCAGAGAGTGACCCCTTCGAGGCCACCGGCTCGTCGCCCTCTTCCTCCTTGGGACCCAGCGTAGACTATACACCAGCCGAGCCTAACATGGCTAATGGCTACCTGACGGAGTAGCTTAGCGGCAGGAGATATTATACAGTATGACCCTCTTTTGTACAGCATGTAGCTCTAGGTCATAGACTTGACTGTAGGGTTAGCAGTAGGTTACGAAATGTCCTCTGAGGACCATAGGGTATTTTGACTGATACGGGCATTATGGTCTTTTTGATATACCAGCCCACTTATGTATTCTACTTTAAAACTTTGTACATAAACTGAAGCAGTGGCTTCTGATACATATACATATGTTTGCACGTATACATTAACGCTATTGTACTATTCTTATCTTTGG